>CM022298.1:377597238-378197238 GCA_011799875.1 Thinopyrum elongatum | reverse complement strand
CATATTTGGGCCTAAGGGAATGCATTGTGGAGTAGTTATTAGATGATGGGTTGCTAGAGTGACAGAAGCTTAAACCCTAGTTTATGCGCTACTTCTTAAGGGACCAATTTGGATCCAAAAGTTTAATGGTATGGTTAGATTTTATCTTAATACTTTTCTCGTAGTTGCAGATGCTTGCGAGAGAGTTAATCATAAGTAGGAGGTTTGTTCAAGTAAGAACAACACCTGAGCACTGGTCCACCCACATATCAAATTATCAAAGTAGCGAACACGGATCAAACCAACATGATGAAAGTGAAATGGTGAAATTCCCGTGTACCCTCAAGAACGCTTTGCTTATCATAAGAGACCGTTTTGGCCTGTCCTTTGTCATAAAAGGATTGGGCTACCTTGCTGCATATTATTTACCGTTACCGTTACTTGCTCATTACAAATTATCTTGCTATCAAACTACTTGTTACCGACTATTTCAGTTACATATTATTTTGGCCTGTCATTAGTGGCCCACTGCCTTTAATTGGCTTCCCTAATGGGCTCGCAGGGGCCAAAATTCTCATAGGCATTTGATTGATCGGTTTTGGTCCTGTCCATAATTGCTCGTCGTAATGTGCTCAAATTATAGCTGGGCCGGAATCGACGTTATCTAATTGGACCTATAGACATGTTCGAACTTTAGCGGGCCCATTAAGTTGATGGGCCGTAACCAGGCCAAAAGCTCTATTGGGCCACTATATTTGAAATGGGCCAACAGTTAATGCTTGGCCCTGTTATCTCCCGGGTCGTTAACAGGCCAACATCAAAGCGGGCAATAAGTGGGCCCACTCAATTTCACGGGCCGTTAACAGGCCGATACTAAGGTTGGGCTATATATGGCCCAACTATACTCTCGGCCTTTAGCAAGCCGAAAAAGACAGCGGGCTCGTACTGGACCATGAAGAGCATGGGCCACTAAGAGGCCGAAAGTCAGGTCGGACTGTATATGGCCCAACTGTGTTGTGGGCCTTTAGCAGGCTGAAAGAGAAACCGGGTTGGTATTGGACCATGAAGAGCATGGGCCGTAAGGAGGCCAAAACTCAGGTCCGACTGCAAATGGCCCAACTCATTTATGGGCCCTTAACAGGCTGAAAGACACACCGGGCTGGAAATTGGCCCAACACTTAAATGGGTCTCTAAAAGGCCGAAAGACGTACATCCTGGAAATTGGCCCATCCCTTGAATGGGTCGTTAACAGGCCGAAACCACATCAGGCCGATATTGAGCCCAAATATATAGCGGGCTGTTAACGGGCCCGAACTGACGATGGGCTGCAATGGTGTTAAATAGTTAACGGGTCGTTGATGGGCCAAATTTGTACATCTCGTATGGGCCGTGGGCTTAGATGGACCAGACACAAGTAGGCCCTATATGGGTCGGCCTGCTAATTTTGACTGGGCCGGCCTCTTTCACCTAAATGGGCTACTGTTGGGCCTTGCCACATGCCAATGTATCATAGGCGCCTCTCGTGCAATGAGTGGATGACATATGTCCCAACGCTGAGCCGACATGTGGATCCTCCGGCGAATGAGAATTTTACACGTGGAAAATCCCCATTGGTCGGGGCTGTTAACGGGCTATCGGATCCAAACCGAAACCCGATAGCTTAACGGCGACCCGTTACGGTGGATGCCACGTGTCGGTTACCCTTGACGAAAACACTTCCGTGACACGCCATTTATCGTCATGGAAGTGGACACTTCCGTGATGATAATTTTGGTATTGTCATGGAACACTTCTACGACAGCACAGGTATGACTATCTTGATTTTGTCATAAAATCGTCATGGATGTACATGCATGATAGGAAACGTGACCTACTGTGACAAACACGTATCATCACGGAAGTACATTTTTTTTGTAGTGGACCGAGGAGGTGCTGTCCCAGAGGGCCCCGCCCGTGGTGAACACGAGGGGTGATATCAACGTTGACATGGCTAAAGCTGGCACTTCGGCCGCCAACAGAAAGGAAAAGGATCTCGGGTGAATCGAGCCTTCCCAGAAGGCGACCCCGGAGCCTCCACGGCCTTCCAAAGTGCCACAACCACCCTTCAATAAAGGGGGAGCCGAAGCCCCGCCACTGGCGTCAAGCAACGAGGTTTGGACCACGGCGGAGTGGCCGGACCTGATGAAGCAGGCCGTGAACGGCTCCTCCATAATAACCGAGCATTGCGCCCTAATGGGCGCGGTTTACAAAATGTTTGGTCCGTTAATAGCGGATTGAAACAAGCCTTTGATGGTCTTTTGACAGGCTTTGAGGTAAGCGAAGTAATGTTCTTTACTTCATAAAAGTATATTTTATACTGAGGATATTGATGATCCTTATGTATAGCAGCCCCCGAGACTCTGGCAGGTTTTGATAAAAAACCTGACTGAGGATCCAAATCCCCCAAATGATAGGTTAATCAAAGTGCTTTTCAATGCAGGCTTTAGCGTTAGCAGCGGCAGTCAATGCCGCCGAACTTACTGAGATGAATCAGAAGCTAAAGAATTCTTATGAAGAACTTGACCTCGTCAACAAATGTTTAGATGAAGCACAAGGTTAATATGCGGTTTATTAGGATTCTTTTGTTGAACAATGTGTCTGGAATTGTCCCTAAGCGAGAGACTGTCGTGCAGCTAACGCCGCGGAGGTTGAGAGCCTCAGGGCCGAACTACGTCGTACCAGAAAGGAAGCGGCCGATCAGAAGGCGGCGGCCGAATAAGCGGCTGCCAATCTTGCGTTGATGAAGACCGAACGCGAGAAGCATGAGGCCAGGGTGGCCGAAGTGCAACAAGAGCTCAAGGATGCCATCACGAGATGTGAGGACCTTGAGCAAAAGAACAAGTAGCACGCCACCGCAGTGGCGAACATGAAGACGAAGATCCAAGAGGCGCGGTCGGAGACGCGGAGCGCTCGGGAGGAACTCCGGCAAGTGAAGCAAATTGCCGATGGTAAGCAGTATTTACTGCAGAGCATAAGTGGCGGCCAAAGATTCAAATTCCTCACCCGGGTCTGGCGTTCCACAGGCGCCATTGCGGATCTCCCGAAGAGCGTGGCCGATGCTACCAGGTACTATGCTGCCCAGGAAGGTGATGCTGAGCTAAAGCTATTCTGGGCGCAATTCCAGGCGCCCGAGCATCCACCCCTCCTTATGAATCAAATGAATGGAGATGCACCAAATGGCGTAATCAGCCATGAGGGATCTCTGTCTTCGACTATGGCCCTCCGAGCCCGTGCCCAACAGCTACTTCGGTCTAGTGGTGAGGTTGTGTGACGTGTCTGCCCGGATTGATGCTGTCAAGCGTTCGGTGTGCATCGAAGGGGCTTGGATGGCATTTGTGAAGACAATGGTTCATTGGCCGAAATCAAGCCTGTCGACATAGCCACTAGTCCTCCGCCAGCCGGGAAGGAGCATAGGCGCCCAGAGCAGTATTTTGTCGCCGTAATGGATGGTGCTCGGGCCGTGGAGGCGCAATGTTCCAAGGATGTACTCCTAGAGTTATTACATTGTTCATGTGTGAACTTGCTAGAAACCTTTATGTTTTATGAGCGAGTGGTATTTTGTATGGTTTATCATACTTGTGTATCCTTGATGTTTAATTTTTACTCTTGTGCGGCAATTTTTATACTGAAAGTTACCAGTCATCGGCTTCAGCCCCCACGTAGATTCTACGAGGGCTGTTCCATCCTCCGCGCTGTAACCCTTAGCCGACGCCTCGGTGCCTGGAGGCGGTAGTGCAGGAGGGGAACAAGGTAATCGGACTATGCGGCTTTATTACCTTCACTTAGCCATAGGAACTTGACTATGGGGGCTGGTGACCAGCCCCGGTGTGGTGAGGTGGTGGGCGAACCTTAGGGGCGAACATTGCTCACTTGATTTGTTCAAAGACAAATCCTTCGTAGTACACGGTTCAATCGCTATCAATTTTTAGGTTTGAAGACCATTCATAGGATGGCCGACCAGTTCTCGCCTATTATGACAGTCAGTTTTTGGCTTTCTCCACTGAGGTGCTTAACCGAGCTAGGTGGAAGTACAATCGCAGCGGTTCTCCCTTTACCTTCTTAGCCGAACATGCGGAACGTAAGAAGGTAAGCACAGGAGCAGGGCAACCCAACTATTAACCCAAGACATAATTCAGAACCGGTGCATAAAATGCGATATCCGAGATGCCGAACACAACAAAAAAGGTGTCGGTCTTTAATATATAGGTCGGGCATCTAGGCCAAGCCCCTGGTCGAATAACTGGTGTATGAATGAAATCCGAAGAGCTTAATACTTGACTGAGGCAGATTCGAAGAACGAACATGAACAATCAGGGAAAAAGTACCGCACAAGCGACTGTAGAAGAACCGCAAAAGGTTTGCTTTATTTCCAATAAGCTCATGACGTCTAACCGTACATTTCGAAACACCGAACAAGTATTCAGAAAAAGAAAAAAAGAGAAATCTACAGATGAAAGGTTTATGTAGGGCCCTAATGTGTGGGTTTAACGCCCGGACTGTGCCCTACAGCACGTCTGCGCCTTTGCTTCTACTAAGAGAGACAACTTTATTGGGTGGTTGTCTAGTGACGGGTCCTTGAGAGGTTGCTACGTTGGTGGGGCTTGATGCCGCACAGGTCCCCAATGCATAAGTCCTAAAGGTTGCTACGTTGACGGGTCCCATTTTCCGGACTGTATCTTCATAGATCAAGTTGAGGCTGCTGCCTCCGTCCATGAGGACTCTAGTAAGGTGGTAGCCATCGATGATTGGATCCAGGACCAGAGCCGCCGACCCTTCGTGACAGATGTTGGTCGGGTGGTCCTTGCGGTCAAAGGTGATCAGGAATGCCGACCATGGGTTTCATTTCGGGGTTGCCGGCTCTATGGCGTAGATGTCCCGAGGTTTGCATTGCCTTTCCATCACTGGTACAACGAGGTGCTATACAAATGGTTTTTAACCCCTTTCCGCGACGGCGTTTTGAACCGTCACCTAGTGAGTGACTGCGATAGGGGGGTCCTTCCCACACGACCCAGAAACCGTCGGGGATATGCCCTCCTGGCACACACTCTCGGCAAAATGAGGTCGTGTGCGACCGGCGAGCGATCAAATACGGTTATACATACAGTAGTGCTAAAAAAATACAATTATACAGGCGAAATCATTTCCGGTCGTAAGTACATCCCACACAGTCAGTCCCTGCTAAACGTTTCTGTTCTTATATACATCCCACATAGTTGCTCCAAGGAAAACATTTCCGTTCGCAGGTACATCACACACAATTTTCCCCGTTAAATCGTTTGTGATAGCGTTGCCATTGCACACGATATTAACAATTTTATCGTTTGATTTATTGAATGCATCACACACGGTGCGTAGAAGAAACTGTGTGGCAAAGGCTGTTCATCACACACAGTTTTTATGTAGTAAATGTTTGCGCAAGGTGGCCTAACGCAAACAGTTTTCAAGAGGATGTTGTGTGTGATTGTTCATTGATTCAACATGGTTTATTCCTAGAAACTATGTGCGTTGCCTGAGGTCATCGCCCACGGTGTTTTCTCAATAACCATTTGCAATAGAAAACCCCAATTAGTAGGCTAATTGCCCTATTATTAATAATCCATTTATCAATCTAATTGACATTCATATTAAGCACATAATATATTTCATTTCCATATTAAGGAAGCAGGATTTCCTAATTGAAATACATCAGAGTACAACATCATATAGCTTCAGCACTCAGCTACCCCATTACACAACTGCACCAGCACCAAGTTTCACATGCAACATCTAGAACCTTTCGAAATTAGCATCATAGATGGTACATAGACAGATGCATCTCATCTGGAAAACTGCTAACGCGGAAGGCGAATATTGAGCCTTCATTGATGTTGAAGGTCTTTGCAACTTTAGGCCAGTGCCTGTGGATGATTGACCATCCATCCTTCGTCCTCTTTAGGAACACTTCAATATTGAACCGTGGGTGTTGTATGAAAACCTTCCTCGCCTCCTGACCATAGAGGTGGTTTGAGAGGTAATCATCAGTGAACTGCTTTGGAAAGGCCTGAAAACAAGGATGTGCATAAATATCTTCTCTATATGGGAAATGGGGCAAAGGAATAAAAAAGGCAAGGTATAATAGTTAGTACCATCTTGTAGTGAACTAATGTCTTCTTCATTGTGCAGACAAAGATCTTGTTGTTTTTTGTCGCTAATTTCTTTATCCTAACAATCTTTCTGAGTTTCTTGACTTGATTGATATTCTTGGACAACTCATTTCCCCATATGCAAAAAGGGTCGAACAGTGGGTCAAAACCTCTGACAGCAGGACCTACATGTGCAAGACCAAATTGTTAAAAACCTAAATATTAGAATGGTTCCTGCAATTGCACAATAATGTGCTATTAGACAACGGACCATGCACGTGCTAACCTCGATTGTAAACCTCAGTGCTTCCCATTGTTTCCCTGCAACACATATAAGGTAGTTAGTCATCAGGTTAAGTGAGGGTTCGCATGCTATCAGTAAAATATGTTGATGAAAAATAAGCACAATGCAGATTCATCAGATTAATTCAAGCCACATGAAAAACCCATCTATCCAAACCAAGGATGATTAAGAACTAGGAAATATAGCACTTGTATATGTTTCTCATGTATTAAGTGCAGCCAAATTCGATTTATTCCTCACATGCACAACAATACAAAATTCTACTCATGACAATTGGACATCGCATTGCAGAATTGAACCAAGCAGTTAACTAAACACCACAACAAATGAACCAAATATTAACTGAGCACCACATTGCACAATATAACATACTACTAATAGAAGATCAGACAGTTAACCAAACCAAGCATGCTTAACAACTTGGAAATATAGCAATTGTATTTGTTTCTCATGTATTTAGTACATCCAAATTCAATTTATTCCTCACATGGTATACAATAACAGAATGCACCCACAACAATTGAACATCGCATTGCAGAATTGAACCAAACAGTTAACTAAACACCACAACAAATGAACCAAATGTTAACTGAGCACAACATTGCATAATATAACATACTCCTAATAGAAGATTAGACAGTTAACCAAACCAAGCATGCTTAACAACTTGGAAATATAGCAATTGTATTTGTTTCTCATGTATTTAGTACAGCCAAATTCGATTTACTTCTCACATGGTATACAATAACAGAATGCACCCACAACTGTTGAACATTGCATTGCAGAATTGAACCAAACAGTTAACTAAACACCACAACAAATGAACCAAACGTTAACTGAGCACCACATTGCACAATGTATAACATACTAGAAGATCAGACAGTTAACCAAACCAATCATGCTTGACAACTTGGAAATATAGCAATTGTATTCGTTTCTCATGTATTTTGTAAAGATAAATTCGATTTATTTCTC
This sequence comes from Thinopyrum elongatum, assembly GCA_011799875.1. Taxonomy (NCBI): domain Eukaryota; kingdom Viridiplantae; phylum Streptophyta; class Magnoliopsida; order Poales; family Poaceae; genus Thinopyrum; species Thinopyrum elongatum. Next base: position 378,189,819 of record CM022298.1, on the reverse strand, counting down.
ACATGGAAGACAATACAAAATTGCAGCCTGAAGAATTGAACATCACATTTGCAGAATTGAACCAAACAGTTAATTGAAGACGACAACTAATTAACCAAACAGTTAATAAGTGAGCACCACACTGCATGACATATAGAACATATACACTAGAGCAACAGATTACATGGTAATATTAGATAGCACAATTCACTAGAATTTTTTAAGGAAAGGCAGGAGCAGCACACGCAACGGGTAAACCGAGCATGCTTAACTGGCGTAGCTAGCAAATGGCAAGGTGCTCCTCCAAGATCTGGGGGTTGGTACGAATGGCAGCCATCGCGACCTCATCCGCGCATGCAGCCGCGATTTGCTTCTTCGCTGCCAAATGCTCATTGAGCTCCTAGCTATACTACATGCACCATGGCTTAGGGCGGCGCTTATTTGGTGGAGGGGTCGGTGATTTGGGTGGAAGGTGTCGCGCCGGCGGTCGGGGCATGTGGGATGTGGAAGGAGGAGAAGGATGGGGGTCGGGTGTGGATTACCTGCCTGGATAGACAGGGCCGAGCAGCGTGAAGGAGGGTCGCCAGCGAGGAGGCGGCGCTGCAAGCAAGGGGTGAAGGTTTCAACTTGGAAAGGAAGGCGGAAACAGGGGAAATATGGCTTTTGGTAAGGGGGAGGGGGTAGGGAGGTAGATATTTCTGTGGAAGCTGAAAATTTTGAATCAGTTCAGCGAAAAAACTGGCGCGCAAAGTGTCATCAGACACGGTCCCTTATTCAGAATTGTGTACGATATGTGAACATCACAAACAATTCAGATAGCTTAACCCGTGTGTGATGAGTTTGAACGTCAAAATTTTTGGTTCGAATATCCCTGGTTACAGTGGTCATCCACGTCATTGCATAATTTGGGTACACAAAGGAGACTACAGCACACCCACACTTCTTAATCGAGCAAGTTCAGCAATTAAACAGAGCTAGCTGACCTAAACATTACTCTAACAAATTAAAGACCGGCGCTCTTAATTAAACAAAACAAAGAGTACTACTACGGCTAGTGCTCGTCGATCTCCGCCGCCTCCTCCATGTCTAGCTCGCGCCCGACGGTCTCCTAGGGAAGGGGCTCCATGGCATCCATCGCACCATACTCGGCAAGCATCTCGCCATCCGCATCCGCCATCTCTTTAGAAGAGGCCGCCACGAGCTGGGCGTGGGCGGCCGCGATCTGGGCTTGGATGGGCTCCGTCGTGGCAAGGTATGCGGCGGAGGAACGGATGGCTGCTCGAACGCTCTCGGCGATTGCCAACTCTTCGACCTTGGGTTGCCGACTGTTGTCGGAGAAGCTTCGTTCAATTTGTGCGGTGATCGCCACGAGCTGGGCGTGGGCGGCCTCGACATGGTCATGGGCGGCCTCCATCAGGGCTAAGGCCGCCGCTGCGGAATGGACAACTGTTGTGCCGCTCTCGCCAGTTGCTATCCCCGAGGCAGATGTTGCTGTCGCCACCTGAGAAGCAACAGCAGCCGTTTGGGCTGCCTTGGCCACCCGGTCGCAGATTGCGGCCGTGCTCATGAACCTTGTTAGCACGCGCATGGCGGCTACGGCCGTGTTCTCACCGGAGTGGGCCGCCGAAGTTGCCCTCACGACGTGGTTCCACGTCCCCATCTTTCACCGGCAATGATTGAACAGTGCAATGATATTTGGGGAGCGAGCTAGTGTGCTTGACACGCTGGCTGTGGACTGTAGCCGACGCACCTTCTCGCGTAAGCCATTGGCGTACTATGCACCAACGGTGCTCCAAGATATTTTGTACTGCATCTCACACGGTTGGTGATAATAAACTGTGTGGGATCTACTTGATTTTTCATCTTGATTTGAATTACATAATGGGGTCACAGCGGCAATGGAGGGTGTTTGAATTGCTAGAACTTTTATCTGCAGTGAACATGCAACTATATGTGTGTCGTAAAAAAATTAGAATTATTCAGGGTTCGTTTGGACATTTTATACATTAAATTGGTTTTCTAGCCATTTCAGGTGCACAATTCAAAATTAAACTACATGCACATGCTCCGGTGCACCAACATGGGTTGTAAAATCATATATGTGTCCATGGGTTTATGCTTATGTCCCATGCAAGAAATGGGGATGAATTTCGAACACCACGGCACCGTGGCTCTCCGGCAAACGTTGAGGTACTTGCTTTTGTAATTCTAGTAAATCCAAAACCCGTCTGAAATTCATGAACCTTGGTATGCTATCATGGAATGGCATCAACATGCTGGGGTAAAAAATATTGTCCCATTTGGGGCAGGTTATGGTATAAGCTTCTCACAAACCAGAGCTTCTCACAAGAAGCCTCATGGTTCCGTAAGGGAAACGTGTCACCTTTGTAGACAAAACGATATTCGTCGCCTCCTCTTCCTTTCAATTTTTTTCCTGGTTTCAACATAGAACAACAGGAGTGTCGTGTTAAATTTTGGATTTTTTCGGGGATCGTTTGGACATTTTTATACGTTAATTGAGTTTTCTAGGCATTTGTGTGCATAATTCAAAATTGAACTACATGCACATGCTCCAATCCATAAAAACGGGTTGCAAAATCAAATGTTTGTCCTTGGTTGCAAGCTTAGGTCACATGCAAGAAATGAGAATGAATGTCAAACACCTTGACACTGTCGCTCGGCCGCTAACATTGAGATACATGGTTTTAAAATTCTAGTAAATTGAAAACTCGTCTGAAATTCATGAAACTTGACATGATATCATGGAACGGCATCGACATGCCGTGGTAAAAATATTGTCCCATTTGGGGCAGGTTTGGGTATAAGCTTCTCGCAAACTAGAGCTTCTCTCACAACAAGCCTGATGGTTTCGGTAGGGAACGTGCCACCTTGGGGGATGAAACGATATCTGTTGCCTCTTCTTACTTTCAATTTTTTTCTCAGGTCAACATAGAACAAGAGGAGTGTTGTGTCAATTTTTGGGATTTTTCGGGGTTCGCTTGGACATTTTTATACATTAACTGAGTTTTCTATGCATTCATGTGCATAATTCAAATTTGAACTACATGCACATGCTCCAGTGCATATAAATGGGTTCAAAATTGGAATGTGTGTCCTTGGTTACATGCTTAAGTCCCATGCAAGAAATGAGAATGAATGTCAAACACCTTGCCACCGTCGCTCGGCCGCTAACATTGAGATACATGGTTTTTAAATTCTAGTAAATCGAAAACGCGTCTGAAATTTATGAAACTTGACATGCTAGCATGGAACGGCATCAACATGCAGTGGTAAAAATATTGTCCCATTTGGGGCAGGTTGGGGTATATAAGCTTCTCACAAACCAGAGCTTCTCACAACAAGCCTCATGGTTACGGTAGGGAACGTTTCACCTTTCTGGACGAAACGATATCCGTTGCCTCTTCTTGATTTCAATTTTTTTCTAGTGTCAACATAGAACAACATGAGTGTTGTGTTAATTTTAGGAATTTTTCGGGGTTTGTTTGGACATTTTTATATATTAACTGAGTTTTCTATGCATTTATGCACATAATTCAAATTTGAACTACAGGCACATGCTCCAGTGCATGTAAATTGTTTAAAAAATCAAATCAGTGTCCTTGGCTGCATGCTTAGGTCTCATGAAAGAAATGGGAATGAATGTCAAACACCTTGCCACCGTCGCTCGGCCGCAAACATTGAGATACATGGTTTTTAAATTCTAGTAAATCCAAAACTCGTGTGAAGTTCATGAAACTTGACATGCTATCATGGAGCGGCATCAACATGCTGTGATAAAAAAATTGTCCCATTTGGGGCAGGTTTGGGTATAAGGTTCTCGCAAACCAGAGCTTCTCACAACAAGCCTGATGGTTTCGGGAGGGAACGTGCCACCCTTGGGGACAAAATGATATCCATTGCCTCTTCTTGCTTTCAAAATTTTTCTAGTGTCAACATAGAACGACAGAAGTGTTGTGTCAATTTTTGGGATTTTTTGGGGTTCGCTTGGACATTTTTATACATTAACTGGGTTTTCTAGGCATTTTATGTGCATAATTCAAATTTGAACTACATGCACATGCTCCAGTGCAGAAAAATGGGTTGACATATGAAATGTGTGTCCTTGGGTGCATGCTTAGGTCCCATGCAAGAAATGGGAATGAATTTCAAACACCAGGGCACTGTACAGACTTATCAATCGATTTTCTTTTGAAAAAAACGTAAATGGTTTTTAAATATAAAACACTCATCGTAAACGTTTTAGTTAGAACACCCGTATGCAAACCGACAGCTTCCCCAGGAAGCCAAGGGAAAATGTGCCGAGCAGGATTTGTGCAGCTCCTGATCGCAAACGTTTTAGATAGAACACCCGTATGCAAAGTGAGAGCTATGGTCTTCCCCCTAAGTCAAGGGAAAATTCGCAGCGTAGGATTTGTGCATCTCTTCAACGCAAACGGTTCGGATTGAATACGGTATGCAAAGCCAGACTTCGGCGCTAAGCCAAGAGAAAATGTGCCGAGCAGGATTTGTACATCCCTTCAACGCAAACGGTTGTTTTGGATGACCCGTGTGCAACCACGTACAGACAATTTGGTAAGATTTGCATTTGTCATATTGGGTATATTACCATTTGTCAAACTGGAAAGATTGACATTTGTTGATCTAGTTACAATGCCATTTGTCAACCTTGTAACACTACGATTTGTCAAAATATGCAGCTAAAAATCACTAGCACTATCTAATTTTTGCAACTAAAATTTAGTAACTAAGCATAGATTTCATTCATAGATTAAGCAGTCGTTCTTTATACAAACAGTTCAACTCGACAGCTGAACCAACCAAACTTTTCCCCAATTGTTGCCAACCACGTACTAAAATAGCTAGTTCAACTATATATACTAGCTAATTTTAAGTACGTTGTACAGTTCCACCACATCTATAGTCAGATGAACTGAACAAAATAGCCCCTAAATACTACTACTACTATGGAGGGGCTTTGTACTACTTCCGGCAGCCTCTCCTCTGCCGAGCACGCTCAGTAAGAGGCAGAGGAGGAGGAGCCTACCGACGAGCTGGACAACTGCAATACGGTGCCTGCCGCTGCTGCACCTTCAACGACGCTCACCTCGAATGCCCTCTGCCGCTCCAGACGACCCCTCTCGAAGCGGTGGTTCTCCTTGTAGATCTCCTGATTCCTCGCCTCTGAGGCGGCGTGTGCCGTGGCCAAGGCGGCGGTAATGCTCTTTGCATGCTCGACGAGGCACTCCTCCTCCTCCCGCAGGAACTCGGTGTAGCGCGCAAGGTCGCTGACACACGTGCGGGCCTCCACCTCCCGCCTTCGGGCCGCGGCGGTGGAGCGGGCAATGGCCCTGGCTTTCGACGGTGGTGTGGCGGCAACGGCGGCCGGCAACAGCTGCCGACGGGCAGCGGCGACGGAGCGTGTGGTGGGTGTTCCGCGCACACCCAACAGGGATGCCACGCGCACTACACTACACCGGGGACTGCACCGCCGCCGCGGTGTAGCCTCCCAGCTGGAGCTGTCCTCTGATGACGGCGGAGTGGCTAAGCGACGACGATGGACTGGTGCCATTGGTGATTATGGGAGAAGTAGACGAGATAAGCTATAGGGAGGGAGGGGAAAATGCGACGCAGGACTCGCCGGCCGTGAGGGTTTATATATCAGGCCGATAAGCATTGGGATTTTTGGAGATTTCACCGAGTCGAGCAGGAAGCTTGGGCGGGAACCTGCGAGGTTGCCCGGGAACGGGCTTACCGACGATTCATTGGCGCCACATCGAGCCACCGTTTGGCCAAAAGAACGCCCCCGCGCGCTGCGCAAGCTTGCGCTGTAAGCCGTCTGCGGGAGCGTGGTGACAAGACGTGCGAGAGGAGGACGAAAGGCCACGTACACATACGGTTAATAAAAAAAACATTTGCGATTTAATTACCTACTATACCCCCGTCCTGGTTTATAAGTAGGATTTAACTAATAAAATACGAATGCATGTCACCAAAGATTATATAGTTGGATTCGTATTTGAACATAGTTTCCAATTATATAATTTTTATAACATGCATTAACATTTTGTTGGTTAAATTTAAGGGCAAAGTATGGCATAGAATATAAAGGGGACTAATAGACCAAGACGGAGGTAGTAGCACACGGCCGCTCTCTACGCAGCGACGCAACTATCGGCCGGCTTGTAGGCGACCATTTCCTACGTGTTCAACTGCTCTATGCGTGTGGTTGCTTGCGGTTGAGGCGGCCGCGGCTCGCTCTGCTCGCGTCCCGCCGCGCGCGCTCTACTCTCACGTCCCTCCGGGTGCTCTGCCCTCATCCCTCCACGCGCGCTACCCGTGTTTGGGGCCGGTGCACGATCACGCACGTTCGTGTGCATGCGGTTGTGCCGGGCGCGGCGTGACGATGCAGTTTCCCGCCGCAAAAACTGCCATGCAGACACGCCGAGAATCCAGGCCGCCCGGCCCCCATTTATTCCTGCGGCCATTTACCTTCATCTCTCGCGCCACATGACACAATAAGCACATCCACGACGACACATACAGAGAGGACATCCAGCGGTTCCAATGGCGCTCCCAGCGGCCGCCGACTACAACGGCGGGCAGTTCACCACGCATCACGTAGTGGACACCCACGTGAGGGGGAAGGCCCTCTCGGTGGTGTACACGAACGATCCGGTCTCGGTGGAGAGCTCCATCCAAACTATGGAGCAGTTGCTTGCCGAGGACAAGTACCAAGTGGTCGGCTTCGACCTCGAGTACACCATCGATCGTGCCGGGCACGATCAAAAGGTTGTCGTCGCCTAGTTGTGCGTGCGACATGACGTCATCGTCTATCACTACCACCTAGCCACAAGGCCTTGCGAGCGTTTCTCCAGGTTTATCAACAGCTCCGACTACAGTTTCGCTACGGTGGACACCACCAACGATCTAAAAGCGCTCAAGGTTTCGGGCTTGAAATGCCAGAATCTTGTCAACATCTAGGACCACTACAAGGTTTGGGGCAGCGACAGCAACAAACAGAACTCCCTGGTTGACCTCGCCTCGGCCATCATCGACCCCTACTACATGAAGATGAAGGATGAGAGCAAGAAGGACAAGAACGCCTGGCACAGTGTCTGGCATGAGAGACTGGATGAACAACACGTCAAGTACGCGGCCAAGGACGTGTACACAAGCTACGAGATGTACATGCAGATCGTTGACATGAGGGAGTGTCTTCTTCCTGCCCCAGACGAGGGATCAAGCCACAGAGCAGTGGCGGGAGCGTCACAAGAAGTAGATGACTAGGCGATCATTTCTCCTAGTTTAGAATGCATGCAATTGTTTATTGAGGTTTGTGCGAATGATCTGTATAGTCACTTATGTAATTGGATGTTTATTTCAGTTATATATATATACATGTTATTCTTCTGTAGACAGAGCAAATCACACGGCTTATTAGCAGCAATTGTCTGTGTTATTATTGGTCTTCGCACACATTTCTGATTACGGACCTGTTTGCCGCGTATCACACACATCTTGTTTAGTTGAACCGTTTCCATTGTGTTGCCTAATCACACACAGTTCATCCTAGTGAACTGTATGCCGTTTATCGCACACACCCTCATCTGGCTGCCCGTTTCTGTTGTTCTGCATCATCGCAAACAGTTCTTCTGGATTAACCGTTTGCCACTCATCGCACACGCAACTCTAGTATGAACCGTGTTTGATGTCGCTGCCATCACAAATGTTTTGCATCTTTTTTGACGATTTTATTACATCACCGTTTGTGATTGATGCATCGCACACAGTTTCGTCGAAGGGTCTATGATTCAACTGTCGCGTTTGGACCATCCTGCAGTAGTGCATCTTGGGTATATGAGTGGCATAGATCATATTCACTCTTTTAACCACCGCAGGGAATTGTTTCTGGCCTTCATTATTCAGCCTGCGAGGTTTATCATCATCCTCGCTGTGGGTGTTTTTGTCCATGTCTTCGGCTGTGGGCTTGCCGGCTTGCTTAATCAGCCAACAATGGCGGTTGGTGTGGTTGGCAGGCTTGTCAGTGGTGCCATGTATGTGTCATGGCCTATCCAGAATGACATACAACTTGGTGGGTCTGTCCTGGTTTCCTTTAGAGGGATTCTTATGTAGCCCTGACTTGGGATTACGGAATCCGGCATTTACTGCCGTGTCATTGGTCTCGGGGACATTGTGTCGGCGTTTATTTTTGTTACACCTTGGTTTTTTGTTCTCATCCCAGACTTCCGAAGTGTCGGGGTCTTCTTGGTTGGTGCTCCTACGAGCCAGCCAACTGTCTTCGCCCATGCAAAAGTGGGTCATAAGGTAGGTAAGACTGCCATTGTCCTTGGCCTGTCCTGACCGAGTTGTCGTGCCAGCCATTCATCCCGGATAGTGTCCTTGAAGGCAGCTATATGGCTTCGGCATCCGGGCAGTCTACTATCTTGTTCTTTTTAGTTAAGAACCAATTCCGGAATTGCCGGCCCGACTCTTCGGGCTGTTGGGCCACATGGCCCAAGTCATTGGCGTCCGGAGGCCGGACGTAGGTACCTTGAAAATTTGCCCGAAAAGCATCCTCGAGCTCTTCCCAACTCCCTATGGAGTCTTTGGGGAGGCTGTTCAACCAATGTCGGGCTGGTCCTTTGAGCTTTAATGGCAGGTACTTGATGGCATGGAGCTCGTCTCCCCACGCCATATGAATGTGGAGAAGAAAGTCCTCAATCCACACGGCCGGGTCCGTGGTTCCATCATATGACTCAATGTTAACGGGTTTAAACCCTTCTGGGAATTGGTGCTGCATCACCTCCTCGGTGAAGCACATTGGGTGAGCAGCTCCTCTTGCTCGGGCTACATCGCATCGGACCTCAGTTTCCGTCCTGGCCCTGTGCTGATCCCAAAGCCTGTTGTTTCGGTCGAGCCATGCTTTATATCCATCTCTCCCGTCGGGGGGATAATTTTTTGATCCATAGATGGACCTTGACTGACCGGCTTTAGCGGCTAGGTCGTGTCGAAGATCGTACTGATACTCTGGTTATGTCGCCCCCTTTCCTGTACGGCGAGGAGGGGCAGGTGGGTGTTCGGCTTCACCAGCCGCTCTATCCCTTCCTTGAGGGGGGTGGTCGGGCTGGTTGCCTTGGGTTTGTCTAAGTGGCGCGGGCTTGACGGCCTCGTCGTCGAATTGTGGCAGCAATTTGCGTTTAGGGTAGCTCTTTATTTGCCGGTCATAGTCGTACCCTTCTTCGGCTGCTAGGACCTTGGTCCAACTTTCGTTGAGGGTATCTTGCTCGGCCTTTATTTTTTGCTGCTGCTTTTTTAGGCTTCGTGCAGTGGCTATAAGTTGTCGCTTGAAGCATTCCTGATCCAGGGGTCTTCTGGGACGATGAAGTCTTCGGCTCCAAGGCTGATCTCTTCTTCAGAGAGGGGCATATAATTGATATCCTTGGAATCATCAGGGTCCTCGGGGTTATCCTGATCCTCATGCCCCTCTGAGCCGTCGAACTAGTGCTCGGGGGCGGGGTCACCAGGCCCTCCACATTGCCCAGAGCGTCCCCTTCTCCGGTGCCCGTGTTGCTTTCCCTGCTGCGTCGCGCTTTGGATCATCGGCGTTGTCTTTGGCGTTTGGGGGGCTCAGCTCCAGGATTGTTACCATCCCTTTTGGAGGTGCCATCCCCATTAGCACCATTTCCGTCATCCCTAGGGGTGTCCACCATGTAGATATCGTAGGTGTATGTGGCCGTTCAGTAGCCGGTGACGGGAGGGGCGATGTTCATGAGAGCTGTGGCCTCCTCGCCATCGTTCATGTCGTTAGCCTCCTCAGAGGCACAATATAGCATGTCGGTTGAGTCTTCGATAGTGGCTATTAAGTGAGCGGTGGGTGGGACGTAAAATTCCCTGTGGCCTACCTCGATGCTTCATTGGGCGTGAGCCAAGGATGGGCCATCAATAATAGCCATCATCCGAAACCGGTCCAGTGCCTCGTTCAACAAGGCGAGGCTGGCCGGAGCGGCGTATGAAGTTTCCTCGGAGCTGACCTCCGTTTCAGTGGTGGGTTAAGGCATGGGTCCGGTCAGGGCAAAACCTTGGTCGTCGCGCACCGCACTTGCGTCAAAGCGGAGAAGGGCGAGTTCGGCGGGGGTTGACCCCCTATCTCCGGACACCAAATTCTCGTCAAGGCTAAAGGCCGAATCCTCATCGAGGAGGCAAGGCCCCGATAGGGTCGACTCCTGGTCTTCGGACATGGGAGACACTTCCGAGCTCGACGCTGGTTGCGTTGTAAGGGCCGATTCGGAGATCGGATCGGGAATAGCCCCTGAAGTCAATACTTCAGAGGCCATGGCTGTTCCTGGCGAGGCTGAGAAGCCCGAGAAGATTAGATCGCCCAGATCATCGGTGAGGTACTAGAAGCTGCCGAACCTGATCTGCTGCCCAGGGGTGAAGTTGTCGATCTAGTTGAGGTGGCCGGTCGCGTTGGCATGCAGAACGTAGCTGCCGAACGCGAAAATTTTCCCGGGGACGAAGATGTCTCCGGTGCTGACGCCGTCTCCGATGATCAGGCGAACCATCGATCCTTTGGCGATCCGACAGCGGAACTCTCAATGAAAGGACCAATGTCGGTGTCAAAACCGGCGGATCTCGGGTAAGGGGTCCCGAACTATGGACCTTTGATCGATGCAGAACATTAGACGTAGGACATGACATTTACCCAGGTTCGGGCCCTCTCTAAGAGGTAAAACCCTACGTCCTGCTTGATTATATTGCCTGTGTATGAGGGGGTTACATAGTATATCTATCACAAGATCAGACAAACTAAACCCTAACTAGTAGGATAGTGATTGTTCCTCTAGCCCCTACAAACTAAGCCCCTTGGTTTATATAGACACCAGGGGTACTAGGGTTTATAGATAGTCGGTTACACGAAGGAAACATTAGATCGTCCTTCATGACTTAGGGTGCACTTCAAGGCATAAGAAGTCTTCAATCCGGATACGGTGCGGCCCAACAGTCCGGCCCATGAGAGATAGGCCGGCCCCCCGAGGACCCCCTAGTCCAGGACTCCCTCACATGTATCGTTGTTATTAAGGACTAAAAAATAGGGTCTATTCCTACATGAATAGATCTTGTCTACATCATGTTGTCGTTCTTATTGCATTACTTTGTTTTTTCATGAACTTAATACACTAGATGCATGCTAGATAGTGGTCGATGTGTGGAGTAATAGTAGTAGATGCAGCCAGGAGTCGGTCTACGAATCTTGGACGTGATGCCTATATACATGATCATTGCCTTGGATATCGTCATGATTATTTGCTTTTCTATCAATTGCCCAAAAGTAATTTGTTTACCCACCGTATGCTATTTTCTCGAGAGAATCCACTAGTGAAATCTACGGCCCCCGGGTCTATTTCCTATCATATTATTTTCAGATCTATTATTCCAAAAATACCTTGCTGCACTTTTTCTTTATTTATTTTATTTTGTGCTTTTGTTAGATCTATTTATCAAATCTCATACAATTTTATCTATCTCAATACCGAGGAGGGATTGACAACCCCTCTCACGCGTTGGGTTGCAAGTATTTGTTATTTGTGTGCAGGTGCTGTTTACATAGTGTTGCTTGGTTCTCCTACTGGATTGATAACCTTGGTTTCATAACTGAGGGAAATACTTACCGTTGCTGTGCTGCGTCATCCTCTCCTCTTCAGGGAAATACCAACACAGATACAAGAAATCAAGGCAATGCCACAAAAAGTTTGGGAGTTGCTTAAAATAGTTTGGATTTCTCATAATTTAGAAAGGCAATTAAAAATGCTTAAATAGCACTGTTTTCATTGCTAGAGCCCAAATAAGCAAACAAGTGATGTTGTTTTCCTCAACCATTATTTGTTTTGGAATATTTGCTAAATGGTGAACTATTTTCGAACCATGTTTGTGAATTTAAATTCTCACTTTAAATTTGAATTTTGAATTTGACTTTGATTTCTATCAAGGGCAATTTGGCTTAGTCAAACTTGATGACATGGCACCATTAGTGTCAGGTTACTGTAGCATGACACTGGGGGTGTTACAAACTACTTGGACACACCCCAGTTCCAAAGCATCCAAACTAGGATTTTTGAAGTTTTAGCAATGTCGTTTCATTATTACTCTTTCACGAAGCCTGCTACCTTTGCTCTGTAAGTAGTGTTACCATGATAGGATTAGTAGCCTTTTATTCTGCATGAGAAAATCTCAATTTCTAGAAGAAGAAGAAAAAAAGCTACAATTGTTCATTTTTTGAGGATGACTACTACCCACAATACAACCCACAAACATCAAAGTGTGTATTCGATAGCATCAGTATTCGTAGCGCTTATGGCACGTCCGTGATCATCATGAAATCCCCAAGATGTCTGGCTCTTGCGGCAAGCTCATGAGCAAGACTATTCTGAATTCTCTTGACAGCCTTGATTTGAATAGAACTAAAGATTTGCATTTCTTCCTTTTATTTCACCCACCCACCAACCAAAACCATTCCGAGCGACAAGTGTCTCCCCCTTTCAACTCATTTTCCATTACAACATTGTCAGTCTCAACAATGACCGGTCCTCTGTACAGACATGATAGTGTCGTCAGGCCCAATAGGATTGCCATGCCCTCTACTTCTTCCACAGACTTGCATGTGTTTCATTGTTTTGCTGGCCAAATAAAATACGACCCCCATATTATTCCGTGCCACGGTCCCCGCCCAGCTTTGTCCCAATTCCAACAAAAAGGCCACATCGATATTCAGTTTCACCATGCCAATTGGCGGAGCTTCCCATTTGGTCGACACCTGATAACCCACGAGTATAGGGGATCGCAACAGTTTTCGAGGGTAGAGTATTCAACCCAAATTTATAGATTCGACACAAGGGGAGCCAAACAATATTTGCAAGTATTAGCAGCTGAGTTGTCAATTCAACCACATCTGGAGATTTATTATCTGCAGCAATATCATCAGTAGCTTAGTAATATGATAGTTTTGATAGTAGTGGTAACAATAACGGTAACGATGACAATGATAGCAATAATTCTGTAGCAGTTGTGATAGCAGCAATAGCAATAGTAACTTAGCAGAAACAATATAAGAGAAATTCATAGGCATTGGATCGGTGAATTCGTTGGATGATATTCATCATATAACAGTCATAAGCTAGGGTGATACGACACTAGCTCCAGTTCATAAATATAATGTAGGCATGTATTCCGTAAATAGTCATACATGCTTATGGAAAGAACTTGCATGACATCTTTTGTCCTACCCTTCCATGGTAGCGGGGTCCATAAGGAAACTAAGGGATATTAAGGCCTCCTTTTAATAGAGAACCGGAACAAAGCATTAGCACATAGTGAATACATGAACTCCTCAAACTACGGTCATCACCGGAAAGTATCCCGACTATTGTCACTCTGGGGTTTACGGATCATAACATGTAATAGGTGACTATAACTTGCAAGATCGGATCTAGAACATAAATATAATGGTGATAACATAAACGGTTCAGATCTGAAATCATGGCACCCGGGCCCAAAGTGACAAGCATTAAGCATGGCAAAGTCATAGCAACATCAATCTCACAACATAATGGATACTAGGGATCAAGCCCTAACAAAACTTACTTGATTACATGATGAATCTCATCCAATTCCCTCATCGACCAACGAGCCGACGAAGGAATTACTCACTCCCGGTGGGGAGCATCATGGAATTGGCGATGGAGAAGGGTTGGTGATGACGAAGATCGAAGATTCTCCTCTCCGGAGCCCACAACCCACTCTAGATCTGGCCTCCCAATGAAGAACAGGAGGTTGCGGCGGCTCCGTCTCGTGAAACATGATAATTCTTTCTCCCTGATTTTTTTCTCCGAAAATAGGATTTTATAGCGTCGAAGATAGGGTCAGCGGGGCCACCAGGTGGGCACAACCCACCTGGGCACGCCAGGAGGGGGGCTCGCCCTGGTGGGTTGTGCTCCCCCAGGGACCCCCCCTCCGGTGGTTCTTGGCTCCAGTATTTTTCTTTTATTGTATAATAATTCTCCAAAAAGTTTCGTTCCATTCTGAGAACTTTTATTTCTGCACAAAAACAACACCATGGTAGTTCTGCTGAAAACAGCGTCAGTCCGGGTTAGTTTCATTCAAATCATGCAAATTAGAGTCCAAAACAAGAGTAAAAGTGTTAGGAAAAGTAGATACGACGGAGACGTATCAACTCCCCCAAGCTTAAACCTTTGCTTGTCCTCAAGCAATTCAGTTGATAAACTAAAAGTGAAAAAGAAAAACTTTTATGAATTCTTTTGCTCTTGTTTACATAAATAAGCTTAAGTAGCACCCAGGTTTTCAGCAAGGATTATAACTAACCATGTCAACAATAACTCTTAGAAATTATATTAACTCATATCAATGGCATAAGCAACTAGCGAGCAATAATAAGATATCTCGAATGACAACACTTTGTCAAAACAATCATGATATAATATGACAACAGTGGTATCTCGCTAGCCCTTTCTGAGACCGCAAAACATAAATGCAGAGCACCTCCAAAGTTCAAGCAGCGACTAAACATTGTAATTCATGGCAGAAAAGATCCAGTCATGATGCATCCAACATTAGCTATACACAATGCTTGAGGATGACAATAGTGCTCTCAGATCTGGCGCTTATTTGAGAAGGTGATGACACAACATAAAATTAAATAGATAGTCCCTTCGTGGAGGGAAGCAGTGATTTGAAGCGGTGCGAGAGCTCGGTTTTTTAAAATAGAGATAAATGAAATTTTGAGAAATGCACCCTTCCTGTTTACTTCGTGACCATTAGTTATCGATATCTTCCATGCTAAACACATTAGTGGCAGTTCCCAAGCGATAAAAGTAAAGGTTTACTCCCCCTCCACCAACAAACACACTCCACGGCTAGCCGCATCCACGGGTACCGTCCATACCAACATCAGTCCTGGGGGAGTTTTGTTTAATTATTTGCAATTTTTGAATTTGAGACTGGGAATCCCCATTACCGCACCTCTCGTGCGAGGACAAGTGAATAAACACTCATCATGGGAATAACCCGCTTAGCATGGAAGATATTGACTACCTCCTGTCACTCCATGAACAATCCAAGCACACAAAAATAGATGTTTATTTGAAGTTTTTAGAGGTGGCACATGCAAATTTACTTAGAACGGCAGGGTAATACCGCATATAGGTAGATATATGGTGGACTCATCTTTAATAACTTGGGTTTAAGGATTTTTATGCACAAGCAGTTTTCCGCTTAGTACAGGCGAAGGCTAGCAAATAGGTTGAGAAGCGGCCAGCTAGAGAGCGAAAACGGTCATGAACATGCATTATGCATAAGTAACATTGGATACTAGCATGAGTAGGATATGAGCACCATAAACATAAATATCATAGAGGCTATGTTGGTTTTGATTCAACTACATGCATGAACATGTGCCAAGTCAAGCCACTCGAACATTCGGAGGAGGATACCATATCATCATACCACATCACAATCATTTTAATGCATGTTGACATCCAAGATAAATCGTTATCCACTCCTAGCTACTAAAGCATGGCATGAGAAACTATAATCTCTAATTGTCATTGCAAACATGTTTGATCATAATAGGCTGAATCATGGATACTAGGTTAAAAATATTTACAAAAACAGAACAAGTTGAGTTCATACCCGTTTCTCTCTGCCACAGCCAGTTCATCAAATATCATCATTATTGCCTTTCACTTGCATGACCAAATGATATGAAAATAATAATAGTGCAAGAGTGCCGTGGACTAAGATGGAATTTGCAGACATTTTATTCAAGAGGAGAAGACAAGGCAATTTGAGCTCTTTTTTTTTGACTGGGTACTGTAGGGAAACTCCCCACAACCATTGCAATTTTATTCCAAAATTATACAGTATGTACAAGGGTTACCAAGGGTAACCAGCAATTTGAGCTCTTTGTTACATCAACAATAATGCATATGAGAGCCACTCAACATTTTCATCGTGGTCTTCTCCTCGGTATGACTCAATAAAAGGAAAAGAATTTCAGAGAAACACACTGAAATATTTTTGGTTTTAGTTTTTCTTGAATAAAGCAAATTAAAGAGAAAAACAAAAACGAGAAAAACTATTTACACGGGAGAGCTCCCAACAAGCAAAAGAAGAACAAGGAAATCTTTTTGGGTTTTCTTTTTAATACTACAATTAGCCAAACTAGAAAGAAAAACCGAAAAGAAGCAAACAACATTTTTTTGTGATTTTCTCAAAGTTTTTCAAACACACAAGAAGAAAGCGAGAAAATAAATCTAGCATGGATAATACAATGAAAAAGTGTAAACACCGACAACTGGAATGAAATGTGCGAACATGAAGGAAATGTCGGTGGGCATACGTACTCCCCAAGCTCAGGCTTTTGGCCTAGCTTGGTAATCAACACTCGTAGTAACCCTCGGGTCCCACGTTGAAGTGCTGTGGAGCGGGCACTTGAGCGTCCCACTCCTGAGGCTCCTCCTCAGCCGCTGCTTGGTTGTTCCGGTAGGCGACGATGTCCTCTGGCATGATCCTGTATCCTCTCCTGGCAATAGAATCAAACAAAACAGGTGCAGGCAACAGGATAATATCACGGGTATTCTCATTGAAAACTAGGTTGTAAGGAATATGAATAGTAGTGTGCTCACCATCAATAAATTGATGAGCTGCTATAGCCTGGCGATCTAAATAAACCTTGGTTAAACGATAATCATGCTGGCAAATCAGAATATTAAAATGACTCGCTAAACGAGTCGCATAAATACCGCCATGAATTTTACCCTTGGATCTGTTAAGGTGCAGGCGACGTGCAATGATAGCCCCAAGGCTATAGCTATAATCATCATAAAGTGCACGGCGTAAGACAGTGAAATCGAGGGCACTAAGTGCACCAACCTTCTCTCTAGCAAGTAAACACTTTGCAATGAATAGAGCAAAATAATGCACAAAAGGAAACTGCAGGCTAGTGGCGGTGACACTCGATACCCCTCTCTCATCTCCAACTGACATAGTACGATAAAAGTCCTCAAACTCTGCAGGCCTAGGCTCTCTTATTTCCCCGTCAAAACGGATCAAGCATATATCACAAAATTCAGTAAGTGGTATCTGACGGGTTTCAGCATATAAATTAAACTGCACCTCAGGAGGGTTATTCCTACTCAGAATATGAAAGCTTTATACAAAGGAATTTGTAAGGAGATGGTATTGTTCACACTCAACTGCGATGAAGTCGGTGAGACCAGCATTAGCAGCAAATTGTGTGAACTCTTGATGGATCCCGGCTCCATCCATGAAGGGGTTGTGCGGCCATTCGCACGGCCGCACCTCCGTCATTCTTCGGGTGCGGAGATCATTGTCCGATGACTCCCCAATGACTCCCTTGGAGCTCTTCTTGGAAGCAAACTTCCTAAAGAAACTCATCTTATTCCTATGAACAAAATTCTGAAAAATTTTAGTCCATAAAATTTTTGTCAACAAAACTTCACAAGATTGATAGAAACTACTCATAGGGAGGCATAAAGGCCATATTGAGCATTCAAACTACTTAGAACACTAAGAATTCAACATGCAAGCTCATCTACAGTAGCACCAAGAGTAGCTAATTATTCAAAATATAATCCACTAAAGCAAAAACTAATTGGACCAATGGAGGTGTCACATACCAAGTAGCAATCCCCCAAAACAGTTTCGGAAACTGAGCTTCGAGCAAAGAGATCGAAATCCGCGGGTTTGAGAGCAAGAACACGAGAGAAAAAGAGAGCAATGGTGATTTTTTTTCTGGAGGTAGGTGATGACATGGGCTAAAGAGATAAGTGAGGGGGCCCACATGGGGACCACAACCCACCAGGGCGCGCCTGGGGCTGCTAGCGCGTCCAGGTGGGTTGTGCCCACCTGGTGCACTCCCCTCTCATGTTATTTGCATAAAAAATTCTTAAATATTCAGAAAAAAATGTATTAAATTTTCAGGGCATCCTGAGAACTTTTATTTTTGGGTCATTTTTTTATTGCACGGGAAATTCAGAAAACAGACAAAACATGTCATTTTATTTTATTTAACTAAGAAAAACAGAAAACAAACGTTGGAAACAGAAAGTTGTGCTTACTAAATTCATCAACTTCATACCTCTAAAAAATGATCCATTAATAAGGTTGATCAAGTCTTATTAACAACCACTTCCGATTAGCATGAAACCGAAGAACTTTCGTAAAACACTAAGTGACCTCAACGGGGATATGCATGTCCCCAACAATAAGCATTTCATATTTCTTTTTGGCAGTAGGTAGAGGTAGTTGAAAACTTCCAATAGTGAGTGTCGGAGATTTTTCAATAATATTAAAACCATTCACTTGGAATTGTTTCTTCGGAAAGTGTACCGTATGCTCATTACCATTGATATGAAAAGTGACCTTGCTTTTATTGGAATCAATAATAGCCCCTGCAGTATTCAAGAAGGGTCTACCAAGGATAATCGACATGTTGTCGTCCTCGGGCATCTCAAGTATAGCAAAGTCAGTTAAGATAGTAACATTTGCAACAACAATGAGCACATCCTCACAAATACCGATAGGTATGGCAGTTGATTTGTCAGCCATTTGCAAAGATATTTCAGTAGGTGTGAGTTTATTCAAATCAAGTCTTTTATATAAACATAAAGGCATAACACTAACACCAGCTCCTAAATCACACAAAGCAGTTTTGACATAATTTCTTTTTATGGAGCAAGGTATAGTTGGTATTCCCGGATCTCCAAGTTTTTTAGGTACTCCATCCTTAAGAGAATAATTAGCAAGCATAGTGGAGATTTCAGCTCCGGTATTTTTCTTTTATTAGAGATGATGTCTTTCATATATTTTGCATAAGAGGCCATCTTTAATATATCAGTCAAACGTGTGTGCAAAAAGGCTGGGCTGAGCATTTTAGCAAAGTGTTCAAATTCGTCATCATCTTTCTTCTTAGTTGATTTAGGTGGAAAGGGCATGGGTTTTTGAACCCATGGTTCTCTTTCTTTTCCATGTTTTCTAGCAACGAAGTCTCTTTTATCATATCTTTTATTTTTAGGTTGTGGGTTATCAAGATCAACAGTTGGTTCTATCTCAACATCATTATCTGGTTGTTTACATTGTCTGGTTGGGTGTCTTCAAGAACATCACCTTTATCTTTTTCATTATCACTAGGTGAATGTTCATTACCAGATTGAGTTTCAGCATCAGAGATAGAAACATCATTGTCATTATCAGGAGGTTTTTCTATTTCAGGTTCACTAGAGGCATGCAATGTCCTATCATTTTTCTTTTCCTTTTTATTTTTAGAAGGACTAGGTGCATCAGTGTTGATTCTTTGAGAGTCTTGTTCAATTCTTTTAGGGTGACCTTCAGGATAAAGTGGTTCCTGAGTCATTTTACCTCCTCTAGTTGCTACTCTAACAGCAAAGTCATTTATATTATTATTCATTTCATCAAGCAATTCTCTTTGAGATTTAACAACCTGTTCCAGTTGAGTTTGAACCATAGAAGCATGTTTTCCTACACCTCTAACATCATTGGAGATTCTAAATAACAAGTCACTCAAGCGAGCAATCATATCAGAATTATATTTCAATTGTTTCATAACATTTTCATTGAAGTGATCTTGCTTTCTAATGTAATTATCAAACTCATAAAGGCATTGACTAGGATGCATATTATAAGGATTGTCCCTTTCATTAAATTTCATTAAAGAATTTACCTCTACCACCTTGGATGGTGGTGTGTCAAGTCCATGTATCTCTTCAATAGGAGGTAAATTTTTAACATCCTCTGCTTTAATACCTTTTTCCTTCATAGATTTCTTTGCCTCTTGCATATCTTCCGGACTGAGATATAAGATACCCCTCTTCTTTGGAGTGGGTTTATGCGGTGGTTCAGGAAGAGTCCAATCATCATAATTTTTCAATATATTATTCAATAATTCTTCAGCTTGTTCAACAGTTCGTTCCTTGAACATACAACCAGCACAACTATCTAGGAAGTCCCTAGAAGCATCGGTTAGTCCATTATAGAAGATATCAAGTATTTCATTTTTCTTAAGAGGATGATCAGGCAAAGCATTAAGCAATTGGAGGAGCCTCCCCCAAGCTTGTGGGAGACTCTCTTCTTCAATTTGCACAAAGTTAAATATTTCCTGTAAGGCAGCTTGTTTCTTATGAGCAGGAAAATATTTTTCAGATAAGTAATAAATCATATCCTAGGGACTACGCACACAACCAGGAGAAAGAGTATTGTACCATATCTTAGCATCACCCTTTAATGAGAACATAAATAATTTAAGAATATAGTAATAGCAAATTTTATCCTCATGAGCAAAAATGGTGGCTATATCATTCAATTTAGTAAGGTGTGCCACAACAGTTTCAGTTTCATAACCATGGAAAGGATCAGATTCAACCAAAGTAATCAACTCTGGGTCGACAGAGAATTCATAATCCTTATCATCAACAAAGATAGGTGAAGTAGCAAACTTAGGATCACATTTCATTCTAGCATTCAAAGATTTCTCTTTTAGTTTGCATAATAAATTCATAAGGTCATCTCTATCATTGCAAGCAAGGAAATCTCTAGTTGTCTCCTCATCCATAACATAACCTTCAGGTACCTTAGGCAATTCATATCTAGGAGAGCTAGGTCTAATAGGTGTTCCCAGATTTTTAGTTTCAGGCATTTCATCAGTTTCAACAATTTCATCAATTTCAGCATTCTCAATATCTTTAGCTCTAGCAATTTGTTCATCAAGCAAATCACCTAGTGGCACACCATCATCAAGCAAGGTACTAGCATCATCATGAGTAGTATTCATAGAAGTAGCATCATCAATAACTTGTGACATATCAGGATTAATAGCATGTGGTGGTGTTGCAAGTCTACTCAAAATAGAAGGCGAATCAAGTGCAGCGTGTGATGGCAGTTCCTTACCTCCCCTTGTCTTAGAGGGAAAAATCTTAGTCTTGGTATCCTTCAGATTCTTCATAGTGATAAATTGATAATAATCCCAAGTGACTCAACAAATATAACTATGCTCCCCAGCAACGGCGCCAGAAAAAGGTCTTGATAACCCACAAGTATAGGGGATCGCAACAGTTTTCGAGGGTAGAGTATTCAACCCAAATTTATAGATTCGACACAAGGGAAGCCAAAGAATATTTGCAAGTATTAGCAGCCGAGTTGTCAATTCAACCACACCTGGAGATTTATTATCTGCAGCAATATGATCAGTAGCATAGTAATATGATAGTTTTGATTGTAGTGGTAACATTAACGGTAACGGTGACAGTGATAGCAATAATTATGTAGTAGTTGTGACAGTAGCAATAGCAATAGTAAATTAGCAGAAACAATATAAGAGAAATTCGTAGGCATTGGATCGGTGAATTCGTTGGATGATATTCATCATATAACAGTCATAACCTAGGGTGATACGGCACTAGCTCCAGTTCATAAATATAATGTAGGAATGTATTATGTAAATAGTCATACGTGCTTATGGAAGGAACTTGCATGACATCTTTTCTCCTACCCTCCCGTGGCAGCGGGGTCCATAAGGAAACTAAGGGATATTAATGCCTCCTTTTAATAGGGAACCAGAACAAAGCATTAGCACATAGTGAATACATGAACTCCTCAAACTACGGTCATCACCGGAAAGTATCCCGACTATTATCACTCCGGGGTTTATGGATCATAACACGTAATAGGTGACTATAACTTGCAAGATCGGATCTAGAACATAGAAATAATGGTGATAACATAAACGGTTCAGATCTGAAATCATGGCACCCGGGCCCAAAGTGACAAGCATTAAGCATGGCAAAGTCATAGCAACATCAATCTCAGAACATAATGCATACTAGGGATCAAGCCCTAATAAAACTAACTCGATTACATGATGAATCTCATCCAACTCCCTCACGGACCAGCGAGCCTACGAAGGAATTACTCACTCCCGGTGGGGAGCATCATGGAATTGGTGATGGAGAAGGGTTGGTGATGACGAAGATCAAAGATTCCCCTCTCCGGAGCCCCGAACGGACTCCAGATCTGGCCTCCCGATGAAGAACAGGAGATGGTGGCGGCTCCGTCTCGTGAAATGTGATAATTCTTTCTCCCTGATTTTTTCTCCGAAAATAGGATTTTATAGCGCCGGAGATAGGGTCAGCGGGGCCACCTGGGCGAGCCAGGAGGGGGGGGGCGTGCCCTGGTGGGTTGTGCTCCCCCAGGGACCCCCCTCCGGTGGTTCTTGGCTCCAGTATTTTTCTTTTGTTGTATAAAAATTCTCCAAAAAGTTTCGTTCCATTCCGAGAACTTTTATTTCTGCACAAAAACAACACCATGGTAGTTCTGCTGAAAACAGCGTCAGTTCGGGTTAGTTTCATTCAAATCATGCAAATTAGAGTCCAAAACAAGAGTAAAAGCGTTAGGAAAAGTAGATATGACAGAGACGTATCAGCACCTCGGTGTCATGTGGATTTCTCAGGTTGGTTTGGCTCGTAGGGGACAGAGGCTAGCAGCTCTTGCCCCTTAGTCCATCAGGTGATTGTGCCAAGTTCTTAATTTCATCCTCGTACCGCACTAGGAAAAGTACAGATCTCTAAATTGATTATTTTCCCTCATTATGAACACAATCATCTCTCAGGGACCATGCACACCAGAGCAACAACATAGTTTTTATTCTCAAATCTGAATTGATTTTATGAAGCAGGACTTGCAGTCAGTCTCTCCCAGTATACCAAAGCTCTTTTTCTTCGGGCAATTGCCACTTCTTCCTCATAGCAAAATGGAGACATGTGCTTTCTGTGCATGAAATGACAGCATGGAACTCATCTTCCTCCCACTTCCACAAATACCACATACACTGTCATGGACTATAGTGCATCTGCATTTGTTATTCTTTGTTGCCAACGTATTTGTCGCTATCCGCCATCCAAAAATCTTGATCCTCTCCAGGATCTTCATTTTCCAAATAACATCCCATATGCTCCTATTATCAGCACAACTTGTTGAACTAGAAGGACCCTCATTGGTTTTGCGGTCCAGACTAGCAGCGAGTTTATAGGCACTTCATACAGTGAAGTTCCCATTTTTCTCATAATGCCACGCAATACAATCCTCCATCTCTTCAGTTGGGATTTTAATCTTATAAATTTCCTCAGCATCAAAAGAATAGAAGATGTTCCTGATCAGCTGTTTATCCCACTCTCTAGTGTCCTGATCAATCAGCTGGTTTACCCAACGGAGTCTAGACCTTTTTATGAACGTAGTCATTTTCAGTCCACGTGACCTCGATATCCATTGGTCCCTCTGAATCTAGATTGTCTTTCCATTTCCCACTCTCCAAATGAGGCCTTTTTTCTGAAGATCTAGCCCGTGCTCTACGCCTCTCCACACTGGAGATGCATCTAATGCGAAAACCATATCAAGCAGGTCCCCATTAGGAAAGTAATTTGATTTGAGTACTCTTGCACATAAGCTCGTTGGGTTTTCGATTAGTCTCCAAGTATGTCTCGCAAGCAAAGCCACATTAAATAAATGCATGTAAACCCAATGCCTCCTGCTCTCTTGGGTTGTGGCATCCGTTCCCACGACATCGAGTGTACCTTCCTCTGTCCATCCTCATCACCCCACCAAAAATCCCTTAACATCTTTTCGTACTTCTCATAGAAACCCTTGGATAGAAGAAAGACGCTCATGATGAAAGTAGGTAGAGCCTGCACAATAGATTTTACATGGACCTCTTTTGCGGCGTACGTCATAAACCTTTCGTTCCAATTACTGCATCTTTTTTCGAGCCTGTCCATAATTGGTTGGAAGTTCTCCTCCTTCGTCCTACCCTCAGGGGTTGGGAGTCCCAAATATTTACTCTCAAAAGTTGCTCTTTCAATATCTAGCATGTTTTTTATTTCCTCTTGAATGTGGGCTGGGCAGTGTTCACTGAAGAGAATTGAGCATTTTCTCGCACTTAGTAGTTGGCCTGTGCACTGTTGAAACACTGTCAACACTTTTTTGTAGCAGTCGCTTCCTCCACTGACCCTTTAAAGAAGAGCAAACTGTTGTCCGCAAACAACAAGTTTGAAATGCCTGGGCTATTTCCGGCAATTTTGATTGGTGTGATGCTTCCTGTAGCAACTTATTTGTTCAAAAGATTGACCAAACCATCTGCAACAAACAAGAACAAATAGGGGCTGAGCGGGTCCCCTTGGCGTAGCCCTCTGGTTGGTTTAAAAAACTCCAAGTGTTCACCATTGCACTTCCCTGAAAACCTAACCGATGTCACACACTCCATGATCCATCCGATCCATTTTGGACTAAAACCAATTTTCTTCAAAATCTACTTCAGAAAACTACAATCTACTCGATCATATGCCTTTGCTAAGTCAAGTTTGTAGGCACAGTGAGTGTTGTATTGATTCTTGGTATGCTGGATTTTGTGAAATCACTCGAAAGCGATAATTGCATTATCCATAATCATTCTCCCTAGAATGAAAGCACTCTGTGTCTCGGAGACGATGTCATCAAGGCAAGGTCTCAATCTTTTCACCAAGCATTTGGGCATAACCTTGTAGATCACATTACACAAACTGATAGGATGAAAGTCCTTTAAAGTTTGAGGGTAACTTCCTTTAGGGATCAAACGATGACTATGTCGTTTATGCCTTCTGGAAGTACACCCTTCTCAAAGAAATCTAGGACAACACTCACCACATCTTCCCTCAAAATAGCCCACTTTCTTTGGTAGAAACGTGCAGGGAAACCATTCGGACCGGGCGCTTTTAACGGGCCAATCTGAAAGAGTGCATCACTCACTTCCTCAGCGGTGAAATTCATTGTTATTGTGCATTAAGGTCATCTCCTACTGATTTCCTCGTGAGTTCAATAATTTCATGAGGTACCACGGTTTGGTCTGCCGTATACAACCCCTTGAGAAACTCTATTGTATGGTCTTCAAGTACTTTCTTATCTGTGATCCAGTTCCCAGACTCATCTTTCAGTTTTGTAATAGCATTCTTTTTCTTCCTCCATGTTGCTTTCCTTTGAAAATACCCTATATTTTGGTCTCCTCTTTCAATTCTGTCACCCTTGACCTCTGTCTCCACATCATTTCCTCTCTCAGAAGTAACTCATCTAAATCACTTCAGAGTTTTTTTTAAAAAAATCCCTGTTTTATGGGGGTCTGGGGTCCTCTCCAAAGTTCGCCAAGTTCCTTTCTAACTGCTGCTAATTCCTTCAGTACAGACCCAAAATCTTTTGTTGCCCATTGCCCCAAGTCAGCTTGCATGGTCATGATTTTTGTACCAAATTTTACAAGGGAGTCAGCTCCACCCTGCTTCTTCCAGGACATGCTGGTGGAAGAGTTTAGTGATTCAACCATCTCCCACATATACTCATACCGGAAGGCCGGAATTATTTTCTCCTTTGTTGGTCTGCATTCCAATCTCGGCCCCAAAATGCACCAGGAGAGGGAGGTGATCTGATATAGACGAACATATGTGCTCCACCACCGCTTCTTTGAATAAGACATTCCATAAATCTTTTCCTGTAGTGCCCCGCTTGGCTCTCTTCCCCGGCACAGATATACCCTCGGTCATACCTTTTTTGTACAGTTTTATGTTCTCATGATTCTTTCCAGCAGCTATGTTCTCTTTGGACATCACCTGCTCGATCTTCCCTGCAGTCTCCCCCTGTGGATCAGTGATAGCAGCCGGGATAGTAATATCCTGTAGGTTAACCATAAGATCATCTCCCTTGGCTGTAGTTGTCGTTTCACCGAAGGAGCCGACCACCAGCGTCGGGCCAAAACCCGGAGGATACTCTCGTTCCGGCGGTCCCTCCTTTTCAGCGGTTGGGCATGGAGTAGGATCCGTGACCCGACGAGGGGGGACAGTGTTGGTGTTGTTCCCTCCTCCTACCCCATCATTTGTCGCTGCAGCTGGGGCTGTCACCATCGATGACAGAGTATGGACTGGTGTCGGCTCCCTCGCAGCAACCACATTTCTCCCTGCATCTAGTCTGATCACGCTTACTGCAGCAATGGTCTCTTGCACCAGCGGGTCAGCCAACACAACTTCAGGGACAGTCTTGTACCTCACTGCAGCAAGTCTTAGAGGGGCTGTTTTAGCGGGTCTATCATTTTCCGACCCGAAGTGAAGGAATCTACGTGCACTGGTCGCCTCTGGAACCATTGTTCCTCCCCTGCTACTACTCCTTCTGAACAGGGACGAGCGCATTGTTGCTGAAAACCTCATCTCTTGGAGGTCTTCAGGAAGCTTACAGTCGCGCTGCCCATGCCCTAGGTGACCGCAATAGCTACAGAACCTAGGCAACCTTTCAGACTTTACATTTAGGACATACACTTTTCCTTTTGCTAGATCATGTGACTCTAAGTAACTACGCAGGGGTTCATCTACATCATGATTGATCCTGACCCTCATATATTCTCCCAAAATCCTTCATTCACTGTCTAAGTCCACCTCCAAAACCTCACCGAGCTTTTCACCCAACTCCCGGGCGACATGGTCAAAGAGCATGATCGGCGGAGCATCGAAGATTCGAGCCCATATCGGCATATGGGCAACCTCGACATCGCCAGGGCGTGCGCTGCCGTCCACCTCCACCATCAGGAAGGCGCCACCTTTGTGCATCCAAGGGCCATTGTTGAGGATGAACCTTAGGTCACCTCGCCCTCAAACTCGATCAAGAACCTGTTGCTCTTTAGTGGAGAGTAGCTGAGGCGCCCCCTCAACCCCTACTTGCTTTTTAGCTCCTGGAAGAGTCCTCCGATGCTGAAGATCTGCACCGAGAAGAACAAGCCGATAAAAATCCATCTCGCCCTCATGTCCGCCCTCTCCCTGGACAGGTCGAGCTCCACCATGCTGGGAGCCTGTACCCCCATAGTGATAGGGAACACAGGAGCCACAACATGGTTGCTCACCCGTTGGCCGGTTGGGGTGCTGTACAGGTCAACACGGCCCCTCGATTAGCCACCGCTGATCATAGGCCGGGATCCTAGCCCCGGCTTGCCATTGGAGTCCACCTCTTCTTGTGAGTTCATCAGTGCCTTGTTCTTGCCTGAGTCCCTATCTGCCATTCCGAAGGAGCTCACAATGGATATGGGTCGGGTTGAGATGTGAGGATGAGTCGCATATACTGCCCGATCCTTTATACCTCCTGGTTTCTCTTCGGATCTTTGCAAACCTTTTTTGACAAAGGGTACAATCTAATGTCCTTCCATTACTATAGGATCTGTCCCCTTTCGTGATTGATTCCACCGCCCCTCTTTATCTAGAGGATCTGTTTGTTCTGATCATCCAAACTCCCTGCCCTTCCACCATGATTTCCTTCCAATATCATGTGCCTCAGATCCTCCCTCATCTGCACGACCTTTCCCTTGATTCTCTCAATCCCACTATCTGACGCCAATCTTTGATTTCCTGTGGATTTTTGCTAGTTCTTCGTACTTTCCTTCTTCCGCTCTGCGTGCCTTTTGATCACCTCTTTCGTCTTGATCCAGGCCTCTCTCAATCCTAGCGGATCTTCTTGATCCTACATATGCCGCTCTATCTCCCCCAATCCTTCTCCTCTCGCATGATCACAATCTCTCGATATTCTCTCAAGATAGCTGGCTCCACTCACCGATCACCCCGAGATCGCCCCGACAGGGGCTCTGCTAATCACGCTCGTAGAGTGCATCTTTTATGCCCACCTAGTTATAATGGTTACAAATGTTGATTTGTAGGCCGTAGAAACTCGAAAATGTACATATAGGCCACTAAGCATGCTTGAATAGGTTAGAGGTTCACTTGCAAGCAAAGTTCTAACCAATTGTTTGTCCTACTTCAAATGAGTTGTCAAAACACTGGAACGTAGTTGATGTGCATGTTTTCAATGACAAGAGTACTTGATAAGATACACAAGAGTTTGAGGAGTATGGGCTGCTTTCTTAGTAGTATTATACATACGATAGTTTCCATCCTACTCCCTCCGATCCAAAATAAGTGTCACAGTTTTGAACTTGGGTTAGTTCAAAACTGCGACACTTTTTATGGATTGGAGGTAGTATCTTCATATGAGCACAAGATCAAACGGTTTATGCATCCAAACAACTTGTAGCAAATCACTGGATTTTGGATCTTAAAGCATCTCTAGCCGATTCCTCAAAACCAGTTGGAGGAGCATAAATCCGGTTTTAAGCAGCTAAACAACACCTAGTTGATCCCCTATCAGCATTAGAGGAGTAAAAATTATACTCCTCGGCCGCCCCGACCCTTATATTTACTCTGCCGCCCACTCAGCATGTAAAATCCATCGCTCTCCCCACCACTCGTTGCTACTTGTGAGCTGCGTTGGGATTTTCCCCGAAGAGAAAGGGTGAACCAATATAGTAGCGGATAGTATTTCCCTCAGTGAGAACCAAGGTTATCGAACCAATAGGAGAACCATGCAAATGCCTAGTAAGAAGCACCTACACACACAAGAGCAAATACTTGCACCCAATATGGTCCAGAGGATTGTCAATCCCCTTGAAATCGTTACTTGCAAGGGTTAAATCTGATAGTGATAGATAGATAAATTGAAAAGAAAAATAAAAAGAGTAAAATTGCAGCAAAGTAATTTTGGTTTTGGTAATATGATAAAAGTAGACTCGGGGGCCATAGTTTTCACTAGAGGCTTCTCTCTCTCGAAACATAGCATATGGTGGGTAGACAAATTACTACTAGAAATTGATAGAAAAGCGCATGGTTATGATGTTATTCATGGCAATGATCATGTACATAGGCATCACATCCATGACAAGTAGACCAAAATGATTCTGCATCTACTACTATTACTCCATCAATCGACCGACTCCTGCCTGCATCTATGGTATTAAGTTCATGACAAACAGAGTAACGCTTTAAGCAAGATGACATGATGTAGACAGAATAAAACCAAGCAATATGATTAAACCCCATCGTTTTACCCTTAATGGCAACAATACTATACGTGCCTCGCTACCCCTACTGTCACTGGGTGAGGACAACACAAGATTGAACCCACTACAAAGCACCTCTCCCATTGAAGATAAATCAATCTAGTTGGCCAAACCAAACAGATAGATAGGAGAGAAATACAAAGCTATAACAATCATGCATAATAAAGTTCAGAAAAGACCCAATTACTTTCAATGAATAATCTAATCATAAACCCACAATTCATCGAATCCCAAAAAACACACCGCAAAAGAAGATTACATCGAATCGATCTCCGAAGAGAACATTGTATTGAAGATCAAAGAGAGAGAAGAAGCCATCTAGCTACTAGCTATGTACCCGTAGGTCTGTGGTGAACTACTCACACATCATCGGAAGGCAGCAAGGTTGATGTAGAAGCCTTTCGTGCTCGATTCCCCCTCCAGCAGAGTACCGAAAAAGGCCTCCAGGTGGGATCACGAAAGAACGGAAGCTTGCGTCGGCGGAAAAATTGTTTCGGGTCGCTCTCCGTTAGTTTGGGGATTTATGGGAATTTATAGTGCTGGAATTAGGTCAAACAAAGTTGTGTGGAACTCACGAGCTCAAGTGGCTGATGACCCACAAGTATAGGGATCAATCGTAGTCCTTTCGATAAGTAAGAGTGTCGAACCCAATGAGGAGCAGAAGGAAATGACAAGTGGTTTTCAGCAAGGTATTTTTTGCAAGCATTGAAATAGTCGGTAACAAGTAGTTTGATAGCAAGATAATTTATAACGGACAAGTAACAGTAGCGGTAAATAAAGTGAAGCAAGGTAGCCCAATCCTTCTGTGGCAAAGGACAAGCCAAAATGGTCTCTTATGATAAGCAAAGTGTTCTTGAGGGTACACGGGAATTTCACCATGTCACTTTCATCATATTGGTTTGATTTGTGTTCGCCACTTTGATAATTTGATATGTGCGTATACCGGTGCTTAGGTGTTGTTCTTACTTGAACAAACCTCCTACTTATGATTAACCCCCTCGCAAGCATCCGCAACTATGAGAAAAGTATTAAGATAAAATCTAACCATAGCATTAAACTTTTGGATCCAAATCGGCCCCTTACGAAGTAGCGCATAAACTAGGGTTTTAGCTTCTGTCACTCTAGCAACCCATCATCTAATAACTACTCCACAATGCATTCCCTTAGACCCAAATATGGTGAAGTGCCATGTAGTCGACATTCACATGACACCACTAAGGGAATCACAACATACATATCATCAAAATATCGAACACATATCAAGTTCACATGATTACTTGCAACATGACTTCTCCCGTGACCTAAAAAACAAAAGTAACTACTCACAAATGATAATCATGCTCAAGCTCAGAGGGGTATTAAATAGCATAATGGATCTGATCATATAATCTTCCACCAAATAAACCAAATAGTAATCAACTACAAGATGTAATCAACACTACTAGTCACCCACAGGTACCAATCTGAGGTTCCGGTACAAAGATTGAACACAAGAGATGAACTAGGGTTTGAGAGGAGATGGTGTTGTTGAAGATGTTGATGGAGATTTCCCTCCCAAAGATGAGAGGGTTGTTGGTGATGATGATGGCTTCGATTTCACCCTCCGGGAGGGAACTTCCCCCGCCGGAATCGCTCCGCCGAAGGGCAAAAGTGCTCATGCCCAAGTTCCGCCTCGAGACGGTGGCGCTTCATCCCGAAAATACCCTCCTGATTTATTCTAGGTAAAAATGACCTATATACCAGAAGATGGGCACCGGAGGTGGGCTGGGCTGAGCATAACCCACCAGGACGCGCCTGGGGGGCCAGGCGCGCCCTGGTGTCTTGTGCTCACCAGGTGGCCCCCCTCCGGTAGTTATTTGCTCCAGTATTTTTTATATATTCCAAAATAATTCTCCGTAAATTTTCAGCTCATTTGGAGATGTGCAGAATAGGTAACTCTGACGTAGCTTTTTCAGGCCCAGAATTCCAGCTGCCGGCATTCTCCCTCTTTGTGTAAACCTTGCATATTATGAGAGAAAAAGCATTAGAATTACTCCATAAAGTATTATTATGCATAAAAACATTATAAATAACAGTAGGAAAACATGATGCAAAATGGACGTATCAACTCCCCCAAGCTTAGACCTCGCTTGTCCTCAAGCGAAACACCGAAATCGAAAAACATGCCCACATGCTTAGAGAGAGAGGTGTCGATAAAAACAAAATACGGACATAGAAGCATCATGCTTATTATTATAACATCAAAGAACTTTAACATAAAACTTTATCACACAACTTTTATCATATAACTTCTCATGAACAAGTAACAATTCATCACAACATTGAAGTATAAAGCATAAACTTTATTGAAAACCAATAAACTATGTTCTAAGTCAACTTTGCAACTACAATTCATCATATTTTCAGGAAGGGTCTCGTATCGGAGCCTTTAGGCAAGTCCACATACTCAACCATCATTTAACCTTCTATGATTGCTAACACTCACAGCATACCCATGAACAAAAAGTTTTAACCGGACACATAGAAAGATACGGGCTTATAGTTTCGCCTCCCAACGTGTTCACCTCAGCGGTGATGTCAACAATAATTAATCATGCTCACTCATATCCAACTGGATATATGTGCCTAGATATTTCCTCACCACATGATGCTTGCAAAAAGAGAAAAATAAAAAGAACAGGGAAGAATACTTTGACTCTTGCATAAAAGTAAAAGATAGGCCCTTCGCAGAGGGAAGTAGAGGTTGCCATGAGCTTTTTGTTTGTATGCCAAATCCCTTAATGCAAAATAACGTCACATTGTATTGCCCTTTATGACAGCAACCTTCATTATGCAGTCCGTCGCTTTTATTATTTTGCCATCACAAGTTCGTACAACGCTCAATTTTCGCTTACACTAAATGATCCAACACATTCAGAAGCAATTTTTATTGCCTTATTGCACCGATGACAACTTACTTGAAGGATCCTACTCAATCCATAGGTAGGTATGGTGCACTCTCAAAATAAGATTTTGGGTTTAAGGGTTTTTGGATGCACAAGTAGGATCTCTACATAGTGCGGAGTTTTTGGCTAGCAAAGATATTGAGCAAGCACCACATGTTGAAGGATCTATGACAATATAGCTTCTATGTGAATATGAACAAACATAAATCATTACATTGTCTTCCTTGTCCAACGTCAACAATTTTAACATACAATATTTAATGGGGGCTCACAATCATAAAAGATGTCCAAGATAGTGTATTTGCATGTGAATCTTATCTTCCCTTATTAATTCTTTCATGAATTGCATCATTGACCAATGCTATGTTTGTCAATCTCCAATAAATTTTACCACTTATATTTTTCCTTATGTGATGACATTACTTACCATAAGATTAGCATCTGATCTTTTAAATTTATTTTCCTTTCTTTTTATTAAAACAAAAGAGTAAAGAAACAAAACTCAAACTACTCTTTATTATATATCTCGCACACGATTACATAAATAGATAGATCACTAAGCAAGCACTCGAAAATAGATCGAACTAAACTTTTATTCAACTAAATCGTAGGATAACTAAAGATCGAACTAAAATAGATAAAGGCAAAGATAGTGCTGGTGATACGATACCGGGGCACCTCCCCCAAGCTTGGTACAAGCCAAGGGGAGTGCCCATACCACGAACTCAAGTCTCCTTTGTTGGGGAAGATGATGATGGTGGTGGTGATGAGGTAGTAGCGAGCTTATCCTCTGGCTTCAATGGCAGCGGTTCACCATCATAAGAAGAAGCGCGAGTCTCATGAGTCCTGCAACTGGCAGCTAAACTCATACCTTTAAATCTCGCCTCATATTCAAAGACTTGATTTTGGAGATCATAGATTTGGCTTTGCAGAAAATTGATTTGGTCGTTGATGGTGAAGACGATGTCCTTCATGGACCGGCCATCCACCTTGTGATCACGGGCGAACTCCGCAACCATAAGGTGATTGGCACTGAGCCCATGTTCCACCATCCCCTTGCACTTGAAGACCTCTTGCTCCATGGCTTCGAGCCTAGCCACCAGGGTTCCCGTCCTCTTGGGCCCCTGGACATCCCGGATGTGGAGCACCCCCTCACGCATCTCAATTGCTTGAGGGTGCTGCATCACCTCCTGCAAATACGGGTTGATGACATTCTTGAAGAACTTGTCCCTGGAGGAGCTCGAAGCAGCCATGGAGATCTAGATATGTCAGAAAATAGCAAGAAAGAAGAACATAAGATTTCTCCGTGATACGGTGGTCAGTACGTTCGGGGGGGGGGGTATATAAAGATTTTTTATCTTGGGAAACAAGCAAACGAGAGGAAAACGGAGTCGGGAAGGTTCCCGAGGTGGGCACAACCCACCTGGGCGCGCCAGGCAAGGCAGGCGCGCCCTGGTGTATTGTGACCTCCTCGGTTACCTTCCTGGTTGTTTCTTATTTTCCTAATTTTTGTAATATTCCAAAACTGACAAAAAATATTTTTGCGGATTTTCGGAGTCCGTTTACTTACCGTATCATGTACCTCCTCTTTTTCAGGATTCTGGAGTGTTCCGGAAGGTTTCTTTTATGTGTTCCTCCGGTGTCATGGTTTGAATAATATTGCTTTCAACATTAATAGGCGTACCTGAGATATAGTGTTTAATTCTTTGCCCATTGACCACCTTCGGGTTAGTACCTTCGGCATTATTAATCTTGATAGCTCCAAAGCGATAAACCTCCTCGATAATATATGGTCCTTCCCATTTAGAGAGAAGTTTTCCTGCAAAGAATATAAAATGAGAGTTGTACAAAAGAACATATTCTCCAACTTTAAATTCCCACTTTTGGATTCTTTTATCATGCCATCTTTTAACTTTTTCTTTAAATAATTTGGCATTTTCATAAGCTTGGGTTCTCCATTCATCTAATGAGCTAATATCAAATAACCTCTTTTCACCGGCAAGTTTGAAATCATAGTTGGGTTCTTTAATTTCCCAATAAGCTTTATGTTCTAACTCTAGAGGCAAATGACAAGCTTTTCCATAAACCATTTTATAGGGAGACATACCCATAGGATTTTTATATGATGTTCTGTAGGCCCAAAGTGCATCATCCAATTTCTTAGACCAATTCTTTCGTGACCTATTAATAGTTTTTTGTAATATTAGTTTTATTTCTCTATTGCTAAATTCAACTTGACCACTAGATTGAGGATGATAGGGTGATGCAATTCTATGGTTAACATCATATTTAGCAAGCATTTTACGGAAAGCACCATGAATAAAGTGTGAACCACCATCAGTCATTAAATATCTGGGGACTCCAAACCTTGGGAAAATGACTTCTTTAAGCATTTTAATGGAAGTGTTATGACCAGCACTACTAGTTGGAATAGCTTCTACCCACTTAGTAACATAATCAACGACAACCAAAATATGTGTATACCCATTAGAGGAAGGAAAATGTCCCATATAATCAAAACCCCAAACATCAAATGGTTCAACAACAAGTGAATAATTCATAGGCATTTCTTGACGCTTACCGATATTACCAATTCTTTGACATTCATCACTAGATAAAACAAACTTACATGCATCCTTGAAGAGAGTAGGCCAATAAAAACCAGATTGCAATACCTTGTGAGCAGTTCTATCTCCCGCATGATGCCCTCCATAAGCTTCGGAGTGACATTTCTGTAGGATTTGTTCCTGTTCATGCTCAGGTACACAACGTCTAATAATACCATATAGTCCTTCTTTATAAAGATGTGGGTCATCCCAAAAGTAATGTCTTAAATCATAAAAGAATTTTTTCTTTTGTTGCTATGTGAAACTAGGTTGTATGTATTTAGCAACAATATAATTAGCATAGTCAGCATACCAAGGAGTATTATGAGAAACATTTATTGCAGCTAGTTGTTCATCCGGAAAGCTGTCATCAATAGGTAGTGGGTCATCAAGAATATTCTCTAACCTAGACAAGTTATCAGCTACGGGGTTCTCAACTCCTTTTCTATCAGTAATATGTAAATCAAATTCTTGTAGCAAAAGAACCCACCTAATGAGTCTAGGTTTAGCATCTTTCTTTTCCATGAGATATTTAATAGCAGCATGATCCGTGTGAACAATTACTTTGGAATCAACAATATAAGATCTAAATTTGTCACAAGCAAACACAACTGCTAAAAATTCTTTTTCAGTAGTAGCATAATTTCTTTGGGCACTATTTAGAGTTTTGCTAGCATAATGAATAACATTCAATTTATTATCAACTCTTTGTCCTAGAACAGCACTAACAGCATAATCACTAGCATCACACATAATTTCAAAAGGCAAGTTCCAATCAGGTGGTTGAACGATAGGTGCAGAAGTTAAGGCTTTCTTAAGTTTTTCGAAGGCTTCTACACAATCATCATCAAAAACAAATGGAACATCCTTTTGTAAAAGATTTGTAAGAGGCCTAGAGATTTTAGAGAAGTCTTTAATAAATCTCCTATAGAAACCAGCATGACCAAGGAAACTACGAATACCTTTAATATCTTTAGGACATGGCATTTTCTCAATTGCATCAACTTTAGCTTTATCCACCTCAATACCTCGTTCAGAAATTTTGTGCCTGTCGGCGTGCGACACCTATGGGATCACGTGGATCCCTTTACGATTCGGCAGGGAGAGAGGTATGCACAAAGAGAAGATCCAACGATCAACACAAGGGGATTTTTACCCAGGTTCGGGCCGCTGAGAAGCGTAATACCCTACTCCTGCTTTAGCTTATTATGGAAGTTTAAGTCCAAACTTCAGCAGCACTTGCAATGAACAGCACGTTCGAGCAGCAGCTACGCATGCAGAATGGGCCAGAGAGTGTCCTCCTTTTGTAGCTACGCCTTGGGCCTCCTCTTATACGTCCAAGGGGTCACCAATAGTGGTGTTCAGTACATACATTGAGGTGTAAAGTAGCTACAGTGTTTACACACTTATCACAAACGATTTAGGACAAACGCATTAAATGATCCATTTAGGTGTCCGTTTAGGTGTCCTTACTTTCTTGGGGACAAAAAAAGGGGCCGTCCTATCAGCACCGCTTAAGCCCGTTCACCACTAGAATCATGCCACGCAACCAGGAGGACAAAACCCAAATGACAGGCTGGTCACTGCGCTGGAGCGGAGGCAGGGTGGCGGAACCTTGTCGGGTGCGGATCTTGCCGGGTCATCCCGGCAAGGATCTTGGCGTGACTTCGCGGGCCATCCTGGCAAGGATCTTGCCAAGAGCCAAGCCCTTGGTCTTCTGTCTTCTGATCATTGGCCTGAATACTTCCTTGATGATCTTGCATTTGCTTCCAGCTGTCCTCCGGCAGGCCTTGCCGCTAGTACGGCTGCAACTGCCCGTGCACAAGTATGGGGTACTAAAGGACCCAAACTTTAGTACACCGACAGTGCCCCAAGACAATACCTTCATTAACCATAA
Organism: Thinopyrum elongatum; assembly: GCA_011799875.1. Lineage (NCBI taxonomy): Eukaryota > Viridiplantae > Streptophyta > Magnoliopsida > Poales > Poaceae > Thinopyrum > Thinopyrum elongatum. Next base: position 378,153,324 of record CM022298.1, on the reverse strand, counting down.
AGTGGCACTTCTCCCAATTCAAGACAAGATTAGTTTGCTCACATCTCTGCAAAACTCGATCAAGGTTTCTCAAGCAATCATCAAAAGAAGTTCCATAAACAGAAAAAACATCCATGGAAACCTCAACAATCTTTTCACAAAAATCAGAGAATATAGCAGTCATACATCTTTGAAAGGTAGTAGGTGGATTGCATCAACCAAAAGGCATATGTCTATAAGCATAAGTTCCAAAAGGGCAAGTAAAGGTGGTTTTCTCTTGATCAGGTTGTGAAACAGGTATTTGAGAAAAACCAGAATATTCATCAAGCAAGCAAAAGTGTGTGTGCTTAGATAATCTTTCCAACATTTGATCAATAAAAGGCAAGGGTAATGATCTTTTCTAGTTGCTTTATTTAATTTTCTAAAATTAATTACCTTTCTATAGCCAGTAACAATTCTTTGTGGAATTAGTTAATTTTTATCATTAGGAACAACAGTAATACCTCCCTTCTTAGGGACACAATGAATGGGACTTACCCATCTACTATCAGGTATGGGATAGATTATACCTGCTTCCAGAAGCTTTAGTTTTCAGTTCTTACCAAGTCTTTCATCTTAGGATTCAAACCTCGTTGATGATCAACAACAGGTTTAGCATCAGGTTCCATATTAATCTTGTGCTGACAGAGAGTGTGAATAATGCCCTTAAGATCATCAAGAGTATATCAAATGGCAGCACGGTGCTTCTTCAGAATTTTCAATAATCTTTCTTCTTCATGCTCTGAAAGGTTAGCACTAATAATAACATGATATATCTTTTTCTCATCGAGATAAGCATATTTCAAAGTGTCCGGCAATTGTTTTAATTCAAACACAGGATCACCTTTAGGTGGAGGAGGACCTCCTAGAGTTTCAATAGGCAAATTGTGTTTGAGCTGAGGTTGTTGTTCAAAGAAATTTTTATCTATTTCATTTCTTTCATGCATATGCATATCATTTTCATGGTCTAGCAAATATTGTTCTAGTGGATCAGTAGGAAGCACGACAATAGAAGGAACACCAATTATTTCATCCTTACTAGGTAATTCTTTCTTATGAGGTTGTCTACTAAACTTGGAGAAATTAAACTCATGAGACTCGTCACCAAATCTAACACCGACAGTTTGTTTTTCACAATCTATTTTAGCATTTATGGTCAAGAAAGGTCTACCAAAGATAATGGGACAAAAATCGTCTTGTGGGGAACCAAGAACTAGAAAATCAGTAGGGTATTTTATTTTCCCACACAAGACTTCAACATCTCTAACAATCCCAAGTGGTGTGATGGTGACCCTATTAGCAAGTTTAATAGTAACATCTATGTATTCTATTTCAGCGGGTGCTATGTCATTCATAATTTCTTGGTATAAGGTAAAAGGAATAGCACTCACGCTAGCACCTAAGTCACATAGACCATGATAACAATGATCTCCAATTTTAACTGAGACAACAGGCATGCCAACAACAGGTCTATGTTTATCTTTTCCATCAGGTTTAGCAATTCTAGCAGCTTCATCGCAGAAGTAAATAACATGCCCATCAATATTTTCTACCAGGAGGTCTTTAACCATAGCAACACTAGGTTCTACTTTAATTTGTTCAGCAGGTTTAGGTGCTTTTATATTACTTTTGCGAACCACAGTTGAAACCTTAGCATGGTCCTTTATCCTAACAGGGAAAGGTGTTTTTTCAATACAAGCAGTAGGCACAACTGGATCAACATTGTAAATAATGGTTTCATCTTTAACTATGACCAGTTCTTTAATTTCTTCTTTAATAGGGGGATGATATTTAAACCACTTCTCCTTAGGGAGATCAACATGAGTAGCAAAAGATTCACAAAAATAGGCTACTATCTCAGAGTCAAGTCCATATTTAGTGCTAAACTTGTGAAAAGCTTCAGTGTTCATAAGATTTAACACAATCAAATTCAAGCTTAATACCTGACTCTTTACCTTCATCGAGTTCCCAATCTTCAGAGTTGTGTTTAATTCTTTCTAAAAGGTCCCACCTGAATTCAATAGTCTTCTTCATAAAAGAACCAGTACAAGAAGTATCGAGCATGGATCGATCATCATGAGAAAGCCGAGCATAAAAATTCTGAATAATAATTTCTCTAGAGAGCTCATGATTGGGGCATGAATATAACATTGACTTAAGCCTCCCCAAGCTCGAGCGATACTTTCTCCTTCACGAGGCCAAAAATTATATATAAAGTTCCGATCACGATGAACTAGATGCATAGGATATTTTTTTTGGTGAAATTCCAATTTCAATCGATTCCAGTTCCAAGATCCAATATCATCGCATAGCCTATACCATGTCAATGATTTTCCCTTCAAAGATAAAGGGAAAACCTGCTTCTTAGCTTCATCTTCAGATAAACCTGCAAGATTAAATAATCCACAAATTTCATCCACATATATCAAGTGTATATCACGATGTTCAGTTCCATCACCTGCATAAGGATTAGCTAGAAGTTGTTCTATCATACCCGAAGGAATTTCATAACCAATATTTTCAGTAGGTGCAGTACATTGAGGGGTAACTAATTGTGCTTCTGGTCAAGGTGAAGATACCCCGAACAAACCCCTCAAAGGATGGTTCTCCATAGTAACAAGTGACAATAAATTTCAGCACGTAGTAATATTTTTTCCTTGCCAATTTCCACTTACCAAGAGCGCTTCACTCCCCGGCAACGGCGCCAGAAAAGAGTCTTGATGACCCACAAGTATAGGGGATCAATCTTAGTCCTTTCGATAAGTAAGAGTGTCAAACCCAACGAGGAGCAGAAGGAAATGACAAGTGGTTTTCAGCAAGGTATTTTCTGCAAGCACTGAAATAGTCGGTAACAAGTAGTTTGATAGCAAGATAATTTGTAACGGACAAGTAACAGTAGTGGTAAATAAAGTGCAACAAGGTAGCCCAATCCTTTTGTGGCAAGGGACAGGCCAAAATGGTCTCTTATGATAAGTAAAGTGTTCTTGAGGGTACACGGGAATTTCACCATGTCACTTTCATCATGTTGGTTTGATTCGTGTTTGCTACTTTGATAATTTGATATGTGGGTGGACCGGTGCTTAGGTGCTGTTCTTACTTGAACAAACCTCCTACTTATGATTAATCCCCTCACAAGCATCTACAACTACGAGAAAAGTATTAAGATAAAATCTAACCATAGCATTTTACTTTTGGATCCAAATCAGTCCCTTACGAAGTAGCGCATAAACTAGGGTTTAAGCTTCTGTCACTCTAGCAACCCATCATCTAATAACTACTCCACAATGCATTCCCTTAGACCCAAATATGGTGAAGTGCCATGTAGTCAACATTCACATGACACCACAAAGGGAATCACAACATACATATCATCAAAATATCAAACACATATCAAGTTCACATGATTACTTGCAACATGACTTCTCCCGTGACCTCAAGAACAAAAGTAACTACTCACAAATGATAATCATGCTCAAGATCAGAGGGGTATTAAATAGCATAATGGACCTGAACATATAATCTTCCACCAAATAAACCATATAGTAATCAACTACAAGATGTAATCAACAATACTAGTCACCCACTGGTACTAATCTGAGGTTCCGGTACAAAGATTGAACACAAGAGATGAACTAGGGTTTGAGAGGAGATGGTGCTGTTGAAGATGTTGATGGAGATTGCCCCCCCCCCAAAGATGAGAGGGTTGTTGGTGATGACGATGGCTTCGATTTCCCCCTCCGGGAGGGAAGTTCCCCCGGTGGAATCGCTCCGCCAGAGGGCAATAGTGCTCCTGCCCAAGTTCAGCCTCGAGACGGTGGCGCTTCGTCCTGAAAGTCCCCTCCTAATTTATTCTAGGTCAAAATGACCTATATACCAGAAGATGGGCACCGGAGGTGGGCTGAGCTAAGCACAACCCACTAGGGCGCGCCTGGGGGGCCTGGCGCGCCCTGGTGTCTTGTGCTCACCAGGTGGCCCCCTCCGTTAGTTATTTGCTCCAGTATTTTTTATATATTCCAAAATAATTCTCCGTCAATTTTCAGCTCATTTGGAGATGTGCAGAATAGGTAACTTTGATATAGCCTATTCAGGCCCGGAATTCCAGCTGCCGACATTCTCCCTCTTCTGGCCTCCTCCCAAATGTTCTAGGGTCCCTTCTGGTCTAGAAAAAATCACCGTAAAGTTTCATTGTGTTTGGACTTCGTTTGGTACTGATTTTCTAAAAAGCCAAAAACAACAACGGGCACTAGGCACTGAGTTAATAGGTTAGTCCCCAAAAATTATATAAAATTGCATATAAAGCATATAAAGCATCCAAGATTGACAATATAATAGCATGAAACAATAAAAAATTTATAGATGCTTTGGAGATGTATCACTCGTCCTCATCCATTCCGGCGTGACCCAATCCTTCTATAACCCTAAACCGTATCCCGCATCCTCGCTGGCACGCCCCCGCATCCACTCCAGTGCCGTCCCACCACCCAAATGGCCGGATCCATCTGCTATAGGTCCCTACCACCGATTAGAAGCATCGATCCACATGGCCATGCGTAGTCGTCCTGAGCCCGAGGTCATGGAGCATCCTCCCCCAACATCGCATCCTCCTCCCGGTTCCTCGACTTGCCTCTACCACTAGCGTCACATCAGAGGTACCACAATGATTGGCAGCGATTGTGGGTGTCCGAGTTCAAGGACCACGACACCGACCGTCGGCATCTGGACCGGCTCCTACCAGTTAGTGGCGCAGGCATCGCGAGCGTACAACATCCAGGTGGTGCGCATCTATGGCTCCCATATGCGGCTCAACTTCCCCTTCGGCAGCCCCGACGTGTCGGATTTGGTCTGAATCAACACTGGGTGGTCTCCCGCCGCAAGTTGCGGGAGGATTGGGAGGCCTACAAGTGCCTCCAAGCGGAGCACGGTGACAAGGAGTACATGGCCGAGCTTGGCCGACAGTATTGGGAGCTTGTCGGGAAGGAGCGTCGGTTGTTCGAGTTGTACAAGTTGGGGAAGACCGACGGAGCCGGGTTGTCTTGTGTGTAGGTCATTGGCCTTTGATCTAGTGATGATGGCGTCTCCGGTTCCAGTAACGAGGATGGAGGTGGCTCCGACAATGGAGCGGGCGAGGGCAGTGGCAATGCTACTTGTGAGTAGCGTTGGGATTTCCTTGAAGAGGAGAGAATGATGCAATACAGTAGAGATACGTATTTCCCTTAGTTAAGAACTAAGGTTATCAATCCAGTAGGAGAACCACGCAAGATCTCATGAACATCACCTACACACAAAATAACAAATATTTTCACCCAACACGATCAAGGGGGTTGTCAATCCCCTCGGCAGTTAATTGCAAGGATCAAGTCTGATAATGGTAGATAGATAAATAAAAACACAAAAATATAAGAACGGTAAATAAATTGCAGCAAGGTATTTTTGGATATTAATATATGATAAATGTAGACCCGGGGGCCATAGATTTCACTAGAGGCTTCTCTCTCAAACAAAAAGCATATGGTGGGTAGAAAAATTACTATTGGGCAATTGATAGAAAAGCGCATAGTTATGACAATATTCAAGGAAATGATCATGTATATAGGCATCACGTCCGAGACAAGTAGACCGACTCCTGCCTGCATCTATTACTATTACTCCACACATCGACCGCTATCCAGCATGCATCTAGAGTATTAAGTTCATAAAGAACGGAGTAACGCCTTAAGCAAGATGACATGATGTAGACAAAGTAAACTCAAGAAATATGAATAAACCCCATAATTTTTCCCTTAATGCCAACAATACAAATAAGTGTCTTGTTCCTTTCTGTCACTGGGATATAGATCACTGCAAGATTGAACCCATTACAAAGCACCTCTCCCGTTGCAAGATAAATCAATCTAGTTGGCCAAACCAAACAGATATATCAAAGAGAAATACAAAGCTATAATAATCATGCATAAAAGAGTTTAGAGAAGACTCAAATAATATTCATGAATAATCTGATCATAAACCCACAATTCATCGGATCCTAACAAAAACACCGCAAAAGAAGATTACGTCGAATAGATATCCAAGAACATCGAGGAGAACATTGTATTGAAGATCAAAGAGAGAGAAGAAGCCATCTAGCTACTAGCTATGGACCCATAGGTCTGTGTTAAACTACTCACACATCATTGAAAGGGCAGCAAGGTTGATGTAGAAGCCCTCCGTGATTGATGCCCCCTCCGGCAGAGTGCCGGAAAAGGCCTCCAGATGAGATCTCCGAAGAATAGCAACTTGCGGCAGCGGAAAAAGTATTTTCGGTGGCTCTCTGTTGGTTTCCCGATTTTAGAGAATTTATAGAGGTGGAATTAGGTCAGACAGAGCCACGAGGGGTCCACAAGGTACTTGGGCGCGCTCAAGTGCCTTCCCGTCTACTCGCTTCTCATATGTTCTCCTCCCGAAGCTTCTAGGGTCTCTCTTGTACAGAAAAAAATCGTCAAAAAGTTACGTGGCATTTGGACTTCGTTTGGTACTGATTCCCTAGAAAACCAAAAACAGGCAAAAAATAGCAACTGGCACTTGGCACTAAGTTAATACGTTAGTCCCAAAAAACTAATATATAATTGCATATAAAACATCCACGATTGATACTATAATAGCATGGAACAATAAAAAATTATAGATATGTTGGAGACGTATCAAGCATCCCCAAGCTTAATTCCTACTTGTCCTCGAGTAGGTAAATGATAAAAATAGAATCTTTGCTGCGGAATGCTACCTAACATGTTCATCATGTAATCTTTCTTTTATGGCATGAATATCTAGATCCGAGTGATTCAAAGCAACAGTCTATAATTTGAGATAAGACATCGATACTTAGGCATACCAACAAACAATCATGCCTTTCGAAATATCAATGCCAAAGAACGCTATCCCTACAAAATCATATAGCTTTGTCATGCTCCATGTTCTTAACACAAAGTATAAATCATGCACTACCGTGGTGTCAGCCAAGCAAGTGGAACATACTTTTTAACGCGCTTCAGCTTTTTCAACCCTCACTCAATACATTAGTGCAAGCCATGGATATAGCACTATGGGTGGAATTGAGTATGGTGGTAGAGATGATATGGAGAAGACAAAAAAGGAGAAAGTCTCACATTGACGAGGCTAACCAGCGGGCTATGGAGATGCCCATCAATTGATGTCAATGCAAGGAGTAGGGATTGCAATGCAACAGACGCACTAAGAGCTATAAGTGTATGAAAGCTCAAAATGAAAACTAAGTGGGTGTGCATCCAACTTGCTTGCTCTAGAAGACCTCGGGCATTTGAAGAAGCCCATCATTGGAATATACAAGCCAAGTTCTATAAGGAAAAATTCCCACTAGTTATATGAAATTGACTACATAGGAGACTCTCTATATGAAAAACATGGTGCCACTTTGAAGCACAAGTGTGGAAAAAGATAGTAACATTGACCCTTCTCTCTTTTTCTCTAATTTTTTTCTTTTCCTTTTTTTTGTTGGGATCTTTTTTGCCACTTTTTTCTGAGCTCTTTTTGGACTCTTTTTTTATTTCCTCACTTGGGACAATGCACTAATAATGAATAATGATGATCATCATACTTCTATTTACTTACAACTCAAAATTACAACTCGATACTAGAACAAAATATGACTCTATATGAATGCCTCTGGCAGTGTACCAGGATGTGCAATGATCTAGTGTAACCGGTATAAAAAATGATGAATGGTGGCTGAGCCACAAATACTATGTCAGCTATATGATCATGCAAAGCAGTATTACAATGATGATGTGTGTCATAATAACAGAACGGTGGAAGTTGCATGGCAATATATCTCAGAATGGCTATGGAAATGCCATAATTGGTAGGTATGGTGGCTGTTTTGAGGAAGATGTACATGTGTGATAGAGCGTATCATATCACAGGTTTGGATGCACCGGCAGAGTTTGCACCACATCTCGAGGTGAGAAAGGGCAATGCATGGTAACGGAGAGGCTAGCAAATGGCAAAAAGGTGAGAGTGCGTATAATCCATGGACTCACATTAGTCGTAAATAACTCACATACTTATTGCGAAAGTTTATTAGCCCTCGAAGCAAAGTACTACTACGCATGCCCCTAGGGGGACATTGGTAGGAGTCAACCATCGCACGCCCCTGACCTTCACGCACAGGAAGATACTCAATAATAAATCGTGCTCCAACTTCTTGCATAATGAGAGACTATACGTGCATGCTTCGGGAATCACAAACCTTAACACAAATATACTTACTAAACCACAATCATTCACTAGTACCTCCCACATATTACCATCTTTATATCGCAAAACTATTGCAAGGAATAGAACTTATCATATTCAGTAATCTACATGAAAGTTTTTATTATATCCCTCTTGAATACCTATCATATTAGGACCAATTTCATAACTTGTTCATATTGCCATTACTATTATCAAACTCTCAAAATAATATAAGTGAAGCATGAGAGTGCAACTATTTCTTTAAAATATAACCACTGCCATGCTCTAAAAGATATAAGTGAAGTACTAGAGCAACTGTCTAGCTCAAAAGATATAAGTGAAGCACATAGAGTATTCTAACAAATCGCTAATAATGTGTACCCCTGTCAAAAAGGTGTGTCCAGAAAATATGATTGTGGCAAACTAAAAAGCAAACAAAGCAAAGACTCATATAATACACGACGCTCCAAGCAAAACTCATATCATGTGATGAATAAAAATCTAGCTCCAAGTAATTTACTGATGGTTTGTAGAAGAAAGAGGGGATGCCATCCGGGGCATCCCCAAGATGAGAGTCTTGAGTGTCCTTGAATATTACCTCGGGGTTCATTGGGCATCCCCAAGCTTATGTTGTTGCCACTCCTTATTACTTCATCCATCGTGATCTCACTCAAAACATGAAAACTTCAGCACACAAAACTCAACAGAAAACTCATCAGATCCGTTAGTATCATAAGCAAATCATAAACTTTAGGTACTGGTGTAAACCCATTCATATTTTATTATTGCATAATACCTACTGTATTCTAACTTTACCGTGACTTATACCCCCTGATATATCCATAGATTCATTAAAATAAGCAAACAATGCAACGAAAATAGAATGTGTCAAAAATAGAACAGTCTGTAATGATCTGGACAATGACCATACTTATGTAACTCCAAATATTCTGAAAACTTAGGACAATGTGGGCAATTGGTATATATATATCATGTGTAAAAAAATAAGAACTTTATCACGTTCCAGTGAATTTAAACAATTCTGTTACTGGGCGCTAACGTTTCTGTTTTCTCACAAAATCAACTCAACTATCAACAAAATCATCCCAAAGGTTTTACTTGGCACAAACACTAATTTAAACACAAAAACACATCCATAATAGTAGCATAATTGTGTGTGCACAGAAAAACAGAAAGGAAACAAGAAAAATAAAGATAACTATTGGGTTGCCTCCCAACAAGCGCTATTGTTTTACGCCCCTAGCTAGGCGTAATGCATAGTTTCAAGTGTTGTCATCCTTCAAATTAATTCCATAGGTGGCCCTCATAATAGATTCATTCTAGTGAAGTGTTCCATTCCTTTCTTTAATGGAAATTGAAATCTTATATTGCCTTCTTTCATATCAATGATAGCACCTATAGTACATAGGAAAGGCCTACCAAGTATTATGGGACAAGACGGATTGCAATCAATATCAAGTACAATGAAATCAAAGGGCATATAATTTCTATTTGCAAGAATAAGCACATCATTTATTCTACCCAAAGGTTTCTTAATAGTGGAATCCGCTAAGTGCAAATTAAGAGAACATTCATCCAAATCATGAAGGCCTAGCACATCACATAAAGATTTTGGTATAATGGAAACGCTAGCACCCAAATCACATAAAGTATTGCACTCATAATTTTTAATCTTTATTTTAATAGTACGTTCCCATTCATCATATAATTTCATAGGCATTGAAACCTCCAATTCTAGCTTTTCTTCTAAAGCTTTCATCATAGCTTCTACAATATGTTTAGTAAAAGCCATATTTTTTTCATAAGCATTGGGTGAATTTATCATGAATTGTAACAAGGAAATACACTCAATTAAAGAACAACTATCATAATTAAAATCCTTGAAATCCAAAGTAGCAGGTGTGACATCCCTGATTCAATCATGCACTAATCATACACGCAAATGTGCACGATCAAGATCAGAGACTCACGGGAAGATATCACATCACAACTCTAGACACAAATTAAAGTCATACAAGCTTCATATTACAAGCCAGGGGCCTCGGGGGCTCGAATACAATCGAGTCAGCGGAAGCAACAATATCTGAGTACAAACATTGGTAAACATGTCTGCCTTAATAAGTCTAGCACAAACAACAGCATGGATCGAAAAGGCAAGGCCTCCTGCCTGGGAGCCTCCTAACTACTCCTGGTCGTCGGCGGCCTCCACGTAGTAGTAGGCACCCTCGGGGTAGTAGTAGTCGTCAGTGGCGGCATCTGGCTCTCGGGATCCGTCATCTGAGCGCAACAATCGGGTATGGGGGAAAAAGAGGTAGCAAAGCAACTGCGAGTACTCATCCAAAGTACTCCCAAGACTTACATCAGAGCTATGATAAGTATGCATCGGTACCAAAGGAATGGGGCTATGTCTTTGGACTGAACTGCATAAATGCCAGAATAGAGGGAAGGCCTAGCCTATCAAAGACTAGCATCTTCAAGCATCTCGCAGCATCAGAAGAGATAAGAGTAATATATCATAAGTAATAAGTATGTTGTAGTATTAACGCATAGAGACCCTTCCTCAACTCCCTGCGACAAAGTAATCCCGGAGCCATCATATCCATTTCACATCTCCAGTATCCAGTTCTAGTTGTATCGATCAGGATACAGCTCCGAGCGTCCGTTACTGTGGACACGGCTATCCGAATAGATATACTTCCCTGCAGGGTGCACAAACTTACCCAACACGCTCGATCAACTCCGGCTGGACACACCATCAGGTCATGACTGGCCTCGGCTGATCAACACGACGTAGTCCTAACCTAGGCTCAATAGAGGGGCCAGCACGCCGGTCTATATCCTAGGCGCGCAAGGGGTCTTTGGCCCATCACCCTTTGCACTCCTGCATGTTGTGTCGATGGCCAGGATCAGTCTTGGCAACCTCGTTATACAAGGCAGGTGCTTACGCGGTCCACCCGGGCGCGTGTCGCTCAATCGTTGACGTCCGAAGAGCTTTCGGCTAATACATACGACGCAGAGTGCCCATACTTATTCCCACATGGTGGTCAGTGCAAAAAAAGCCAGAGGCCTACTCAGATCACATATCCAAACCATTAGTGTCTTGGGAGCGCGCGGTAACGATCAATGATCCATGATATGTGGTCCCATCGCCTTGTCTCACGGACTTACGACAAGGGCTTGCTACTTGTGAGCTGCGTTGGGATTTCCCCGAAGAGGAGAGGATGATGCACTACAGTAGAGATAAGTATTTCCCTCAGTTATGAAACCAAGGTTATCAATCCAGTAGGAGAACCAAGCAACACTGTGTAAACAACACCATCACACAAACAACAAATACTTGCAACCCAACACGTAGAGGGGTTGTCAATCCCTCAATGGTATTGAGATAGATTAAATAGTATAGGTTTTGGTAAATAGATCTAACTAAAACACAAATTAAAATAAATAAAAGAAAATTGCAGCAAGGTATTTTTGGTTTAAATATATGATAGAAAATAGACCCAGGGGCCATAGTTTTCACTACAGGCTTCTCTCGAGAAAATAGCATACGGTGGGTAAACAGATTACTGTTGGGCAATTGATAGAAAAGCAAATAATTATAATGATATCCAAGGCAATGATCATGTATATAGGCATCACGTCCAATATTAGTAGACCGACTCCTGCCTGCATCTACTACTATTACTCCACACATCGACCGCTATCCAGCATGCATGTAGTGTATTAAGTTGACGGAAAAATAGAGTAATGCATTAAGAAAGATGACATGATGTAGCCAAGATAAACTCACGTATGAAATAAATCCCATCTTTTTACCATTAATAGCAACGATACATGCGTGTCATGTCTCTTTCTGTCACTGAGATTGAGCACCGCAAGATCGAACCCATCACAAAGCACCTCTTCCCATGGCAAGATAAATCAATCTAGTTGGCCAAACCAAACCAATAAATCGAAGAAGAAATATGAGGTATAACAATCATGCCTAAAAGAGTTCAGAGAAAACTCAAATAATATTCATGGATAGATCTGATCATAAACTCACAATTTATCGGATCCCAAAAACACACCGCAAAAAATAGTTAGATCAAATAGATCTCCAAGAACATGGAGGAGAACATTGTATTGAAGATCAGAAAGAGAGAAGAAGCCATCTAGCTACTAACTACGGACTCGTAGGTCTGTAGAAACTACTCACGCATCATCGGAGGGGCAGGAAGGATGATGAAGAACCCCTCCATGATTGTTGCCCCCTCCGGCAGAGTGCCGGAAAAGGCGTCTAGATTGGATCTCATGGTTCTGGAACTTGCGACAGAGGAAAAAGTATTTCGTCGACTCCCCTGAGGGTTTTGGGATTTTAGAGTATTTATAGAGGTGGAGGTATGGTCAAACGGAGCCACGTGGGCCCCACTACCCACTAGGGAGCGCTAGAGGCCCCTGGCATGCCCTGGTGCCTAGTGGGCCACTGGCCCATCTTCTCACGGCCTCCAGAAGCTTCCAGGGTCTCTTATTGCCATAAAAAAATCTCCAAAAAGTTTCATGGCATTTGGACTTCGTTTGGTATTGATATTCTGCAAAGTAAAAACCAAGCAAAAACAACAACTGGCACTAGGAACTAAGTTAATAGGTTAGTCCCAAAAAATGATATAAAGTTGCTAGTAAATGTATATAAAACATCCAAGATTGATAATATAACATCATGGAACAATAAAAAATTATAGATACGTTGGAGACATATTAGGGCTAAGAATGCCGGGTAGTGCCGCGCAGAAATCTCACAGGTACCTCCAGGTCAACCCGACTCCACATCACTCGCGGGTACACTCACGGTCAACCCGACTTCACATTTCTCTCATGGGTAACCCTCGGGGCCGACCCGACTTCATCATGGTTCTGGGGTAAAGTCAAAGCAGCCGTGTGTCCAAAACAGCAAGGGGAAACCCGAGGAATCACCCTCGATGGAATTCCCACTCGATGTAACCATCAAGATGGATTTTGAGGAATCACCCTTGATGGTCCACACTTGAGGGCTTGCACGACAGAGTCATTATCAGTAGTGGTGAAGGAGGAATCACCTTCGAAGACCGTGACCCATTAGCTACACTACAGAGTTAACATCAGAAGTTCTATTCGAGGTATCACCCTCGACACTCCATAGTAACCCTACAGTGTCGTACAACTAACGGGGTGTGATGTGTTGTGTCAGGCCCTAGACGTCGATCATGTTGATTGAGTCATCGGTCATAAAGCGGGGGCAACTGGGACAAGGTGAGGGGTCACTGGTGGATCACTAACCAACCTGTACTAAGTAGTTTAGGATAAGCAGGTAAGGTATAAAAGCAGGTTACAAAAGCAGGCTATGCGTCAGAATAGGAGCAAACATTAACAGTAGCAAAATATAATGCAAGCATGAGAGAGAATGGAATGGGCGATATTGGAATGATCAAGGGGGTTTGCTTGCCGGGAAGCTCTGCTGCAAGTGGCTGGACGTCAAGGGCATAGTCGATCTCGGGAGCAGCGTCAGTCTTGGTGTATACCGAAGAGAAGAGGGGGAAGAAACAATAAATATAAAAGCAAACAGATGCATCACGATGCATGAAATGGCGATATGCAGTGCTAGGGGTGATCTAACGCAGTGCTACATGATACAGGCGAAGGGGGAAAACATCCGGTAATGTTTTCCCAGCGTTTGGCATTTTTCGGACAGGTGAATCGGAGGGACGGTTCCATGTTCAACATGCTCGAGGCATGTGATAGATGAACAGATAGCATATTCAGATTCGCTGGATTTTTCTAAGCAATTTCCATATATAAATTATTTTCATCTGACTTATAGATTATTTTATATTAATTTTCAAAGTTTTAAAAAATTTCTAAATTTATTTAATTACTAAATTCGAATTATCCAAAACAGTAAATGCTAAGTGCACCCAGAGTTGCACCCAGTCAGCAAACACAGGTGGCTGACTGGTGGGCCCTATTGACTGGGTCAACAGCCAAGTCAGCAGAGGCTGACTGGTGGGGCTAGAGGGCCAAGTCAGCAGCCCAGTCAGCCTTGACCGTTGACTGGTCCAACTTACAGGTGGGCCCAGGTGCCATACACAGGGGGTTAATCAGTGTTAATTTCTAACAGGGGGGTTAATAAGAGGGGTCAGACCCACGTGTCAGTGTGGTTAGGGGGATTAGTACCTAACTAATCCCTGACGGCTGGGGCCCACCTGGCAGTGACTCCGGCGATGGTTCAAACGGTGGCGCGCCAGTGGCGAGCAATAGAGACGGCACCAATGCACGGGATCCACCATTCGGCGACCAAAACAAACGCCGCGACTATCTACAGGACGCGAAGGCTCGCGCGCGTCCACTGGGACCAACAGCAACGGCTGGGGTGGCCGGCGTTCAGCATGACAGCGGCCTGGGCGGCGACCGGAGCTCGGTCGAAGTCGGGCTCATGGCCACAACGCCCACACGGTCAAACTAAAGGGCTAGGGGTGGCCTACGGTTCGCGGCAATGCTAATGAGCAGCAAGGCGGGACTGGTTGGTCATCGGAGTGACGCCGGCGACGTGACCAGGCAGCGGCGGGTTTGGCCTCGGTGGTCCTATGCCCTAGAGCTTGCAAATGACAGGGAAAGGAGGGGGAAAGGATGAGTGCTTACCGAGGGGACGCGCGGTGGTCCGGTGGAGGCTTAGTAGTGCCGAAACGAGGTGGATCGACGATGGCGGACGGCGATGCCCGACAGAAGGGGAGAGCTTGACGCGATTGGTGTGGGGGGCCTGGCTCAAATGGGTGGCTCCAGTCGACGGAGACGAGCGAGGCGGAGCTCGTGGACACAAACTGCGGGCGCGGAAACGCCGGTGGCCGCGGTGGTGAAACAGCGACGGCGACGAGCGCGTCGGGTGAGGGGCGGATCTGGAGGGGGAGGCTGAGATTGCGAGGGGGGAGAGGAGCACGAGTGGGGGCGAGTGGGTGCAGGGGCCGAGGCGCCAGGGGGAGCTGGCGACCTTATCCCCCTCCCTGCGTCGCCGGCGAGGCGGCTCGGTGGCGACGCGCACCCGTGGACGTGCCCGGTCGAAGGAACAGGGAGACGACCGGGGGAGGTGCGCCGCTGGGCCGACTGGGCCTGTCTAGTGGCTAAGGCCCAGGGGGTAGGGGCTTCCTTCCTTTTCTTTTTCTTTTCTTTTTTCTTTTTTCTTTGTTTTATGTTTTCACTTTTAGTTTCCTTTTATTTTAGTTTTATAAAATATAAAGTTAGCACCTAAATTAGTATTAATAATTAGGCCACTGCCACAATTAATTTGGCTCTTTAAATAAATTATTTTGCATTAGTTATGTTTTAAAATGCATTTATATAATTGTTTTAGCCCCTATTTTATTTATTTTAGGCCATTTAAATGCATTATAAAAATGTTGGTTCACCACCATAATTAGCTATGGAATATTTGCCACATGATGAACATTTTAGTTTTCATGTTTGTGATTTTTTTTTGTATTTCACTTGTTATTTGAATTTGAATTCAGATGGAATTTGAAATGAGAAAGAATCAAGGATGATTATGCACTGCTTAGCAAAATGATTAGCTTAATTAAGGAGGGTTACTGTAGCATCATTACACGGGGGTGTTATAGCAGGCACATCACTATTTAAAGTTTTGACTTCTCCAAACCCACTTTTATCAATTTTTTCATTAAGATTATCACCCTTCGAACAATGGGGACGCCTTCTAGCTAAATTTGACTCATCTTCAGTCCCCTTTTCATCAAGTTTTATATTTCCAAACAAAGATTCAATGGGTGAGACACCAATCATTTTAATATCTTCATCATGATTATGGAGCAGGAGTGACTCCGGTTTAGCGGCCATCCTGTTTACTAAGGTAGTCTGTTTATCCGAAATTTTCCCTACCAAATTTTTTGTGAGAGCAAGTTGAGATTGAAGGTTGGCAACTTCTCTATTGATATCATCAAGTTATTTACTGATAGCATCCATTAAGGTAGAGTGTTCTTTAAGTTCTTTAGTAAAGAATTTATTATGCTCAAATTGTGTAAACATGAAGTCCTTAGTATTTTTCTCAATCTTGGCGAACCTTTATTGGTAAGAACTACCACAACATTTTTCATAAGATATGGTAGCAACTTCAAGCAAGCAAGCAAAAGGGCAAATGAAAATAGTTTTGTGATTTTTTTGTGAAAATGTTTTAGAAGTGGTGGAGATGAAAACGAGAGGCAAATGGCAAATGAAAGTAAATGCAAGGAGATGAAAGTTTATGCGATGGTACTTGATAGGTTTCGGTGATGTCTCCCTGGCAACGAAGCTAGAAATTCTTCTTGCTACTTGTGAGCTGCGTTGGGATTTCCTCGAAGGCGAGAGGATGATGCAGTACAATAGAGATAAGTATTTCCTTCAGTTATGAACCAAGGTTGTCAATCTAGTAGGAGAACCATGCAAGACCTCGTGAACAAGAACTACACACAAAAGAACAAATACTTGCACCCAACGCGATCAAGGGGGTTGTCAATCCCATCGGCGGTTAATTACAAGGATCAAGTCTGATAATGGTAGATAGATAAACAAAAACACAAAACAAAAGAATGGTAAATAAATTGCATTAACATATTTTTGGATTTTAATATATGATAAAGTAGAACCGGGGGCCATAGTTTTCCCTAAAGGCTTCTCTCTCGAACAAAAATCATATGGTGGCTAAACAAATTACTGTTGGGCAATTGATAGAAAAGCGCATAGTTATGATGATATTCAAGGCAATGATCATGTATATAGGCATCACATCCGAGACAAGTAGACTGACTCCTGCCTGCATCTACTACTACTACTCCACACATCGACCGCTATCCAGCATGCATCCAGAGTATTAAGTTCATAAAGAATGGAGTAACGCCTTAAGCAAGATGACATTATGTAGACAAAGTAAACTCAAGCAATATGAATAAACCCCATCGTTTTCCCCTTAATGGCAACAATAAAAATATGTTTCTTGTCCCATTCTGTCACTAGGATATATACCACCGCAAGATTGAACCCATTACAAAGCACCTCTCCCATTGCATGAAATCAATCTAGTTGACCAATCAAAACGGATAGATCGGAGAGAAATACAAAGCTATTATCATGCATAAAAGAGTTTGGAGAAGACTCAAATAATATTCATGAATAATCTGATCATAAACCCACAATTCATCGGATCCAGACAAACACACTGCAAAAGAAGATTATATCGAATAGATCTCCAAGAACATCGAGGAGAACATTGTATTGAAGATCAAAGAGAGAGAAGAAGCCATATAGCTACTAGATATGGACCCATAGGTCTGTGGTAAACTACTCACATGTCATTGAAAGGGAAGCAAGTTGATGTAGAAGCCCTCTGTGATCGATTCCCCCTCAGACAGAGTATCAGAAAAGGCCTCCAGATGGGATCTCTGATGAACAGATACTTGCGGCGGCGGACGCATCTCAAGGCCCTCAGGTCCATTGCCTTGCTTGTTCCATGGATGCTCTGGAAGCACGGGAACAAGTGCATCTTTGACAATGCGACACCCTCGATCGATTAGCTAGTAGATAAGATTAAAGACGAGGCCCGCTGCTGGGCTAGTGCCGGTGCCCACGGGCTTAGGGTTGTTCTGCCCACATCCTGGGATGTACACTGATCAGCCTATGACACTGTAAGACTCACCTCCTAGGAGGCTTGTTCCACCTCTCTTTTCAATGAAATGAAATGCAAAGGCCTTTTCCGTTTTCTCAAAAAAAAAAGTATTTTGGGTGGCTCTCTGTTGGTTTCCCAATTTTAGAGAATTTATAGAGGTGGAATTAGGTCAGATGGAGCCACGAGGGGCCTACAAGGTACTTGGGTGCGCCTACCCCCCTGAGCGCACCCAAGTGCCTTGCCGTCTACTCGCTTCTCATCTGGTCTCCTTCCAAAGCTTCTGGGTCTCTCTTATCCAGAAAAAAAAATTCAAAAAGTTGTGGCATTTGGACTTCGTTTGGTACTGATTTCCTGGAAAACCAAAACCAGGCAAAAAACAACAACTTGCACTTGGTACTAAGTTAATAGTTTAGTCCCAAAAAATGATATATAATTGCATATAAAAATCCAAGATTGATACTATAATGACATGTAACAATCAAAAATTATAGACACGGTTGAGACATATCAGGCGGCAGCGGGAGCGACGAGGACATCAACAGCGAGCCGAATTGGGAGAAGCTCATGGCCGAGAAGGACAAGTGTTTTTGAGGGATTTTTTTACCTTTTATGCAATATTAGTACATTGAATCGAGTTTGATGGACTAGTTTGAATCAAATTTGCATGATTTTGTGTTCTCTTTTCAAAAGAGTTAGGTTTAAGGGTTCGACTAAGAACACTTAAATTTTTAACAAGGAAATTTGAGGAGTTAAATAATAAGAGTTTACATAGGATCCAGATGAAATTTTAAGGGATCAGCAAGAGATGCTCTTAGGCCCTCCACTATGTAGGCGGTGCCAAAACTCTGAAAAGTATGCCACGTCCGCGTCGATGCCAGATGAAAAAACATTATCACCGCCCACACAACGTGAGTGAATTTGGCATCCGTTAGACCTAGGGCCCAAGTACATAAACAAGTATATATCATCCTAGATTACCCCTAGCAGGGTCATGTTCTTGGCTCATTGTCACCTCTTCGCGCGAGAAAGGTGGCCGACATGCTTAATTTATTGCGTAGATGGATTTGGCATCGGAGCAAGTAGATGCTCCTCTCTCATAAAAATTTATGGCACCTGCTAGGCAATGGAGGATGTTGAGATGTATATTTTGCATGTGTATTTCTTGTACAACAAGCCCTCCTCCTTCCTTGTATAGTTGAGGACGTGGCTACCTCTTATACCTATATATATATATATGCATATGCACCCGATGAATA
Organism: Thinopyrum elongatum; assembly: GCA_011799875.1. NCBI lineage: Eukaryota > Viridiplantae > Streptophyta > Magnoliopsida > Poales > Poaceae > Thinopyrum > Thinopyrum elongatum. The sequence goes on along the minus strand of CM022298.1, from coordinate 378,134,124 downwards.
TATCATGAGTTGCACCTATTCTCTACATGGTATCAACCTAACTTTCGATCCCCTCCCTAAACCCTAGTCGTGCCGCCATCGTTGCTCTACAGCCACCGCTGCCGCTACACCCTACCCAGTCACACGCCGCCGCCGTTTTCCAAGCTGCTGCTGAAGCTTCTTCCCTCCTACCCACCCCTGTCTCCCTGCCACACCATCCTCCCTCACGCGTGTCGCTCCCTCCTTACAGCCGCCGCCACCTAAACCCTAACCCTAGCCGCTAGCCACTCCTGTCACCGCCGCACCACCACCATGTCGCACTCCTCCCTCTCCCATCGTAGCAATCCCTTTGCCTCCTCTGACTCTGGTGCTTCAATCCCTAACCCAACCTACATCCATGACATTCCGATCTTTGACCGCATCCCGACCAAGCTCTCTCACACGAAGGCAAACTTCTATGCATGGAAGACGTACTTCAATCTTCTCTTTCACGAGTACAATCTCCGTGATCACATCGACGACACGACTGACTTCCTCGCCATGCATCGCGATGACGATTGGATGCTGATCGACGCCACCCTCATCCAGTGGTTCTTCCTCACCGGGTCCAAGGACATCTTCCACACTGTCGTTCGCGATGGTGACAATGCCTACACGGTGTGGACCAAGATCATCAGCCTCTTCACCGTCAACAAGCTCCAACGGATCGTATTCTTATAGTAGAAGTTTTTTGGTTGTCACCAAAATGACTCCTCCATTGACGCCTACTTCATGTGCCTCAAGACCCTCTCGATGAGCTGAATGACGTCGGCTTCAAGGTTGGGGATGAAATCCTCCTCCCTACCCTCACTGTCAGACTCAATGAGGATCTTGGAAATGCCACCTATAATCTCACTCTTATGGCTAACCATACTTATGAGAGGACGGTGGCTTATCTCCGTCTCGAGGAATGGCGATTGAAGAATCTTCACTCCCGCGTCGTCCACACCGCCTTTGCTGCCGGCTACTCGTGTGGTGCCCCTACTCCACCACCCTTGGCGCCCGCAGGTGGCTATGGCTTCCTGTACTAGCCTCGTCCGTCGGTGCCTCCGGCACCCGCCGGTGTCTACGGTGCGGCGTACCCGCAGTGCCCATCGGTGCCCCTGATGCCCCCTCCTCCACAGCAGCCATCGACTGATCATCGCCAATGCGGGCGTGGCTGTGGTGGCCAGCCACGCAACAACGGCACCGGGTCCCAGTAGCACCCCGGCCAGTAGTAATCGCCGCCGCCATGGAGTGCCGTTCACAACCCTTGGACCAGGGCCATACATGTATACACGATGCCTGTACCCCGCGCCCCCGCTCCTAGCTTGCTCGGGACATGGGCTTCAGTGCACCAGGCCCTCTTCGCGGCTCCACAGTCGGGTCATGATGTCCCTCTGGCGCCCGCCTACACAGCCGCTCCACTCGGCTACGGCGTCTACGGCGGACCGCACTCCGGCAGTGCGGCCACGGGCTTCACCGGCTAACCTGCTCCATTGGCCACACTGGTCCCCTATGACCCGACTCTACTAGCCACGCTCTAGTATGCGCCCCCGCCCAGTTCCTACTGATACGTCTCCAACGAATCTATAATTTTTTATTGTTCCATGCTATTATATTATCTGTTTTGGATGTTTTATATGCATTAATATGCTATTTTATATTATTTTTGGGACTAACCTATTAACCTAGAGCCCAGTGCCAATTTCTGTTTTTTCCTTGTTTTTTTACTTTTACAGAAAAGGAATATTAAACAGAGTCCAAATGGAATAAAACTTTACGACGATTTTCCTTGGACCAGAAGACACCTACGTGACTTGGAGAGAGGGCTAGAAGAGTCCCGAGGAGGCCACAAGCCTCTAGGGCGCCCCCCGCGCCAACACCCTCACCAGGGAGTTTCCTCCCTTCTTCAGCTCGAGCACACTTGTCGGCCAAAGCATAAAGCTTGGCGATACTTCTGACCTTGTTCATTGCCAGCTCTTCGCACATTTTGCGGTTGCGCATGCTCTAATGAAACGTGCTAACAACAGCGGCAGGATGAACGTCTGGAATATTGTATTGCACCCGGCTAAATCTCTGGATAAACTTGCGCAGGGGTTCGCCCTCCTTTTGAGGGAGGAGATGCAAATCACTCTCTTGGCCAGGAGCTTGGTGGCCTCCAACAAAGGCGCCAACAAACTGATGGCACAAACCTGACCAGGAAGAAATGGAATTCTCCGGCAGATGCATTAACCACGACCTGACGTTGGGTTTGAGCACCAACGGGAAGTAGTTGGCAAGTATCTTATCGTCTCGGCCCCCAGCAGCCTGCACCGCAATGGTGTAGATGCTCAAGAACTCCGAGGGGTGAGTCTTGCCGTCATATTTCTCCGGGACCTCTGGTTTGAACATTCGGGAATTGGGCCTCTGGACTCGCAGCAGCTCACGGCTAAACGCTGGACAACCTACCTCATAGGGCAAGTCATCTACGTCCCCTGGCGTAGGCTTGTCGACAGTAGGCCCTGCGCATTTATCAGACTGATGACGCGCCTCCCGTCGCCGCTCGATGGTAGTTCAAGCATCTTCTTTGCCCCGTTCCCGAAGAACTTGACGCTGATTGCGGCGCATCCGCGGATCGGATGACGGCGTGGAATCGTCATCACGGCCGTCAGTCCACCGGGTTGACGACCGCTGCTGCTGTCGTGGAGGGGAGTGCACCGTGGTCGCACCACCCCCAGTCTTCTCGCCATCGGCTCGCGTTGGGTTGATAGACCGCTGCCGCGAGGGCCCCGTAGGTTGCGGCCCATCCTTGTTGACGAAGCCGATGAGGCTCTGGATAGTAGATCGCCACTCCTCCATCTTCTCCGGAGCAGGAGGGAAGTCGAGGAGCAGCTGCGCACGTGCCAAGGCTTCTGCCGGCGTAAGCGGCGGCGACAGGTGCGAGGTACGTGAGGTGCTCTGACTCCTAACAATGTTAGAAGGAGCGCCATCACGATCGCGCGACCGCGCGCCACCTCCATCGGCAGTTTGGCGTGCATGCTGGGCCTGCGCACCTTGGGATCGATACGCAGAAGTCTTTCCATGGGGACGTTCAGACCCACCAATGTCTCGGCGCTGCTCGTCGCGTGCGACCTGAGAAGGCCGCAACGCTTCCACCGGCGTGAGAGTCTTAGAAGGCATCCTCTGATCTCTGGAGTTCGCTGCACCGCCCTTAGGCAGCACGGCTCCATCTCTGGATCTAGCGACGTGCAGGTTGCCGTTGCCGCTGCGAACGATGCCGCTCGCCTGGCTAGGATCACCAAAACGTCGTGGAGGCTCTAAACCCCCATCTCTTGCATCCAGGCCGTCACCCGTCCGAGTAGGCACGGGCAAGACAGACGTAGATGGAACACCCACTGCCGCACCCTTCTTCTTGGGCGGCATGATGAAAAAGATGGTGAAGAAACTGACATGCTGATCACCAGATCAGGTTCGCGCAACCTCGATTTCCCCTACCTGGCGCGCCAAAGATGTCGGCGTACGACACCTATGGGATCCCAAAGGACCCCTTTACGATTCGGCAGGGAGAGAGGTATGCACAAAGAGCAGAACTGAGGACCAGCGCGAGGGGATTTTTACCCAGGTTCGGGCCGCTAATCAGCATAAAACCCTACTCCTGCTTTTGTTTATTATCAGAGTATTCGTCCCAGTTCTTGGAGCGCTTGCAATGAACAGTGTGTTCATGCAGCGGCTACGCATGCAGAATGGGCCGAGAGTGTTCTTCCCCTGTAGCAGTTGCCTTGGGCCTCCTTTTATATGCTCAAAGGGGTCACCACAGTGGCGAACTGTTCATACGCGAGGTGTAAAGTAGCTACAGGGTTATCATACCTAACCACTGGCGGTTTAGGACAAATGCATTTAATGCACCGTGAAGTGTCCGTTTAGGTGTCCCTACTTTCTTGGGGATGGAAAAAGGAGCCATCCCATCAGCACCGCTTAAGCTTACCTCCACTAGCGCCTTGCCACGCATCCGGAGATGGGGCCAGAATGCCAGGCTTGGTCGCTGCGCTGGAACGGTGGCACAGTGGCGGAACATTGCCGGGGTGCGAATCTTGCCTGGCTCCGCTGGTTATCCCGACAAGATCTTGCCGGGCTCCGTAGGCTACCCCGGCAAGATCTTGCCGGGGGCCAAGCCCCTGATCTCCAGTTCTCCTTTATCTTCTGGTCCTTGGCTTGAATGTCTCTGATAATCTTGGATTAATCTTAAGCTGTTCCCCGACAAGCCTTGCCGCAGGTATGGCTACAACCGCCCGTGCACAAGTACGGGGTACTAAAGGCCCAATACTTAGTACACCGACACTGCCGGAGGGCGACTCGATCACGAAGGGCCTCTACATCAACCTTGCTTCCCTTCCGATGATGCGTGAGTAGTTTACCACAGACCTACGGGTCCATAGCTAGTAGCTAGATGGCTTCTTCTCTCTCTTTGATCTTCAATACCATGTTCTCCTCGATGTTCTTGGAGTTCTATCCGATGTAATCTTATTTTGGGGTGTGTTTTGTTCAGATCCGATGAATTGTGGATTTATGATCAGATTATCTATGAATATTATTTAAGTCTTCTCTGAACTATTTTATGCATGATTAAGATATCTTTGTATTTCTCTTCGAACTATCGGTTTGGTTTGGCCAACTAGATTGGTTTTTCTTGCAATGGGAGAGGTGCTTAGTTTTGGGTTCAATCTTGCGGTGTCCTCACCCAGTGACAGAAGGGGTAGCAAGGCACGTATTGTATTGTTGCCATCAAGGATAAAAAGATGGGGTTTATGTCATATTGCTTGAGTTTATCCATCTACATCATGTCATCTTACTTAAAGCATTGCTCTGTTCTTATGAACTTAATACTCTAGATGCAGGCAGGAGTCGGTCGTTGTGTGGAATAATAGTAGTAGATGCAGAATCGTTTCGGTCTACTTGTCACAAATGTGATGCCTTTATTCGTACGACATAGGTATGCAGTTATTGCTGGCGTATGAATAATAGGGAACGCCACCTGTAAGTGGGTCCCAACGTTCTGCCATGTCCCAAGTTAGAGCAGGCGTAGCAAAAGTTCACTACGCCGGTACTAATCAGAATATCTATGGCGTAGCCTGGTAAGTGACGCCAGCAGTAGGTTTTGCAGGCCCATCAAATTTTTAGCCAACATAACACCGGCGTGGGCATTTCCTGAATGCCAGGAATATAAAAGTTTCTAATGGTGTTCCATAGTATGTCAACGCCAGTAATTACGTCGCAGCACATATAGATATTTTCTTCTTCTTCCTCCCTCTTTCCTCTTCCTCCTCTCTCTCTCTTCTCTTCTTCTTGAGAAAAAGACCAAATATTTTCTCTTGATTTCTTAAGTAGGTAGCTAATTAGCTAGATCTAAGCTAGTTCACACACTCTCACTCGCTAATTAAGCTAGCTACTTCTCTTCTCCAACCACTCAAACACACACACCTTGCATTAAAATTTTCACCACACTCCATTAATGGCGCCTCCAACGGTCCCCCCCCCCCGGCCCCCTCTCCTGCACGTTTGATGAGGTAAAAAAGACCAAACTTCTCATTAATTTATGTGCATATATCCGAGGAATTCGCATATGGATGGATATGTGTGATGGATGTGTACGTGTGTGTCATTAGTTGCTAGCTATAGAAATTGCACAATGCTCGTGAATTATTGTTGTGTCGTGCGATATCGATGTTTCATTTTGCACAAATGTCTACAGCTAGAGTTGCCAATGTTTTGGCGAAATGTTGATTCATTTCCGTTTCATCAAATTTCTGGCACTCACAATGTCCCTTTTTTAGCAAAGGTCATGCCGAAATTTTTTATGTCGTCATTGCTAATATATCTAATTATTTTAGTACTTTTACCTTTGTAGCGCTAGTTGACCGCCGCGTATCAAAAGATTCAATATGGATCAGAGTGTGAAGGCCTTTCTCAATTTCGCGGTGGCAAATATAATACAAAAGGGTGAAGTGCAAATATTATGTCCATGTTCGACATGCGAAAATGGAGTTTTGCGCAACCCGTTTGATGGCAGCGCGCTGGTGCACTTGCTCCGTTACTGTTTCGTCGAAGGTTATACACGGTGGACAAAGCATGGTGAGGAGGATGTTAGCGATGATGAAGGAGGAAACAATGATGCGGAAAACGTTGGCGATGAAGAAGAGCCACCAGAAGGAGGAAACAATGAACATGCGCATGGAGGAGGAAATGATGAAATGCCACCCGAACATGAAGAGGATCATGAGACTGTCACACAGGATATGTCATTGGCTACAATGCTACAAGATCCTCATGTCAAAGATCTGCTTAGGAAGAAGACGAGAACCGAGAGAGCTGCTATTAAAGAGGCTCTAAAGTTGGCGCAACTGGAAATAGACGCGAAAACTCCACTGTATGAAGGTTGCGATCCCGAGCACACCCGCCTGCACGTCACGCTCAAACTTCTGGACATCAAGGCAAGATTCAAGAGTACAGATGCAAGTCTGGATGCTACATTGGAATATTTACACAAAGTTTTGCCGAAGGGGAATTTGTTGCCTCGTAGTGTAGATGAGGCGAAGAAGATCGTGTGTTTGCTTGATTTGCCGCATGTAAGATATCACGCATGCATAAATGATTGCATCTTATATAGGAATGAGCATGAGAACAAAACTGAGTGTCCAACTTGCAACGAACCCTGATACAAGCCTGGAAAGAAGGAACCTCGAAAGGTTGTATGGTACCTTCCCTTGATTCCTCGCTTGCAGCGATATTTCGCTGACCCGAAGGAAGCAAAGAACATGACTTGGCACAAGACAAGAAAGTCTAAAAGTGATGGGATTCTGAGACATATCGCAGATGGTTGTCAGTGGAAAGCACTGGACAATTTAGAACCAGAATTCGCAGCTGAAGCAAGAAACCCTAGGTTGTGTGTCAGTAGTGATGGACTAAATCCATTTGGCAACCAGAGTAGCACACATAGTACATGGCCCGTATTTGTATGGTTGTACAACGTCCCGCCCTGGCTCTGCATGAAACAAAAGTACATACACATGGTTATGCTAATTCAAGGGCCAACCCAACCTGGCAATGGTATCAACACATATCTTGAGCTATTGAAGGAGGAGTTATAAATATCATGGAAGCCCAAAGGGGTCAAAACCTGGGATGCTAGCACAGGAAATTATTTTCACATGAGAGCAGCATTGCTCACGACCGTTCATGACTATCTGGGTTACGGATATATTTCCAGACAGGCGTGCCATGGACATTGTGGTTGTGTTAAATGTATGGATGACACATCTTTTCGGCAGCTATCGAAAAAGGGCAGTAGCAAAATAATGTTCATGGGCCATATATAGAAGGTGGCTTCACAAAGATGACGAGTGGAGAACTCATGGAGATCTGTTCGACAACACTGATGAGACCCTAGGGCCACCGCGTAAGAGGCCTGGAGCAGAAATCTTGCAAATGTTAATGAATTGGAAAGATTGCCCTAAGGCAGGAAAGAAAAGAAAGAAGTCTGAGAAAACGCCGCTAAAAGTATGGAAAAGGAAGTCTGTTTTCTGGGGCTTGGATTATTGGGAACTACTCAGTACGCCTCATTCTCTTGATATGATGCATATCACAAAAAATGTGTGTGAGAGTTTGCTTGACACACTGTTTGACATGCCAAAAAAGAGTAAAGATGGTCTAAGGGCTAGACAAGACTTGAAAGATATCGGTATTAGGGAAGAGCTTCAGCCCTCATCGTCCATTACAATATTAGGGAAGAGCTTCAGCCCTCATCGTCCATTACAACCAAGGACAAGGTGAAGGGAAAAAAAGGCAAAGCCAACGAGTCAGCCCAGGGCAAAACTGTGTCCAAAACCAAAGATGATTATTGCCCCCCAGCTTGCTTCACTCTCGACGAGGATGAGCTTTCTGAATCAAGGAGTGTATATCATTCTGCAAGAATGTCATAAATGATGATCAATCTCTTGGTTTGCCCTTGAAGAAACATGCTGATAGGCTCGAAGGAGTGGGTGACTCATAGCTGAAGCATGATTTAAATGTGGATATAAAAAAACCGCCGAGATGACTTCGAAAGAGCGCACACAGTAGTGTTACAACACGTAGATATAATCAGTCCTTGGCTGCAAACTCACAAGGACACCTTAAGGAGAGAGCACGGAATGGCGGGGAGGCAGAGGACCGAGGCCCAGATCATTAGAGAGCACAACTCCAAATTTGCTTCCTGGTTCAAAGAGCGAATTTGGGACAAACCACTGCCGACCAGTATAGCCAATGCAAATCTCATCTATGCATTAGCAGTAGGCCCCGCTTGCACTGTTGCCACATACCAATCATATGATATAAATGGATACACATTCTATACTGAGGCGAAGGACAAAAACTGTGATTACCAGAACTTAGGTGTGACGATGCTGTAGTTGACCGAGAATGAGAGCAATAGATACTACGGCAGGATCGAAGAGATATGGGAACTTGAGTACGGCGAAGATTACACTGTGCCATAGCTCAGGGTCAGATGGGCGAAGAACGTCGAGCATGAAGAACGTGGTTTCATTACCATGTCTCTGCCCGAAACACAACCTGCTGGTGCAAAAAGAGTGAAAGGAATCACTGCCAAATATGAGCCTTGGGTATTCGCTAAGGACGTGGCACAATGCTTCTATTTAACTGACCCTTCAAAGCCGAGTCGTGTTGTCGTCCGGAGAGGCAAAAGGAGCATCGTTGGGATGGACGGAGTCGCCAACAAGGATGACTATGATCAATTTGGCATGGACCCAATAGAAGAGGAGATGTATGAAGAGCAAGACTACACCACTAGAAGGAGCAGAACTACCTTGCGTACTACAGGACGTCCCTTCCTAAGAAAGAGTCATAGCGCTGGCCGGAAGTACTCAAGCAAGATTAAGAAGACCCAAACCGCCGTTGAGAGGGTTGTCAAACGACATCGTACTGCATGATTCATTTGTGTATCAAGTTTTCTAGCTATGTGTACCGTGTACGTACGCGTACCGGAAATTAACCGTACCATATTTATGTACTCTGAACCACGAGAAGAATTTGGGTCATTGTAAATATCTGTATTATGCATGTCGTCGCTCAAAACGCCATCCACGAATATGTGGCCGACCCTATTTTGAAAACCTAGTGCTGGCGTTGGCAATGTCACCTGCGCCCTATGCTTTTGAGTCGCCGAGTCAAGCCAAGTCGCCGAGGCTGCGGCTAGTGGCTTGCTGGCTTGAGTCTGCGACTTGGCTTGATTAGTCGCCCCAAGTCGCCATGGCTTAGAATAGGATTTAGGGGTAGAATTACGAGTGATATTACCTTGTAATCTTTTATAGTTGGCAATGGAAATCCCTTTCTGACCTTGTGCAAGCTCTTCTTTCTTGATTGTAGGTGCACCTTGCAGTATAAATGTAATAGCAAGCATGAGCATCAAGTTGTTTGCACCTTGCATTAGTAATGTATAAGTACATATGTAATAGGAAAATTGTACATTTGAGTTGAAATAAAGAGGATAACTTACTTCTTGTGTGTCCATCTGTCCCAATTTGTTTTCCTTGATCCATATTTCTTTGCACCTGATCACCTGATTCAGATAAGGAAAACAGCAGCAGTTCTACATATAAATACCATCACAGATCACAGTAACATACTTGACAACAGAAATTAAGCATTAGTTCATTACATTTAACTACGAACTACCAAGTTCTTAACTCTTAACAACCAGCCCCAAATCGCCCCCAACTCCATATGTCCAAAAAGAAGCCACACCAGCCCCAAATCCTATGTCCAAAATAAGGCACACCAGCCCCAAGAGCCCCCAACTCCATATGTCCAAAATGAAGCCACACCAGCCCAAGTTCCATCAATCGTCCTAGTAATCAAGATCATCATCAAAGCCAATGGAGCCTCTCTCTTCACCTTCACCTTCACCTTCACCTTGATTTCCCTCTTGATCATCTTCACTTGTTGCATAATCTTCAAGCTCAACCTCCTGATTTGCATCCTCCTCCTCGTCCTCATCTTCTCCAACTTGGTTTTGCACTCGAGATCGAGAATAGACATGGGTAACAGCAGCCTGGCTCCCACTCCCACGGCTTCTAAGGTTGCGCAATGGACCTTCAGAAGCACCGACAGCTTCATCAACTTGAGCCCAAGTGATATCAGCCCCTTCATAAACCGGCTGGGCATTATGATCAACCCATTCATTGTCCCATTGTAAGTCTTCTAGGACCAATGGGTCAGACCTAGTCCCTTTGGCGCCTTCCTCACGAAGCTTTTGGAACCTATCAGCATTCTTTCGGTTGTATTGAACATATGACAAATCATTAAGTCTTTGGAACTCCAACCTATTTCTCTTTTTGCTATGGATCTGAAAACAACATACAAGAAAACAATAAGCAAGGGCAAGGCTACTATGTGCGTTCAGCCGTTCACTAAGAAAACACAAGTCATGGTGTTGGTACTTACTACTTACATTTTGAAAGCAAGACCAATTGCGTTCACAACCGGAAGCTGAAGCACAAAGGCTAACTATGTGCTTTGCTAAATATTGCAGCTCATAAGCAAGGCCACCATAAGCACCCCACCAAAGAACTACAGAAGTACAAATGAAGACAATGTTAGAATTCGTAAGCTAAAAAAGATAGGTGCTGAAATTTATGAAAAAGTAGAAGGCTAGAGCTGAAATAACTTACGAGGACTCTTTTTTGTTCGGTCTTTGATTGCCAACTTAGAGCTGAAGCATTCACCTTCACCTCTTTCATAGTCATCAGCCAATCTACTTATCAAGCTTGCTTTATCATCATCGGGCTCCATGTGCAATAGCACCTCATTGAACATATGCCTAAGCCTTTGACAATATCGTGCTTTCTCGGGCCTAGCTTTGAGATCATAGAACCTATTTAGGTTTAAGAATAGTGCAGCTCCATACAACTTCACCCCCATTTGAGATTCCCACTTGTCCTCTACTATTTTTGTCACCTTCTTAACCAACATTGGTTTGTCATCTATCGCAGCCTTGATTCTCTCCTTTGCATACTCCATTGCTGCCATAACCTCGGGCATCGCCGGCTTCTCATCGCCATCAACAATCCTTAGCACCCTTAGAAGAGGTAGAGAAACTTTCATGCAAGTCTCTACCGAGTTCCAAAAACTAATGGACAACACATCTTCTTGAACTTTTTGTCCCACCGGTGAGGTTGACAACTTCTTATTGCTATGCCAAACATCACCCACAAACAATTCTTTGAGAGCTTGCCTATGTGAGTGCATGCTTTGCAAGTTGAGAAAATTTGTGGCAAAGCGAGTAGCTCCAGCCCTCACAAGATCATGGTTGCCGGTCTTCACTCTCAATTCATCTAAAACCCTGCCATGCCTGTAGATGAATGTAGTCACCCTCCTTCCATTTCTAATACACTCGCTGAATTGCTTGATTTTGCAAATGGACTTCAACATAAGGTCCAAACAATGGGCTGCACAAGGGGTCCACCATAATGTAGGGATCCTCTCCATTAAGAGTCTACCCGCTGCCTTGTAGTTAGCACCATTATCCGTGCAAATCTGAACCACGTTGCCTCTTCCAATGTCGTTGATCCTTTTCTCCATCAAATTTGCCAACAATTCTTTGTTGGCTACAAAGGCTGATATGTCAACGCTATCAATGAAGTAAGACCCGGCTGGACTATTGACAAGGAAGTTGACTAAGTGCCTAGTCTTCCCATCGGTCCACCCATCGGACATTAGTGTGCAGCCATACTCTTGCCAAGCCAGCTCATGTTGCAATCTCGATGCATGTGTCTTCTTCTTTGCTTTCGCAAGAAGTGGAAGCCTAAGAGCATGAATAGTTGGGGGGATGTAGACTGGACCATATTGCCCGGTGGACTCCAATGCAATCTCAAAGGCTCTTGATCGAGTAGCATTGAAGGGAATGGCATTAGCAAAGAAAAATGCTGCCCAATGATCATCAACTCTATCCTTATCCTCGGTGGTCCTTTTGAAGCAACCTGCGTTCAATGCGGCTTGAGAAGGATTCTTTGAGTGCCTTAGCTCAATGACTTCTTCCGGAGTCTTCCTAATCATCCCGGCAATTGTTCTTGAAGCCTTTTGTGTCGGTAATTCAGTTTGGACAGTCTCGGCCTTCCTTTTTGCTGTTGTCCTACTACTAGTTTGAGTTGCTGTTGCATCCTCTTCTTCATCATCAGTTGCTGCATTTTCTTTATCAGACTCCCCTGGCATATTATGCTTCTTTGCGTAGACCTTCATAAAATCCAGCATCTCCTTTGAAACAGCCTCTGGCACCTTCTTGCATTTTGTAGAATTCCTCTTTCCTTTAGTACTAGCCCCAGCTAGGTGACGCTTGAACCTTGCTATTCCAGCATGCACATCTGTCCCGCAAAATGTGCATCGTATCCTATCCCTCCTATTCATGTCATGCCAATACCCATACTTCCACCCAGGGTCTCCCGACTTTGCCTTTCGCTTAGGATCCTTGGATGGATCATACTGCTCATGCTCAGGCCCATTGCCGCCGGCTGCACTATTGACAATTTGGTCAGTCATCCTCTACCTGCAGCCAAGGTGCCTGCAGAAAAACAGAGCAACACAAGTAGAAGTAGTAATTACTAATTACTAATTAGAGCAGCAGAGCACATAGATATACAGCAGCAGCAGAGCACATATACAGCAAGGCAAATATACAGCCTAGCAGGCTAGCACACAACAACAGCAGCAGAGCACACCTAGGCACCTAGCACATATACTGATATACATCTAACAGCAGCAGTAGAGCACACAGCAGCAGCAGAGCACATATACTGATATACATCTAATAGGTAACAACAGAGCACATAAAGTCTATATAGAGCCCACCCCGCGCTCTCTCTGCCTCTCTTTCCTTCGGTCCTTCTCCTTCCCCAGTCCCCACAGCAGCAGCAACACATACAGCAGCAGCAGAGCACAGAGAGGCAGAGGGGGCGACGAGCCATACGGCCATACCTGCTAGGGTTTGCTGGCGCAGGCGCAGGAGAAGATGGAGGCCGAGGCGGCGGAGGCTAGTGGGGGCACGTCACCGGCGGAGGAGGCTCGTGGGGGCGCGCGTCACCAGCGGATCTGGAGGGGCGCGTCGGCGGCGGTCGCCGATCTGGAGCCCTCCCTTTCCCGCGCGGTTCCCTCCCTTTCCCTCTCTTTCTCTGTTTCACGCGGGGGCTGGCCCTCTATTTATCCCCACCCCCAAAAAATTTCTGGCAGGTGGGCCGATCTGGAGGCAAGCCACGCGACCGGTGGCTACTAGCCGCCGACTAATCGTGCCAAGTCGCCGGCGAGCCAGCGAGTCGCGCGACTCGCTTCCTGAGTCAAGTCGCCTGCGCGAGCCAGCCACGCCGCGACGACTCGGCGATTAGTCGGTGATTAGTCGGCGATTAGTCGGCGACTCAAAAACATAGCCTGCGCCAGCACTAACAATGAACAGCTAGGCTTCATTACCCCCTGAGAGTCAAAATGACCTTGTTTTCACTTTCTCACCCCATCTCGCGCCGCCGTCCTCGGCCCCGCCTTGCCACAGGCCGCCGTTCCCCCCACCCTGCCCTGCCCTCCGCCCTGCCCTCACCCCCGCCTTGCCCTCCACCGTGCCACCGGCCGCCCGCCCCGCCCCCCACCCCGCCTTGCCCCCCACCGTACCAACGCTGTCCCGCCGTCACCACCCCATCCCCTCCCACCGCCCCACCGTTCCGCTGCACAACTCATGGTGTCCGGCCTCCTCCGCCAGCGTCCCTCTCGGTCCGGACGGTATAAGACCTCCCTCTACCAATTTATTTTCATGTAGATTTGTTCTAGTGTTCATATCATTGTGATGAAATGCACACATTATGTGTACCTGTGAATTGATGAAATGTATTATATGAGTGCAAATGTGTTTAATGTATATTTATATATATGTGATAATTGTGAATTGATCGACTTTTTTGGTGTATGCTTGTTTTACATATATATATATATATATATATATATATATATATATATATATATATATGTGATATTACACGTTGCTCTCGGCAAGTGTCTCGTGCTATGTTTCATTTTTGCATGGAATGTCTACAGAGTTGCCAATGTTCTGGCGAAACGTAGATTTAGTTCCATTTCGTCAAATTTCTGGCACTCAATATACATGTCCAGTTTTTAGCAAAGCTCATGCAGATTTTTTATGCTAATTTTAATTATATGAACGCAGCACAAAATGGAAGAGTGCCCCTATTGTTGCCACACTAGGGGAATGTGCGATGATCCTCACCTTGACAACAATAATGGCTTCTCCCTCACGCTTCAAAGTGACTACAAATATTATATGGTAATAATATGTGCTTCAGAGTGTAATTTCTGTTTTTTTACATTTTGACTAGTGTATCCCTTGCCATGCAAGACCTTTTGTCCAAGACGGAGTTGGCCCAAATGATGCACCATATATACCGCGCCTGCCACTAGTGCACACATTGAACAAGAACAACATTTCTAGAAAATACATGGTATGATTTTGATCGCTTTCATATACACATTCTTCTTTCAACTCATAGTATGTACGTGTTACTATATATATTGCTTACTATGTTACTATCAAGTTCAAGAACAGAAGCTCCCTAGATGTGTTGTGCCTCACGTGATGGATGACTACCACGACGAGATGCACGGCTCGAAATTAATGAATGAAGCCAACTACTGAGAGACTGCGAGTTCAAGATTGGAGATCGGTGTGGATCTCTGTCCTACACCATGGACATGCAAGGGTTTCCTATTCATCAAAATTTCCCTAAAGTAGAGGAGTACCGTGTTAGTAGTAACGATGGTTAAATGAACAAGATGTAATATGCACGCATGGTTTAGTTTAGCGAATTAGTGATCATGATCGATAGAACTACCTATATAGTGTGTGGTTAATATATGTACGCATGTGAATAAACGATGTGTGTGTATATATTAATGCAAATATCTTGTCGAAATCAATGTGGGACAAAAACGTGTTTATATAAATTCGTAATAAATGACGCTGCCATGGCAGCGATTTTCTGCTGCCCTGGCAGCATTTTTTTACAGCTTTCAAAAACATAGTACTGGCGTCGGACAATGCGTAACGCCAGAGAAGATTTATCTTATTACTGTTGTTGAACTGTGTCACAGCCATAGCTATTGTTGATAATGTCGTTGTGTGGTTAAATCCAACGCCATTAGTATACAGAATAGTGCTGACGTAGGCTCCAGCGCCACCACTATTTTTTAACACTGGCGCCATATTGGTGGCGTGGGGCTCCTACGCCAGCAAGGCTGTTTTTGGCACGCCATAGCTAGGCTTTTCTGCACTAGTGTAGCGAGGCATGTATTGTATTGTTGCCATCAAGGATAAAAAGATGGGGTTTATTTCATATTGCTTGAGTTTGTCCCTCTACATTATTTCATCTTA
Organism: Thinopyrum elongatum; assembly: GCA_011799875.1. Lineage (NCBI taxonomy): Eukaryota > Viridiplantae > Streptophyta > Magnoliopsida > Poales > Poaceae > Thinopyrum > Thinopyrum elongatum. The sequence goes on along the minus strand of CM022298.1, from coordinate 378,118,670 downwards.
CTTAAAGCGTTGCTCTGTTCTTATGAACTTAATACTCTAGATGCAGGCAGGAGTCGGTCGATGTGTGGAGTAATAGTAGTAGATGCAGAATCATTTAGGTCTACTTATCACGGACGTGATGCCTATATTCTTGATCATTGCCTTAGATATCGTCATAACTATGCTCTTTTCTATCAATTGCTCAATAGTAATTTGTTTACCCACTGTATGTTTTCTTTCAAGAGAGAAGCCTCTAGTGAAACCTATGGCCCCCCGGTCTATTTTCCATCATATATTTTCAGATCTATAAACCAAAAAAACCCAAAAATAGCTTACTGCAATTTATTTATATTTACTTTAGTTTGCTCTTTTATTTATGTTTTATACCTATCTCTATTAGATCTCACTCTTGTTCGTGACCTTGAAGGGATTGACAACCACTTTTCGCGTTGTGTGCAAGTGTTTGTTAGTTTGTGCAGGCGCATAGATTGGAGACTTGCTTGTGCCTCCTACTTGATTGATACCTTGGTTCTTAACTGAGGGAAATACTTATCTCTACTTTACTGCATCACCCTTTCCTCTTCAAGGGAAAAATCAACGCAAGCTCAAGAAGTAGCAGGAAGAATTTCTAGCGCTGTTGCCGGGGAGGTTCTACATCAAGCCTACCAAGTACGCATCACAAACTCTCATCTCTTGCACTTACACTATTTGCCATTCGCCTCTCGTTTTCCTCTCCCCCACTTCTAAAATGTTTTCAGAAAAACACAAAAATATTTATCTTTTTATTCGCCTTCTTTCGTTTGTCTTTTCGTTTGCTTCTCGTTTCCTTGTGTGATAGATTGATTTCTTGCCATCATGTCTGAATTTCGGGAGGTTATCATTGAAAAGGATAGTAATAATCTTGGGCGAAACTTTGATGGCTTTGCTAATAATGATCCTCATGAAGAACCTACTATCATGCATACTAAAAAACTCCGTGTGGGTAGCGGTAATATTATTGGAAAAGGTGTTATTCAAGATTTCTCTACTTGTACTGGTACAATACCCATGCTAGGAGGGTCAATCCTTAATAAAACTAATAGCCTTGCGGATGCAATATCTTTACTTGTAATTGAACTTGAAAGACAATTTGTTCACATGCATCCGTGTATACAAAGTATTTTCCTAGAATTCTATAATTTTCATCACCCGTCCGTTAAGTGTATGCCACCATATTCCTAACTCATGAGTTTAGGTTTATTTTAAAAGAAGCGGGTGAAATATTTGCTCATTATAATATCAATAGTGGTTTTCCTACCATAGAGGAGATCCTTTTTAATGAAGAAGAAATAATGAGATTGCAATCTCCGGATTATGCTACTTATAACGAAAACTTAAGAAAGAAAGTTCCTCCCGATGTTTTGGTTGATAAGATTTCTCAACACAATGACAATTTTGCTATACAAAATAATGGATTTAGGTTTGTGCTAAGAGATAGACTTAGATAATTCACTCAAAGGAATGTTTATAATGAAGAAATTATTATCAAGTACGAGGGGCCGAAGGAGGATCCTATTCCTCCCAAACTTGATCTTAGAGATCCTTACCCTATTAAATTTAGCCCCTTTGATTATTTTTGCTTGACACAAAGAAAGCTTGCTGCCGAGAGGAGGGATTATGAGATGAGCATGGATGATCTCCCTCACTTCTACTACAATACCTAGATCTATGTTTTATGCCTAGCTAGGGGCGTTAAACAATAGCGGTTGTTGGGAGGAAACCCAACTTTGTTTTTATGTTTTTTGTTTTTGCTTCTGCTTTTCAAAAAATAAACATTATTACCTATGTATTAAATGTGTTTTGGTGTTTTAATTAGTGTTTGAGCCAAGCAAGATCTTTGGGAAGCTTTGGTATATCGTTGATTTGGTTTTGATGAAAAACAGAAACTTTTGCGTCCAGTAACAGAATTGTTTAAATTCACTAGAGCGTGGAAAAATTCTGATTTTTTTGACACAATATAGATTGATATATGAATTGCCTCTGTTTTCCTAATTTTTCAGAATTTTTGGAGTTACAGAAGTATGATTAATATTCTGGTTACTACAGATTGTTCTGTTTTTGACAGATTCTGTTTTTTTATGTGTTGTTTGCTTATTTTGATGAATCTATGGGTAGTATCGGGGGGTATGAACCATGGAGAAGTTGGAATACAGTAGATATTACACCAATATAAATTTAGAATGAGTTCACAACAGTACCTAAAGTATTGATTTATTTTATTATACTAACGGATCTTACGAGTTTTCTGTTGAGTTTTGTGTTGTGAAGTTTTCAAGTTTTGGGTAAAGATTTGATGGACTATGGAATAAGGAGTGGCAAGAGCCTAAGCTTGGGGATGCCTCAGATGGCATCCCCTCTTTCGTCTTCAATACATTGGTAAATTTACTTGAGGCTATATTTTTATTCATGATACGTCTCCAACGTATCTATAATTTTTGATTGTTCCATGCTATTATATTATCTATTTTGGATGTTTTATATGCATTAATATGCTATTTTATATTATTTTTGGGACTAACCTATTAACCTAGAGCCCAGTGCCAGTTTCTGTTTTTTCCTTGTTTTTGAGTTTTACAGAAAAGGAATACCAAACGAAGTCCAAACGGAATAAAACTTTCGCGATGATTTTTCTTGGACCAGAAGACATCCAGAGGACTTGGAGAGGGGGCCAGAAGGTTCCCGAGGAGGCCACAAGCCTACCAGGCGAGCCCTAGGGGGCGCCCTGAGGGATTATGGGCCCCTCGAAGGTCTCCTAACCCTAATATTTGCACTATAAATTCCCAAATATTCCCAAACCACCAGAAGCGTCCACCAAAATACTTTTCCGCTGCCACAAGCCTCTGTTCCCGTGAGATCCCATCTTAGGGCCTTTTCTCGCAATCTGTCGGAGGGGGATTCGATCACGGAGGGCCTCTACATCAACCTTGCTGCCCTTCTGATGATGTGTGAGTAGTTTACCACAGACCTACGGGTCCATAGCTAGTAGCTAGATGGCTTCTTCTCTTTCTTTGATCTTCAATACAATGTTCTCCTCGATCTTCTTGGAGATCTATTCGATGTAATACTTTTTAGCGGTGTGTTTGTTGAGATCCGATGAATTGTGGATTTATGATCAGATTATCTATGAATATTATTTGAGTCTTCTCTGAACTCTTTTATGCATGATTAAGATATCTTTGTATTTCTCTTGGAACTATCGGTTTGGTTTGGCCAACTAGATTGGTTTTTCTTGCAATGGGCGAGGTGCTTAGTTTTGGGTTCAATCTTGCGGTGTCCTCACCCAGTGACAGAAGGGGTAGCAAGGCACATAATGTATTGTTGCCATCAAGGATAAAAAGATGGGGTTTATATCATATTGCTTGAGTTTATCCCTCTACATCATGTCATCTTGCTTAAGGCGTTACTTCGTTCTTATGAACTTAATACTCTAGATGCATGCTGGATAGCGGTCGATGTGTGGAGTAATAATAGTAGATGCAGAATCATTTCGGTCTACTTGTCACGGACGTGATGCCTATATTCATGATCATTGCCTTAGATATCGTCATAACTATGCGCTTTTCTATCAATTGCAAAATAGTAATTGGTTCACCCACCGTATGCTATCTTCAAGAGAGAAGCCTCTAGTGAAACCTATGGCCCCCGGGTTTATTTTCCGTCATATATTTTTAGATCTATAAACCAAAAAACCCAAAAATACCTTGCTGCAATTTATTTAGATTTACTTTAGTTTGCCTTTTTATTTATCTTTATACCTATCTCTATTAGATCTCACTCTTGTTCGATATCGTGAAGGGATTGACAACCCCTTTTTCACGTTGAGTGCAAGTGTTTGTTAGTTTGTGCAGGTGCATAGATTGGAGACTTGCTTGTGCCTCCTACTGGATTGATACCTTGGTTCTTAACTGAGGGAAATACTTATCTCTAGTTTGCTGCATCACCCTTTCCTCTTCAAGGGAAAAATCAACGCAAGCTCAAGAAGTAGCAGGAAGAATTTCTGGCGCCGTTGCCGGGGAGGTTCTACATCAAGCCTACCATGTACCCATCATAAACTCTCTTCTCTTGCATTACATTATTTGCCATTTGCCTCTCGTTTTCCTCTCCCCCACTTCTAAAATGTTTTCAGAAAAACACAAAAATATTTGCCTTTTTATTCGGCCTTCTTTCATTTGTCTTTTCTTTTGCTTTTTGTTTGCTCGTGTGCTAGATCGCTTGTTTTGCTATCATGGCTAGTCCTCCGACCATTGCTAGTACCCCTAAAAGCGAGGTTCTCAATTTTAAACAAAGGGAGGGAGAAAATTTAAAAGATGCTTGGTATAGAATTTGCAATGCTCAAAATAGATCTACTCGTAAGAAATCTACTACCATTCTCCTCCATAATTTTTATGTGGGTGTTACTACTTGGTATAGATATGTTCTAAATACCATTACTGGAGGTAATTTCTTGTGTAGCCATACTTTGGATGCTTATAATGCTATGATAGACTTGGTTGGCTCACCACCACTCATGGTTATCGAAACTGTTTTAACTTTGGAACATGTGATGCAAAGGCTTGATATTATTGAGAATAAAATTTGTACCATAGAGCTTATTGAAAACTTGGATAAGAAGATCCATAATCACATTACTCAAATTGGATCAAAGGTAGGAATTACTTTAAAGAATCTAAAGGAAAAGGAACCCATAGTTAACGAGAAGATAGATCAAGGTTCTACTAGAATTGATAAGCTAGAAGATATTATTACCAATTTGGGTTCCACTTTAACCTCCGTTAAAACTACTCCAAATTTTCCTCCTAATAAAACTACTAAGTTTATTTATGTTCCTAAAAATAAGGGTGAATCATCTAGTAAAGGAAACAAAGATCTTAAGATGGTAAGTGTTTACCGTAGCTTTATCGATATTATTAAGGAACCAATTGCTACAAGTGAATTTCTTGATTTATTACCCACGAGTGTGATTATCATTAAATCTAAAGAATCTCCTAGGAGTAATAAGTGTGCAATTGAGGAATTAAATACCAAAGATGACAATACCTAGATCTATGTTTTATGCCTAGCTAGGGGCGTTAAACAATAGCGCTTGTTGGGAGGCAACCCACTTTTATTTTTATGTTTTTTGTTTTTGGTTCTGTTTTTCAATAAATACACATTTTTACCTCTTTATTAATTGTCTTTTGGTGTTTTAATTAGTGTTTGAGCCAAGTAAGACCTTTGGGATGGTCTACGGTGATAGTTGATTTGATCTTGCTGAAAAACAGAAACTTTTGCGCTCATTGACAGAAATTTAAAAAATCACAGAAATATGATTTTGATCTGATTTTTTTACACAAGATTTATATACAAATTTGCTAAATTTTCCTAATTTTTCAGAATTTTTGGAGTTACATAAGTATACGAAATTTCTAGATTACTACAGACTGTTCTGTTTTTGACAGATTCTGTTTTTCTATGTGTTGTTTGCTTCTTTTGATGAATCTATGGGTAGTATCGGGGGGTATGAACCATGGAGAAGTTGGAATACAGTAGATATTACACCAATATAAATTAAGAATGAGTTCACAACAGTACCTAAAGTGGTGATTTATTTTATTATACTAACGGATCTTACGAGTTTTCTGTTGAGTTTTATGTTGTGAAGTTTTCAAGTTTTGGGTAAAGATTTGATGGACAACAGAATAAGGAGTGGCAAGAGCCTAAGCTTGGGGATTCCCAAGGCACCCCAAGGTAATATTCAAGGACAACCAAGCATCTAAGATTGGGTATACCCCGGATGGCATCCCCTCTTTTGTCTTCAATCCATCGGTAAATTTACTTGAGGCTATATTTTTATTCACCACATGATATGTGTTTTGCTTGGAGCGTCTTGTATGATATGAGTCTTTTCTTTTTAGTTTGCCAAAATCATCCTTTATGTACACACCTTTTGATAGGGACACACATTAATCATGAATTTATTAGAATACTCTACGTGCTTCACTTATATCTTTTGAGCTAGGCAGTTTGCTCTAGTGCTTCACTTATATCATTTGAGAGCACGGCGGTGGCTTTATTTTATAGAAATTGTTGAAGTCTCATGCTGCACTTATCTTATTTTTAGAGTCTTAAACAGCATGGTAATTTTCTTAGGTTATGAATTTAGTCCTAATATGATGGGAATCCAAGAGGGATATAATAAAAACTTTCATATAAAGAGTATTGAATAGATGAGAAGTTTGATTCCTTACATTTGTTTTGAGATATAAGGATGGTGATATTAGAGTCATGCTAGTGAGTAATTGTGGATTGGTAGAAATACTTGTGTTAAAGTTTGTGATTCCCGTAGCATGCACGTATGGTGAACATTATGTGATGAAGTCGGAGCATGATTTATTTTTTGATTGTCTTCCTTATGAGTGGCGGTCGGGGACGAGCGATGGTCTTTTCCTACCAATCTATCCCCCTAGAATCATGCGTGTAGTACTTTGTTTCAATAGCTAATAAATTTTTGCAATAAGTATGTGAGTTCTTTATGACTAATGTTAAGTCCATGGATTATACGCACTCTCACCCTTCCACCATTGCTAGCCTCTCTAGTACCGCGCAACTTTCGCCGGTGCATTAAACCCACCATATACCCTTCCTAAAAATAGTCACCATACCTACCTATTATGGCATTTCCATAGCCATTCCGAGATATATTGCCATGCAACTTCCACCGTTCCATTTTATTATGACATGCACCATCATTGTCATATTGCTTTGCATGATCATGTAGTTGGCATAGTATTTGTGGCACGACCACCGTTCATTTTTTTATACATGTCACTCTTGATCATAGCACATCCCGGTACACCACTGGAGGCATTCATATAGAGGCATATCTTGTTCTAGTATCGAGTTGTAATTTTTGAGTTGTAAGTAAATAAAAGTGTGATGATCATCATTATTAGAGCATTGTCCCATGTGAGGAAAGGATGATGGAAGCTATGATTCCCTCACAAGTTGAGATGAGTCTCTAGACTTTACAAAAGATAAAAGAGGCCAAAGAAGCCCATAAAAAAGGGAGAAAAGAGAAAAAAGAGAAAAAAGAGAGAAGGGACAATGTTACTATCCTTTTTCCACACTTGTGCTTCAAAGTAGCACCATGATTTAATGATAGAGAGTCTCCTATTTTGTCACTTTCATATACTAGTGGGAATTTTTCATTATAGAACTTGGCTTGTATATTCCAATGATGGGCTTCCTCAAATTGCCCTAGGTCTTCGTGAGCAAGCAAGTTGGATGCACACCCACTTAGTTTCTTTTTGAGCTTCCATACACTTATAGCTCTAGTGCATCCGTTGCATGGCAATCCCTACTCACTTGCATCGATATCAATTGATGGGCATCTCCATAGCCCATTGATTTGCCTAGTTGATGTGAGACTTTCTCCTTCTTTTTTGTCTTCTCCAGAACCACCATATTCTATTCCACCTATAGTGCTATATCCATGGCTCACGCTCATGTATTGCGTGAAAGTTGAAAAAGTTTGAGAACATTAAAAGTATGAAACAATTACTTGGCTTGTCATCGGGGTTGTGCATGATGAAATACTTTTTGTGATGAAGATGGAGCATAGCCAGACTATATGATTTTGTAGGGATAACTTTCTTTGGCCATGTTATTTTGAGAAGACATGATTGCTTTATTAGTATGCTTGAAGTATTATTGTTTTTATGTCAATATTAAACTTTTGTTTTGAATCTTATGGATATGAATATTCATGCCACAATAAAGATGATTACATTGATAAATATGTTAGGTAGCATTCCACATCAAAAATTCTGTTTTTATCATTCAGCTACTCGAGAACGAGCAGGAATTAAGCTTTGGGATGCTTGATACGTCTCCAACGTATCTATAATTTTTTATTGTTCCATGCTATTATATTATCTATTTTGGATGTTTTATATGCATTAATATGCTATTTTATATCATTTTTGGGTCTAACCTATTAACCTAGAACCCAGTGCCGGTTTCTGTTTTTTCCTTGTTTTTGAGTTTTACAGAAAAGGAATACCAAACGGAGTCCAAACGGAATAAAACTTTCGCGATGATTTTTCTTGGACCAGAGAAGACATCCAGAGGACTTGGAGAAGGGGCTAGAAGGTTCCAGAGGAGGCCACAAACCTGCCACGCGTGCCCTGGGGGGCGCCTTATGGCTTGTGGGCCCCTCGGAGGTCTCCTAACCCTAATCTTTGCACTATAAAGAGCATTGAATAGATGAGAAGTTTGATTCCTTGCAGTTGTTTTGAGATATAAATATGGTGATATTAGAGTCGTGCTAGTGAGTAATTGTGGATTGGTGGAAATACTTGTGTTAAAGTTTGTGATTCCCGTAGCATGCACGTATGGTGAACCGTTATGTGATGAAGTCGGAGCATGATTTATTTTTTGATTGTCTTCCTTATGAGTGGCGGACGGGGATGAGCGATGGTATTTTCCTACCAATCTATCCCCCTAGGAGCATGCGTGTACTACTTTGTTTCGATGGCTAATAAATTTTTGCGATAAGTATGTGAGTTCTTTATGACTAATGTTGAGTCCATGGATTATACGCACTCTCACCCTTCCACCATTGCTAGCCTCTCTAGTACCACGTAACTTTCGCCAGTGCATTAAACCCACCATATACCCTTACTCAAAGCAGCCACCATACCTACCTATTATGGCATATCCATAGCTATTCCGAGATATATTGCCATGCAACTTCCACCGTTCTGTTTATTATGACACGCACCATCATTGTCATATTGCTTTGCATGATCATGTAGTTGGCATAGTATTTGTGGCTTGGCCACCGTTCATATTTTTTATACATGTCACTCTTGACCATTGCACATCTCGGTACACTGCCGGAGGCATTCATATAGAGTCATATTTTGTTCTAAGTATCGAGTTGTAATTCTTGAGTTGTAAGTAAATAAAAGTGTGATGATCAACATTATTAGAGCATTGTCCCATGCGAGGAAAGGATTATGGAAGCTATGATTCCCTCACAAGTTGGGATGAGTCTCCGGACTTTATAAAAAATAAAAGAGGCCAAAGAAGCCCAAATAAAAAAAAGGCCAAAGAATCCCAAAAAAAAGGAAGAAAATGAGAGAAAAGAGAGAAGGGACAATGTTACTATCCTTTTTCCACACTTGTGCTTCAAAGTTGCACCATGACCTTCATGATAGAGAGTCTCCTATTTTGTCGCTTTCATATACTAGTGGGAATTTTTCATTATAGAACTTGGCTTGTATATTCCAATGATGGGCTTCCTCAAATTGCCCTCGGTCTTCGTGAGCAAGCAAGTTGGATGCACACCCATTTAGTTTCTTTTTGAGCTTTCATACACTTATAGCTCTAGTGCATCCATTGCATGGCAATCCCTACTCAATTGCATCGATATCAATTGATGGGCATCTCCATAGCCCATTCATTTGCCTAGTTGATGTGAGACTTTCTCCTTCTTTTTGTCTTCTCCACAACCACCATATTCTATTCCACCTATAGTGCCATATCCATGGCTCACGCTCATGTATTGCGTGAAAGTTGAAAAAGTTTGAGAACACCAAAAGTATGAAACAATTGCTTGGCTTGTCATCGGGGTTGTGCATGATGAAATACTTTGTGTGATGAAGATGGAGCATAGCCAGACTATATGATTTTGTAGGGATAACTTTCTTTGGCCATGTTATTTTGAGAAGACATGATTGCTTTATTAGTATGCTTGAAGTATTATTGTTTTTATGTCAATATTAAACTTTTGTTTTGAATCTTATGGATCTGAACATTCTTGCCACAATAAAGAAGATTGCATTGATAAATATGTTAGGTAGCACTCCACATCAAAAATTCTGTTTTTATCATTTACCTACTCGAGGACGAGCAGGAATAAGCTTGGGGATGCTTGATACGTCTCCAACATATCTATAATTTTTTATTGTTCCATGCTATTATATTATCTGTTTTGGATGTTTTATATGCATTAATATGCTATTTTATATTATTTTTGGGACTAACCTATTAACCTAGAGCCCAGTGCCAATTTCTGTTTTTCCTTGTTTTTTACTTTTACAGAAAAGGAATATTAAACAGAGTCCAAATGGAATAAAACTTTATGATGATTTTCCTTGGACCAGAAGACACCTACGTGACTTGGAGAGAGGGCCAGAAGAGTCCCGAGGAGGCCACAAGCCTCTAGAGCGCGCCCCAGGGGGGCGCCCTGAGGGCTTGTGGGCCCCTCGGGTGTCCTCCAACCCTAATTCCACCTTTATATATTCTCAAATATTCCCCAAACATCAGAAGCGTCCACCAAAATACTTTTCTGCCCCTGCAAGCCTCTGTTCCCGTGAGATCCCATCTTGGGGCCTTTTACGGCTCCCTGCCGGAGGGGGACTCGATCACGGAGGGCCTCTACATCAACCTTGCTGCCCTTCCGATGATCCGTGAGTAGTTTACCATAGACCTACCTGTCCATAGCTAGTAGCTAGATGGCTTCTTCTCTCTCTTTGATCTTCAATACCATGTTCTCCTCGATGTTCTTGGAGTTCTATCCGATGTAATCTTATTTTGTGGTGTGTTTGTTGAGATCCAATGAATTGTGGATTTATGATCAGATTATCTATGAATATTATTTAAGTCTTCTCTGAACTCTTTTATGCATGATTAAGATATCTTTGTATTTCTCTTCGAACTATCGGTTTGGTTTGGCCAACTAGATTGGTTTTTCTTGCAATGGGAGAGGTGCTTAGTTTTGGGTTCAATCTTGCGGTGTCCTCACCCAATGACAGAAGGGGTAGCGAGGCACGTATTGTATTGTTGCCATCAAGGATAAAAAGATGGGGTTTATGTCATATTGCTTGAGTTTATCCCTCTACATCATGTCATCTTACTTAAAGCGTTGCTCTGTTCTTATGAACTTAATACTCTAGATGCAGGCAGGAGTCGGTCGTTGTGTGGAGTAATAGTAGTAGATGCAGAATCGTTTCGGTCTACTTGTCACAGACGTGATGCCTATATTCATGATCATTGCCTTAGATATCGTCATAACTATGGTCTTTTCTATCAATTATTCAACAGCAATTTGTTTACCCACCATATGTTTTCTTTCAAGAAAGAAGCCTCTAGTGAAACCTATGGCCCCCGGGTCTATTTTCCATCATATATTTTGAGATCTATAAACCAAAAATACCCAAAAATACCTTGCTGCAATTTATTTATATTTACTTTAGTTTGCTCTTTTATTTATCTTTTATACCTATCTCTATTAGATCTCACTCTTGTTCGTGACCGTGAAGGGATTGACAACCCCTTTTTCGCGTTGTGCGCAAGTGTTTGTTAGTTTGTGCAGGTGCATAGATTGGAGACTTGCTTGTGCCTCCTACTGGATTGATACCTTGGTTCTTAACTGAGGGAAATACTTATCTCTACTTTGCTGCATCACCCTTTCCTCTTCAAGGGAAAAATCAACGCAAGCACAAGAAGTAGCACCTACGCTGGTGGTGGGGACTAGTTCATGGACATCGGTGCTTCATCTCACATGGCCGCTTATCCGGGTAACCTCTCCTCCGCCTTGATACGTCTCCGTCGTATCTATAATTCTTGATTGTTTCATGCCAATATTCTGCAACTTTCACATATTTTGGCAATAATTTATATGATTTTCTTAGACTAACATATTGATCCGGTGTCGGGTGTCCGTTCCTGTTTGTTGCATGTTTTTTGTTTTGCAGAAAATCTATATCAAACGAAGTCCAAACACGATAAAAATATACGGAGATTTATTTTGGAATCTATGTTCTTTTTGGGAAAAAGAATTAGCGTAAGGGGTGTCCCACAGGCCCCACAAGCTCACATGACACGCGCCCTATACTTGTGGCCACCTCAAAGGTCGGTTGGGGTGTCCTTCTGCCGCAAGGGAGCTAATATGCGGATAAAAATCCCCTCAAAATTTCAGCCCAATTGGAGTTACGGATCTCCGAGAATTTAAGAAACGGTTTTCGGCCAGAAAGTAGGAACGTGAAACAGAAGAGAACAGGGAGAGAGATCCAATCTCGGAGGGGCTCCTGCCCTCCGGAAGTCATGGCAGCCATGGACTAGAGGGGAAACTCTTCTCCCATCTAGGGGGGAGACCAAGGAAGAAGAAGAAGGAGGAGGGGAGCTCTCTCCCCCTCTCTCCCGGTGGCGCCGGAATGCTGCCGGGGCAACCATCGTGACGGCGATCTACACCAACAACTTTGCCGCCGTCATCACCAACTCTCTCCTCCTCTATGCAGCCATGTAACACCACTTCTCCCCGTCGTAAAATCTACTTAAACATGGTGCTTTATGCCACATATTATTATCCAATGATGTGTTGCCGTCCTATGAAATTTGAGTAGATTTGTTTTGTCCTACGGGTTAATTATGGTATTGTGTGATTTATATGAGTTATATGTTGATATGGTGCTGCCCTATGGTGCCCTCCGTATCATGCAAGCGTGTGGGATTACCGTTGTAGGGTTTGCAATACGTTCATAATTCGCTTAAAGTGGGTAGCGAGAGTGATAGAAGCTTATACCCGAGTAAGGGGGTTGTTGCATATGGGAGTAAAGAGGACTTGTTACTTAATGCTATGGTTGGGTTTTACCTTAATGATCTTTGGTAGTTGCAGATGCTTGCTAGAGTTCCAATCATAAGAACATGTGATCCAAGTACGGAAAGTGTGTTAGCATATGCCTCTCCCTCATTGCATATGATAAGTATCTACCATGTTATATTCAATTCCCTATGGACAATCTTTCTCTTTGTGTTACAAAAGCTTTCTACTAAACAACTAACTTTTATTACCTCGCAAAGTACTCCTAGTTTTATTCTTGCAAAGTAATTCTAGCATTACACCTACAAAGTACTTCTAGCTTCATACGTGTTCTAGGTAAAGAAAACATTAAGTGTGCGTAGAGTTGTATCGGTGGTCGATAGAACTTGAATAGAATATAAACTCTATCTTTAGCTGCTCGTTGGGTTCGACACTCTTATTTATCGAAAAAGCTACAATTGATCCCCTACACTTGTGGGTTATCACGCCTCCCCTGTCACCACCTCCTCTCGTATCATCGTCCGTAATGGCGTCGGCCTCCCTATCACTCATGTTGGTTCTTCTAATTTTCCTTCCTCCTTTAGGGCACTATTTCTTAATAATGTTCTTGTGTCTCCCGAGCTCATTCATAATTTAGTTTCTGTCCGTAATCTTTCTCGAGACAATTCTGTAACTGGAATTTGACGAAGTTGGTTTTTGTGTTAAGGATGCCCGCACCCGAATGGTCCTCCACCGATGTGACAGTCCCGACGACATGTACCCCATCCAGTCTTCATCACCATCCCGCACTGGACCTCTCGCACTTTCCGCCGGCGTCGATCTTAGGCATGCCCCCCCCCCCCCTCGGTCATCCTTGCTCCACCACACTTCGCCAAATAATGAAGAATTTTTCTTTTTCATGTAATAAAATAGATGCTCACTCTTGTCAAGCATACCGTCTAGGCAAACATGTCATACTCCCTTTTAGGTCTTCGTCCACGGTTGCATCTTTTCCTTTGAGTTGATTCATAGTGATATTTGGATCTCTCCCATTTCTAGTAACACTAAATTTTTATACTATCTCGTTATCTTAGATGTCATTTTGTGTGTTCTTTTCCGCTATGTAAGAAATCTGATGTTCCCACCACACTCATTGCTTTTTACTCTTACGTCTCACGAAATTTGGCTGCACTATCCATGCTCTTCAAAATGACAACGGGAAAGAATTTGACAACCTCACTATTTGCACCCTTCTCTCCACTCATGGCACTATTTTTCATCTCTCATGTCCATACACTTTGCAGCAAAATGGTAGGGCTGAGCGCATCCTTCGCACCATCAACGACTGTGTCCGTACCCTTCTTTTTCACGCTCACATGCCACCCCATTTTTGGTCGGATGCCCTCGCCACTGCTACCCTCCTCATTAACCTTCACCCATGCTGTACCCGGTGGAACTATGCTCCTCACCACCTTCTCTTTGGCTCTCCTCTGTCCTACGATGGTCTTCGGATTTTCGGCTGTCTTTGTTACCCTAGTATCGCTGCTACCACCCCTCATAAACTTCCCCTCGCTATTTACCTTGTGTCTTCCTTGGTTACCCGGCTAACACTAAAGGCTATTGATGCTCTGATCCGGTCTCCCACCGTGTGAAAGCACATTTGCTCCCTTGGTGGTTTTGGTAATTCATGTCAACATACATATTATTGGACTAACAATTTCATCTAGTATATTTCAGAAAAGTTCAACATTGGCATGGCAAGGACATGAGGATGTGGACCCCTTCAAAATACGAAGGACATGGATTGGCAAAGCTTCAAGACTCTACATTTTTGGTTAAGTGATCCAAGATCATATTGAGTCCATAGGAAAGCCAATACTATTAAAAGGGGATGAGGTTTTGATCATGACTCAATTGCTCAAGTGCTTGAAGATATTGCTCCAAAAACCCTCTACCACTTTCCCAAAATCATATATGTCCAAACCCTAAATAGCCAACTTAGTCCCACCAAAAACATCCCATTCGGACTCACCGAGTTGATCCTATACACTCCCAGAGCCAAACCCTAGAATTTCGGTCTCATCGAGATGACGATCGGTTTCACCGAGTTGCAGTGACTAAGCTTCTGTAAGCCAGTTTGTTCATTTCGGAATCACCGAGTTGAACCGATCGGAATTACCGAAATGAAGTCTTTCCTTGGTCATCACTTTTTGGTCTATCCAAGATTTCCATTTTGGTCTCACCGAAAAGCCCAATGTTCATATCTTTTACACAGATCGATCTCACTGAGTTTTTGGTTCGGTGTCACCGAGTTGAGTCAAAAGAGTGCAACGGTTTTATTTTGGGTGAAGGCTATAAATACCCCTCCACCCCCATGCCTTCTCTTCAAGAGAGCCATCAGAACAAAACTACACTTCCACCATTCATTTTCTGAGAGAGAACAACCTACTCATGTGTTGAGATCAAGGCATTCCAGTTCAACCATTTGAACCTCGATTTCTAACCTCCCCAAGTTGCTTTCCACTCCAATACTTCTCCTACCCAAGTCAAATCTGTGAGAGAGTGATTGAGTGTTGAGGAGACTATCTTTTGAAGCACAAGAGCAAGGAGTTCATCATCCACGGCACCATCTATTACCTTTTGGAGAGTGGTGTCTCCTAGATTGGTTAGGTGTTACTTGGGAGCCTCCAAGATCTTGTGGAGTTGAACCAAGGAGTTTGTAAGGGCAAGGAGATCGCCTACTTCGTGAAGATCTACCCCGGGTGAGGCTCCTTCATGGACGTAAGCCATGATGGAATAGACAAGGTTGTTTCCTCGTGGAGCCTTCATGAGTGGAGCCCTCCATGGACTCGTGCAGCCGATACCCTCCGTGGGTTGAAGTCTCCATCAACGTGGACGTACGATAGTGATACGTCTACAACGTATCTATAATTTTTAATTGGTCCATGCTATTATAATATCAATCTTGGATGTTTCATATGCTATTTTATATCATTTTTGGGGACTAACCTATTACCCTAGTGCTCAGTGCCAATTGTTGTTTTTTGCTTTTCAGAAAATCAATATCAAACGGAGTCCAAACGCGATGAAACTTTACGGCGATTTTTTATGGACCAGAAGGGACACACGAAGGTTCGGGAGAAGACTAGAAGAGTCACGAGGGAGAAACAAGCTCACCAGGCGCGCCCCTAAGCTTGTGGGCCCCTCGTGGCACCTCTTGACCTAATTCCGCCTATATAAATTCCCAAATATTTCCAATATACTAGAGAGCCACCCCAAAACACTTTTTCCGCCGCCGCAAGCTTCTTTTCTTTCGCGATCCCATCTGGAGGCCTTTTCAGGTACTCTGCCAGAGGGGGAATCGATCACGAAGGGCTTGTACATCATCCTTGCTGCCTTCCAATGATGCGTGAGTAGTTCACCATAGACCTATGGGTCCATAGCTAGTAGCTAGATGGCTTCTTCTCTCTCTTTGATCTTCAATGCAATGTTCTCCTTGATTTTCTTGGAGTTCTATTCGATGTAATCTTCTTTTGCAGTGTGTTTGTTGAGATCCGATGAATTGTGGGTTTATGATCTGAATATTTCTGAATATTGATGGAGTCTTTTCTGAACTTTATTATGCATGATTATTATAGCTTTGTATTTCTCTCTGATCTATCTGGTTGGTTTGGCCAACTAGATTAATTTATCTTCAGTGGGAGAGGTGCTTTGTGATGGGTTTAATTTTGTGGTGCTCTATCCCAGTGGCAGGAAGGGACAAGACACGTATTTGTATTGTTGCCATTAAGGTTAAAACAACGGGTTTATTCATATTGATTGGGTTTATTTTGTCTACATCATGACATCTTGCTTAAGGCGTTACTCTGTTTTATACTTAATACCCCAAATGCATGCTGGATAGCGGTCGATGGCTGGAGTAATAGTAGTAGATGTAGGCAGGAGTCGATCTACTTGTCTCGGACGTGATGCCTATATACATGATCATTGCCTTGAATATCATCATAACTATGCGCTTTTCTATCAATTGCCAAACAGTAACTTGTTCACCCACCATATGCTATGTGTTCGAGAGAGAAATCTCTAGTGAAAACTATGGGCCCGGGTGTACTTTTATCATATATAAAACACAAAAATACCTTGCTGCAATTTTATATTTTCTTTTATTTTATCTTTGCAATTTATCTATCTACCACTCCAAGATTTAATCCTTGCAAGTAACCGCCGAGGGGATTGACAACCCCCATGTTCGCGTTGGGTGCAAGTATTTGCTTTTGTGTGTGCAGGTGCTGTTCACGAGGCTTTGTGTGATTCTCCTACTAGATTGATAACCTTGGTTCTTAACTGAGGGAAATACTTATCTCTACTGTACTGCATCATCCTCTCCTCTTCGAGGAAATCCCAACGCATCTCACAAGTAGCAGATAACACCACACCTATCGGAACCATGCCAAAAATCACCATGTCTTTGTTGCGTTTGATCTTCCATCTCTGCCCCTTTACTATCCGCACAATTGCATGTTGTATTCTTTCCGCTGCTCGATCTCTAGATATGCATGTGTAGGAAGTTTTGGCTGTATCTTAACTAGTGCTCAAGTCTGCCTAAATTTCAAGAAAACTAAAAACCGCACCTTTGGTTGGTTAAGTGTCTATTCACACCCCCCCCCCCCAGACTTATGTTCTCGATTCTACATCGTGTCATCACCTCCCAGCATGTTTATTTTGACGAACGGTGTTTTCCTTTTGCACAGGAGTAGGTGGTGGCTCCCTCGCTGGCGGTCGGTCCTCTCTTGACCGGCCCCTCTCGCTGTGGTGTTGTACCAGGACGTGTTGCGCCCTAGTCCCCGCGGCCTCGGCTTCGATGCCGCCCACTGGGCCTTCGCCGGCCCCGGCCACGTTGGGCTCCTCATCGGCCTTGCCGGTGTCTTCACTGACCTCGCCAGGCTCCTCGCCGGCTTCGTCGGGGTCCCTGGCCTCCTCATCGCTCTCGCCGCCCGGTCCGCCATGTCAATCGTGCCGGCCCTGTCAATCGTGCGCGCACGGGCATCCGTCAGCTCAGCCTGCGATACTCCATGGACGAGTACGCTTGCGCGGCTTCTACCGTGCCTCCGTCACCACTTCCGGCCCCCGCTCGTGCCTTCCTTCGCGACCCACTGTGGTTTGCAGCGATGCAGGAGGAGTTTGATGCCCTGCAGCGCAATCACACTTGGCAGCATGTCCCACGTCCCTGTCACGCCAACATCATCACCGGGAAGTGGGTCTTCAAGTATAAGCTTCGTCCTAATGGTACACTTGGTCGCTACAAAGCGCATTGGGTGGTTCGTGGCTTCCGTCAGAGCGCTAGCATAGACTTCGGACACATTTGCCCTGGATGTCAAAACCAGGACGATTCGTACCATTCTTCATCCCGCGGTGTGTCGCGCCGGCCCGATGCACTAGTTGGACGTCTCCAACGCTTTCCCCCACAGTCATCTTGAGGAGCAGGTGTATTGCCATCAGCCCACGGGGTTCATCGATGACACTTACTCGGAACATGTATGCCTGCTTTCACGCTCGTTATACGGGCTCAAGCAGGCTCCACGCGCCTGGTACCAGCGCATCACAACATTTCTTCATCATCTCAGCTTCCGCTCCAGTCGCTCTGATGCTTCGCTGTTCGTCTATCGCCAGGGCGATGCTACCGCCTACCTGCTACTCTACGTCAACGACATCATCATGACAGCTTGCTCTACTGCTCTTCTTCGACAGCTCACCGACCGTCTTCGCGTGAGTTTGCCATTAAGGACTTGGGTCCTCTGCACTACTTCCTCGGGATCGAGGTGGTCCGTCGCACAGATGGCTTCTTTCTTCATCAGCAAAAGTACGCTCACGAGCTTCCTGATCGCGCTGGGAGGCTTAATTGCAAACCCGCGGCCACGCTTTTCGACATGAAGGCCAAGCTCTCTACCACATATGGGTTCCCGGCTCCAGATGCCTCGTTCTACCAGTCTATTGTTGGTGCTCTCCAGCACCTCACTCTTACATGCCCGGAGCTTCAGTACGCCGTTCAGCAGGTGTACCTACATATGCATGCTCCACGCGATGCTCACTGGACTTCGGTGAAGCGGATTCTTCGCTACATCCGAGGCACCCTGGATCTCGGGCTCTCACTTCAGGCCTCGACCGCCATGGACATCACCGCCTATGCTGATGCTGACTGGGCAGACTGCCCTGACATGCGACGTTCCACTTTGGTATATTGCGTTTAACTTGGACCGTCACTTATCTCTTG
Source organism: Thinopyrum elongatum (assembly GCA_011799875.1). Taxonomy (NCBI): domain Eukaryota; kingdom Viridiplantae; phylum Streptophyta; class Magnoliopsida; order Poales; family Poaceae; genus Thinopyrum; species Thinopyrum elongatum. The sequence goes on along the minus strand of CM022298.1, from coordinate 378,099,816 downwards.
GTCGCCCAAGCGGCAGCCCACCATCTCTTACTCTTGTGCTGAGGCGGAGTATCGTGCGGTGGCTAACGTGGTTGGAGAGTGCTCGTGGCTCCGTCAGCTTCTCCATGAGCTTTCGTGTCCTGTTGACAAGGCCACCGTCGTCTATTGTGACAACATCTCGCCGTTTACCTCTCCGCTAATCCGGTTCATCGTCGTTGCATCAAGCACATTGAGCTTGATATCCATTTTATTCGAGAACAGGTGGCTCTTGGACGTATACGTGTTCTACACGTACCCACCTCCCAATAATTTGCGGACATCATGACCAAGGGATTACCTACGGTGTCTTTCGAGGAGTTTCGATCCAGCCTTTGCATGTGTATTTCTTATGCAACAAGCCCTCCTCCTTCCTTGTATAGTTGAGGACGTGACTACCTTTGTATCTATATATATATATACGTGCATATGCATCCGATGAATATATCATGAGTTGCACCTATTCTCTACGGAGGGCATCGATGCCAAATGAAGCAAAAGTGATTTTGACACCGGTTTCGACCTAGATAGTGAAGGACCTTGGACGTGAGAAATGATAGTACGCATAGTAGTTTGTTTTTTACTCTATATCATCTCTCTCATACACGTGGACAATATTATTGGACACGGATATAATTTAGTTAGCTTCTTGTTTGCCCACTCTGGATGCTCCACCCATCTGTAAGATTGTAACTTGCTTAAGTTCAATAATGCATGCATAGAGCTACTAGTTACGTGTGTCTGCAAAGTGAACAGAAGTTCCACGTGGCAAAACTGTGACACCGGACCGGGGTGGGTTGGCATGCCATTAATTGCAGCCGAGTGAGTAAGAAGGAAGACATTCACGTGGTCTCATGTGCTTCCAGCCTTCCACATACACAATCTGTCGTGGAGAAGCTAGGAAGAAAGGTCAAAGAGTGCACACCTTCATAGTCAACTCAGCCAAAGCATTGCAGCTATGTGCTGTAGCTAGCTAGCTGGGTCAATTTAGTTACTACAAACAACGTCGATGTGGTTTTGTCCATTCGGGTGATCAGTGTAGTACGTACGTCGATTTTCGCTACTTTTGGCAGCAAGCGTGCGTCAGTCTCGCAAATTTTAAAGAAGACAACAAAAGTTGACTTTTGGCAGCATTCATCTGGATCTATACTCCTGTATAGTGTAGCAACATGAACGAATGACGTCCGTTGAATTGTCTCAATGGAAAGTTAATCTGGAATAAATGGCACCGCTGGACCATACATATCCAATGGCCAGAAATGCACCACTCTGCTGCAGGGTCCGCATGGAAGCTATGCCTTTACCTAGGACCAGGAACACAAGTGTCGTGCTTTTTAGCTTAAATTTGAACTAAAACCACGACATTTATTTTCGATCGAAGGGAGTAGCAGTCTTGAATTGTAATGTACCCTACCTATAATCTGAAGTACATGTATGCGCCACACATCAAAGACCAACAAAGAGAATTATTGAATAGTTGAGTAACTTTTTATTAAATTTAAATTTAAATAACATTAGATAAAACATGATAATCATAATAGATATGGTAATCGAATCAAGTGGCTGAGTGGTGAAACAAAACATGCAATTGGGAACAGAAAGGAGAAACATCATATCATACCAGGCGGCTAGGCCTTGGGCTCGGTGGTGCGACTGCGTGGCGATGGTGGCGGGGCGGTTGGCTTTGTGTCGGCTTCATCAGATCCGGCGGTTGGCGTCGCGGGCTGCGGCGGCGCGGCTGGAGGGGCCTGCTGGCGCGGCTGGGCGGGATCTGAAGGGCGTGCGACTGGGCCTGGACCTCCCCGGTCGGTTGGATGTAGCGCAGTGGAGGACGCCAGCTGGGCACGGGTCTGATCCGCCCGGATCTCGCACTGGTCATCGGCGGGTGGCTTGGGGTCTCGGCGATGGCCTGCGACGGCATGGTGCCAGCCCATGGTGGTGGTGCGGGTCGTTTCGCGTCGGCGGCTGGATTTGCTCCGGCATCGGTCCATTTGTGCACGGTTCTGGTGGTGGTATCTAGTGACCTTTAGCGGCTGCAGGTTGTGGTCGGTCCGGTACCTCACGTCGTTGGGCGGATGGCCGAGGCGTGCGAGTTGCGGATCCAGGCCGGGAGCTGCGGTTAGGCGTCGCAGGGGGTGGCGCTTGGAGAGGTGGTGGGGGAGATGGGTGGCGCCGATGCGGTCAGGCCACCTATCACTGCCAGGGGTGCCGGGCGTCGACGTGGTCCGCGCCCGCTTCAACTCTTATATGACTCGGTGGCCCCCCGATTGATCTGGTCTTTCCGGTCGTTGGCGGCTCTATCGGCGCTTGAAGCTTGCCGGTCGGCTCATCGCCTGCAATCATGGAGGACCTATGGGACTTTGGAATTCCCTAGGCGGTGGCCCGGGTGGTGGGAGCCCTGATGCTTCAGGTGCGGGCGGCTAGCAGCCATGGCCGCGTGGGCGGTGTGGTGGATGGCATGTCAACGTTCTGTGGCGGTGTGCTACGGTGGTCCATGTATGTGGCCACACCATGGGCGAAGGTGGAGTATGCTTTCCGGGGTGAAAATCCTGTCTGGCTTTGGCCAAACCAACGAAGGCGGCGCCTGTGGACGTTGTCATCTTCCTGAAATCTCCGTTGTGGTTGCTCCTTTCCCTTCGTCTTCTCCGGATGAAAATCTTGATCTTTGGATCGAACGGTGGCAACGCTTCGGTGTCGTGTCCTTCCTGAAGGCACCGTCTTGGAGCTCACGGTTTCGTCGACTCTCAACTTCACCTCTTCGCGGTATCTTCACCAGGAAGGGCTCCGACGGCTCCGTAGTGATGCTTACTGTCATTTTGTAGGTTACTTCGAGTCACTCGGTGTGTTGTTGTAGCTCTCTTGCACCTATGCATCTGGCCTTTGGTGTCTGTTGGTGTTGGGGTGTGGTGTTGTGTTTGTATCGATTTGAATGTTGGTTGGTGCTTGTTGCTTTATATATAAAGCTGGGCAAAGCCTTTTTCGGTAAACACAATTCCTAATAGAAAGGCGCGGGTTTTCTTGGAATAGCATATCTCAATAAGTCCACGTCTTTAATTCCCCTCTGAAGGCGCTAGGGAAAAGTCTTTCTTTCCTCGGCGAGCCCGTGGATTCGCCTCTCCTCCGCTTGTCACTCCGGCGGCCGGTGGCGGGAAGGAGAATCTTGGTGCCTTGGCTCCAGCTAGTAGATAGGTTCGGATAGATGGTGGCACTTGTTCTCTAAGTCAGTCTTGTGAGCTCCGATCCTTCTCAAGTTCGTCCGCCAGGACAGATTTGATGGAGCTCCGGCTTATATTGTTGCCCGCTCCCCGGGGCGGTGAAGTAGGATTTCTCGCCTTGCGCACACAATGGCGAGATTTGATGTCAGTTTCCTCAAATCGATTCAAGGGTTCTACAACGACGACTGCGACTCCAGGGCGCTGACACTTAGGGGCACGAAGACATCCCAACTTTCATCGACAATTTTTAGCCGGCTCCGGTATGGGAGCGACGATAACAGCGCGTTGGCGGCTCGTTCTGGCGGTGTCAGTGATCGTTCGTTTGAGGTGTTTTGTACTTCTCGTGAATCTTTATAGTATATATCTATCCTTTTCGCAAAAAAGCTTAACGTTTCTCGTCGTGTGTGTGCGACGACGAGACCCGGTGTCAGGCACTTTTGATCGATTCAAGGGTTCAACGTTGAGGGTTGGGGCTCCAGAGCGTTGGTCCTTAGGGGCATGCGCACAAAAACTTTCTGGCTGTCATCGACAAAGTCAGGTCGGCTCCGGTAGGAGAGCGGTGACAGCATCGTGTCAATGACGCGTTTTGGCGGCAGTAGTGGTCATTATGTGGTCTAGGGACCTTGTAACACCCTGGTTTTCGCTCCTGTTTTTTTTTTCTTTTGCGGGATTTGACTCCCGTCTTTTTTCTCGGTGTTATCGGATTTCTTTAGCTCTTGGGTATATGAAGATGGTCATTTAACCTTGCCTTCCCTATCCAACCAGAGATTCTCTCCAGTCCAACCTTGCCACCCAAGATACATTCTCAGGGTTTTGCCACCGAAACCCTACCTTCCGAGTTGCCGGAAGGGAAACCCTAATCTCTTCTGTTACAAAGGAACCCCAATTTCCTTTGATCTGTTGCCTCCCAAACTTCTCCCAGTGATCATACTCCATCTATAAACCCTGTATATGCAAAAATATTGCCAAGTCATTTGCAATATTTTTCATTTATAATTAATTCCTTTTTCTGCCAGTTAAAGGAATTAAATCTAGGAAAATATCTATCCATATCCAAAGTTCATGAAAATTTGTGGAGATATTCTTTGTGATCATATTGAGCTCCCATAAAAATATTGACCATAATTAAATAAGGAAAATTGCATTTTCCTATTTAATGCCAATATTGCATTTTGGGCAGTTTCTAAAGGAACTACCATTTTGGTAGCTAGGAAGAATCCCAAATAAATTGCGGAGCTTCTCCTATCCATATATTCACCATTTCCATCAATAACCCAAGTTCCATAGTTCAAATTTTGAGCACAACATCCATTTGCAAATTCTGTCCAGTTGGGCAAATTGCAAAGGAAGTGCTTGAAACCTTGATCTATTTGAGTTTAAATTTTTCATGGTGGTTAACATTGATAAATCACTCATGGAAACCAAAAATCAGCTCAATCCATCTATCCATTCTTCCACAGCAATTTTCCAAAGTTTCTGTCCATTTGGAAGCTCTGTGAAGCAAGTACCATTTTGGTGTACCCAAATGGTATGAAACTTTTACAGTGGCTTCATATGTTCAAATAATTCATTTCCTCCAAATTTCAGCTCAATGCAAGCTAGTATGTGAGTGCCACATCAAAGTTTGCATTGCTGACCAGTGGGGTCCATTCTACAACAAGTGCCCTCAATGCTTATCCAAATGGCCCCAAAATTTACCAGGGTAGTCACCTTGGTAGATCATTGCTCTATGCCAAGAACCAGCTCATTTCACTTAGTGATCTCTCTAGAAATCACTACAAACACCTTTCTGTCAGAACCTTACTCTGCAAGTTTCACACTCCTCAGAGCCTGCTAGATGATTCCATCCACATAGCTCCTCTATTTGAGCAGTGGTACACTTGTTGGACAAGCTTGAACATGCAGGAGCCTTTCAGAGCAACCAGAGCGCGTGGTGACCGCGTGAGCTGCATGCAGAAACTGTGCTCTACGCGGTCGTCGCGTCGGCCAGCTCGCTCCGGCCGTCCCCGGTTTGTCTGAGCATGTCCTACGGGTCCCTTGCGTCCATGTGCTCCTCTCCAGACTCTTCTCCCCTCCTCTCCCTTCCTCCCCACGCCACGGCGAGTCCCGCCACCGTACAGTGCCGCCCGTGACCATCATCATCTTCTCCCTAGTTTCTTTCCCAAGCCCTCCCGAGCGTTCCCGAGGCCTCTCCATCCCCTCCGCGAAGCCCCTCGACGCCGCAAACGGACAGCCACGTCCTCCCCGCGCTCCAGTGCGCTGATAAGATCGCCACCACGACCGCCCTTATCGCCTCGCCACGGCCAGGCTATAAATAGGCCGTGCCCGACCCCGTCGACCTCACCCACGGCCTCTCCTCCACCCCAGCTCCCTCCCCAACCTCTCCGGAGAGCTCGAGGACCTCTACTCGCTGCCCTATGCCGCCATGGCCGCCGCACGGCCTCGGCCAAATTCACCCATCCCCAGCCCCTGTAGCTCCGCCTAACCACTGTATCCGACCACCACCATCACCACGACTCGCTCCCCTCGCTCCATTGTGCTTCAGGACGACCATGGCGTCGGCTGCATCTTCACCGGCGCCGACCGCCGCGGGAGCCAAAGATCTGCTCGCCTTCGAGCTTCCCGGCGACCGTGCCACGCAGCAACGGGACCGCCTCGTCCCGCTGAGCACGCCGGTAGGCTGGGCGCCTCAAATGGTGGCCCACAGCACCGGCGGTCACCGACAGGAGCCACCCCTCTGGCCGGTCGGTCGCGCGCGGGAGGAGGGGGATGACCCTGCGAGCAGGCCCGGCCTGGCAGTGGCTCAGCCCCCCTCCCGTCGTTTTTTTAAAGTGGCGGCGCGGGTGGGCCGTCCCAGCAACAGCAGCAGCGGTGCGGCTCGGCTAGGCGCTCGGGCTCTAGCCAGTTTCAGCCCAAGCCGGCCCAGCTGCACAGTTGCCTTTTCCTTTTTCCACAGAAAAATCTGCCAAGGACCCATTGGTGAATAAAATATTTATAGATAGGTCCCTGGCAGTCAATCGTCTACATCTTTTTACTCACAACTCCGATTCAGGTGAAACCAACGCTCACGTCTTCAGTTCATCGAGCCCATTCCGATGGTATCATTTTCATAATGTTTACACATTCTGAAAATGACCATTTCTCCCTTGCCCCTATCAGCCCCTCCGAGAGGGAATCTTTTCCGGTGGATTTTCCTGCGAGGCTACCGCACTCTTTCCCGGAGTATTCTTCGACCCCAGGCAAGCCGACCATCTGATATATACCCTAAAGCATTGCTCTGTGTTATTCTTGCATGTTTAATTAATGATTATGCTTGTGATAGAAATAATTAAACTTCTGCTAGATTGCACTTACTGTTTACAGTACTTGCATTAGTTTGCCATGTGATATTCAAAGTAACTTACTTAAATGCATACTTGCTGTCACCTCAACTTGTTGTGATAGATAACTATGCTTGCTAAATGATGACTAAAGCTAAACCTAGTCGGTTGATCCAGAGTCACCTGTCCGGACTTATCCGTGCAACCACATTTGCCGGTAGGACGGCCTTGACTTAGTCTGATCGCGTGCTCTTTCACCGGTACCTCCAGACAGGGAAGGTTATGCGCGCGCGCTACCCTGGCCTGGTAGGCGGCAATAACTTTGTGAGCCCAGTTGATTGTTTAACCCGGGAGTCCCCGTTTGGGACAGTTTGTTTGGCCACGACGGTGGCAGGTTTCACGAGGTGACACAGGGGCCACCCAGGGCAGGACTCCAGGGAAGAATGATTGCCGGTGGTACGATGGAAGAGTCACGGGTCAGGCAGGTTTCATTGGAGCAACACTGGTCCACCCGAATGGGATCACGAGGCCAGATGCTCCATGGTGTGGGTAAAGTGCGCAACCTCTGCAGAGTGTAAAATCCATTCGAATAGCCGCGTCCACGGTATTGGACAGTCCGTCCAGACCTCACTAGGTGGTCAACCGTAACAGTGATAATAATGATGGAAGAACTCGTCTTATGCCCTGAAGTACTCAGTGGATCATGAATATTCTGAGGGTTGTAAGGCAACCCGGAAGAGAGTAAGTTTATCAGATTTATAGTGGAGATGCATAGCCATCGGATGATGTCAGGGATATGATATGTTAGCCATGGGATGGCTATGAAAGAGACAGTCGGATGACCAAAAGAGTTGGATTGGATCATGAGAATGTTCGGAGTATGGATTACTTACTTGATATGCTTTACTTTACTGTATTTTACTTTAGTAGTTATCTTGCTGGATAAACCTGTTATGACTTGATGATTAATCTTGCTAGATAGGTATACTATGCCATGATAATTAATGTTGCTCTAATAACAAATGCATGCTTGAATGTCATGGATTGCTTTGCTTGGTGTATATGTTAGTTTGGTTTGCTTGCGAGTACCTTCAAAACTACTCAGCGACCTTTAACGTGGCCAGGTTCACATAAGGATCCATCGTCCGTCGTCGAGGAGCTGGAGCGTTCGCGGGCTAGAAGAGTAACCCAGTCAGATCCCTATGGATTGGAGCCGCACCAAGACCATGCTGCCTTAGATAGAGCTTTTCCGCTGCCATCACCTCTTGTAAGATATCATGTAAGACTCATATATCCTTTAATAGAAATGCATGTGTTCATGATACTTGTTGTAAACACGCATGCCAGAGTGATTTCCTGGGCTGGTATGCGTGGCGACCGTCTGGCTACAGTGGTAATCAGGCGGGGCGCCACAGACCTCAATGAAATTTTAGTTATATTTGGGGTCTTTTCTATTCTAGTGAGCTTTTATAATATATTTGGGTGCTTTTTCATAAATATTTGATTGATTTTCAATGTGAATCCTATGTACTTAAATAGTTGATCTTTGCTATTTTATTATCTTATCATGTACCCATGTCACATCATTAAAGGCACACCAAAACATGCATAAAAAATCTTTATTTGTTGATCCCCACTATTTTTATTTTATCTCAGTATGCACGCATGCTACCTCATTAAGGGCCCACTCAACATACATATAAATGTTTTTTCATTCTACTATAGAAGTACTACTTACAATGAATAAATAATTTTCAATGATAGAATAATAAAATATAATATGTATTTTTAGTTGGTTCATATATTATTAATCAAGATATCGTGATTCATACAACCAAATCTCATTGAAATATACCTTGACCAAATTCCATAGCAACACACTGAGTATCATCTGTTGGAAATATTAGCACATTTTCGACTAATCTAATCCACGACTAAATGATAAGCATGGCAAATACGGTATGCATCTCATACCGATACCTAAGCATGTGAGCACGTGCAGTACATAGAACCGAAACATCTATGAACAGCATATATACTTCCAGCACATGTACGAGCAAATAGGGGATGAACGAGTCATACCCTCCTGTTGGCCAGGCCAACGCGGCGGAGGCAGCGGCAGCCTCGGCATCGGCCGAGGCCTTCTTCTTGGCGGCTTCATCGTCAGCCATGGAGTCGATGTAGGGGAAGTAGTGGAAGTAGAGGCGGTCGGTGACGGGGACGGATCGGGAGCAGTCGTGTCGAGACACTCCCCAAAAACCTTATTGCCGTTCTCCCGGGCAGGATCTCGAACGACAGGGTTTCGGAGGCACCTGCTCTCCCGACCAACCGTGCACGCGCTCATCGGGATGGGATCGCCGGAGGTAGCATAGAGAGAGGAACAGTAGATGATGGCTAGGGTTGTGCGAGAGGGAGTGAGTGAACTGAGTTAGGGTTAAATCCACTGGCCAGCGCCTTCTTATATAGGCCGTCGGGTAGATGGGCCTGGGCTGAGGCCCACGACCGAGTCCACGAACAGCCCACGGTCCAACGTCTCGGACATTGGCACTTCCGTAAGCGACCCATTAATTAATCCGAGATTAATTAACCATTCCTGACCGGCAAAAATAAGCTTTGGCTCGGCTCATTCCCGCAACCCGCGGTGCGCGCGCGCGTCGTGACGAGGCGAGGCGTGGCGAGGAGAGGCAGGCGACGGAGGAGGAGGAGCGCGCATGTACATCTCCTATTCCCAGGCTCCCAATAGCAAATGGAGGAGCAGCCCTTATAAAGAGGTCTCACTCTTCTTACTGTAGCAGTATGATACTAAACTTCCCACACTTCCCACCACTTGCCGTACATAATAATGGGCCTTAGAGATTAACCAGGGATTATTGTCTTTTATGGGCCTAAGCCCATCCATAATCCATCAATCCCCCACCAGATCTCGAGGCACATAAGTTTGTCAACTGTTCCAAACAATGTTTGATATACCAGAATTTTCAGTGGAGACTGTTAAGTTGAACTTCCACCTAGAGCAATAGGATTAGACTTCTTCACAACTGAACAATGGACTATGCCTTGAATTGTCAGTTTGGCGTGAAGAAGTTTCGCCTATTGTCAGCTGATATGTGGCTGCCGAAGGCTAAAACCCACGGGTGGAGCTTATTAGTCATACTCCATACCTCTCATGAGCTTCCTAGAGATCACCCAATCTCATAGATTGTGACCAGCAGTCGGGCTCACATAGGTGTGTTCCTCCAAAGAATGCTCTGTAGGTTAGCATCTTGCTTACACAAGCTTTGGAACACATTAAGACAAAAGTCAGCCTGACTTACAGAATTGAGAGTATTATTGCATCCCCAACGGAGTGGGTTAGGTAAGGATACTCTCCTCAGTTGACCGCTGGATTGTTTTTCCAGGTCCTAATTCACGGGATCTCCGATCACATAGGTTGGGTTACCCCCATGGCAACTTACGTGGGTCTCATGCCCATCTCCCTTGATGTATTTTCTATCACAATCCGTGATAGCCCTTTCGTAAAAGGGTCTGCTAGATTTTTAGTAGTCTGGATATAATCCAATGCTATCACTCCGGAGTTTCTTGATTTTCTAACAGATTTCAATCTTCTTCTTATGTGCTTTGTGGATTTCATATTGTCCTTTGAACTCTTAAACTTTGGCAATCACAGTTTGATTATCACAGTTCATAATTAAGGATAGCCGGGACTGGTTTATCAACCACTGGCAAATCCATCAAAAGCTCTCGAAGCCATTCTGCTTCGACGCATGATGTGTCTAATGCTGTGAGTTCTGCTTTCATAGTCGATCTCGTTAAGACCGTCTGCTTGCAAGACTTCCAGGAAACAGCACCACCACTAAGTGTGAAGACATATCCACTTGTGGCTTTCATCTCATCAGCATCAGATATCCAATTAGAATCACTATACCCCTCAAGTACCGCCGGGTACCCAGAATAGTGAATCCCGTAGTTCACAGTACCTTGCAAATAGCGCATCACTCGCTCAATAGCATGCCAATGCACATCTCCCGGATTGGAAACAAACCGGCTCGGTTTGCACACAGCAAATGAGATGTCAGGATGAGTAGCACAAGCTAGATACATCGGTGAACCAACTACGTGAGAATATCTCAACTGATCTACAGTCGTGCCTTCGAACTTTCGAATCCGCACGCTAGGATCATATGGTGTTGCAGAAGGTTTGCAGTCTGAATATCCAAAATGGCTCAAAATCTTCTCAACATAGTGGGATTGCAAAAGTGTGATTCCACCCTCAGTATCTCGCAGTAGCTTGATGTTCAAGATAACATCAGCCACGCCCAGGTCTTTCATCTCAAAGTTATGAGATAGAAAAGACTTGACCTCCTCAATGACTTTGAGGTGGGTCCCAAATATCAGTATGTCATCGACATACAGACACAGTATTACTCCTTCGCCTCCACCATAGCGATAGTATACAAATTTGTCAGCTTCGTTAACAACAAAGCCAGCAGATGTCAAAGTTGTATTAAACTTCTCATGCCATTGCTTAGGCGCTTGTTTCAGGCCATACAAAGATTTCACTAGCTTGCACACCTTTCTTTCTTGACCATTTACTACAAAGCCATCTGGCTGTTGCATGTAAATTTCCTCATCTAGCTCTCCGTTAAGGAAAGATGTCTTAACGTCCATCTGATGAACGAGAAGACCATGCGAGGCAGCCAAAGCGAGTAACACTCGATTGGTTGTCAGTCTAGCCACAAGTGAGTAAGTATCGAAGAAATCCTCTTCTTCTTTTTGGGTATAACCCTTGTCCACAAGCCTAGCCTTGTACTTCTCAACAGTACCATCGGGCCTAAGCTTCCTCTTGAACACCAACTTACATCCCAATGGTTGGCAACCATAAGGACGATCAGCGATCTCCCATGTTCCGTTAGCCATGATGGAATCCATCTCGCTACGGACCGCATCCTTCCAGTAGTCAGCATCCGGAGATGCATAAGCTTCTGAAATGGAACTGGGAGTGTCATCATCCACGAGGTACATGATACGTCCATTTTGCATCATGTTTTCCTACTGTTATTTATGATGTTTTTATGCATAATAAAGCTTTTTGGAGTAATTCTAATGCCTTTTCTCTCATAATATGCAAGGTTCACACAGAGGGAGAATTCCGGCAACTGGAAATCTGGACCTGAAAAAGCTACGCCAGGCTACCTATTCTGCACAACTCCAAATGAGCTGAAACTTCACGAGGAATTTTTATGGAATAAATAAGAATTATTGGAGCAAATAACTACCAGAGGGGGCCCACCAGGTGGGCACAACCCACTTGGGCGCGCCATGGAGCCCAGGCACGCCCTGGTGGGTTGTGCCCTCCTCGGCCCACCTCCAGTGCCCCTCTTCTGGTATATAAGTCATTTTGACCTAGAAAAAATAAAGAGAGGACTTTCGGGACGAAGAGACGCCGTCTCGAGGCGGAACTTGGGCAGGAGCACTTTTGCCCTCCGGCAGAGCGATTCCGTCGGGGGAACTTCCCTCCCGGAGGGGGAAATCATCGTCATCATCATCACCAACAACTCTCCCATCTTGGGGAGGGCAATCTCCATCAACATCTTCAACAACACCATCTCCTATCAAACCCTAGTTCATCTCTTGTGTTCAATCTTTGTACCGGAACTATAGATTGGTACTTGTGGGTGACTAGTAGTGTTAATTACATCTTGTAGTTGATTACTATATGGTTTATTTGGTGGAAGATTATATGTTCAGATCCATTATGCTATTTAATACCCCTCTAATCTTGAGCATGATTATTATTAGTGAGTAGTTACTTTTGTTCTTGAGGTCACGGGAGAAATCTTGTTGCAAGTAATCATGTCAACTTGATATGTGTTCGATATTTTGATGATATGTATGTTGTGATTCCCTTAGTGGTGTCATGTGAACGTCGACTACATGGCACTTCACCATATTTGGGCCTAAGGGAATGCATTGTGGAGTAGTTATTAGATGATGGGTTGCGAGAGTGACAGAAGCTTAAACCCTAGTTTATGCGCTATTCCGCAAGGGACTGATTTGGATCCAAAAGTTTAATGCTATGGTTAGATTTATTCTTAATACTATCTCATAGTTGCGGATGGTTGCGAGGGGGTTAATCATAAGTAGGAGGTTTGTTCAAGTAAGAACAACACCTAAGCACCGGTCCACCCACATATCAAATTATCAAAGTAGCGAACACAAATCAAACCAGCATGATGAAAGTGACTAGATGAAATTCCCGTGTACCCTCAAGAACGCTTTGCTTATCATAAGAGACCGTTTTGGCATGTCCTTTGCCTCAAAAGGATTGGGCTACCTTACTGCATTTTTGTTACCATTACCGTTACTTGCTCGTTACAAATTATCTTGTTACCAAACTACTCATTACTTATAATTTCAGTGCTTGCAGACATTACCTTGCTGAAAACCGCTTGTCATTTCCTTCTGCTCCTCGTTGGGTTCGACACTCTTACTTATCGAAAGGACTACGATTGATCCCCTATACATTTGGGTCATCAAGGCTCTTTTCTGGCGCCGTTGCCGGGGAGTGAAGCGCTCTTGGTAAGTGGAAATCGGTAAGGAAAAATTATTACTACGTGCTGAAATTTATTGTCACTTGTTACTATGGAGAACAATCCTTTGAGGGGTTTGTTCGGGGTATCTTCACCTCGACCGGAACCACAATTAGTTACCCCTCAACCTAATGCACCTACTGAAAATATTGGTTATTAAATTCCTTCGGGTATTATAGAACAACTGCTAGCTAATCCTTATGTAGGAGATGGAACCGAACATCCTGATATGCATTTGATATATGTGGATGAAATTTGTGGATTATTTAAGCTTGCATGTTTACCCAGAGATGAAGCTAAGAAGAAGGTTTTTCCTTTATCTTTGAAGGGAAAAGCATTGGCATGGTATAGGCTATGCGATGATATTGGATCTTGGAATTGGAATCGATTGAAATTGGAATTTCACCCAAAAAAATTATCCTATGCATCTAGTTCATCGTGATCGGAATTATATATATAATTTTTGGCCTCGTGAAGGAGAAAGTATCGCTCTAGCTTGGGGGAGGCTTAAGTCAATGTTATATTCATGCCCCAATCATGAGCTCTTAAGAGAAATTATTATTCAGAATTTTTGTGCTCGGCTTTCTCATGATGATCGATCCATGCTTGACACTTCTTGTACTGGTTCCTTTATGAAGAAGACTATTGACTTCCGGTGGGATCTTTTAGAAAGAATTAAACGCAACTCTGAAGATTGGGAACTCGACGGAGGTAAAGAGTCAGGTATTAAGCTCAAGTATGATTGTGTTAAATCTTTTATGAATACCGATGCTTTTCAAAAGTTTAGCACTAAATATGGACTTGACTCTGAGATAGTAGCCTCCTTTTGTGAATCATTTGCTACTCATGTTGACCTCCCTAAGAAGAAGTGGTTTAAATATCACCCACCTATCAAAGAAGAAATTAAACAACCAGTAATAGCTAAAGATGAAACTATTATTTACAATGTTGATCCGGTTGTGCCTACTGCTTATATTGAAAAACCACCTTTCCCTATTATGATAAAGGAACATGCTAAAGTCTCAACTGTGGTCAACAAAAGTTATATTAGAACTTCCAAACCTGCTGAACAAATCAAAGTAGAACCTAGTGTTGCTATGGTTAAGGATCTCTTGGTTGAAAATATAGATGTGCATGTTATTTACTTCTGTGATGAAGCTGCTAGAATTGCCAAACCCGATGAAAAAGATAAACATAGACCTGTTGTTGGCATGCCTGTTGTCTCAGTTAAAATAGGAGATCACTGTTATCATGGTTTATGTGACATAGGTGCTAGCGTGAGTGCCAATCCTTTTACCTTATATCAAGAAATTATGAATGATATAGCACCCGCTGAAATAGAAGACATAGATGTGACTATTAAACTTGCTAATAGGGACACCATCACACCACTTGGGATTGTTAGAGATGTTGAAGTCTTGTGTGGGAAAATAAAATACCCTACTGATTTTCTTGTTCTTGGTTCCCCACAAGATGAATTTTGTCCCATTATCTTTGGTAGACCTTTCTTGAACACCGTCAATGCTAAAATAGATTGTGAGAAACAAATCGTCGGTGTTAGTTTTGGTGATGAGTCTCATGAGTTTAATTTTTCTAAGTTTAGTAGGAAACATCATAAGGAAGAATTGCCTAGTAGGGATGAAATAATTGGTCTTGCTTCTATTGTTGTGCCTCCTACCAATCCACTAGAACAATATTTGCTAGACCACGAAAATGATATGCATCTGCATGAAAGAAATGAAATAGATAAGATTTTCTTTAAACAACGTCCTCTGCTTAAACACAATTTGCCTATTGAAACTCTAGGAGGTCCTCCTCCACTTAAAGGTGATCATGTGTTTGAATTAAAACAATTGCCAGACACTTTGAAATATGCTTATCTTGATGAGAAAAAGATTTATCCTGTTATTATTAGTGCTAACCTTTCAGAACATGAAGAAGAATGATTATTGAAGGTTCTGAAGAAGCACCGAGCTGCCATTGGATATAATCTTGATGATTTAAAGGGCATTAGTCCCACTCTCTGACAGCATAAAATTAATATGGAGCCTGATGCTAAACCCGTTGTTGATCAACAACGACGTTTAAATCCTAAAATGAAAGAAGTGGTAAGAACATAAATACTGAAGCTTCTGGAAGCAGGTATAATCTATCCCATAGCTAATAGTAGATGGGTAAGTCCCGTTCATTGTGTCCCTAAAAAGGGAGGTATTACCGTTGTTCCTAATGATAAGAATGAACTTATTCCACAAAGAATTGTCACTGGCTACAGAATGGTAATTGATTTTAGAAAACTAAATAAAGCTACTAGAAAAGATCATTACCCTCTGCCTTTTATTGATCAAATGTTAGAAAGACTATCAAAGCACACACATTTTTGCTTTCTTGATGGATATTCTGGTTTTTCTCAAATACCTGTCTCACAACCTGATCAAGAGAAAACCACCTTTACTTGCCCTTTTGGAACTTATGCTTATAGACGTATGCCTTTTGGTTTATGCAATGCACCTGCTACTTTTCAAAGATGTATGACTGCTATATTCTCTGACTTTTGTGAAAAGATTGTTGAGGTTTTCATGGATGATTTTTCCGTTTACGGAACTTCTTTTGATGATTGCTTGAGCAAACTTGATCGAGTTTTGCAGAGATGTGAGCAAACTAATCTCGTCTTGAATTGGGAAGTGCCACTTTATGGTTAATGAAGGTATTGTCTTGGGACATAAAATTTCTGAACGAGGTATTGAGGTGGATAAAGCTAAAGTTGATGCAATAGAGAAAATGCCATGCCCTAAAGATATCAAAGGTATTCGTAGTTTCCTCGGTCATGCTGGTTTCTATAGGAGGTTTATTAAAGACTTCTCTAAAATTTCTAGGCCTCTTACAAATCTTTTACAAAAGGATTGTAACACCCCATGTATTTGGCTACAGTAATCACCATTTTGATTATGCCAAGTCACCATGATTAACAATGCTTAATCATCATTAGTGTCATATCTCTTTTCAAATTCAAATGCAAATGGAAATTCAAACTAAGAGTGGAAAATAAAAGTTATCCATAACAGAAACTAAAATGTTCAATAAATAGCAAATATTGCAGAGACTATTCTAAAATTGTAATCAACATTTAATAAATAAATTATGTGACTCTAACAACCACAAAACAGAGTTATTTAATACCTTTTTATTTAAATAAAATCCATATGAAAACATTTGGCCCCAAAGCTGTTTTCTACCAGGGTTGGATATTGCACTGATATTATGTGGGCAAGTGCCATATTTTACAAAAGTAATTTGGAGTAAAAACAAAAGACAAAACAGAAAAGAAAAACAGAAAACTGAAAAAGAAAAGAAGAAAAGGAAAAGGCTCACTGTGCCTGGGCCGCAAGTGCACAGTGCGGCCCAGCCCACCCCGCTCGTCCCCCCCTCCTCTGTTCACCACCGCGCGCTGCTGTCGCCTCTGCCGCGCTCGCCGCCATGGCCCCCCCTCGCTCTGCTCGACAGCGAGCCCCGCGCCCGCTGTGGAGGGATAAGGCCACCCCCTGCACCCCCCCCCCCCCGAGCCCCCTCTGGCCTCGCTTTCTCTCTTCTCCCTCTCTGTTCTTCCACACCCGAACGCTGTTGTCGCCGTCGCCCACCATTGCCGCGGCCACCGACCACCATTCGCCAAGACGACGAGTCCCCGAGCCTCCCCTACTTCGGCTACGTCGACCAAGCGCGTCAGGTCGAGCTGGAGTGCCCCATCGCGCCGGATCCGACCTCTTCTTCAACCTCCTGCTGCCGTCCATCGCCGCCTCGATCCGCCACCTTCGCTGCCTCCCCGGCTTCCCCGACGTGCCCGCGAGCACCACTGTGAGCTTTCGGGCCTCCACGCCCCTATTTCCCCTTTCCCCGTGCCGCCTAGCTTCCTTTTCGCCATTGTCGTGAGCTCGCCGCCGCCTGGCTAGTCGCCGCCGTCGTTATAGCGTGCATACATCGCATCCGAGATCATGCTCGAGCTCCTGGTGACACCAGGAAGCTGTTGCGCCCCTGACTTCGCCCGCTAGCGCGCTGTTGCCACGAGCTCGTGCTCAGCCGAGCTCCGGACGCCGCCTAGGTCGCTGCCGTGCTCAACTCCGGCCGCCCGGCGACCTCCCGCTTGTCCCATTGGATGCGCATGAGCGCCAGCCATCCGTAGCTGCAAGCCGCGCTCTAATCCGTCACCCATAGGCGAATCCCGAGCGCCGCCGCTGCTCTCTGTGGTCGCCGGAGGCCACCGCCGGCGCGCGCGTACGTTCAAACCCGGCGATGGGTCACTGACATGTGGCCCCGCCGTCATTAGACACTGATTAGGCCCCCCTAATTAACTCCCTTAGTGGATGACAGCCGGGCCCCATGCGGCTTAATTTAACCTTAATAAAAACTGTTAGTTATTTAACTAAACTGACATGTGGGCCCGTGTGCACTGTTCACCTGCTGACTAGTCAGCCGTTGACTGCTGACTCAGCAGTCAACGGGACCCACTGTCAGCCCCTGGTTCACTGCTGGGTGCACTGGACCGGGTGCACCTAGCCTTTTCATGTTTATTTTCGAAATTAGATTAATCCAGAAATTCCAGAAATTAATAAAAACTTTAGATAATCATATCTTTTAATCCGTAACTCCGATCGAAAAACTTTATACATGAAAGTTGCTCAGAACGACGAGGCGGATCCGGATGCGCGGTCCGTTTGTCCGTCACGCGTCCCTAACTGCCTGAACATGGAACCGTTCCCCTCCGGTCATCTGTCCGACATTTGTCCGGAACCGGGAATACTTTCCCGGATGAATTCCCCCTTCGCCAGTATCACCCGGCACTGCGTTAGATCACCTCTGTCACCGCGTATTGCCATGTTATGCTTTGTGCTGCACTTGTTCGCTGTGTATTTATACTGTTTCCTCCCCCTCTTCTCTCTCGTTAGACCCCGACGTCGTCCCCGAGACTGACGCAGCTCCGGAGATCGACGACCCCTGACGACCCTGCCTTTGCCGCCGAGCAACCAGGCAAGCCCCCCTTTTGATCATCCCGATATCGCCCATTCTATTTTCTCATGCTTGCATTAGAATTGCTGCTGCTACTGCTTTACCTATTCTGATGCATAGCCTGTTTATTGTAACCTGCTGTTGATAATTACCTGCATATCCTAAACTGCTTAGTATAGGCTGGGTAGAGACCTATCAGTGACCCCACTAGTCCCGACCGCCCCGCTGGATTATCCGACGACCCGATCAACGGGATTGAAGACCAGGCCCCGACACCGCACATCACCCCCCTTAGTTGTAACGACACTGCAGTGTTACTATCGAGTGCCGAGGGTGAAACCTCTTGTAGCACTTCTGATGTTAACCCTGTAGAGTAGCTATTCGGTCGTGGTCATCGAGGGTGATTCCTCCTTCACCGCTTCCGATAACGACGCCGTCGTACAACACCTCAAGTGTGAACCCAGCGAGGGTGATTCCTTCGAGTTCACCTTGACGGATACATCAAGTAGGAATCCAACGAGGGTGATACCTCGGATTCCCCTGATGTTATGGACACATGGATAATTGTACTTTACACTGTTACTTGGAAGGCGGGTCGACCCTGAGGGGTACCCGCGTGTGATATGAAGACGGGTTGCCTGTGTGGTGCCCGAGTGGTGAATACGAGGCATGGCCGGGCATTCATGGCCCTTGCCGCAAGTCCTCGAGACGGGGCGACGGGGTCACATCTTTCGTGAGTCTCTCCTCGTTACCGCAAGCCCCTAGTCCACTAACGATTTGGATATTTGATCCGAGCAGGCCTCTGGCCTGATAGCACTAACCATCACGTGGGCATAGTATGGGCGTTCTGCATCGTAGCATCAGCCGAAAGCTCTGTCAGACGTCTAGTTCAGCCTTGCGGCCGGGACGGACCGGCGCCCCCTTGGTGCCTGGCTTCCCACTGCACGCAACGACTCGGAGTGCACAGGGCGATGGCCCAAGACCTATGAGCGCTTAGGATGTAGACCGACGGGGACCTCTCTGCTGAGCTCTAGGTAGGGTTGCGATGTGTCGTTTGGCCGAGGCCGGGCATGACCCAGGAAAGTGTGTCTGGCCGGAGTTAATCGAGCGTGTTGGGTAAGTTGGTGCACCCCTGCAGGGAAGAAAACTTCTATCGATAGCCGGTCCTACGGTAAAGGACACTCGGAGTTGTATCCTGATTGATACAATTAGAACTGGATACTTGGATACTATGGCTCTGGGATTGCTTCTCGCAGGGAGTCGAGAAGGGATCTCAGGACGAGGTTGATGACTGTATGGCTCTGGGATTGCTTTCTCGCAGGGAGTCGAGAAAGTATCTCTGGGTGAGGTTGATATCATTACTGCTACATTATATTGTACTGTTCTACTCTCTTCTATTGCTGCAAGACCTCTGAAGATGCTAGTCTTCGATAGGACTAGGCCTTCTCTCTATTCTGGCATTTCTGCAGCCCAGTCCACATATACAGCCTCCCCTTGAAAATGTTGCATATGTAGTGTAGATCCTTGCTTGCTGAGTACTTCTGAGTACTCACGGTTGCTTTGTTTTCCTTTTCTCCCCATATCAGTTTGTCGCGACCAGAGGACGGCGCCCCCAGAGACAGATGCCCCGTCGATCGTCTACTACTACTACTACCCAGAGGATGGATACTACTACGAGTTGACTGACGACCAGGAGTAGGATCGGAGGGTCCCAGGCAGGAGGCCTACGCCTTTCGATCATAGTGTTTTATTTTGCCCCGCCTTTCTAAAGGCCTTTCTGTTTCTGTTTCATATCTGTACTCAGATATCTGATGCTTCCGCTGACGCTTGTACGCAAGCTTATGTATTCGAGCCCTCGAGGCCCCTGGCTTGTAATATAAAGCTTGTATGACTTTATTTATGTTTTAGAGTTGTGTTGTGATATCTTCCCGTGAGTCCGTAGGCTTGATCATGTGCATTTGCGTGTATGATTAGTGCACGATTGAGCCGGGGGCGTCACAAGGATGTTCCATTTGTTTTTTATGATGATTGTGTAGAAGCCTTTGAAACACTTAAGAAAGCTTTGATTTCTGCACCTATTGTTCAACCACCTGATTGGAACTTGCCTTTTGAAATTATGTGTGATGCTAGTGATTATGCTGTTGGTGCTGTTCTAGGACAAACAGTCGATAAGAAATTAAATGTTATTCATTATGCTAGTAAAATTCTGGACAGTGCTCAACGAAATTATGCTACTACTGAAAAAGAATTTTTAGCAGTTGTGTTTGCTTGTGATAAATTTAGATCCTACATTGTTGATTCTAAAGTGACCGTTCACACCGATCATGCTGCTATAAAATATCTTATGGAAAAGAAGGATGATAAACCTAGACTCATTAGGTGGGTTCTTTTGCTACAAGAATTTGATTTACATATCACTGATAGAAAGGGAGCTGAGAACCCCGTGGCTGATAACTTGTCTAGGTTAGAAAATATTCTTGATGACCCACAACCTATTAATGATAGTTTTCCTGATGAACAATTAGCTGCAATAAATGTTTCTCATAACACTCCTTGGTATGCTAACTATGCCAATTATATTGTTGCTAAATATATACCACCTAGCTTCACATACCAACAAAAGAAAAAAAATCTTCTATGATTTAAGACATTACTTTTGGGATGACCCACATCTTTATAAAGAAGGAGCAGATGGTATTATTAGACGTTGTGTACCTGAGCATGAAAAGGGACAAATCCTACGGAAATGTCACTCCGAAGCTTATGGAGGACATCATGCGGGAGATAGAATTGCTCACAAGGTATTGCAATCTGGTTTTTATTGGCCTACTCTCTTCAAGGATGCCCGTAAGTTTGTTTTATCTTGTGATGAATGTCAAAGAATTGGTAATATTGGTAAGCGTCAAGAAATGCCTATGAATTATTCTCTTGCTGTTGAACCATTTGATGTTTGGGGATTTGATTACATGGGACCTTTTCCTTCCTCTAATGGGTATACACATATTTTGGTTGCTGTTGATTATGTTACTAAGTGGGTAGAAGCTATTCCAACTAGTAGTGCTGATCACAACACCTCTATTAAAATGCTTAAGGAAGTCATTTTCCCAAGGTTTGGAGTCCCTAGATATTTAATGACTGGTGGTGGTTCACATTTTATTCATGGTGCTTTCCGTAAAATGCTTGCTAAATATGATGTTAACCATAGAATTGCATCACCTTATCATCCTCAGTATAGTGGTCAAGTTGAACTCAGCAATAGAGAAATAAAATTAATATTACAAAAAACTGTCAATAGGTCCCGAAAGAATTGGTCTAAGAAGTTAGATGATGCACTTTGGGCTTATAGAACAGCATATAAAAATCCTATGGGTATGTCTCCGTATAAAATGGTTTATGGAAAAGCTTGTCATTTGCCTCTTGAGTTAGAACATAAAGCATATTGGGCAATTAAAGAACTCAACTATGATTTCAAACTTGCCGGTGAAAAGAGGTTATTTGATATTAGCTCTCTAAATGAATGGAGAACCCAAGCTTATGAAAATGCCAAGTTATTTAAATAAAAAGTTAAAAGATGGCATGACAAAAGAATCCAAAAGCGTGAGTTCAAAGTTGGAGAATATGTTCTTTTGTACAACTCTCGTTTCAGATTCTTTGCAGGAAAACTCCTCTCCAAATGGGAAGGACCTTATGTTATCGAGGAGGTTTATCGATCCGGAGCCATCAAGATAAATAATGCTGAAGGTACAAACCCGAAGGTTGTTAATGGGCAACGAATAAAACATTATATCTTAGGTACGCCCATTAATGTTGAACAAACTATGACACCGGAAGAACACATAAAGGAAACCTTCTGGAACACTCCAGAATAACTGAAAAGGAGGAGGTATGTGATACGGTAAGTAAACGGACTCCGAAAAATCCGCAAAAATATTTTTTGTCAGTTTTGGAATATTTAAAAAATTAGGAAAATAAGAAACTACCAGGAAGGTGACCCTGGTGGGCACAAGACACCAGGGCGCACCTGGCTTGCCAGGCGCGCCCAGGTGGGTTGTGCCCACCTCGGGTACCTTCCGGACTCCATTTTTTTCCGTTTGCTTGTTTCCCAAGATAAAAAAATCTTTATATACCCCCCGAACCTATTGACCATCGTATCGCGGAGAAATCTTCTGTTTTCTTTTCCTTGCTGTTTTCTGACAGATCCAATCCACCATGGCCGCTTCAAGCTCCTCCAAGGACAAGTTCTTCGAGAACGTCATCAACCCATATTTGCGGGAAGTGATGCAGCACCCTCAGGCCATCCAGATGCATGAGGGGGTGCTGCACATCCGCGATGTGCAAGGCCCCAAGGGGACGGGATCCGTGGAGGCTAGGCTTGAAGCTATGGAGCAGGAAGTCTTCCGGTGCAAGGGGATGGTAGAACGTGGACTCAATGCCAATCACCTCATGATCGCGGACTACACCCGTGATCTCAAGGTGGAGGGCAAGTCCATGAAGGACATCATCTTCACCTTCAACGAGCAAATAAACTTCCTCCAAAGCCAGATTTATGATCTCCAAAACCAAGTCTTTGAATATGAGGCGAGGTTTAAAGGTATGAGTTTGGCTGCCAGTTGCAGGACCCGTGAGACTCACTCCTCCTCTTATGATGGTGAGCCCTTGCCATGGAAACCCGAGGATAAGATTGCCACTACTTCATCACCACCACCTCCTTCTTCATCACCAAAGGAAAATTGAGTATCGGGTATGGCCCCTTGGCTTGTGCCAAGCTAGGGGGAGGTGCCCCGGTATCGTATCACCTCCACTATCTTTTGCCTTTACTTATCTTAGTTCGATCCATAGTTATCTTTTGCTTTAGATGAATAAAAGTTTAGTTCGATCCTTTCTTTTCGAGTGTTTGCGTAGTGATCTATCTTTGTAATCATGTGCAAGATATATAATAAAGTTTAGTTTGAGTTTTGTTTTCTTTACTTTCATGTTCAATAAAAAGAAAGGAAATAAATGAAAAAGATCATATGCTAATTTTATGGTAAGTAATGACATCACATAAGGAAGAGTATAAGTAGAAAATTTTATTGGAGATTGACAAACATAGCATTGGTCAATGATGCAATTCATGAAAGAATTAATAAGGGAAGAGAATATTCACATGCAAATGTACTATCTTGGACATCTTTTGTGATTGTGAGCCCCCATCAAAATATTATATGCCAACATTGTTGACATTGGACAAGGAAGATAACGTAATGATTTATGTTTGTTCATATTCACATAGAAGTTATATTGTCATATATCCTTTAACATGTGGTTCTTGCCCCCATCTTTGCTAGCCAGAAATTCCGCACTAAGTAGAGATACTACTTGTGCATCCAAAAACCTTTAAACCCAAATCTTATTTTGAGAGTCCACCATACCTACCTATGGATTGAGTAAGATCCTTCAAGTAAGTTGTCATCGGTGCAAATAGGGCAATAAAAATTGCTTCTAAAAGTGTTGGATCATTTAGTGTAAGAGAAAATTGAGCGTTGTACGAACTTGTGATGGCATAGAATAAAAGTGACAGACTGCATAATAAAGGTTGCTATCACAAGGGGCAATATAAGGTGACGTTCTTTTGCACTAAGAGACTGAGCATACAAACAAATAAGCGCATGGCAACCTCTGCTTCCCTCTGTGAAGGGCCTATCTTTTACTTTTATGTATTTACTTTTATGCAAGAGTCAAAGTTCTTCTCTCTATTCCTTTTTATTTTCTCTTTTGGCAAGCATCATGTGGTGAGGAAAGATCTAGGCACATATATCCAGTTGGATATGAGTAGCATGAGTTATTATTGTTGACATCACCCTCGAGGTGAGTATGTTGGGAGGCGAAACTTTAAGCCCCTATCTTTCTATGTGTCTGGTTGAAACGTTTTGCTCATGTGTATGCGGTGAGTGTTAGCAATCATAGAAGACTATATGATGGTTGAATATGTGGACTTGCCAAAAAGGCTCCGATACGTGACCCTTCCTGAAAAGATGATGAATTGTAGTTGCAAAGTTGACTGAGAACATAGTTTGTTGGTTTTCAATAGAGTTTATGCTTTAAACTTCGATGTTGTGATGAATTGTTACTTGTTCATGAGAAGTTTTATGATAAAAGTTCTATGATAAAGTTTTATATTAAAGTTGGTTGCTGTTATAATAATATGCATGATGCTTCTATGTCCGTATTTTGTTTTTATCGACACCTCTCTCTCTAAGCATATGGACATGTTTTTTTATTTCGGTTTTCGCTTGAGGACAAGCGAGGTCTAAACTTGGGGGAGTTGATACGTCCATTTTGCATCATGTTTTCTGACTATTATTTATGATGTTTTTATGCATAATAATGCTTTTTGGAGTAATTCTAATGCCTTTTCTCTCATAATATGCAAGGTTCACACAAAGAGGGAGAATTCCGGCAGCTGGAAATCTGGACCTGAAAAAGCTATGTCAGGCTACCTATTCTACACAACTCCAAATAAGCTGAAACTTCACAAGGAATTTTTATGGAATAAATAAGAATTATTGGAGCAAATAACTACCAAAGGGGGCCCACCAGGTGGGCACAACCCACCTGGGCGCGCCAGGGAGCCCAGGCGCGCCCTGGTGGGTTGTGCCCTCCTCGGCCCACCTCCGGTGCCCCTCTTCTGGTATATAAGTCATTTTGACCTAGAAAAAATAAAGAGAGGACTTTCGGGACGAAGAGCCGCCGTCTCGAGGCGGAACTTGAGCAGGAGCACTTTTGCCCTCCGGCGGAGCGATTCCACCGAGGGAACTTCCCTCCCGGAGGGGGAAATCATCGTCATCATCATTACCAACAACTCTCCCATCTTGGGGAGGGCAATCTCCATCAACATCTTCAACAGCACCATCTCCTCTCAAACCCTAGTTCATCTCTTGTGTTCAATCTTTGTACCGAAACTATAGATTGGTACTTGTGGGTGACTAGTAGTATTGATTACATCTTGTAGTTGATTACTATATGGTTTATTTGGTGGAAGATTATATGTTCAGATCCATAATGCTATTTAATACCTCTCTGATCTTGAGCATGATTATCATTAGTGAGTTGTTACTTTTGTTTTTGAGGTCACGGGAGAAATCTTGTTGCAAGTAATCATGTGAACTTGATATGTGTTCGATATTTTGATGATATGTATGTTGTGATTCCCTTAGTGGTGTCATGTGAACGTCGACTACATGGCACTTCACCATATTTGTGCCTAAGGGAATGCATTGTGGAGTAGTTATTAGATGATGGGTTGCGAGAGTGACAGAAGCTCAAACCCTAGTTAATGCGCTATTCCGTAAGGGACTGATTTGAATCCAAAAGTTTAATGCTATGGTTAGATTTATTCTTAATATTTTTCTCGTAGTTGCGGATGCTTGCGAGGGGGTTAATCATAAGTAGGAGGTTTGTTCAAGTAAGAACAGCACCTAAGCACCGGTCCACCCACATATCAAATTATCAAAGTAGCGAACACAAATCAAACCAGCATGATGAAAATGACTAGATGAAATTCCCGTGTACCCTCAAGAACGCTTTGCTTATCATAAGAGACCGTTTTGGCCTGTCCTTTGCCTCAAAAGGATTGGGCTACCTTGCTGCACTTTTGTTACCATTACCGTTAGTTGCTCGTTACAAATTATCTTGCTACCAAACTACTCATTACTTATAATTTCAGTGCTTGCAGACATTACCTTGCTGAAAACCGCTTGTCATTTCCTTCTGCTCCTAGTTAGGTTCGACACTCTTACTTATTGAAAGGACTACGATTGATCCCCTATACTTGTGGGTCATCAGTACACGAGAAAATCATCACCAAAAGACTTTGCAGTCCTTTGTCTCTTGCTCCTAATAGGAGCTTCCTCGTCATCCTCTGATGAACTTTCATCACTTTTGTGTTCATAATATTTCATCGGAATGGCAGGTTCAGGAGTCTCATCAGATTTCAGTCTAGAACTGCTTTGCATATCTCTCATGGGGAAAATATCCTCAAAGAATGTAGCATCCTTAGACTCTATAATTATACCGACCTTCTGGTCAGGTACCTCAGATTTCACTACTATAAATCTATAGCCAACGCTATTCTTAGCGTAGCCCAAATTAACGCAGTCCACGGTCTTTGCTCCAAGCTTACGCTTTTTGGGGATCGGCACATTGACTTTCGCCAAACAGCCCCAAGTGCGCAAGTAAGAGAGTGTAGTTCTTTTCTTTTCCCATTGCTCGTAGGGAGTAGTCTCATTATCCTTCACGAGAACTTTATTCAGGACATGACATGATGTCAATACAGCCTCCCCCACCATGCCTTGGATAAACCCGATGTATCTAACATGGCGTTAGCCAAATCAGTTAGAGTACGGTTTTTTCATTCGGCAACCCCGTTTAACTGGGGTGAATAGGGAGGCATCCTCTCATGAATAATACCATGTTCCGCACAGAATAAATCGAACTCACTAGAAAATTACTCTCCACCACGATCAGACCGGACTCGTTTTATTTTCTTCTCAAGTTGGTTCTCAACTTCAACCTTATAGATTTTAAAGTAGTGTATAGCCTCATCCTTTGTATTTAACAGATACACATAACAGAATCTAGTGGAATCATCAATCCGAGTCATGAAGTATTTCTTTCCACCTTTAGTCAACATACCATTCATCTCACAGAGATCTGAATGTATGAGCTCTAGTGATGCCAGGTGTCTCTCCTTCGCAGGCTTGTGAGGCTTACGAGGTTGCTTTGCTTGCACACACGCATGGCACTTAGAACCTTTGGCTAAAGTGAAACTCGGGATTAGATTCATCTTAACTAGCCGCATCGTACAACTGAAATTTATGTGACAAAGACGTGAATGCCAAACCTCACATTCGTTCACATTAGAATGAATTTGGTTCATAACTTTATTACAGAAATCCTCGAGGGAAAGGCGGAACAAACCACCACAATCATATCCTTTTCCAACAAATAGTCCATACCGAGATACGACTACTTTGTTGGACTCAAATACTAACTTAAACCCTTATTTACATAGAAGGGAGCCACTAACGAGATTCTTCTTGATGGCGGGGACATGCTGCATGTTCTTCAGTTGCATGATCTTTCCCGAAGTAAACTTCAGATCTATCGTGCCAACAGCATGAACAGAAGCATGCGAGCCGTTCCCCATCAGGACGGAACAATCTCGTGCGACCTGATAGGAAGAAAACAAAGACACATCGGACACACATGAATATTGGCCCCAGTGTCAACCCACCAATCGGTGGACTGACAAACTGAAAGTACGGTAAACAGATTACCATACCCAGATGCCCCATCATTGTTGCTTAGAGTGACATTGACAGACTTGGAGTCCTGTCCTGGCTTCTTGTACTTGTTTGGACACTTGTTTGCCCAGTGTTCCTCTGAACCACAAGTAAAGCAGCCATCTCTCTTTTTGTCTTTTTCTTACCCTTCTTCTTAAAGGTAGTATTCTGCTAGACAGAGTTCTTTCCCTTGAACTTGTGAGAATTCTTCTGCACCACATTGGCGTTAGAAGAACTCTCTGCCCCTTTCACGTGTGAGTCATTTGCTCTCGAGTTCTGCTCAACACTTAGATGACCAATGACATCCTCAACAGAGAATTAACGTCTCAAATGTTTGAGAGAAGTAGCAAAGTTCCTCCATCCAGGAAGGAGTTTTGCAATAATGCAACCCGCGACAAACTTGTCCGGTAACTCACACTTCAGGAGCTCCAGCTCCTTAGCGATGCATTGTATCTCATGGGCCTGGTCCAATACAGAACGGTTATCAACCATTTTGTAATCATGAAACTGCTCCATAGCATACAACTCGCTTCCAGCATCGGTTGTGCCGAATTTAGCTTCGAGCGCACCCCACAAATTCTTGGCAACACGCATATGGAGATATGCGTCAACTAGCTTGTCTCCGATCACAGTAAGAACGGCTCCCATAAAGATGGTGGTTGCCTCCCTAAACGCATTCTCCTGTTCAGGAGCAATCGTTACCGTGGGAGACACACCACCAACCCAGAACATGTTCATTGCTGTGAGCCACAAGGTAGTCCTCGTCTGCCAACGCTTAAAATGCGTCCCGGTAAACTTTTCCGGTTTCAGAGTAGCGGCGAAACCATGAGTCGAAAAGTGCCTAAAATAAGGTTTTTGGATTGTTGAAAATATTAGCACATTTTCGACTAATCTAATCCACGAGTAAATGATAAGCATGGCAAATACGGTATGCATCTCATACCGATACCTAAGCATGTGAGCACGTGCAGTACATAGAACCGAAACATCTATGAGCAGCATATATACGGCCAGCACATGTACGAGCAAATAGGGGATGAACGCGGCGGCAGCCTCGGCATCAGCTGAGGCCTTCTTCTTGGCGGCGCCCCTTCTTATATAGGCCGTCGGGTAGATGGGCCTGGGCTGAGGCCCACGACCGAGTCCGCGAACAGCCCACGGTCCAACGTCTCGGACAGTGGCACTTCCGTAAGCTAAGCTTCAGCCCGGCTCATTCCCGCAACCCGCGACACGCGCGCGCGCGTGACGAGGCGGGCGGCGGAGGAGGAGGAGCGCGCGTGTACAACTCCTATTCCTAGGCTCCCAATAGCAAATGGTGGAGCAGCTCTTATAAAGAGGTCTCACTCTTCTTACTGTAGCAGTATGGTACTAAATTTCCCACACTTCCCACCACTTGCCGTACACAATAATGGGTCTTAGAGATTAATCAGGGATTATTGTCTTATATGGACCTAAACCCATCCATAATCCTTCATCGTACTGTATATAGATTCTACCTGCATGTACCCTTGATGCGATGGATGTCGCAACGTTAATGATAAGAGCACCTAGAGCTGTCGGAAAAATTGTGGTATTAATTCGGAAGGTGGACTTACATGACTAGACCTGCGAAGAGTGTGAACGATAAGCCTGGAGGCTACCTAGAGATCCTGTCACGCGGGCGATCATAACAATTAATCTCGCCCGATCATCACGTTTTCCTGGCCCCTTGACAAAAACAATTACGACACTGACATATGTATCTATGATGACAAGGGCGTATATATATAGATATCTTCGGATCGAGATTCTCATTTCTCGCTTCACATCCTGGAGATGGAAATGAAAGCGCCTTGCATTGATCTACGTGGAAATCGACATAATACATCTACACTACTATGGCACTGCTATGAAAATTGGATAATGCTCATCAGATCGTAGACACATTTTTTTTTAAACATGATTAGTAATTTTCAAAATATTAGACAAAAATCGTGCATGTAGAGATTGGATACAAGTATGCGCGTATACATTTTAGACCTTAAACATAATTGTATATGGTCTGATTGTTTAAACTTAAAACTTAAAATATAAAAATAATTGCACAGGTCGCATATGGCGATAGTACTAACGCCTTTCCTGGTGTCTCCTCTCCTGATGAGATATATGGTGGCTTAGTGTCGAGATTGGTTTCGGCCTGGGTGCCTTCATGCATGAAAGATCATCAGTTTGACATCACAAAGGCACCCCAATATGACCTAGTATTGTC
Organism: Thinopyrum elongatum; assembly: GCA_011799875.1. Taxonomy (NCBI): domain Eukaryota; kingdom Viridiplantae; phylum Streptophyta; class Magnoliopsida; order Poales; family Poaceae; genus Thinopyrum; species Thinopyrum elongatum. Next base: position 378,070,107 of record CM022298.1, on the reverse strand, counting down.
ATATTGCTGCTCAACTCGGTCTAGCTTGGTTGTTGGTGACACACCACATATGGAAATGCTCCAAATTGAGAGTAGATTATGAAGAACCATCGATTCCCCCTTTTCTCTATCAAGTTGGCAAAAAATACCAAAACAGAATTAGTAGGCAACTTAAGGGATAATCCAAGAGAAATTTTTGAGAAAATCAACATTAAACTTAGTAAATAATGGGCATGAAATACGTTCATCGTAATCCTAGAGCGTAATTAAAGAATTAGGATAACTTAATTAAACTTCATAATAAATATATGTGTTTTCACCATATCACGAACTAATTATCTAATGATGCTTTCTGGTTCGCAACATTCTCGTGTGTTTCTCAAAGTAGTCTTAAATATTCTCCAGTCTAGTTGTGAAGCTTGTGAAAGTGCATAGAGACGCTAACATACTTAAAGAGAAATGATCCAACTCCACAACCAAACGGGTGTGTACAATCTCATGCTATCCACCCTTCCTAAAATTAGGAATTTCAACTTTTGTCAAAGCTACTCCCTCTGTTTCATAATAAGTATAGTGGTTTTAGTTCAACTTTTGTCAATGAGGGAGTACTTTTTAGTCATGATACCTTCTCAAAACACTCAAAGTGGGTTTTAAATTAGCACTTTTCTCCAATTCATGGTCCACAAAGAAGATCCATTACTTGAACCGCAGAATCATTAGCCACCATATGTCGGATCAAACCACTAAATATCCCCTCTTCTTTAGCCTTGATATCTATTGATGTGTAGAGCGACATGTAAGCCACAATATTAAATACATTAGAGAATCAACAGTCCCCTTGTCGAGTCCATTTTATTTTGGAAGAAATAACCCACAACACTATTAAATTCTAGCCCTACGTTGCCCATCTGAACAAAACTATCCACCCACACCACATAGGACAAATCCACTCGCAAGACTTGGCGGAGGAAAAACAACACACTTTATCATATGCCTTCATAAATTCAAATCTAGATATCACTCCATCCCTTTTTTTTCTTGTGGAGCTCATGGTGGTTTCATGTAAAATGAAAATTCTATCTGTGATACAGAGACCCAACAAAATGGATATGTTTATGTTGGTTAAATGACATCAAGCACCACCTAGGATATGCATTTGATACCTACTTACGTTGAAATCTTGAAACTCACAATGAATAAGCAAATTGGTTTGAATTGTTAAATCTTGGATGGCTTCGGGCCCTTCAGGAGAATAGTGATGGCTCCAAAATGTGAACTCGAGTGGAAGAAATGCCTTATGAAAGTACAGAAAGAGAGCTAGGATATAACCCTTTATCACTTCCAAAAGGTCTAGTAAAACCAAGTTGCGAAGCCGTTCATACCAGGAGACTTATTGTGCCTCATTTGGAAAATGGCATCCTTAATCTCTAGTTTCCGTGAATTCGGTAGAAACAACGTCATCTGCTTGGCAGGAGACTTGAGGAATGCCCTGCCTTCTTAACTCATCTAGGCAAACTTGTCCTTCATCATGCGCCACAAACTAGCCACTATAGTACTTTGTGGTGTATTTTTTAATCTCCCCCCCCCTTCTATGGCACCATCATCTTGGTTTAATCTAAAAACCCTTTGTTCTTGATGACTCCCATTAGCCACCAAATGGAAATACTGCATGTTACTATCTCCTTCTTTTATATGTTGGACTTAAGCTCTCTTCTATTTTATTCTAGCACTAACAGAGCGACCCTCTAATGAGACCAACATCTGACTATATATATCTAGAATCTACTTTTCTCAAACCGGCCGGTATGTAGGAACTAATCATGTCCTTTTCTAATTGAGAGGATCCATAGAGGATTAAGTGTATGTTCTGAATATCTCAGCGATGATGGTCGATTTTTAATGGTCAATGCAGTGCTATCCTCTCTACCAACTTTTATTATGAGTTGCTTGTTTCTATATAAAGGAATCATTGCATAATTGGATAAATATATGAAGCACCTTTTTTTGGAGAGGCAAGATTTAGAAAAGACAAATCACCCTCTGGCTGGCCTAAAGAGCGAGATGGCCTTGGCATTATAAATCTCCAAATTCAAAATAATAGCTTGCTGCTCAAGATGCTCCATAAAGTCTTCAATCACCATGATGTCCCTTGAGTTCACTTAGTTTGGGTAGCCTACAACCTTAACACAGAACCAACTGATCAACTGACTAGTTGCACTTTTTGGTGGAGGAGACTACATCAAGTTGCTCTCTACATACAAGGGTAAGGCAAGATGTCATGTGGAAAGTGGACATTCCATCCTATTTTGGCCAGACAACTGGAATGCGCCCCAACAATGGCCACATCCGCACTCCTATTGAAGAAGCTTGAACGTAACTATCACCCAACTATGAATTATGGAAGATTTATTTGACCATTTTCATCTTCTTCTTTCTCAAGAGGCTTATGACCAATCCAATCGGTTGATACTGATGTTTAATGAGATGCTACTCTCTGCAACTGAAGATATATGGCAATATCCTTCTGGAGATCCCAAGTTTCAAGTTTCCAAGACATACACATTTCTAATGGGAGAGCATATGGTCCCACATGTCATTAAATGGATTTGAAACACATGATGTCAGCTGAAGCACAAATTCTTTTTCTTGTTGTTGGTCAATAATAGACTCAACACAAGAGCCTTACTTCAAAGAAATATTTTTTAATTGCTGACTATTCTTGTGTTTTGTGTAACAGGCAGGTACTGGAAACTAGGGATCACCTCTGTTGTAGGGTAGAACCCTAGAAGGGGTCTTTTCACACTTGGAGGTGGGGAAAGAGATGATCACACAAGAACACAAGGGGAAAACACTCAAACAAAACCCAAATCACACATCCACTAGAATAGCATGCATGAGATCCACAAGATTACAAGCACAATCCAAGGAAATAAGCACTAGGTAGAGTTCTTCCCACTCCTAAGAGATGAGGTCTTGATGATGGTAGTCTTCTCCAAGATGGAGGTCTTGAAATCCACAAGTGGATCCTCTCCTAAAAGGCCTTGATCTCCAATGGAGTGGTAGAAGGAGCAAAGCTCACAAATATCTCATAGATGTCTTTGCTAACCCTAAACATGATCCTAGGTACGGAATATATAGGCTTGGGGAGGTTGGAGATGAAGTGGGTGCTCCAAGACAGATCTCAGCCGTGCATCCTGGAGGGCCCGTGCGCATGGGGTAAGTTGGGCCCGTGCGCACGGGGGTCCCATGCGCATGGTACACGCCCGTGCGCACGGGGTGCTACAGTCGTAGCTCCCTGTGTAGTCCATGGGCACGGGGTCTCGGGGGCCCATGTGCACGGGGTCGCCTGGGAGCTCCTGTCCTGCTCCTTGGTGGTTCCTCCTTCCTTGGTGACTTGGGGGGCATCTTCTTGTACTTGGTGGTGCTCCTCGGCTGCTTGGAAGTGTCCTTCTTTGTACCTAATAATACATAGAGCATTTTGGTGAGGTAGCATCCAAGTTCCGTTTGTGTCCATATGCATGTCGAGTAGGAAGGAGTTCACCTCGGTTTCCATTGTGTGTGTTCTAGCTCTTGTCATAGGTCCACGTGGTGGTTGATGCGTTGGTGTAGAGTCCATGGGGATGATGGAAGGATGCTCCGCATCATCTCCCCCCTCCCTTGGGAGAGATCCATCCACAGATCATGATCTTCATCACCATGGTACTTGGCCAAGTCTTTGACGTTGAAGATGTCGCTTACGTTGTACTTGTGGCATGGGATGTCAATCTTGTAAGCGTTGCCATTGTAGCGTGCTAGCACCTTGAAGGGTCCGTCGGCTCGTGCTAGTAGCTTTGACTTGCGCTCGTTGGGGAAGCGGTCCTTGCGAAGATGAAGCCATACGAGATCTCCCGGTTGGAACACCATTGGTGTCTTGTTGATGTTGAGTTTGGTGGTGATGTGATGTACTTGACGCTCGATCGTTTCCCTTGTATCTTCATGCATCTTCTTGAGAAAGCTTGCCCTTGCACTTGCATCTATGTTTGTATGTTCTCGTAGCGGGAGAGGTAGAATGTCCAATGGGGACAAAGGGTTGAAGCCGTAGACAACTTCGAAGGGGGACTTGTCGGTAGTCGAGTGTCGAGCTCGATTGTAGGCGTACTCGGCGATGGGTAAGAACTCCTCCCACTCCTTGATGTTCTTCTTGATCAACACGCGTAGGAGAGTGGATAACGTCCGGTTTGTGACTTCGGTTTGGCCATCGGTTTGTGGATGATATGCCATGGAGAATAGAAGCTTGATGCTGAGCTTGGCGCATATTGTCTTCCAAAAGTACCTTGGGAACTTGACGTCGCGGTCCGACACAATGGTCCTTGGCACTCCATGTAGCCTCAAGATTTGTCTACAAAAAAGATTTGCAACATGTGAAGCATCATCTATCTTATTGCATGGGATGAAATGAGCCATTTTTGAGAATCGGTCCACAACAACAAATACAGAATCTTTTCCATTTTGAGTCCTAGGCAAACCAAGCACAAAATCCATACTAATATCTTCCCATGGTTGATATGGAATTGGAAGTGGCATATGTAAACCATGAGATTGAGCTTTTGGCTTAGCTTTGCGGCATGTAGAGCATCGGTTGGTGAAGCGCGTGACGTCGCGGAACATCTGTGGCCAAAAGTACTTGTTGGAGAGTGTGGCAAAGGTCTTGTCGCATCCAAAATGTCCCGTAAGTCCACCTCCGTGAGCCTCTTGCAAAAGTAACAAACGAAGAGAAGACTCGGGTATACAAAGTTTGTTAGCGCGCATAAGGTAGTCATTCTTGAGATAATATTTCTCCCAACAAGTGTGAGCAAGACATTTTGCATAAGGAAGCGCAAACGTAGGATCATTGGCATAAAGGTCTTTAACATGCTCAAAGCCAATCACATTCAACTCAAGTTTAGTAACTAACATGCATTTGCGGGAAAGTGCATCCGCCACAACATTTTCTTTGCCCTTAATGTACTTGATCACATAAGGAAAAGACTCAATAAATTCACTCCATTTAGCATGTCGTTTATTCAACTTAGTTTGACCTTTAAGGTACTTTAGCGTCTCATGGTCGGTGTGTATGACAAATTCATGTGGGCGAAGATAATGCTCCCAAACATGCAATACTCGCACTAAAGCATATAATTCCTTGTCATATATAGGATAGTTAAGTTGAGCACCGGAAAGTTTTTCACTAAAGTATGCAATGGGTCGCTTTTCTTGCATCAAGACTCCACCAATTCCATTACCACTAGCATCGCAATGAACCTTGAATGTTTTGTTGAAATTTGGTAATGCAAGAATTGGGGCATGTGTAAGCAAAGATTTGAGCTCATCAAATGCGGTAGATTGCAAAGGTCCCCAAAGTAAAGGTGCGTTCTTCTTACTCAAGGCATGCAACGGTGCGGCAATAGTGCTAAAGTCTCTCACAAGGCGATGATAAAAACCCGCTAGACCAAGGAAACTACGCACTTGTTGCAAATTAGTGGGTTGGGGCCAAGTTTTAATTGCTTCAATTTTAGAATCATCAACATGAACACCCTTTGAGGACACAATGAAACCCAAGAAAACAACCTTGTCAACACCAAAAGTGCATTTTTCCATATTGGCATAAAGTCGCTCTTTCCTAAGTGTTTGCAAAACGGCCCTAAGATGATCTATATGTTCCTTGATGGATTTGCTAAACACAAGAATGTCGTCAAAGTAAACCACAACAAACATGCCAATGTAAGGGTGAAGCACATAATGCATAACACGCATGAAAGTACCGGGTGCTTCCGATAAACCCATAGGCATAACTAACCACTCGTACAAGCCGAAATTTGTTTTGAAAGTGGTTTTCCATTCATCACCTTCTTGTATGCGTATTTGATAATAGCCACTCTTAAGATCAATTTTAGAGAAAATGGAGGCACCACTAAGCTCATCTAGCATATCATCAAGTTGTGGAATGGGATGCCTATATCGAACGGTGATAGCATTGATAGGTCTACAATCGGAACACATGTGAAAGCTACCGTCTCTTTTTGGCACGAGAATGACCGGTACGGCACAAGGACTCAAACTTTCACGCACATGTCCGTGGTCTATGAGATGTTGGACTTGCCTTTGTATTTCTTTGGTTTCTTCGGGGTTGACGCGGTATGGGGCCTTGTTAGGAAGAGGTGCGCCGGGGATGATGTTCGATTCCATGTAGAGGAGGAAGACCGGGAGGTAGCTCATCGGGAAAGACATCCACGAATTCCTGCAACAAATCAGACAACACTAGAGGAAGAGGATTAGGATTGTTAGTCTTGGCCACCTCATCTTTGCACAATAGTACGTAGTGCATGACACTCGATGGGTTCTCACACACTTCTCTCATCTCTCTTTTTGTGGCTAGGAGGACCAAGTTTTTCTCTCTTGGCGAAGAGTCACTCATTTGTGACTTGTGGCGCTCACTCACTTTGTGGTGGTTCACTCTCTCACTAGTCTCTCCACGATGGGTGGATACTTGCTTGTCGACGATCACTTGGCTTGGTGACATAGGTCGTAGCACGCACTCCATTCCCTTCATCTTGAAGCTATAGTGGTTTGTTCTCCCGTTGTGGATGATGTCGCGGTCGAATTGCCAGGGTCTTCACAAGACAAGATGGCACACGGACATAGGAACCACGTCACAGTCCAAGGTGTCCACGTAAGCGCCTATCTTGAAGGAAAATAGCACCATGTGCTCCACTTGAATGGTGCCGAAGTCGCTTAGCCCTTGAACCTTGTAGGGACGAGGATGCTTCTTATTGACCAATTGTAGCTTGGAACATAGCTCTTCACTTGCCAAGTTATGGCAACTACCTCTGTCGATGATGACTTTCACGGAGCGCCTGTTGATGCCAGGCCTTGGTGTGGAAGATGTGACACCGTTGGTCTTCGTCTTGTTGGTGTTGAAGCATCAAGACCTTGGAGACCATGAGAGTGGGACTTGAATCATTGTCACAATAGACTTGAGCATCTTCTTCTTCGTTCACTTGACGGTGCATGGCGACGTGCTCGAGAGCTTCCATCTCGTCTTCACTCTTGGAATCGTACGTGCCATCATCATTGGCGATCATGGTTCGCTTGTTGATGCATTGGAAAGACTTGTGCCTGCGGCCACCACATGTGAAGCACTTGATAGAACTTGTCTTGATGGTATCGTCCGGTGGTGCCGATGAAGAAGAAGTCTTGTTCTTATAGTTGCTTGCCAGAGGTCGTGTTGAGGAAGGCGACGCTTGCTTGTAGCTTGACTTGTCGCCGGTACTTGGTGATGCTCTAGTCGAGGTAGGAGGTGCCAAAGTCGTAGTAGAGGTAGCTTGAGTGTAGGAGCCGTAGGTCTTGGATGAGTACTTGGCGTACTTGAAGTCTTCTTGTACTTGTCGTTCCGCCTTAGTCGCTTGATGAACTAGCTCGAGAAGGTTGGAGTAGGGTTGGAAATCGGCAATCTTCCGTATTGGGTGGTTGAGGCCGTTCAAGAAGCGTGCCATTGTTTGCTCATCATCTTCTTTGACATTGGCTCGTATCATGGCAATCTCCATTTCTTGATAGTATTCTTCCACTGTCTTCGTGCCTTGCTTGAGGAGTTGTAACTTCTTGAAGAGATCACGTGTGTAGTATGTGGGCACGAAGCGGGCTCGCATGACGTCCTTCCTTTGTGTCCAAGTCGTGATGGGTGGCTCATTCTTCTCGCGGCGTCGCTCGATCACTTGCTCCCACCAAATGAGGACATAATATTGAAACTCTAGGGATGCCATGGCGATCTTATTTTCCTCTTCGTAGTTGTGAAGACAGAATATCTTGTCTACTTTCAATGCCCACGAGAGGTACTCCTCGGGATCGTTGCTTCCTGAGAACTTGGCATGGTGAACTTGAGCTTGCCGTAGCGGAGTTCTTCATCATAGTGACGGTTGTGATGTCGCTCTTGTCGTGGAAGAGGGTCTTCAAGCACTCGTTCCGCTTGGTGTCGCTCTTGTCATGGAGGGTGTCGAGGCATATGATCCTGGTTTCGCCTTTCTTGCAGTTCTTCATGTCGTGCGGCTTCTTCTTGTCGTTCTTGACGTATTGCTTCCTCTTGTTCACGTACTTGATGGTTGCGTTGGGCAACGGCTCTAGTGGACTCTCGGAGCGCATCTTGAGCCGCTTGAGCTTGAGTTTCATGACTTTGTTGCTCTTGCCGTTTTGCATCGCCGTCTTGGGATGCTTGACGAGGACGTTCTGGAGGTAGATCGTGCTCCATAGCTTCTTGTTGTTGACGTCTCGCTTGTTCACGTGCTCGAACTTGGTCTTGTAGGCCATTGCCATGGAAAGGATTATCTTGAGCTTGGCGATCTTGATTGTCGTTGCGTCGAGGAGGACTCGCATCGGAAGAAGAGTAGGACGACGAGTGTCGACTTGAGTGGTGCCGTCTTGGTGAAGAGGTTGAGGAAGATGCGCGGCTCATGATCATGTTGCAGAATTCATCCATTTGTTTGGAGAGCTTGGCGTCCAAATAGTCCCGTTGTCGTGCTTCCGATTGTAGTAGGTCGGTGGCGAGTTGCTCGATGCGATCACCCAAAGCTTCACTCTCTTGATGTAGAGCTCGTTGCGTGATGAAGAAGTGATTCTTGGTGACGTAGTCACGTTCGTCATCTTGTTCCTCGAAGAGAGGGTTCGCCGAAGAAGAAGGCCTATCCATCATGTAGAAGTGGTGGTGAGTAGGAAAATGAGAGAACAGTACCAAAGATACCTTTTCTGAAGATTGTGGATGTATCAATTACGATCCCACGTGATGCTATAATAGTAGAATTGGTACCGGGTTTTTTTTCTCACACCTACAAGTAATAAGCTTATGATGGATCTCGGTTAGGAAGTGGCACAAATAATTCAAGCAAATGTTAGTCAAGATGTCGAAAAAGTTGAAAAGACGCACGAATCGCAAGTAAGACAAATAGATCAAACCCAAGGATATCACTAGGAACACACACACGGAAGATAAATGGGATCCGCGCAACCAAGGAATGAGCACAAGATGTGTAACCACGGATAAAGCTCTTGTTGCACGGATACTAGAAAGACATAGCTCGATTGCTCTAATGGGCTAGATATGCTAGTGCACCAACCTAAGAGAGAAACGGGTAGTCTACTATCCCAAGAATGCTTATGTATGAATGAACCATGCTAAACGGCTCAATGCTATTGCTTACAAGCTCTTGCTTCTCTTTCTTTTTCTTTTGCTTAAAAGCTTTTTTTACGATGCCACAATGCTTGATATTCGAGCCGGTGATGCGAAACAACAAGTGGGATTTGCACGGGGGAGACGTAACACTAACGGTGCACTAGGGCGTGGCCCGGAAATTCTCAACTCACTAGTCTCGATGGGTAAGCTACGCAAAAGAGGCTCGAAGCTATCAAGGTAATGGCAAGGGTTATAGTATGGTGTCGTCGAGGTTACCGTCCTTGCTTACGGTTGGTATGAAGACGGAGTTGACAATGTCGATGTGGAGTCCGAGTCAAATGTCGAGTGGCGGTGATGATGACGACAAATCGCGCCTAAGTAGCCGAAACACCTTAGGACACGAGGGAAACCGCAACCCAAAACTCAAACAACCACGAGAAATATTGCGGGAGAACACAAGTGGTGGTGGGGTGTCAAAATTTTGCAAAACAGGAAATGGCCGAAAGGCTCTGGATGTTCCATGCGCACGAGCTAAGTGAGGCCCATGTGCACGGGGTCCCGATGGCCCGTGCGCATGGAGTGCTCTGCGAGTAGATGAGCTCCTGATCCGTGGCTATTTCGCGAAAATCGGTCAAAATCGATGGATGGAAAGGTGGAGGAAGGTGGTAGGGGGTAGATCCACTTGTCAAACACCAAATTCGTGGATCAAATCAACCAAATCTCACAAGATCTAGCAAATTGCAAGAAAAATTTTGGGGCTATTTTTGGTGGGGATTTTTGAATTAGGACAAAAAACAACAAATCAAGCTAGCAAATGGGGGTAGGGACTCCAAGATGTGAATCAACCTTGCTCATGACACCAAGATGTTGTAGGGTAGAACGCTAGAAGGGATCTTTTAACCCTTGGAGGTGGGGAAAGAGATGATCACACAAGAACACAAGGGGAAAACACTCAAACAAAACCCAAATCACACATCCACTAGAATAACATACATGAGATCCACAAGATTATAAGCACAATCCAAGGAAATAAGCACTAGGTAGAGTTCTTCCCACTCCTAAGAGATGAGGTCTTGATGATGGTAGTCTTCTCCAAGATGGAGGTCTTGAAATCCACAAGTGGATCCTCTCCTAAGAGGCCTTGATCTCCAATGGAGTGGTAGAAGGAGCAAAGCTCACAAATATCTCATAGATGTCTTTGCTAACCCTAAACATGATCCTAGGTACAGAATATATAGGCTTGGGGAGGTTGGAGACGAAGTGGTGCTCCAAGACAGATCTCAGCAGTGCATCCTGGAGGGCCCGTGTTCACGGTACGCGCCCGTGCGCACGGGGTGCTACAGCCGTAGCTCCCTGTGTAGTCCGTGGGCACGGGGTCTTGGGGGCCCGTGCGCACGGGGTCACCTGGGACCTCCTGTCCTGCTCCTTGGTGGTTCCTCCTTCTTCCTTGGTGACTTGGGGGCATCTCCTTGTACTTGGTGGTGCTCCTCAGCTGCTTGGAAGTGTCCTTCTTCGTACCTAATAATAGATAGAGCATTTTGGTGAGGTAGCATCCAAGTTCCGTTTGTGTCCATATGAATGTCGAGTAGGAAGGAGTTCACCTCGGTTTCCATTGCGCGTGTTCTAGCTCTTGTCATAGGTCCACGTGGTGGTTGATGCGTTGGTGTAGAGTCCATGGGGATGATGGAAGGATGCTCCGCATCATCTCCCCCCCCCCCTTGGGAGAGATCCGTCCACGGATCGTGATCTTCATCACCATGGTACTTGGCCAAGTCTTTGACGTTGAAGATGTTGCTTACGTTGTACTTGTCGCGTGGGATGTCAATCTTGTAAGCGTTGTCATTGTAGCGTGCTAGCACCTTGAAGGGTCCGTCGGCTCGTGGTAGTAGCTTTGACTTGCGCTCGTTGGGGAAGTGGTCCTTGCGAAGATGAAGCCATACGAGATCTCCCGGTTGGAACACCATTGGTGTCTTGTTGATGTTGAGTTTGGTGGTGATGCGATGTACTTGACGCTCGATCGTTGCCCTTTGTATCTTCATGCATCTTCTTGAGAAAGCTTGCCCTTGCACTTGCATCCATGTTTGTACGTTCTTGTAGCGGGAGAGGTAGAATGTCCAATGGGGACAAAGGGTTGAAGCCGTAGACAACTTCGAAGGGGGACTTGCTGGTAGTTGAGTGTCGAGCTCGATTGTAGGTGTACTCGGTGATGGGTAAGCACTCCTCCCACTCCTTGATGTTCTTCTCGATCAACACGCGTAGGAGAGTGGATAACGTCCGGTTGGTGACTTCGGTTTGGCCATCGGTTTGTGGACGATATGTCATGGAGAATAGAAGCATGATGCCGAGCTTGGCGCATATTGTCTTCCAAAAGTAGCTTAGGAACTTGACATCGTGGTCCGACACAATGGTCCTTGGCACTCCATGTAGCCTCAAGATTTCCCTACAAAAAAGATTTGCAACATGTGAAGCATCGTCTATCTTATTGCATGGGATGAAATGAGCCATTTTTGAGAATCGGTCCACAACAACAAATACGTAATCTTTTCCATTTTGAGTCCTAGGCAAACCAAGCACAAAATCCATACTAATATCTTCCCATGGTTGATATGGAATTGGAAGTGGCATATGTAAACCATGAGATTGAGCTTTTGGCTTAGCTTTGCGGTATGTAGAGCATCGGTTGGTGAAGCGCGCGACGTCGCGGAACATCTGTGGCCAAAAGTACTTGTTGGAGAGTGTAGCAAAGGTCTTGTCGCGTCCAAAATGTCCCATAAGTCCACCTCCGTGAGCCTCTTGCAAAAGTAACAAACGAAGAGAAGACTCGGGTATACAAAGTTTGTTAGCACGCATAAGGTAGTCATTCTTGAGATAATATTTCTCCCAACAAGTGTGAGCAAGACATTTTGCATAAGGAAGCGCAAACGTAGGATCATTGGCATAAAGGTCTTTAACATGCTCAAAGCCAATCACATTCAACTCAAGTTTAGTAACTAACATGCATTTGCGGGAAAAAGCATCCGCCACAACATTTTCTTTGCCCTTAATGTACTTGATCACATAAGGAAAAGACTCAATAAAATCACTCCATTTAGCATGCCGTTTATTCAACTTAGTTTGACCTTTAAGGTACTTTAGCGTCTCATGATCGGTGTGTATGACAAATTCATGTGGGCGAAGATAATGCTCCCAAACATGCAATACTCACACTAAAGCATATAATTCCTTGTCATATATAGGATAGTTAAGTTGAGCACCGGAAAGTTTTTCATCAAAGTATGCAATGGGTTGCTTTTCTTGCATCAAGACTCCACCAATTCCATTACCACTAGCATCGCAATGAACCTCGAATGTTTTGTTGAAATTTGGTAATGCAAGAATTGGGGCATGTGTAAGCAAAGATTTGAGCTCATCAAATGCGGTAGATTGCAAAGGTACTATGACGCCCCCGGCTCAATCGTGCACTAATCATACACGCAAATGCACACGATCAAGCCTAAGGACTCACGGGAAGATATCACAACACAACTCTAAAACATAAATAAAGTCATACAAGCTCGAAGCATGTCTTCAAGCACTTGGTTGACTCGTTCGACTTGGCCTTGGGATTGGGGGTGATAAGCGGAACTCCAGGTAATATGAGTTCCCATAGCTGTTTGGAAACTTTCCCAGAACTTTGAAGTGAAAAGACCGCCACGGTCCGAACTAATCTCCTTCGGAATACCATGGAGTGAAACAATTCTGGAGATATACAATTCTGCTAACTGACTAGCAGTGATAGTCTCTTTGACAGGCAGAAAGTGTGCAACTTTAGAAAGTTGGTCGATGACGACAAGAATAGCATCGTGACCCTTCTGTGACCTGGGAAGTCCTGTAACGAAATCCATCTGAACCTTATCCCATTTCCATAGAGGAATAGGAAGTGGTTGCAGAATTCCAGCTGGTTTCTGATGTTCTGCTTTAACGCGACGACACACATCACATTCGGCAACATAACGAGCAATGTCTTGCTTCATTCTAGACCACCAGTACCTTTGACGGAGATCACGATACATCTTGGTGCTACCCGGATGAATAGACAGCGGGGTATCATGTGCCTCCTTCATGACTTTGTCGGTCATAAGTTCGAAGCGAGGTACGACAATGCGGTTTCTGAAATACAAGGTTCCATCTTCAGACAGCGAGAAATCCCTGTACTTTACAAGGTGAAGGTCTTTCTTCATCAGATCAATTTCAGCATCTTTAACTTGCGCATTCTTAACAGCTTTCTCAAGATCTGGTTGTATCACAAGGTTATTTAGAGAGCCCTGTGGAACAATACGCAGATTCAGCTTGCACAGTTCTTCAAAAAGACGAGGTTGTGCTCGCCTAACCATGAGGTTGTCGCAATAGGACTTGCGGCCTAAGGCATCAACCAACACGTTAGCCTTGCCAGGGGTATAGGATATACCCAAATCATAGTCCGCAATGGCCTCCATCCATCTTTGCTGACGGAGGTTTAGAGATGGTTGAGTGAACAAGTACTTCAGACTTTTATGATCCGTGTAGATCTCGCAACGATTACCGAGAGGGTAATGTCGCCACAACTGCAATGCATAGATCACAGCAGCTAGTTCTAGATCATGTACCGGATAATTCTCTTCATGTGGGCGCAACTGACGAGAGCCATAAGCAATCACTTTGTGCTCTTGCATTAGGACACAGCCTAATCCTTCACGGGATGCATCACAATAAATCACAAAGTCTTTGCGGGTATCTGGAGGAGATAGTACTGGGGCAGATGTCAGCTTGTCTTTGAGTGTTTGAAAGCTTTCCTGACATTTTTCTATCCATTCGAACTTAACACCCTTGTGAAGCAGATCAGTCAAAGGCTTAGCAATCTTAGAAAAGTTCTCGACAAATCGACGGCAATAACTTGCAAGGCCGAGAAAACTTCTCACTTGCTTGACGTTCTTCGGAGGAGTCCAGTCAAGAATAGCCTGAACTCGTTCTGGGTTAACGGCAATGCCATCTTTGGAAATCACATGACCAAGATACGTTACTTCAGAAAGCCAGAATTCACATTTGGAATACTTGGCATACAACTGGTGTTCTCGGAGCCTTTCCAGTACAAGACGGAGGTATTCGGCATGTTCTTCCTTATTCTTTGAATATACCAGAATATCATCTAGATATACCACGACGAACTTGCCGAGATAATCCATGAAGATATAATTCATCAGACGGGAGAATGTGGCTGGAGCATTTGTTAAGCCAAATGACATGACAGTGTACTCATAAGAACCATAGCGAGTAACAAATGCAGTCTTTGGAATATCCTCTTCACGAACACGGATCTGATGGTATCCCAATCTCAAATCAAGCTTAGAGAATATTGAGGAACCGGCAAGTTGATCATACAAATCATTGATCCGAGGAAGTGGATATTTGTTCTGGATTGTGGCTTGGTTAATGGGCCGATAATCCTGAACCAATCGGTTAGTTCCATCCTTCTTCTTAATGAAGAGTGAAGGTGCTCCCCAAGCGGAGGAACTGGGGCGGATGAAGCCTTTCTTAAGTGACGTGTCGATTTCTTCCTTAAGCTCGAGAAGATGATGCGGAGGCATCTTATAAGGACGCTTCGCAATAGGAGTTGTGCCTGGTTTCAAGTCGATGACAAACTCAACAGCTCTAGCAGGGGGTATTCCTGGAAGTTCTTCTGGAAAGACGTCTTGAAAATCACGAACAATTGGAACGTTCTCGATGCCTTCAAGAGGTGAAGCGTTCAATGCATTCAGAACATATATTTGAGTTTCAGCATCCTGAGCTATTTGGGCTGAGTATTTGACTATCTGGCCGGAAGGGTGAGTGATGCGGACTGTTTCAGTGGCACAGTCAATCAAAGCTTTATGAGGCTTCAACCAGTCCATACCCAGAATAATGTCTATGTTGGAGGTCTTGAGAGCAATGAGTGAAACGGGGAACATCAATCCTCCGATCACAATGTGGTTACCGTGGCTTACCATGGTAGTTTGCCAATTAGCCCTAGGTGAATGGATTACTAATGGGATGGACATCTCCTCGAAAAGTATATCATGGCTTCGCGCAAAACTTTCGGACATGAAGGAGTGCGATGCTCCAGAATCAAAGAGGACTGAAGCTGGGATTGAATTCACTAGAAGGGTGCCCATCACAATCTTGGGGTCCTGTCGAGCTTCCTCCATGTTGACTTGGTTGACATGAACAAGTTGACTAGCAGGTAGTCTGGTTTCAACGTTCCTAGCAGGATGTTTTCAATGACTCTTCCTGCAACCAGCAGAAGGACGTGATGCGTGTTGAGGCTGACTCTGACGGCAGTTGATAGTACGGTGCCCTGGCTGTCCACACTGGTGGCACAGACCATCATTATGGGGAGAAACACCAACATTGGTATGTCCACTTGAAATGTTCAGTTGTCTTGGTGGCGAAGGTAGACGAGGTGCAGCATATGACGGCCTTGGTGTTGGAGCAGGTCGATGATGAATATTGTGTGGGATCTAGACTCGACATTTCTAAGTAGGTCGACCGGAAGACGAGCCGACATCTCGAGTACGCTTGAGCGACTCCTGGTACTCAGTCAGAGCTGTTTCAACTTGGAAAGATTTGCTGACAAGCGTTGCGAAGTCTGTGAAATCATGGACATCAAGTGCAAGTTTTATATCGGTACGCAGTCCTTCACGGAATTTCTCCTGCTTGCGTGTGTTGGTGTCGACGTCATCCGCAGCATATCGGGATAATTCAAGGAATTTCCTCTGATATTCATCCACAGTCATTTTACCCTGTGAGAGTTTGCGGAACTCCTGCTTCTTCTGGTCAATCAGACCTTGAGGAATGTACCGTGCACGAAAGGCTGACTGAAATTCCTGCCAAGTGGTTACAGTTTCAGTAGGCAACATACCCTTGTGGCTTTCCCACCATTGAGCAGCTGATCCCCTCAGGTGATACGTCACATAGGTGACGTAACTGTCAGGGATAACATTGGCTGACTTCATCTGGAAGGTAATGTCACGGAGCCAATCGTCAGCGTCCATTGGATCAGTCGAGCTGCGAAAAGTGGACGGATTGAGGCGCACGAATTCTGACAGTGTTATTGGTGTAGGCTGCTGATGAGCATTCTGGTTTGGGAACTGAGCCAATATCCCGGTCATAACCTGACGGTTCAGTTCAAATTGCTGCATCATTGTGGCAATATAAGGTGGAGGTGGAGGATCGTCAGCCATCCTGCCAAATCAACAGGGGCAGTTTAGCAAGAAAAACTGCAGGTGTAAGGAATGATTCATGAAGTAACACGCACAACAGAAGGAAGTGCAATAGATACTTCATCATATTCGCACTAGACATTCGAAGCCACACATAGCCTCGGTTAGTATCCGGCATTACGACAGTTGAAAAGGGAGGGCTAGACATCTAGGCGGCGCGCAGGCACGCGGCAAGGAAGTACACAACGAGACATAGCAAAGGCTACATCAACGTCGGAGAAAACCATTAGAGCGAGGAATCTGCAAGTGACAACACAGGGTGCCCTCGATAAAAGGATCCTGCAAGCAGAACCTGGTCCGCAATCTTGAAGAAAGGGGGGAAATTTTCAGAACACCGGGTGGATGTGATCACGAGAACCTAATGTTGGAGTTAGTAAAATTTATTTAACCCGAATAGAAGAGAGATCAGAGTCCCAGAGTATAGACGAGGAATAAAAGATCCTAATACCACCCAATTGACGACGTGGGCTCGTAAGCCACACAGCCAAGTTAGTAAAATAGTTTTCGGTTACTAGACTCAACTTCGGCCAAGGAGTTAGAAAGGGGGGTTCCTACAGTCAGTCGGCTCTGATACCAACTTGTGACGCCCCCGGCTCAATCGTGCACTAATCATACACGCAAAAGCACACAATCAAGCCTAAGGACTCACGGGAAGATATCACAACACAAGTCTAAAATATAAATAAAGTCATACAAGCTTTATATTACAAGCCAGGGGCCTCGAGGGCTCGAATACATAAGCTTGCGAACAAGCGTCAGCGGAAGCATCAGATATCTGAGTACAGATATGAAACAGTAACAGAAAGGCCTTTAGAAAGGCGGGGCAAAATAAAACACTACGATCGAAAGGCGTAGGCCTCCTGCATGGGACCCTCCGATCCTACTCCTGGTCGTCAGTCAACTCGTAGAAGTATCCATCCTCTGGGTAGTAGTAGCGATCGTCGGCGGGGACAGTTGTCTCAGGGGCTCCGTCATCTTGGTCACGACAAACTGATAAGGGGAGAAAAGGAAAAACAAAGCAACCGTGAGTACTCAGAAGTACTCAGCAAGCAAGGATCTACACTACATATGCAACATTTTCAAAGGGAAGGCTGTATATGTGGACTAGGCTGCAGAAATGCCAGAATAGAGAGAAGGCCTAGTCCTATCGAAGACTAGCATCTTCATTGGTCTTGCAGCAATAGAAGAGAGCAGAACAGATCAATATAATGTAGTAGTAACATTAAGTCTCAACCTCACCCAGAGATCCTTTCTCGACTCCCTGCGAGAAAGCAATCCCAGAGCCATAGTATCCAAGTATCCAGTTCTAAATTGTATCAATCAGGATACAACTCCGAGTGTCCTTTACCGTAGGACCGGCTATCGATAGAAGTTTTCTTCCCTGCAGGGGTGCACCAACTTACCCAACAAGCTCGATTAACCCCGACCAGACACACTTTCCTGGGTCATGCCCGGCCTCGGTCAAATGACACATCGCAACCCTACCTACAGCTCAGCAGAGAGGTCCCCGCCGGTCTACATCCTAAGCGCAAGGGGGTCTTGGCCATCGCCCCTCGCCCTCCGGGTCGTTGCGCACATGGCTCAGATCCAAGCACCACCCCTGTCGGGAATGGCGCCAATCACTCCATGCCGCACTGCTGAACTGGACATCTGACAGAGCTTTCGGCTGATGCATACGATGCAGAACGCCCATACTATGCCCACGTGATGGTTAGTGCTATCAGGCCATAGACCTGCTCGAATCAAATATCCAAATCGCTAGTACCTTGGGCTTGCGGTAACGAGCAGAGACTCACGAAAGATGTGACCCCGTCGCCCCGTCTCGAGGACCTGCGGCAAGGGCCAAGAATGCCCGACCGCGCCTCGTATTCTCACTCGGGCACCACACTGGCACCCGTCTTCACAACACTCGCTTCTCAGGCGCACGCGAGTACCCCTCAGGGCCGACCCGCCTATCCAAGTAACAGTGTAAAGTCCAAGTATCCGTGTGTCTATAACATCAGGGGAATCCGAGGTATCACCCTCATTGAATTTCCACTCGATGTATCCGTCAAGGTGAACTCGGAGGAATCACCCTCGATGGGTTCACACTTGATGTGTTGCACGACAGCGTCGTTACCGGAAGTGGTGAAGGAGGAATCACCCTCGATGACCACGACCGAATAGCTACTCTACAGAGTTAACATCAGAAGTGCTACACGAGGTATCACCCTCGGCACTCGATATTAACGCTGCGGTGTCGTTACAACTAAGGGGGGTGATGTGCGGTGTCGGGGCCTGGTCTTCAATCCCGTTGATCGGGTCTTCAGATAATCCAGCGGGCAGTCGGGATAAGTGGGGTCACTGATAGGTCTCTACCCAGCCTATACTAAGTAGTTTAGGATATGCAGGTAATTATCAACAGCAGGTTACAATGAACAAGCTATGCATCAGAATAGGTAAAGCAGTAGTAGCAGCAATTCTAATGCAAGCATGAGAAAATAGATTGGGCGATATCGGGATGATCAAAGGGGGGGGGCTTGCCTGGTTGCTCGGCGGCAAAGGCAAAGTCGTTAACGGGGTCGTCGGGCTCCTGAGCTGCGTCGGTACCAGGAACTGCGTCGGGGTCTAACGAGAGAGAAGAGGGGGAGGAAACAGTATAAATACACAGCAAATATGAGCAACACAATATACGATATGACAATATGCAGTGCCGGGTGTGTCCTAGCGTATGGTTGCACGTCACTGAGGAAGGAGGAATCCATCCGGGAATGTTTTCCTGGTTCCGGACATTTGTCAGACAGATGGCCGGAGGAGAACGGTTCCATGTTCAGGTAGTTAGGGACGCGTGACGTACGAACGGACCGTGAATTCGAATTCGTCTCGTCGTTCTGAGCGATTTTCATGTACAAAGTTTTTCGATCTGAGCTACGGATTAAAAGATATGATTTTCTAAAGATTTTAGCATTTTCTGAAATTAATTTAAATTTAACAGAAAAGGAATTATGACATCAGCATTGCGTGAGGATGACGTCAGCAGTCAACAGAGACGCTGACCAGGTCAAACCTGACATGTGGGTTGGACCCACATGTCAGGTTTGACCTGGTCAGCGTCTCTGTTGACTGCTGACGTCATCCTCACGCAATGCTGATGTCATAATTCCTTTTCTGTTAAACTAATGTCATAATGTCATAATTCATTCCAGTGGGACCCACATGTCAGTCTCTGTTTTGACTAACAGCGAGTTAAACTAATTAATAGGATAATTAGAAGAGTGGGCCCAGCCTGTCAGTGAGACATTAGTTAAACTAATTACTTTCACTTTAATAATTCGTTTAATTAACCTAATTACCAGAGGGGGCCCACATGTCAGTGGAACAGGGCGCGGCCACGTCAGCGTTGACGTGGTCAACGGACAAGCTGGGGCCCGTGGGGCCCACAGTCAGTGGCACGGAGGCGGGGCCCACCCTTGCCACGTTGGCTGGCCGGCGGCTGAACGCCGGCGAGCCCGAAAACACGGCGGAGGCTCGGGAGAGCTGCGGGTTTCACGCACGGTGGGTCAAATCGAGCGCCGTTTCTTGCTCTCGATCGGGCATCCCGAGCCGCGTCGATCTAGCCTACCGGCGCTAGCTGCGGTGGTCGGAGCGGAGCGCGGTGAGCTCGTCGGCGGACGGTGGCATTCGGGTGAGACGGCGAACAGCGTTGCAGCGTACGTGCGAACGAGCCAAGAGGCTAGGTGTGACCTGCGCGATGCGGTGAAGCGAGCGGGCACAGTTGCGGGGCCATTTGGTCACCGGAGCCATGCCGGCGACGAGGCGGGCAGCGGCGCATTCGGCTACGGTGGAGGCGCTCGCTAGGGGCCGCAAACGATGGCGCGAGGAGAGGGAGAAAAAGCGGCAGCTTACAGCGCTCCTGCAGGTGTGCTTAAGTGGGTTCGGGGTGGGCTCGAGGCGGCGAATCGACGGCGGCGATGCGGGCGGCCGCAGGTTGAAGACGACGGAGTTGGGGACGATGCCGGGGTCCTCGGCTCGGTCCAGTCGGCGCAGGCGAAGTAGAGGCCGCCGGCGAAGCTCAGGGACACATCGGGGAGGCGTATGGGGCGCGGTGGTCGTGGCTACGCCGGAGCCATGGCGTCGTTGGCGCTCGGGTGAGGGGGAAGCAGAGAGGGAAGAGTTGAGGAGTGGCCAGGGGGGGCCGGGGGAGCGCTGGGCGCTGCCCTTTATCCACGGCGAGCGAGAGCGCGCACTGTCGAGCGGGAGAGAGGGGGGGCCGGGGCGCGGGTGTGCGTGCGCGCGTCAGGTGCTCGACAATGAGGCAGCGCGGGTGAGCAGTGCGGGGTAGGGGAAGAGCTAGGTGGGTCGGGCCGCACTGTGCACTCGCGGCCCAGGCAGCGGTGGGCTTCTTTCTCTTTTTCTTTTTCTAATTTCTTTTCTGTTTTCTCTTTTTAGTTTCTGTTTAGGCTTTTGTTTTTATTTCAAAACACTTTTGTGAAATATGAGACTAGCCCAAATAAATATGGAGCATCATTAGTCACTGCTAGAAATTGGTTTGATGTCCATATCTTTTTGTTTGGATTTTATTTAATTGAAAAAGGATTAAATAGTATTGTTTTGCTGTTGTTCCTTGCTGTTTGAGTCCTTTTACGATTCCAATAAATGTTGCAATCAATTTTATAAAAGCTTTGGGAATATTTGCAACATGCTGCACATTTTAGTTTTTATGTTGGATAACTTTTATGTTCCACTTTCAGTTTGAATTTCCAATTGAGTTTGAATTTGAAAAGAGATATGATACTAATGTTGATTAAGCACTGTTGATCATGATGACATGGCATAATCAAAAGGGTGGTTACTGTAGTTAACCACTGGGGGTGTTACAGGTCCCCAAACAAAAGGTGTGTTCTTCTTACTCAAGGCATGCAACGGTGCGGCAATAGTGCTAAAGTCTTTCACAAAGTGACGATAAAAACCCGCTAGACCAAGGAAACTATGCACTTGTTGCAAATTAGTGGGTTGGGGCCAAGTTTTAATTGCTTCAATTTTAGAATCATCAACATGAACACCCTTTGAGGACACAACGAAACCCAAGAAAACAACCTTGTCAACACCAAAATTGCATTTTTTCATATTGGCATAAAGTCGCTCTTCCCTAAGTGTTTGCAAAACGGCCCAAAGATGATCTATATGTTCCTTGAGGGATTTGCTAAACACAAGAATGTCGTGAAAGTAAACCACAACAAACATGCCAATGTAAGGGCGAAGCACATAATGCATAACACGCATGAAAGTACCGGGTGCTTCCGATAAACCCATAGGCATAACTAACCACTCGTACAAGCCGAATTTTGTTTTGAAAGCGGTTTTTCATTCATCACCTTCTTGTATGCGTATTTGATAATAGCCACTCTTAAGATCAATTTTAGAGAAAATGGAGGCACCGCTAAGCTCATCTAGCATATCATCAAGTCGTGGAATGGGATGCCTATATCGAACGGTGATAGCATTGATAGGTCTACAATCAGAACACATGCGAAAGCTACCGTCTCTTTTTGGCACGAGAATGACCGGTACGGCACAATGACTCAAACTTTCACGCACATGTCCGTGGTCTATGAGATGTTGGACTTGCCTTTGTATTTCTTTGGTTTCTTTAGGGTTGACGCGGTATGGGGCCTTGTTAGGAAGAGGTGCGCCGGGGATGAGGTCGATCCGATGTTCGATTCCACGTAGAGGAGGAAGACCGGGAGGTAGCTCATCGGGAAAGACATCCACGAATTCCTGCAACAAATCGGACAACACTAGAGGAAGAGGATTAGGATTGTTAGTCTTGGCCACCTCATCTTTGCACAATAGTACGTAGTGCATGACACTCGATGGGTTCTCACACACTTCTCTCATCTCTCTTTTTGTGGCTAGGAGGACCAAGTTTTTCTCTCTTGGCGAAGAGTCACTCATTTGTGGCTTGTGGCGCTCACTCACTTTGTGGTGGTTCACTCTCTCACTAGTCTCTCCACGATGGGTGGATACTTGCTTGTCGACGATCACTTGGCTTGGTGACATAGGTCGTAGCACGCACTCCGTTCCCTTCATCTTGAAGGTATAGTGGTTTGTTCTCCCGTTGTGGATGACATCGCGGTCGAATTGCCAGGGTCTTCCCAAGAGAAGATGGCACACGGACATAGGAACCACGTCACACTCCAAGGTGTCCTCGTAAGCGCCTATTTTGAAGGAAACTAGCACCATGTGCTCCACTTGAATGGTGCCGGAGTCGCTTAGCCATTGAACCTTGTAGGGGCGAGGATGCTTCTTATTGACCAATTGTAGCTTGGAACATAGCTCTTCACTTGCCAAGTTGTGGCAACTACCTTCATCGATGATGACTTTCACGGAGCGCTCGTTGATGCCAGGCCTTGGTGTGGAAGATGTGACACCGTTGGTCTTCGTCTTGTTGGTGTTGAAGTGTCAAGACCTTGGAGACCACAAGAGCAGGACTTGAATCATTGTCACAATAGACTTGAGCATCTTCTTCTTCGTTCACTAGACGATGCATGGCGACGTGCTCGAGAGCTTCCATCTCGTCTTCACTCATGGAGTCGTACGTGCCATCATCATTGGCGATCATGGTTCGCTTGTTGATGCATTGGAAAGACTTGTGCCCGCGGCCACCACATGTGAAGCACTTGATAGAACTTGTCTTGATGGTATCGTCCGGTGGTGCCGATGAAGAAGAAGTCTTGTTCTTGTAGTTGCTTGCCAGAGGTCGTGTTGAGGAAGGCGATGCTTGCTTGTAGCTTGACTTGTCGCCGGTACTTGGTGATGCTCTAGTCGAGGTAGGAGGTGCCAAAGTCGTAGTAGAGGTAGCTTGAGTGTAGGAGCCGTAGGTCTTGGATGAGTACTTGGCGTACTTGAAGTCTTCTTGTACTTGCCATTCCGCCTTAGTCGCTTGATGAACTCGCTCGAGAAGGTTGGAGTAGGGATGGAAATCGGCAATCTTCCGTATTGGGTGGTTGAGGCCGTTCAAGAAGCGTGCCATTGTTTGCTCATCATCTTTTTTGACATTGGCTTGTATCATGGCAATCTCCATTTCTTGATAGTATTCTTCCACCGTCTTCGTGCCTTGCTTGAGGAGTTGTAACTTCTTGAAGAGATCACATGTGTAGTATGTGGGCACGAAGCGGGCTCGCATGACGTCCTTCATTTGTGTCCAAGTCGTGATGGGTGGCTCCTTCTTCTCGCGGCGTCGCTCAATCACTTGCTCCCACCAAATGAGGACATAATATTGAAACTCGTGGGATGCCATGGCGATCTTCTTTTCCTCGTCGTAGTTGTGAAGACAGAATATCTTGTCTACTTTCAATGCCCACGAGAGGTACTCCTCGGGATCGTTGCTTCCTGAGAACTTGGCATGGTGAACTTGAGCTTGCCGTAGCAGAGTTCTTCATCATAGTGACGGTTGTGATGTCGCTCTTGTCGTGGAAGAGGGTCTTCAAGCACTCGTTCCGCTTGGTATCGCTCTTGTCGTGGAGGGTGTCGAGGCATATGATCCTGGTTTCGCCTTTCTTGCAGTTCTTCATGTCGTGCGGCTTCTTCTTGTCGTTCTTGACGTATTGCTTCCTCTTGTTCACGTACCTGATGGTTGCGTTGGGCAACGGCTCTAGTGGACTCTCGGAGCACATCTTGAGCCGCTTGAGCTTGAGTTTCACGACTTTGTTGCTCTTGCCGGATTGCATCGCCGTCTTGGGATGCTTGACGAGGACGTTGTGGAGGTAGATCGTGCTCCATAGCTTCTTGTTGTTGACGTCTCGCTTGTTCACGTGCTCGAACTCGCTCTTGTAGGCCATTGCCATGGAAAGGATTATCTTGAGCTTGGCGATCTTGATTGTCGTTGCGTCGAGGAGGACTCGCATCGGAAGAAGAGTAGGACGACGAGTGTCGACTTGAGTGGCGCCGTCTTGGTGAAGAGGTTGAGGAAGATGCGCGGCTCACGATCATGTTGCGGAATTCATCCATTTGTTTGGAGAGCTTGGCGTCCAAATAGTCCCGTTGTCGTGCTTCCGATTGTAGTAGGTCGGTGGCGAGTTGCTCGATGCGATCACCCAAAGCTTCACTCTCTTGATGTAGAGCTCGTTGCGTGATGAAGAAGTGATTCTTGGTGACGTAGTCACGTTCGTCATCTTGTTCCTCGAAGAGAGGGTTCGCCGAAGAAGAAGGCCTATCCATCATGTAGAAGTGGTGGTGAGTAGGAAAATGAGAGAACAGTACCAAAGATACCTTTTCTGAAGATTGTGGATGTATCAATTACGATCCCACGTGATGCTATAATAGTAGAATTGGTACCGGGTTTTTTTTCTCACACCTACAAGTAATAAGCTTATGATGGATCTCGGTTAGGAAGTGGCACAAATAATTCAAGCAAATGTTAGTCAAGATGTCGAAAAAGTTGAAAAGACGCACGAATCGCAAGTAAGACAAATAGATCAAACCCAAGGATATCACTAGGAACACACACACGGAAGATAAATGGGATCCGCGCAACCAAGGAATGAGCACAAGATGTGTAACCACGGATAAAGCTCTTGTTGCACAGATACTAGAAAGACATAGCTCGATTGCTCTAATGGGCTAGATACGCTAGTGCACCAACCTAAGAGAGAAACGGGTAGTCTACTATCCCAAGAATGCTTATGTATGAATGAACCATGCTAAACGGCTCAATGCTATTGCTTACAAGCTCTTGCTTCTATTTCTTTTTCTTTTGCTTAAAAGCTTTTTTTACGATGCCACAATGCTTGATATTCGAGCCGGTGATGCGAAACAACAAGTGGGATTTGCACGGGGGAGGCGTAACACTAACGGTGCACTAGGGCATGGCCCGGCAATTCTCAACTCACTAGTCTCGATGGGTAAGCTACGCAAAAGAGGCTCGAAGCTATCAAGGTAATGGCAAGGGTTATAGTATGGTGTCGTCGAGGTTACCGTCCTTGCTTACGGTTGGTATGAAGATGGAGTTGACGATGTCGATGTGGAGTCCGAGTCGAATGTCGAGTGGCGGTGATGATGAAGACAAATCGCGCCTAAGTAGCCGAAACACCTTAGGACACGAGGGAAACCGCAACCCAAAACTCAAACAACCACGAGAAATATTGCGGAAGAACACAAGTGGTGGTGGGGTGTCAAAATTTTGCAAAACAGGAAATGGCCGAAAGGCTCTGGATGTTCGATGCGCACGAGGTAAGTGAGGCCCGTGTGCACGGGGTCCCGATGGCCCGTGCGCACGGAGTGCTCTGCGAGCGGATGAACAGCTCCTGATCCGTGGCTATTTCATGGAGTATTCTTCCATCGTCCTCGTGCCTTGCTTGAGGAGTTGTAACTTCTTGAAGAGATCGCGTGTGTAGTATGTGGGCACGAAGTGGGCTCGCATGACGTCCTTCATTTGTGTCCAAGTCGTGATGGGTTGCTCGTTCTTCTCGCGGCGTCACTCGATCACTTGCTCCCACCAAATGAGGACATAATCTTGAAACTCGAGGGATGCCATGGAGATCTTCTTTTCCTCGTCGTAGTTGTGAAGACGGAATATCTTGTCTACTTTCAATGCCCACGAGAGGTACTTCTCGGGATCGTTGCTTCATGAGAACTTGGGCATGGTGAACTTGAGCTTGCCATAGCGGAGTTCTTCATCATAGTGACGGTTGTGATGTCGCTCTTGTCGTGGAAGAGGGTCTTCAAGCACTCGTTCCGCTTGGTGTCGCTCTTGTCGTGGAGGGTGTCGAGGCATATGATCCCGGTTTCGCCTTTCTTGCAGTTCTTCACGTCGTGCGGCTTCTTCTTACCGTTCTTGATGTATTGCTTCCTCTTGTTCACGTACTTGACGGTTGCGTTGGGCAACGGCTCTAGTGGACTCTCGGAGCGCATCTTGAGCCGCTTGAGCTTGAGCTTCACGACTTTGTTGCTCTTGCCGAATTGCATCACCGTCTTGAGAAGCTTGACGAGGACGTTGTGGAGGTAGATCGTGCTCCATAGCTTCTTGTTGTTGACGTCTCGCTTGTTCACATGCTCGAACTCGGTCTTGTAGGCCATTGCCATGGAAATGATTATCTTGAGCTTGGCGATCTTGGTTGTCGTTGCGTCGAGGAGGACTCACATCGGAAGAAGAGTAGGACGACGAGTGTCGACTTGAGTGGCGTCGTCTTGGTGAAGAGGTTGAGGAAGATGCGTGACTCTGTCACGATCATGTTGATGCGTTGGTGTAGAGTCCATGGGGATGATGGAAGGATGCTCCGCATCATCCTCTTTTTCCATTGCTCATTTGCTCAGATCTGCTGGTCTTGTATAGGATTGGGAGTATATCGATTAGAGGGGGTGAATGGGATATTTAAAATTCCTTTAGAAACTTTAATTCTCTCAGCTCAGCACAACGGAAATGAAACTACAGCGGGAGCACTGAAACTAAATCAGAATGGGCACACGAGAATAAACAGGTTAAACCAATAAGAATAAGCAAAACTTTCGATGAAATTGATGATAATCTTCCTAGTATAGTGACAGAGTACTTTCACGATGATAATGGTAACACGGAAAGGAAACATGACAAACAACATTGATGAACAATATGAACAAAACAGAACACGAATCAAACAATCTACTGAGAAATGTTCATTGGAGCATGACTCAGCTAAATTACAAAGTAACACCAAATGATCAATAGACGAGCATATAGACAAACAACTTTGAGCACAACAAATTGAAATACACTAAACAATATACCATAGATCATATAAAAAACAGAGGACAAAATAAGATCAGGGAGATATCTATCGGGACATGATGCACAGAAGATAAACTACTGAAAGAATTGCAGTAGCATAGAAATAACCAGTGGTGCTCGTTGGCGACAGATAATTTGGTAGACCAGTTCACTCTTCTTCAAAAGGGCTATGTCTTGTTGGAGGGACTTGTGAATGAACACAGGAGCAAACCTCTCTCTGTCCTATTCTCCTTCAACGTGAAGCTGATCAGGCTTCACCCGATTTCACTCGGGGTAGATAGTTAATGGCGATCTCCAATCTTTCGACAGACTTGCTTCGCGAGCCACAATTACTCTTGGTTGTTGAAGACTTTGGCTTGATCAAGACAATTACTCTTCGACACTCAAGTCGACACCTATCCGTCTAGAGAGTGTGCAACTCTCAAAAGTAATAGGTACGAGAACGCTCAACTTATATCTACTGTGATGCTCAATTAGTATCTAAGTTTTGGCTCTTGATGTTCTCCCAGTGGATTTTAAACTCAAATCTCTCGAAGAGGAGTGCTCAATCAATCTTCTCAGAATTTCAAGCGAAGCAGCCAACAATCAACGTTGGAGCGGGTAGCTATTTATAGCCGCAGCCTTCCCAACAGGGAAATGACCATTTTGGACACGCGGTCGAGCCAATGGCCAACCGGCACGTTTTCAATGGTCGGGTTTCGAGCACACTGTAACTTTTCTTGAGGAACAAGTAAAGCTGACTCCTCGGTCCGAAACATATCTCTCGCAGCCTAGAAGAACAATGTCTCTGGCTGACAAGTAAAGTTTCGGAGCACAAAGAGACTTCTCTCAATCTTCCATAGGTTTCGGCTAAGCATCACAACAGAGCTAAGTCTCGAATACCTATACCCCTTTTAATAGTATGGTGTTCCTATGGCTCAAATAACAGAAAGAAGAACAATGAAACAAATACGACGTCTTTGCTTCGCCTTCAAACTTCTTGACTGCAGCCATTTCTTCTCGGGCACACTGAAGAACAATTGCTTCACTTCAGCAATATTTTAAGGGGTCAACTCCGTCACAGAATCTTCTCGGTATAGTTTCTTCTCGAAACATATCCCTATCTTCTTTGCAACGCAGATATTTCTCGGTGAAGTTCTTCAAACTTCACATCAGAATGTAGCATCCTTCTCGATATGTCAGGGACTATTTCTGTCTGTGTGCACTAGTAAACAAACATGTCTCTTATTGTTTCTGATAACAATCTCCAAAACCCAAGGGGGCAAACCATTGCACCAACATCTTGTTTATGCCCAAATTGGACACCCACCCTTGAAGGTTTAAAAGCAGAGATAAATCTTATCAAGACACAATTGGGTGTTCCTTTTCTCTAGAATTAATCATCTTGGTCTCTTGGGCAATCTGGACCACGAGAAATGATTGTATTTTCTAGGGCATTGCGCCAAGCTTATATAATGCATGAGAAAATTAAGAAAGAGCTAAACTGGATTGTGATCAGAGCGACAAGGAAGAACTACAACAGCTTAGAGAATTGGGTGAAGTCCTTTGTATAGCTTTAAGCCTTTGTCGCTGAACAAGCTCTTCTATGGTTGTTGTTGTATTTGTATATGCAGCTTGTATAGTTTCTTTTTCCTTTTTTCGGACCTATTCTTTGCACTTATTATTTTGAAAATTGATAAAAAAAACACAGCAGAGTCCTGATGTTTCCCTAAAAGAAAAACATGTCTTGCTTTGAAAACTATGAACTTTGTACGGATCATGTTGGTTTGATTCTTTATGGCTTTGTTGGCTACTCCTTCCGTTTCTTGACTCAGATTTGTCTAGATACGAATATATCTAGACATGTTTTAGTGTTAGATACATCCGTATGTAGATAAATCCAAATCAACTAATTTGAAACGGGGGAGTAGCAAGCTGGCTGTCCCTTTCTGTCAACCTATCATGGCATGAACGCTTCTTCAAGCAGGATACATGATCCTACACCTAGCCCCTAGTACCTAGCTAGAACAGTATGTCGCTACATGGATCCATGCGGCAACTAACTCGATATAAAGAGCATAAATAGATGAAAGTGAAGTCTCAAATCTCAATATAGTTATGAAATTATGCATATGCGTATCATGAAACAAGAGCCAGATTTAGGGCATGTATGATTCATAGCTACAATACACTGTCACATTTATTTAATGCCTTACTGTGTCAAACCACAAACAGTGTGGCGGGAAAATTGGTCACACAAGTTAGACAAAGTATACAAGGCCTTCGCTGTGCTAGTTGAAAATCGCCGCCAAGAAAGTGTGCATGCCACAGTTATGACACTGAAACAAATAATAGCCTTATGGAACTTGGCAAATCGTCTTCTATGAACATGCTGCTAACTTGAATATTAAGATTCGCTTGTAACAATTAGAGTAACTCCAACGCGCCGACCCAAAAGAAGGCGATTTTGTCCGCTTTTTGTCTGTTTGGGTCGGTCCGGCGGACACCCATGTTCGTTTTCGTGTTTGGGTCGGCGCTTACCCCAACGCTGGCCGGACCCATTTTTAAGGTCGCTCAAAAAAAATTACCGCAAACATTTTGAAAAATAAAAACGTTAATGCCGGCCACAAAGGCCGGCGAGAGTCCACGAATCCACTTTTACATTAATTAAAACATTAAATAAATCTAAAATTACGAGGGGGTGCGCTATCCTAGGCATCATTGTCGTCGTCGGGGTCGGTGAGGTCGATGAGCGTCGGCGGCAGGCCAGCCCAAGGGAACGCTGATGACCAGGCTCTAGCGACGTCATCCGCCGCTGGCTGCACCGCTGCCGACTGGGCTGCCACACCCGGGCAAGGCCCTCCTCCTCCTCCGCCTTGCGGCGCTCCTCCTTGGCGTCGTGCTCTAGTTGCTCGAGGTACTCGCCTCCGCGGCGCTCCTCGGCCATCCTTTGCTGCCGCCATTGCTCGAGGTACCGCTCCTCCTAAGCCGGCGTCGCTCCCGACCAGATCGGTGGCGCGCTGACCCACTCGCGCACCACCCCGGTCCATGAGTAGCGCTCGATGGGGGTCGGCGTCGGCTCGGTCTTAACGGGGGACGGCAGCACGACGTAGTCACCGGCCGCGGAGAGCGCCATGGCCTCTGCCATGCACGCCTGGTACGCCGCCACCTCCTCCCCCTCGCTTTCACGGACGGCAACCGCCAGCGCCGCCTGGTAGGCGGCCTTCGCCTCCTGGTCCTTGTCGCGCACGACGAGGGGCGGCGGCTGGGAGCCATGCCGCACGTCGCGGACGCCGCGCCTCCTGGCTTCCTCGTGCTCGAACGCGAACCACTGCTCCCAAGCGGGAGAGTTGGTTGTGTAGGCGGGGTCGCCAGCGCCGCACCTCCTCCGCATGCGCTCGCGCCGACTGCGGCGCCGTCGGCATTGGGATCCTCTCCGGATCCAAGTGCCAGTCGAGTGGCAGCGTCATGTCGGGATATGGGAGGGGGACGCGGTGCTTCTAGTGTCACTTTGTCTGGTGCACTGGGACGTTGATGCGCTGCCGAGGCCGGGGGGAAGACGTCGGCGGAGGCGAGGGGAGGCGGCGGGGGCCTTGCCCATGCCCTTGCCGGAGAAGAAGCCCATGACGGTGGCTAGGGTTTGTCGCCGACGGGGGAGCATAGTAGGTGGCGACATGGGGACGGGGGCGTCTGGAAGGGAATGAGGACGGCCCCCCACCGCACACTCGGATTAAAAAAAGCCGGCTGCCGTCGCTAACGCGTGGGTCCGCGGTCGGCGGTCGTCATTAATAAAGACGACCGCGGTAGTTTGGCGGCCGCCAGGTGAGGACGCGGCGGACACAGAGAGGACGCGTGGGGCGTCCGCGCCGACGCATTTCAACCGGAAATGGGTCCGCACGGATGCGAAGCGGAAGCGTTTTGAGAATGGGTCGGCGTGTTGGGCCAGCACTTTTGTCCGCGACGATCCAAACGAACGGCGGCGGACGAAATAGGTACCTGGTTGGAGTTGCTCTTAGTTACTGTGCACCTTAATGGTTTCTTTCTTGGATAATTGAAGAAAATACATGGAGAGATCATGTTCTTCAGTCGCTATCTGATAAACTAGGCGTCGTGGGGCATCGCTTTGGTTGGCTAATGCGTTTGGTGCCTCGCGTTAGCTAACCATTCCCCGGTGTGTCCACTCTTAACTAATTAACTTGGTAGCCTGTCCTTGGCTATGTTCAGTTGAATTAATCTGGTACGCAAGCAGACTTGTTCGCGACAGCTTATTGGCGAAGAACCTACAGAGCAATACCTGGAACAATTAATAAATAATCAATAAGCTAGCTTGCATAATCTCCATCAGAAATCTAGGACGTACTACTGCAGATTAAGTGTTGAGCTGTTCAGAGAAAAAAG
This sequence comes from Thinopyrum elongatum, assembly GCA_011799875.1. Classification (NCBI taxonomy): domain Eukaryota; kingdom Viridiplantae; phylum Streptophyta; class Magnoliopsida; order Poales; family Poaceae; genus Thinopyrum; species Thinopyrum elongatum. The sequence goes on along the minus strand of CM022298.1, from coordinate 378,038,555 downwards.
GACATGTCAGTGTTGTAAAAGAAGGACATGCATGTCAGTGTTAATAGTAGTAGTTTGTCAAGGAAACTGTAATGGCAGATACCATTTTTGTGTTAAACAAGCTAGGCATGTATGGCTAGCTATTCCTGTGTTGGTACGTAGCTGACGAAGAGGAGATGGAAGAGCATGCTGTGTTACTTGAGGAAAACAGAGCCATGTACAGATAAAGGCCAGACAGAAGCGAAACAACCCGACTGAATCGACGTACGTATTTGTGTGGATGGAGAGGTACAAGAGATGATCGATGATCTTGCACCGAGGTCAATGAGTGGATCCAACATAGGTAGGTAGCGTTTTTCTCACTCGACATAGGTACGTGCGGCGGACGTGGGGTCATGCATCTGAATCCAAGGTCTACGCGTGGTTGAATTCGTGGATCCATGCTGAAACGGACTGCACAGTGATGGAATGGAAAGATATCGGATTTTGATCTCCTTTGGCGTAGCAATAGGTACAGGAATTATGATCACACGGTTTAGGCTCTGGCCCGACGCTGACGCCATGAGTCGCGAAGGGTGATGGGAGAAAAGTAAAGCCCATTGCGGGGACAGAATCTGCTCATCCATCAACGTCCATCTGAAAACGGATCCAGGTCGGGTCGCATAGCACAGCAGCACGTATGTACTCCACACAGTAGCAGCCTAATTAATTGCTACCCTGCCGTTCACATACTCCAGCGATCGACAACTAGTACCGCGCGCTGGGACTAACCGGAGTAACACCTATAACATCACACATGTCTAGACAAAATAAATAATGTGACCAGTAATTAATAAGAAAAGAGAGATAAGTAGTAACATAGCTAATTACTGTAACATCACATATACCAAGACAAGATGAGTCTACAAACTAATAAATAAAATAATGCATGACATCACACATATGTTACTCCCCACTATAGAGATAGTAACATAGACTAGTAACATATGCATGTTACTGGTCTAAATTACTACCCATTGTGACTAGTCTAACTCTAACTAGAGATGCAAACAGTACTAGCTCGTTATAAAAGGGAAGGTTGCATGCCGAGGCCACAAGAGAGTAGAAGATAGTATATCCAGGAGCACCAAGCTAGCTAGCTAACTATTTGCGCGCCCAATTCAGGCATATTGGCATGCTATTCCACAGGCCAATTGCACACTTCACTTGCTTCTTGGATCCTTCTCAACAATTAAGCTTGGTACTCTAGCCTGGTAGGATCGATGGCTGAGCAGAAGCAGCAGCAGCAGGTTGGGGATGACGAGTTGCTGGAGGCGGAGTGCGTGGTCGACATGCCGGAGGTGGTCCAGCGGCAGGACTCGCTGTACCGGGACGCCTCCAGGGCCGGCGGCGCCAGCCACCACGGCCATGAGCGGTGGGGCAAGACGCTGCGCCTGGCGTTCCAGTGCGTCGGCGTGCTCTACGGCGACATCGGCACGTCGCCCCTCTACGTCTACTCCAGCACCTTCACCGCCGGCGTCCGGCACACCGACGACCTCCTCGGCGTCCTCTCCCTCATCATCTACAGCTTCATACTCTTTACCATGGTCAAGTACGTCTACATCGCCCTCCGCGCCAACGACGACGGAGACGGTACGCACGCAGATTAGCTTAGCTAGCTCCTCCATCTTCAATTCTTCTTCTTCCTCTTCCTTCTTTCTTTGTATATACTCGATGGTAGTAATTAATTAGATTGCGCGACGTACGTGTTACACGTACGTACGGTGCACCTAGCTAGCTAGCTACCTTAGCATGCAACAAATTGACGCAGCATCTGCATGTACCAACAGCTTAATTTTTTTTTTTTGAGAACTACCAACAGCTTAATTGGACTCCCGACCCAACGGCAAAATTGATCGTTTGGTGCATGCATGGTACACCACCGTCTCTTGTCGTCTCTTCCTAAAAACACAAGGTTTTCCAAACTCAAGTGGGTCAAGTGGCCGTGCGTGCATGTGTTTGTTGTTATTAACTAGTAAATTATAATAACAGAGAGCTAGTTCGTACTCGATCAACGTAGTAATACTTCTCATATTGTGCATCATATAAATATAATCCTACGATCTGCAGTTAGCATGCATGGTACTAGTATATACGAAAGGCCCAAATTAAAGAAGTTGTTGCATGACATGTACGGAATCTGAATGGTATATATGCATGCAGGCGGTACGTTCGCGCTCTACTCTCTCATCTCGCGGCACGCCAAGGTGAGCCTGGTGCCGAACCAGCAGGCGGAGGACGAGCTGCACATCATGGAGCAGGACGACCCCAAGTCCTTCAGCCGGCGGCGCGCCCTGGCCACGCTGCAGCTGGCCTCGCCGGCGGCGTACCGCGCGCAGCGGGTCAAGGAGCTCCTGGAGACGAGCAAGCCCGTGCGCATCTCGCTCTTCCTGCTCACCATCCTCGCCACGGCCATGGTGATCAGCGACGCCTGCCTGACGCCGGCCATCTCCGTGCTGTCCGCCGTCGGGGGGCTCAAGGAGAAGGCGCCGCACCTCACCACAGGTACGCACCATGCATATATATCTTTCAGTCTACCGTGTACGTACGTCTAGAGGTATCAACATCATCATATACAACTCAGCCGGCCGGCTGAACAAGTGTGAACACGAGGGATGAGGTCGACGACCAGACCAGCTAGAGTGTAGCGTGGCGTGATTTAGATGCAACGCAGCATAGAGCAGCGAGGAAAAGCAAAAATCAGTTGAGGCATATTAATTGCTGCGAGAAAAACAGCATCCATCCGTCCATGTCCGCCATTTCTTTCTCCGATGGGTCAGTGTGTATATAGGTAGGTCTCTTCTCTTCTCTTCTCTTGTAGTCCAGCCGTCCAGGCATGATTAAGCTTGAGGACCTGTGAATGGCGCCATCGCCATCCAGCAGTTATCGGTCGGTCGATCGGCATGTATAGCATAGTGGTGCTTACGCAGCCTCACTGCTATCCACACGTACATCCATCCATCCAGCGCGCGCGTATCATCAACTTCTTTAAAACACGCACGTACGAGTACAGGGTCGACAGACATAGTACCCAACATCTACTGTGCTCCGCCTCTTGTGTTCAGACTCGAGATGCACACACCTGCACTGCATATAATGTGCAACTACTGCATGCTACCTCACATGTACAGTAGATGTAGGTACGTCTTGTAAGTCGTTAGCAGTCGACACCATCTTCTCCACGCAGTGACGAATGGTGCGTGTGCGTTAACTTGTCACAAACGTCAATAAATCTTGCATTTCGACCGTGCATGATTCGGAGATGTGTATACGAGAACCGATCCATGGATCCCCTCCCTCTGTACGTAGTTTTCAGGTAGATAGGCTGTCACTCTCTACACTCAGGAGCAACAGTAAACTCTATCTCTGTCGATGCTTTTTTTTCTCCTTTGAGATGGTAGGAGTATCTCTATCGATACTTAACGGCGTGTGAAACCTCTAGGACACGCACTCTGAATCATTGCAACCTCAATTAATGTTTGCAGTTAATGGATGTGACGCCCATCCATAACTTGCAAATCAGCATACATACACCTTCATACGTTACGCATACGTACGTACTACTCCAGCCTAGCTAGTAGTAGCTTACATCTTGGAGTAAAATGTTTCATCAACATGCATCTAGCAGCGTACAGGTTAACAACGTACGTACCGAACTCTCGGGGTTCTCATGCATGCAGATGGTATTTTGCAATCAATCAACTCGGTAGTAGAAGATTCAGTACCCTGTTGCACTGAACTGATCGACGGACGGATGTTGCATGCACGCAGACCAGATCGTGTGGATCACGGTGGCCATCCTGGCGGCGCTCTTCTCGGTGCAGCGCTTCGGCACTGACAAGGTGGGCTACTTCTTCGCCCCGGTCATCATCCTCTGGCTGCTCCTCATCGGCGGCGTCGGCGTGTACAACCTCGTCAAGCACGACATCGGCGTCCTCCGGGCCTTCAACCCCAAGTACATCGTCGACTACTTCTGCCGCAACAAGAAGGATGCATGGATCTCCCTCGGCGGCATCCTCCTCTGCTTCACCGGCACCGAGGCTCTCTTCGCCGACCTCGGCTACTTCAGCATCCGCTCCATCCAGCTCAGCTTCGGCTTCGGCCTCGTCCCCTCCGTGCTCCTCGCCTACGCCGGCCAGGCCGCCTTCCTCCGCAAGTACCCGGAGGAGGTAGCCAACACGTTCTACAGGTCCACCCCGACGGTCCTCTTCTGGCCGACCTTCGTCCTGGCCATCGCCGCCTCCATCATCGGCAGCCAGGCCATGATCTCCTGCGCCTTCGCCACCATCTCCCACTCGCAGGCGCTGGGATGCTTCCCGCGCGTCAAGATCCTGCACACCTCCAAGCAGTACCAGGGCCAGCTCTACATCCCGGAGGTCAACTTCCTGCTGGGCTTCGCCGCCTGCGTCGTCACCGTGGCGTTCAAGACCACCGTGGTCATCGGCGAGGCGCACGGCATCTGCGTCGTCCTCGTCATGCTCATCACCACGCTGCTCCTCACCGTGGTGATGCTCCTGGTGTGGAAGATGAACGCGTGGTGCGTGGCGCTCTTCTTCGCCGTCTTCATGGCGTCCGAGTCCGTCTACCTTTCCTCGGTGCTCTACAAGTTCCTGCACGGAGGGTACATCCCCGTGGTCATCTCGGCGGTGCTCATGGCCGTCATGATGGTGTGGCACTACGTGCACGTGAAGCGCTACAAGTACGAGCTGGAGCGCACGGTGTCGCCGGACAAGGTGCGGGAGCTGCTGGACGGCCGCGACCTGCGCAAGGTGCCCGGCGTGGGGCTCTTCTACACGGACCTCGTGCAGGGGATCCCGCCGGTGTTCCCGCACCTGATCGAGAAGATCCCGTCCATCCACGCCGTGCTCCTCTTCGTCTCCGTGAAGCACCTCCCCGTCCCGCACGTGGACATGTCGGAGCGGTTCCTGTTCCGGCAGGTGGAGCCGAGGGAGCACAAGCTGTACCGGTGCGTGGCGAGGTACGGGTACCGTGACCCGCTGGAGGAGGCCAAGGACTTCGCGGCCAACCTGGTGGAGCGCCTCCAGTACTACATCCGCGACGTGAACCTGTACGGCGTGGACGTGGATGCCAAGGCCGGCAAGGTGAGCTACCCGAGCTCGCGCTGCGACAGCATGGCCAGGTCGACCCGGCGCAGCAGCATGACGATGCAGCAGCACTACTCGTCGGCGTCCTACACGGAGAGCCTTGCGCTGGCGAGGGCAAGGTCGACGTCGTCGGGGGCCACCGGGCGCATGAACATGAACGGCATGATCATGATGCCGTCGGCGTCCTACACGGAGAGGGAGAGGCAGGGGCGGTCCATCTACGCGGAGGAGATGATGACGCCGGCCGAGTCCTTCTCGGAGCTGGCAATGCAGGTGGTGCCGTCGGGGCGGTACGCGGCGAGCAGCCAGCAGCTGTTCCAGGCGGCGAAGATGAGCCTGGAGGAGATGGCCAAGATCGAGGAGGAGCAGAGGTACATCGAGAGGGAGATGGAGAAGGGGGTGGTGTACATCATGGGGGAGAACGAGGTGGTGGCGCGGCCTCACTCCTCGCTGCTCAAGAAAGTCATCGTCAACTACGTCTACGCCTTCCTCAGGAAGAACTGCAGGCAAGGGGATAAGATGCTCGCCATCCCAAGAAGCCAGCTGCTCAAGGTCGGAATGTCTTACGAGATCTAAGCTACCACTCCACCATTAACGGACCGGCCGGTCTAGACAACTACTACCTACTCCACCTAGCATGCATGCACCCTGCTGCGTATGGCTTGGCGCCCGGGGATTGGTTTCGATCGCTTGTGGAATGTGGAGGACCCACCGGGAGGCTAATGTGAATTATGTACGTGCCCATCAATGGCGCCACTTGCGTATATGGAAGGATACGATGATCATCTATCGATCAAGGCAGATACGTAGTATTTTTTTTGTATAATAATAGGGCGTACATAGCACCCTTATATTGTACGTATATCTTTGTATTTGTAGGTTGTTGTAATTCTTCTCCGCACTTCATTAATCCATCATTTTTTTAGTTCACTCTACGTGGACATCTCCAATGCCGACCCTCAAATCTTCCGCAATCGTCCGGACCGCGCTGTCCGGACCGCGGAAGTCATGCAACACTGATCTGTATTGGTCCGCGGGACGGTCCATACACGATTTCTTCTGCAAACCGGATACAAAAGTGGGGAAGGTTTACGAGAGTCCGGACCGATCCCAAGCCCGCTCCTGATCGCCCTGGCCCACCAAAAACCCCTCCCCTCTCCCACGCGCGCATGCCGCCCGGCGCCAGCGGCCATTTAGATTAGGTATTAATTATACCTCCAGAGTCGGACTAGCTCTGCTTAGTTGATGTAAATGTAATGAAACCCGTAATATTTATATGAAATCCGGTATGTTAATATGAAATCCAGCCGTGTTTATATGAAATCCGGACTTGTTTGAACGAATACCGTCCGGTTGGTTCGAGTTGTTGTGAAATGTATGCGGCTACGGTTGGATGGTTGCCTCCCGCATCCGTGTCCGTAGATTGGTCCCCTTATCCACGGACGGATGCAGGAGGATTTTTGCTTGTTGCTGTTGGAGATGCCCTTAGGGGAGTTCCACGAAGTAAAAACTAGACAAAAGGATATTACTCGGTTTGCCGAGTTTCTTCCACATGGCACTCGGCAAACACGTGCTTTACCGAATTCTTGCCAGTGCCACACAATAAACTTATTTGTGTTCTTCAGTCTATGTTGAATTGCAAGTTAAAAAATAGGCATTTAGTGCATACAATTCAAGTTGGAATTGCAAATGTATGAAAAAAAGGCATAATTAGGTTGAAAAATCGTATTTGTGTTCTTTAGTATATATTTAGGCCTTAGGGCATCTACAACTGGGCATCTCAAACCATCCCTAAACGCCCGGGCAGACGCCTCGATCATTGCTTAGTCGTGAAAAACGAACCCAGACGGGCGCCTCAAACCGTCCAGGACGTCCAGTGCCCCTCATATCTAGCCAAAATATGAGGCGGCCCGGGCGCGTTCGGGAATGTCCGCCACGTCAGCCCGGCCCACCCCGGCCCCACAAACATCCCCATCCGGAAAACCCTAGACACCGGTCAATCTGAACTACACTTCATTCCCCTCTCCGTCCAGTTCACTTCCGATCCCCTTCCCTCTGATCCGATGGCCGACGACAGAAGCAGCGGTGGCTCCGGTGCAGAATCCAAGGCTTGAACATCGATGTGGAGGAGGTGGCCCTCCGCATCGCCTTGGGGAGGTCGCTGCTTGAGCAAGGTGGCCCTGGCAGCGGTGGATCTTCTTCCTCAGGGCCCGTCGCCCGTCAACGCAGCGCCGACGACATCGCCGGCCCTTCCCGCCCGGCGCGCGGCTCCGGCAGCTCCGGCACGGATCTTTGTATTTGTAGGTTGATGTAATTCTTATCCGCGGTTCATTAATCGATCATTTTTACCGTGCATTAGGAGTATGGAGCTCTGCCAGGTGTTAGGTTGGTTGTCAAGTCATTTTGCCGGATACTAGTCAAACATGACATTAGGGGAGTTCCACCAAGTAAAAACTAGGCAAAAGGATGTCACTCGGTTTGCCGAGTTTCTTCCACATGGCACTCCGCAAACACATGCTTTACTGAATTCCTACCACGTGCCACTCGACAAACTTATTTGTGTTCTTTAGTCTATGTTGAATTGCAAGTAAAAATCAGGCATTTAGTGCATATAATTAAAGTCAAAATTGCAAATGTATGGTGAAAAAAGTCATAATTAGGTTGAAAAAACATATTTGTGTTCTTTAGTCTATGTTTAGGCCTTATCCCCCAAAAGGAATGGAACACATGGGTGCCTGGATTCGACCCCAAACATGAAGGCTATTAGTTTTTGAATTTCAAAAAACGCAAACGAAGTCTGAAAACATGAAACTTGCATCATGCCCCTCTTATGACATCAATATGTTGTGGTAAAAAAATTACAATGTTTTGCCAAAATTATGACATGCACTACTTAGAAATCAGACCATCTCTGAGGAAGAATCTTTGTTTCCAGAGGGAACGAGTCAGGTTTGAAGGCAAAGTGATGATTGCTTCATCGATTGACCTTGTTTTTTATTTCCTAACACTCAAGATACATCAATGTCAAAAATTGGCATCTTTCATGGTTCGTTTGCTATATGTATATCATTAAATGCATTTGTAGGCATTTAGTGTGTATACAAATTCGGGCTGGAAGTGCATGAAAAAGTTGGCAAAATTGGGTTAAATAATATTATTTGTGTTCTCTAGTCTATGTTTAGGCCTTATCTAAGAAAAGGCAAGGAATTACAAGCCTGAAGGTGCCAATACTCGACTCTGAAAATGGAGGTTATTGGTTTTTCAATTTAGAAACATGCAAACAAAGCCCAAAAACATGAAACTTGGTATGGTGCTATTGCATCAATATGTTGTAGTAAAACTTTATGATAGTTTCGCAAAATTATGGCATACACTGCGTAGAAACCGGACCATCCGCGAGAAAGAATCTATGTTTTAAAAGGGAACAAGTACGGTTTAAAGGCAAAGTGATAGTTGCTTCATCCGTTGAGTTTGAAAAAAGAGGGAAAACTACACTCAAGATACTACATTAAATGACACATGTAAAAATTTCGCATTTTTAGGTCTATTTGCTATATTTAAGTCAATAACGTATTTATAGACACTTAGTGCATGTAAGTTAAATTTGAAATGCAAGTGCATGTAAAAGTATGTGAAATTGGGTTAAAAATACTATCTGTGTTTTTAGGCATCATATGCCCTCATATTTTTAGGCCTTACTAGCACATATGCCCGTGCGTTGCAACAGGGAGATAATTTTTTTGCAACAAGAAGCGGGAGAGATAATTGATGTGTTCATCCAAAACGGTCTCCACGGCGGTGGACGACAGAGCGAGGAGCTGCGGTCTTCTCCCGGGTCTTGTTTGGCCCGTGAGATTTGATAGTGGTGGGGTTGGTCAGCGTGGCGGCGACCACCCAACTGGTACCTTCTCTTTTCCTCTGGGTCCACCTCCGTCTCGGAGTTGTGGTTGCGTCCTCATTTGGTTGCTGCGCGGCGACCTTTGAGGCATGGTTGCTTCGACCAATTTCTCCAATGACGACGTAACCGGATAGATTACTAATTGCAGCACATAAATTATGTTTCATTAGCATAATCAGCGCACATGAATGACCCTTCATTATCAGGGTTTATTCTCTTTAACTATTTTTGCGCTCACGTTAATTTTTTTTTAAAATATGAATTGCCGATTTTTTTAGGAAACATGAACATTTTTTGAAATTATGAACAATGTGTTTAATATTCCGTCCATTTTGGGAAAAACATGAACAAAATTTGAAATAACATCATTTTTTGAAGACATGAACCTTTTATCAAAACCCAAATATTTTTTCAATTTGTGCTCGACTTTTGAAAACAGAACAAGTTTTGAACATTCAGAACAATTTTATAAAATGTGTTTTTAAACGCGGACATTATTTTGCATCTGTAAACATTTTACTAAAACAAGAATATATTTCAAATTTCATATATTTTCTAAAATACATGTTTTTTAAATTACCAACAATTTTGGAATATTTCTAATTTTTAAAAATTGATACGAGAAAATAAATTAATGTTCCAAACATTTTTTAAAAGGGGAAATGGGAAGACAATATTGTAATTCGAATATTTTTTAAAAGGGGAAATGGGAAGACAATATTGTAATCTGATAAAATTCAAATTCTCAACTTTTTTTAAGTTTTTAATTACGAAATAAGGTAAAAATAAAAATAAATTTGGACAAAAAAAACAGACTGGCCCAGACTTGGCGCCCTGTGCGAACTCTGACTATCTACCGCACAGAGCGAGAAATAGGCTTTTTGCAGCTACATGGGCAGGCAAATATGTGGGCTGGCTTCGTTGGGCCACATTATGTGCGGGCCAAATACGAAATTCTAAATTGCTAAAAAACCGATGGATGCATAAAAATTTAGTATCATTTTGGATAGAAAAATAAATCTCGACGGTGAACAGATGAAAAAAATCGGAGAAACGCACCTTGCTTTATTAGTAGGTATAGATATAGATATAGAATACATGAAAAACAATAGCAAGAAAATTAAATAGAGAAAGAAAGAAAAGGGGGAAAAGGAAAAATAGGTAAAAGGAGTTTATTATATGTTAAACTCGGCAAATTCATATGTGCTTGTCGAATACTCCCTCCGTCCGGAAATACTTGTCATCAAAATAGATAAAAGGGGATGTATCTAGACGTATTTTAGTTCTAGATACATCTCTTTTTATCCATTTTCATGTAAGTATTTTCGGACGGAGAGAGTAAATCAGGCGGCAAACCGATGGTTTTAGGGGAGCGGGTGGGGGTGTTTAAGGGGAATGTGGAGACCTCCTACTAGACGCCCGTGTGCGTCAACTATGGTTGCCTTCAAAGTAGACAAGGGAAATGGGCCGGCCCACTTAGCCCGTGAGCTGCTTTTATTTTTCTTCTTTGGTTATTATGTCATTTTTCTCCAGAAAACTGACTGTTGTTTTTAGGAGATAGATATTTTAACAACGTATTAAAAATATAAAAATATGTTATAGAAGATTGTTTAGTATGTGTTTTGTAAAAAAGTTCATTGTATATTAAAAAATGTTCAGTGTCCACTGATAAATGTTCGTCATATAACTAAAAAAAGTTCTTCGTATATAAATATATGTTCAATGTATACAACAAAAAAGGTCATCGTATATTATAAAAAAAGTTTTATTTGTGTATTAAAAAATCACTGTATAATAAAAAAAAATAGTGTGTATTTGGAAAAATATTAATGATATAATGGAAAAAACACTTAACCACATATTGAGAAACATATAAAAAAGTAATAATGCAAAAGTTAAAATGAAAAGGCATAAGAAAATGCAAGATCTAAAAGATAAAAATAAAAGAAAAATTAATGAAGAAAAACCAAAAGGGAAAATTGTTAGCTGTGTCGCCTGTCTGGAGGAGCCTTCAGCGAAGCATCAACTATATGATGCACGTCGGCGTCTTATAGGATTGGTCATCATTGGCGCTTGTATGTCTCTTTTGACGCGAGACATAGGGCAGTCTCTCCTGAACGCGCAACAGCCAGACGGCCCGCCCTAGGCGCGCGAGTCCACCTGCAGAGGCCAAAGCCTATCTTTGCCAGCTTTTTTTTTTGCTTTGTCTTTTTTACTTTTGTTTATACTTCCGAATATTCTAAATATAGCATATTACGTAAAAGACTATACATAAAATATTTAAAAATATATTAATCAAGCAATTTCTAAAATGTCAAATGTCTATAGAATTATTTTTTCTCATGTGTATGAAAAAAGTTGATCATGTATTTTAAAAAAAATGTTAACCAACCATTATAAAATAAAGTAAATCAAGTATTTTAAAAATGTTATCAGGCATATACAAAATGTTAAATGTGCACAGAGAAAATATTTATCATGTGTACAAGATTATACAGTGTGTATGAAAAAAGTTGATCAAGTATTTAAAAATGTCAATCAAGCATTTGAAAAATGTTAATCAAGTATTTGAAAATAACAATCAAGCATTTGAAAAATGTTAAATATGTATTGAAAAAATGTTTTAAACGTATACAAAAATATACTGTCTATGAAAGGACTTGATTATGTATTTGAAAAATGTTAAATGTGCATATAATATGATGATAATGTATTTAGAAAACGTGAAATATGCATAAAACAATGTTGATCATGTTTCAACCATTTTACTAATGGCAACAACATTTTTTCACACCAATCTACATTTTCATGTACATTAGAAATATTTTTCTATACATGTTTAATATTTTTAGTTACAGAATAAAGATTTCTTAAAATATATTGTGTCTATTTTATTTAATGTACATTTTAATATTTTGTATAGAGCAGGAACATTTTTTATATATTTTAACATTTAAAAAACATGATGAATGAAAAGCAAATAAACCCAACGAAAACCAAAATAGAAACAAATGGAATGAAAAGAAAAGAAAACAAAGAAAACCACCGCAAAAATAATGGAAAACAATTGAAACCGAGAAAGAAACATAGAAACCAAATAAAATCATCAAAAACAAAAAAGATACAAAAAATCCCAAAGAAAAAGAAGAACAAAAGAAAGGAAATAAAATACCAAAGAAAAACAAAGAACACCGTCAAAGATACAAAGGAAACCGAATTATAACAAAGGACAAAAGAGAAAACCCAAAGAAATCTGGTGAAGAAACAAATAAAACTGAACTACATTGATGAAAAAAAAAAGAAATACCGAAGAAAATCGGTGAAGAAACAAAGAAAATCTAAGGATAACCAAGAAAAAAAAGGAAAAAGCAAAACCAATGAAAAACAAAGAAAAAGGAAAAAACGAAGAAAAATGTGGGGAACAAGCAAACAGAGCGACGCCAAGCATGCGATCAACACATGAAAAATGGGTTGGCGTGTTACTATAGCACATAGGAAAAGCTTCAGGCGAAAGAACCTTCTCTCTCGCGTGAAGCGAGATATAGTGAAGCCTCGACTATATGATGCATCTGGGCATCTTATAGGATTGGCTAGGTTGGTGTTAGCTTTTGGATTGAACGACATATGGCTTGTAGGTTAATGGGACTCCTCGGTTGGACTCTACACTAAAAAAAAGTTGTAAGATAGTGAGATGGTTGTTTTGGCTTTGGGTGCATATGCTCTCGTATGAACAGTAAATTAAAAAATAATAAATAAAATTTAGAAAATCTGATTTGTTGTGTAGATATTCTTGTACTTATAACAAGCGTGCTTGACAAATTCCATGTGAAACGGGATAGTGATGCTTCGTCGGTGAGAAAAACAAAACTAAGTGTAACATTTGGCGTTCAAAATTTTTTTTGCACATGTCAAAATGCTTAAGCTTTTCTCCCTAAAAATTTGCATGTAGCATTTTGAGTGTGACAATGAAACATTTTTGGGCGCAGAAGCATATGCTCCTAAGAGCCAAATTTGATTTGTCGGAAAAACGACAAAATGTGTTTTTGTCTTATAACCGAACATGTGGAGTATGAGTTAACTCGTGTGTGGTTGTTTCTTTTGCATGAAGGGTCAAATCAATTATAAAAGTTCATTGGAAGTATAAAAAATTTCAAACATAATAAAAATTACATCAAGATTTCGTGACGACCGAACGATCACTACTGCCATCAGAACGAGCCGCTGACCCGCCGATCCCTACCGGAGCCGTCCTGACCTTTGTCGATGACATCCCGGAAGTCTTCGTGAATGTGGCATTAAGGACCAGCGCGCTGGAACCGCAGTAGTCGCCGTTGAACCCTTGCATAGATCTGAAGCGCCTCACCACCAAATCTTGCCACATGACGAGAAACCCTAACCTCACCGTCACAAGGAGACGCAGGAATCTAAGCCGAATCACCATCGACTACGTCCTAATAGACGAATTTGAGGAGGATCGAAGCCCAAAAGAAAAACTCAAAGAAAAAGCGCCACCATCCACCCGAGCGCCGCACCTAAACAACTAACCCGAGCGAAGGCACCGGAATTCTCTTCCCCTCCACCGATCGCCGGAGCGGCAGGCAGATGGGAGGAGAATTCATGGGCTCACCAGTGAAGTCTGGATCGAAAAGTTTGCCTTAGCCGCCTAGTGTCAGGGAGAGAACAAAAGGTAGTCTCGTGGTTCGAGACGGTAGGACCTGATTTCCAACCGCAAAGTCGTTTTGCGTGTTTACATTACCTATCGGTAACATACCTACCGTCCATCTAGACATCAAGATGCGTGTGGTTGCTAACTGTTTATTCACACTTTCCTGTTATATAAAAATTATACCTGACGAAATACAACTTTTTGGGCCTCACTATTGTCCTTCACATGGCATGCATGACAGGCATTGCAGAAAGTGGACACCCCACACTCTTCTCTCACACAATAAACCCAATCTTTTATTACACCTTTGCTAATTTAAATCATTAATATATTTTAAATTAGAAGTTTGTTTTTGAAATAATGTATATATTTGAACTCTTGGCGTTAAGATCTTTAGAACTAGAGCAATCTTGGACATTTCAAACACGTTTAAATTTTGACAATTCACATTTCATAAGTGGAACAAACATATTTCACTTGAAAAATATGAAACAAACCCATTTCAATAGAAATACGTGAAACCAACCTATTTCACTAGAAACCTATTTAACCTAAATATAAAACTGAAATGTCAACTTGTGAAACTGACTATTTGGAAATGTGCAATTGCTTATTTCAAAAGAGTGAGGTATGTTATTTCAAAAGTGTAAAATTGAAATAAACATGATTTTTGTGAAACGGGCCAATGGAAAGTGAAATATAGTTTGTGAACGTGAAACCAATATGAAACTATAATATCAAACTATGGAACTAATTCAATGTGTAACCGTTTTATTTCAAAAGAGGTGTTTTTTTGAAACTGTGCAGCTGAAATAGAAGTAATTTTTGTAACCGTTTTAATTCAATGTGTAACCGTTTTATCAAACTGTGCAGCTGAAATAGAAGTAATTTTTGTGAAACAAGTTAGTGGATTTTGAAAGTGAAAAATATGAAACTAAAATGTCAACGTGTGAAACTGATTATTTGGAAATGTGTAGAGTTTATTTCAAAATTGTGAAATATGTTATTTCAAAATTGTGCCATTGAAATAGAAGTTATTTTTGTGAAACTGATTATTTGAAAATGTGAAACAATTTATTTCAAAAGAGTGCAATATGTTATTTTAAAAGTGTGCAATTGAAATAAATGTGTTTTTTTGTGAAACACGCAAGTGGAAAGTGAATTGTAGGTTCTGAAAGTGAAAACCAATATGAAACTGAAATGTCAAACTGTGAAACTGATTCAATGTGTAACAATTTATTTCAAAAGAGCGAAATATGTTATTTCAAAATTTCACAATTAAAATAAAAGTGATTTTTGTGAAACAAGTCAGTGTAAAGTGAAATGTTGCATTTGAAAGTGAAAAATATGAAATGTTAACCTGTAAAACTGATTACTTGGAAATGTGTAACAATTTATTTCATAATTGTGAAATATGTTAGTTCAAAATTGTGCAATTGGAATATAAGTGACTTTTGTGAAACTGATTATTTGGAAAGGCGAAACAATTTATTTCAAACGAGTGAAATATGTTATTTGAGAAATGTGCAATTGTATTAGATGTTATTTTTGTGAAACAAGCTAGAGGAAAGTGAAATATAGGTTCTGAATTGTGAAATAGTAATCACAGAAAGTGAAATTGTAATGTATTTGTTTGAAACTGATTATTTAGAAATGTGAAACAATTTATTTCAAAGAGTTAAGAAATGTTCAATTAAAATAGATGTTATTTATGTGAAATAAGCCAGTGGAAAGTGAAATGTAGATTCGGAATTGTGAAACGGTAACTACAGAAAATGAAATTGTAATGTATCAGTGTGAAATTGATTATTTCAAAATGTGAAATGCACGTTCAAATTTAACATGGTCGAAAAATATCCGAGATTGATATCATTTTAAAGGTTTTGGCACAAGGAGTCCAAATATTAAAAAGTTTCAAAACAAATATATGGTTTAAAAGATATGATATTTTAAATTAGCCAAGGTGTAAGAATTGGTTGGATTTATTGTATGGGAAAAAAATGTGGTTCTGCCACATAACTGTCATGCATGCATGTGAAGTATAATTGTGGGGCCAGCTGTTAAAGAGAGATATGAGAAATACGAAGGTGGGAATCAAGAAAAGAAGTGCAATACAAAAATACGTGGCCCACGGAGTAATGGATGTCAGCTCTCTATTTGTTGGTACCTACAATTTGTTTTTTTGAGAATCTACAATTTTTCATTTTTGATTTCGAACCCGTGTGTGTGTTTGGTTGCTGGAGCATTTGGCGGGTGCACGTCCAAGCGCTACCGAGGGGTGAGTGAGATGGATGCAAAATAGGGCAAGTCACTTTCCCCAAAAAGGTGTGTGGCCATGGCTGTGGGAAGTCGAGTGAATTGTAGCGCCCGCCCACTTGCTCTCGACAACAATTCCTCGATGCTCGCTCTCACTTCACTGTGTAACTGTGGCCTCCTGTTCACTCACGTACGTATTGCACGACTCTAGCTTGCCGGCCTCCTCCTGCTGCTGGTCAGTGCTGTCCCCGTGTCTCCGTGCGCGCGTACGTGCACAACAGCACAGTCCACACAGAGCTGGCCGCGTCCTTCATCACTTCACAATGGTCACGGACATCCCTGGCCTCTCGTACACGCGCTCCTCCGGTCATGTGCGCACGGCCAATTACCTGATGAAGGTTAATTCGCCCTCTTCTTTATGTTTTGGAGCGCCCTCCCGCGCTGCGTACGTACCCGAAAGCTACTCCATCTCTAGTGCGTTTATACAGTGAGAAATACTCCCAAGTCCCAAGGAAAACAGTCGGTAAGTAATCCAACGGACCATACACACGCCAGCACGATCACTTTGAGCTAATACTAATCAAATTGGATTTTTTTTCTTTTTTTGCGGAGAAGTTGGTGACAAACTGACGATATCGGCAGCTAGCTAGCTAGGGATAGCACACAACCCAATACAATCGAAACAGACAGACCCAAAACTCTACCTGCAGCAGCTACATACTCCATACTGCAGGAGATTAATTAATACTGTAATTAACCAATCACCTAATATATTTTTTTCTTCATATTTTCCCACGCCTCCTATCCTAATTAATAGTACTGATTAAGAACAGTACATGCATCTTATAACGAATGATCCAACAGGAAAGTTCCCTCCGAGCTTATGATGGAGTAGCTAGCTGAGCTGACACGAGAGGAGACGATGATGATGAGGTGCATGCTATTGCTTGCTTAGCCGAAGAATCCGGTGTTGCTCCAGACGGCGTCGCGCACCCGGCTGAGGTCGCGCCCTTTCAGCGTCCTCCCCACGCCCTCGAACACCGACGGCGCAGCCGTGCCGCGCCCGCTGCTCCGTGCCTGGGCCTGCAGGTACTCGTGCGGCGCCATCCACTCCCCCTCCTCCTCACGGCAGCTCACGCCGTAGCCGTGCTGTTCGCCGCCAGGGAACCTGCCCGCCGGCCACTCGGGCACCTTGACAGGCGCCGAGCTCGCCACGTGATGATGGTGGCGCCCGGCCGGCGTGGACGCCGTTGCCTCGAACGCCAGCGACAGCCCCCCTCCGGTCCACCGCCCGCGACGGTCTTGCTCAGGCTGCCTGCCGGTGGAGCGGTTGGAGTCGGGCGCAGGCGCCGCGAGCACCGACCAGACGTCCTCCTCTTCGAGGTCAGCGAGGTGATCGGCGGCGACGGCGACGTGGTGACCGCCACCGCTGGCCTGGACGGGGTAGAGCAGCCGCTCTGATCCGTACCTGCAGCTGCGGCCCTTCCCCATGGATCGATATCACTGACTGGCTAGCTAGCTTCGGGAAACTGGAATCAACTAGCTAGCGAGTGCCTCTCCCTCCCTCCCTCCCTATATATTGATGGATGGATGGCAAGCAAAGCAAAGCAAAGAAAAGAAACGAAGAATCTTTGCTACTGGCTAGCTAAGATGAAACGAATGATTGAAGCTTTTTAATCAACTCACACAAAGCCTACTATTCTGTCTGCCGTGTACACAAAACCAACTTTTCACCCCCAAAAAGTTAAGAAAAAAATGGGAGCAAGGCTACGAGAGGTCCTGTGGTTGGGAAGAACTCCACTCAATGGAGTGGATGGAATCCATGGACGGGCAGCCGCTATATATATACAGCCGAGTGGGGCGCAACTTGCTGTGTAGGATCTCCGTGTGCGCGAGGCAGTTTGGGCGGCCATGACGTCGGCACAGCAGCGAGATGAGATGGAGACGAGCTGCCCACGTGACTGCCAGCATGTTGTGGGCCCGCAGGCGTAACCTGTTGTGACCTCACACGTGTCCGTTTCTCCACCTGGGCCCACGGAGTTGCCAGCTACAGGGTGCCACGTACGACTCAGGGTGGAGCCCTCGCGCGCATGTCACCAGGCAATGCGCGCATTGCATTCTCGTCCTTTTCCACCCGGGACCGAGAGTACGCATGCTGCATGCATGCATGTAGTATTGTATTCACAGGTTCATACATACAACATGTCAAAATACAAATAAAAAAAGGTTCATACATACAAATATACTACTACATGCATAGCAAGCTAATGATGTGGTACAAATATACAAAAAAAAGGGCTCATTCATACTCCAGGTTAATTTTAAAAATTATTATGGGCTAATGATGTGGTGACATCCTTATGTAATCATGAACAGACGCACTTGGAAAAGACGAGGAGTGTAATAAACTGAAGGGTTTAAAACAGGGGCACGCACACAACACATTCGACGGTTCACAGGGTGCAAGGACCACCGGTCGTCATGAGTGAGCCCCTTTTGTCTTAATTTGAGTGCATAGCTAGCTAGCAGTACATCTGCTACGTGTTTCTTTTGGCTCTTGGCTTATCTCTCTCGACAATCTTTCATCATCAACGTGCTTACTAAATGACAAACGACATGTCATGTGAACTGAGTATACACATGCAAGCTAGCTCTTCACTGCAAACACACGAATTGCAAATGGCTAGAGACTAACATTGGATTTTTGACATGCATGGTGTGTCTCTTCTTAAACTTCAAATTAGAGCAGGAGTTGGAATGTCAAAAACTATCTTGTACTCCCTTCGTAAAGAAATATAAGAGCGTTTAGATCATTAAGTAGTGATCTGAACACTCTTATATTTCTTCACGTAGGGAGTATGTATATAAAACCCAGTAAATATAAGGGCCCCAATGACAAAACAATTTGCACCAGCCCATGAACATCTAACACACTTACATTAGGCTGGTCGTAATGGTAGTATCATAATTAGTATCATGCATATCAACTAGATAATTTTGATGAGGTGTCATAGAATTAAACGAAGAAAGAGAGCGTTGAGTATCATATCATGATATCATATCATAATAAATGATATGCTAATATATGTCATGCATGACAATAAATAAAGTACTACATGCTACTAATATATGATACTATGCATTAGGAAGGTAGTATCATACGCTAGTATCATATGCGTGATACTAGTATATGATACTCTCCATTAAAACCAGCCTTAAGTGCAAATGTACCAATGCTACGGCCTACAACCCGGATGATCGCTCAAACTAACGCTCACTTATATCTTCCTCCCCAAAACGTACTTGGCCCCGTCGCCCCGTCTATTCGCATGAACCACCGCGGCCTCCAATCACAAGTCTTCTCCTACGCGGAAATTGATGATTCCGTCTATTCGTAAATTGGTGATCCCGTCTGGAATTCTGATCTGCAAGTGACACTAAAGTCGACTCCCCCCCCCTGGTGTCTCGTGGGTCGCTCCTGTGACTCGCGAGGCGAACGCCGCCGCCGCCTCAACAGCTCCTCCTCCGCGCTCGTCCCCCTCGCCGCCGTCGCCGGCAGCCTCCGGCCGGCCCGCGGCGGCGGCGGGGCGCCTCCTCCTCCTCCTTCTCCGCTCCCCTGCTCCCTGGAGTGCTCCTTTCCTCGCATCGGCACCTCGTCCCAGATCTGGAAATCCCTCCTCCCCGCCGTCCGTGGGCTTGCCTACGCGGCGCGGCCAGTGGCGGGCGCGGGGGTGGTGCGGGCTGCTGCTATCGAGGCCTGGTGGTGCGGCTCCTCGCGTGGGAGCCGGTGGTCGTGGATGGGGTTCACGGCCGTCGCTGGATCTGGCAGGTCTCGGTGATTTGCATGGGCATGGCCCTCCCCTCGTCGGTGCTGGCCCTTGCGACAGCTCCTTTTGGGCGCCCTGTAGCAAGGATCTCGGCGAGGATTCGTCTCCGTGTGGGCAAGGTGTAAACTTTGGGTGGCAACGGGTGCCGGAGTTGTAGTGCGGCAGCTGGGGTGGTGTAACACCCCCGGTGATTAGCAACAGTAATCACTTTTGATAATGACATGTTAGCATGATCAACAGTGCATAATCATCATTAGCATCATATTGCATTTCAACTCCTAAGTCAAATTCAAATTTAAATAAAAGTGGAATATAAAAGTTGTCCAACATAGGAGCTAAAATGTCAGATAAATAACAAATATTCCAGAGGCTATTCTAAAATTGAAACCAACATCATTGGAATTGGATAAGTGACTCGAACAACCTCAAACAGTGGATAAAGATAATATTTAGTAACCATTTATTAAATCTGAAATAAATATGGAATTATGTTTTGCCCAAACTAATTTTAGGTGTTAGGGAATAATGCACTGGTATTTATGGAATAGGTCACACTTTTTACAAAAACCATTTGGAGCCTAAACATTTAACAGTGGAGAAAAGAGAATAAAGAAAAGGAAAAAGAAACAGAAAAGGAAAAAAAAAGAGCAAACGTCCCCCCCCCCCCCCACGCCCCCCCCCCCCCCCCGGCCCAACTGCCGAAGCCCAGCCGGCCGGCCCACCTGCGTCGCCCTGGCCTATAAGGCCCCGCCGAACCCTAGCCGATCCCCCCCTCGCTTCTCCTTCCCCCCACCCCCCCCCCCCCCCCCATCTGGACGGATCCCCGACGCCCGCTCGCCACGCCGCCCCGCTCCCCGCGCCGATCGGCCAGCGCCGACGCCCCCCCCACACCCCACGTCCCCCCGTCTCTCCTCTTCCCCGACCAGCCGCCTGGCGCTCGGTCGCCCCCTCCCTCGACTGGATCCGGATCGGCAAACCCCGACCCGTCGCCGCTGCCCGACGCCGCGACGACCTCGCCCGCCGCCGGAGCCCGCGCCTCCCGCCGGCCTGCCTCCCCATCGCCGTCGTCCCCGTCGACCACCCGACCCCCGCTCCTCCGTCCCTACGGATCACTTAGGCCTCGGGCCTCTCCTCCCCCTCTCTGCTCCCGCACCTCCCCGCCGCCCCCCCCCCTGCCCGTCGCCCCCTCCCAGTCGCTCCCCTGCTCCTCCCCTCGCCCCTACTCCGCACCTCCCGGCCTCCCCTCGTCCCCCCCGCTCCGCGTGCCCTCCCTCGCTACTGCTTCTCGGATCTTGCCCCGCTCGCCTCCGCGCGACCGCCGCCCGCTTGCCGCTCCGACCACCGCGCCGCCGCCCGCTGCCGCTCCAGCCACCGCGCCGCCGCCCCGCCTCCGGCCAACGAGTGCGCTCGCCTGCGCCCGCGCTTCGCCGCGCCCCCGACCGCCCCGCGCCCCTCCCGTGCTTCCCTTTGGGCACCGGACATGTCCGGTCCCAAAAGGGGCACGCCCCGGACGTGTCCGCCCCTGGTCCACTGACCAGTGGGGCCCATGACCCAAATAAAAATAAAAAAATAAAAATAATTAATTAAAATAATTAATTAATTAATTAGTTAATTAATCCTGATTAGGTTAATTTAATTAACTAGTTAAGTGTTAATTAATCAGTAATTAAATTAATTAAACCTAATTAACCTAACAGCCTATGACAGGTGGGACCCACCCTGTCAGGTGGCTGCTGACGTCAGCATGATGTCATGCTGACGTCATCAATCACTGTTTCGGATAATGTTGAATTAAATAATTAATTAAATTTCAGAAATTAATAAAAACTTTAGAAAATCATATTAAATAAACCGTAACTCCGATGAAAATACTTTGTACATGAAACTTGCTCAGAACGATGATACGAACCCGGATACGCCCTCGGTATCTCCGTCAGATGCCCGCAACTATAAGAACGTTGAACAATTAGACCGATTTCGATAAATGAATAGTGTCCAACTTTAATTAAATAAATCCGAATAAATTCCTAAATTAACTAAATCATTTAGTTAGGCAGTAGAACACCCCGGCATATCATTTAGACATGTCATACATATTGTTTGCATATTTGCCGTGGAATTTATTGTTTCTCTCCCCCTCCTTCTCTCTCGATAGACGCCGAGACCGACGACGCTGCATCAGGATACGACTACTCTACCGACGAGCAGCCCGTTGACGACCTTCCCCTCTTGCCAGAGCAACCAGGCAAGCCCCCCCCTTGAGCATTCCAGATATCGCCCATTCTATTCTCCTGCTTGCATTAGATTTCGCTACTGTTAATGTATGCTCCTATTCTGATGCATAGCCTGCTGTTGTAACCTGTTCATTGCTACCTTACCTGCCTATGATAAACTGTTCAGTATAGGTTGGTATGAACCATCTGTGACCCCACCACCTTACTTTGTCGCCCCTGCTTGTTCATCGACGACTCGATCAACGTGATCGTCGATCGGAGACAGACGCCTCACTTCACACCCCCCCTTAGTTGTACGACTCTGCGTAGTAACTATCGAGTGCCGAGGGTGATACCTCGTAACGCACTCCTGATGAATACTCTGCAGCATAGCTGTACGGTCGTGGTCATCGAGGGTGATTCCTCCTTCTCCATGTCCGATACGACTCTGTCGTGCAACCCCTCAGTGTGAACCTCGAGGGTGATACCTCTTACGTTCACCCTGATGATTATGACCACACGGTTACTTGACCTTTTTCACAGGCGGGTCCCCCCTGGTGGGTACCCGCTGGGGATCTATAATTTCGGGTGTGCCGGAAGGGCACTCGAGTGTGACATTGTGGCGGAGCATCAGAGACTCTGATTGTCTCCGCTTGATACTAATTGAGCCTATTGGATTTGGGTGTGTGATCTGAGTGGGTCGACGTGCCCTATACGCACTGCCACCACGCGGGATAATGGTTATGGGGCCCTCTGCGATGTACGTTTCTCCGAAAGCTTATCAGACGTCACGATTCTCCGTGCGGGCTGATCGTCGGGATTGGGCTGGATACTTCACTGGCGAGTTCAGTGTCGCGCCTGCACCCCGGCCAGCCACGCAACGCGCAGGGTGCCCAGGGCGATGGCCCGAGACCCCTGGGTGCATAGGTTAGTCCGGCGTGCTGACCTCTCTGCTGAGCCTAGGTAGAGCGCTGCTTCGTGTTGATCTTCCGAGGACGGGCATTACCCAGCAAGTATGTCCGGCCAGAGTTGATCGAGCGTGTTGGGTAACAGTAGTGCACCCCTGCAGGGATGAATCTTCTATCGATAGCCGGTCCTACGGTAAAGGACGCTCAGTTTGTGTATCCCGATCTACTATTTAAACTGGATACTTGTTACTTAATTGAAGCTTCGGGATTACTTTCTCGCTGGGAGTCGAGGAAGGATCTTTGAGCTGTACTTCAACATGTTTGCTAAATAAAATGCTATTCTACTCTCTTCTACTGCTGCAAGATGATGGCTTTGAGAAGATGTTTGAAGATGCTAGTCTTCGATAGGACTAGGCCTTTCTATCTATTCTGGCATTTCTGCAGCCCAGTCCACATATACAGCCTTTTCTCCATTGATAATGTTGCATATGTAGTATAGATCCTTGCTTGCTGAGTACTTCGGATGAGTACTCACGGTTGCTTTATTTTCTCTTTTCCCCCATATACCCCACCTTGATGATACACCAGACGATGGAGTCCAGGAGCCAGACGCCACCACCGGAGCCTACTACCAGGCGGGTCCAGAGGGCACGTACTACTGGATCGAGCCATCTGACCAGGAGTAGGATCGGAGGCTCCCAGGCAGGAGGCCAACGCCTTTCGATCTAGTGTCGCTGTTTGTGCTAGCCTTCTTAAGGCAGAACTTGTCTAACTATGTCTGTACCCAGATATTATTTGTATGACTGACTTATGTATTCGGATCTTCGGATCCCTGGTCTGTAATATTGTGGACCTCCGTTTATTTGTGTTTAGAGTTGTGTTGTGATATCTTCCCGTGAGTCCCTGGGTTTAATCGTACACGTTGGCGTGTATGATTAGTGTACGATTGAACCGGGGGCGTCACAAGTTGGTATCAGAGCCGACTGCCTGTAGGAAGCCCCCCTCCAAATTCCTTGGCCGAAGTTGAGTCTAGAAACCGAGAAACTAATTTACTAACTTGGCTGTGTGGCTTACGGGCCCACGTCGCCAACTGGGTGGTATTAGGATCTTTTATTCCTCGTCTATACTCTGGGACTCTAATATCTCTTCTATTCGGGTTAAATAAAATTTTACTAACGCCGACACTTAGGATCTCGTAAATCCCGTCTACCCGGAGAGCTGGATATCTGTGCGATTTCCCAGTCATTGATCTGATTAGTCTGATAATCATTTTCCTTTCCATTGTTTTGTTTAACCTTTCTCTCCGAGATCGGTTATACTTCTCATTGTCATTTGACAAATTTGAATTTCCCCTGTTTCAGATGGACCGTTTGTTTCCACCGCGTCCTACGACACAGCTTGTGCTTCGCACTTGGGCTCGTAATACCCCTGGGTTTCCAGCTGTCTTGATCGCTCTCATGACCAGACTTGGCTACCGCTGGTACCCTGAGTACATGGTTTACGAGGATTACCGCGAGTTTAATCAGGAGCAGTACCATGCTGATGTTCGTATCTATGATCGGCAGAATGACTCAGACACCGAGCTGCACCTTTTCCACGGTATCGGCGTGACGATTGAGATGGCAGTACATGATGCCGCCTACTCTGCTGTCGCACATCTTCGAGGACAGTTCAGTGATATCTTGGATGACTCTGAGTTCCGATACATTCCGTATGCCCCTGCTGGAGATGCTACCGGATACTACACAGCCATCTGTGCCCCGTACGAGCCTCGCCGATATGACCACCGCGTTCTGATTCAGTGCACTCAGGCTCTGGATCGCACTGTTCGGGCTCTCGCCGTCGAGTTGGTTGCCACTCGAGCACGTCTCTACGATGCTATGACGCAGTTGATGCCCGCTGTTCGTGCAGGGATACATCCGGAGCACATCCTTTACCCGCGCAGGACTCAGATGTATGCTGGTATTGACTGGCCTGCTGTTGGAGGTCACACACCTACACGTGGACCTCTTCTTACAGTTCGAGACCGGGTTCTGCATCAGAGTGCACATGGAGCACAGGATCCTTCCGCGACGAATATTCGTCGTCCGCACTCGCAGTTACCCCGTTACAGTGGTTATCTCCGACGTTGATGTAGCCTTTGCTATGTCTCGTTGTGTACTTCCTTACCGCGTGCCTGCGCGCCGCCTAGTATGTCTAGCTTTTAATTTGCGCTGTTATGCTGTCCGCATGTACCCGACTTTGTGTATGGATCTGTATGTCTTAATCGACTACTGTTATGTATCTATTACACTGCTTAAGGTATTGTCGTGTTACATCATACTTGTCGCTAAACACTCGCAATTGCTTTTACTAAACTACCCCCTGTTGATACGTAGCAGGATGGTTAGACCAGGTGGTCGTGGTCGTGCCCCTGAACGTCCACCACCGCCAGACTATATGGCAGCTATGATGCAACAGTTCGAGCTTAACCGCCAGTTCATGATTGGAATCATGGCTCAGTTTCCGCATCAGAACAACCAGAACCAGAACCCAGCTTCAGTAACTTTGACAGAGTTTACGTGACTCAACCCAACGCAGTTTCGCAACTCTGACAAGCCCCTGGATGCCGATGACTGGCTCCGCGACATCACTCACGAGATGGAGTCTGCTAATGTCGCCCCCGCCAACTTTGTCACCTTCGCGGCCTTTTTCT
The DNA here is from genome assembly GCA_011799875.1 of Thinopyrum elongatum. Lineage (NCBI taxonomy): Eukaryota > Viridiplantae > Streptophyta > Magnoliopsida > Poales > Poaceae > Thinopyrum > Thinopyrum elongatum. The sequence goes on along the minus strand of CM022298.1, from coordinate 378,012,969 downwards.
TAAAGGGCCCCGCTGCTCAATGGTGGGACACACACAAGCGTACTCTGCCTGTTGGAACAGTCATCACTTGGTATGAGTTCCAGGCTGCTTTCCGTACACGTTACATCCCTCAAGCAATTATGGAACGCATGAAGACCCAGTTCCGCAACCTCACCCAGGGCAATAAAACCGTCGAAGCTTATCAGCGGGAATTTCTTGATCTCTCCCGCTATGCTGAAGAAGACATCGCCACAGATGCTCGCAGACAGGAGAAGTTCCGTAATGGACTACACCCTGACCTCAAGCTTGCACTAGCTGCTCAAGACATCAATGACTTCTCAACTCTAGTGAACAAGGCTATTCTCGTTGAGACCGCTCAGATGGAACACAAGGACTCGCAGAAGCGCTATCGTGATGCTGGCTCATCTTCGGGCTCAGCACCGAAGCGTAGAGTTTGGATTCCCAACAACGCGTTCCGTCCCAATGCCTCTGCGCCAAAGAACAATGCTGCACTACGTCTGCCTCCTCCACCACCGAGGCCGACAAAGGCTCAAGCTATTCAGAACCATGCCCCTCTTCGTCCTGAAGATGGTTTGTGTTTCAAGTGCCGCAAACCAGGCCACCAGGCTAAAGACTGCCGCCAGACTCAGAATCAGTTAGATTTTCCTCGTGCTGGCCGTGGATATGGCCGTGGCAACAATCAGACCCGCAACTATAATACTGGGTCTGCTTCACGTGGTCGTGGTCAAGCTTACAACATTGACATTGAAGAAGTCCAGGATCAACCTGCTACTGTGATGGGTACCCTTCTTGTTAACTCAGTACCTGCTTCTGTATTATTTGATTCAGGAGCATCGCATTCATTCATGTCTGAAGCATTTGCATTATCTCATGACATTGCATTCGAAAAGATGAACCTGCCAATAGTTGTCCGTACCCCTGGAGGCCAATGTCAAACCACTATGATGGCACATAATGTCCCTGTTGAAATCGAGGAATTTGAATTCCTAGCTTCCCCTATTATCCTGAAGTCTTCCACCATAGACCTCATACTCGGAATGGATTGGTTGAAAGCTCACATTGCTTCGATCAATTGTGCCACTAAAGTCGTCCAACTTCTTCACCCCACCGATGAGATAGTGAACTATACCGCCCGCATTACTCGAGACGCTGAAGCTGAGATATATGTTATGAATGCTTTGAACGCCTCACCTCTGGAAGGGATCGAGAATGTACCTGTCGTTCGAGATTTTCCAGACGTCTTTCCAGAAGAACTTTCAGGAATACCCCCGGCTAGAGCTGTCGAGTTCGTCATCGACTTGAACCCTGGCACCGTTCCTATTGCCAAGCGACCTTATAAGATGCCTCCGCATCACCTTCTTGAGCTTAAGGAAGAAATCGACAAGTCACTTAAGAGTGGTTTCATCCGCCCCAGTTCCTCTGCTTGGGGAGCACCTTCACTCTTCGTTAAGAAGAAGGATGGAACTAACCGATTGGTTCAGGATTACCGGCCCATTAACCAAGCCACAATCCAGAATAAATACCCACTGCCCCGGATCAATGATCTTTATGATCAACTCGCTGGATCATCGGTGTTCTCTAAACTCGACTTGAGGTTGGGTTATCACCAGATCCGTGTCCGTGAAGAGGACATTCCCAAGACTGCATTCGTCACTCGTTATGGCTCCTCTGAATACACCGTCATGTCATTTGGCCTAACGAATGCTCCAGCTACATTCTCCCGCCTGATGAATTATATATTCATGGATTACCTCGACAAATTCGTCGTGGTATATCTAGATGATATTCTGGTCTATTCTAAGAATAAAGAGGAACATGCTGAACATCTCTGCCTTGTTCTAGAAAGGCTCCGAGAACACCAGTTGTATGCCAAGTATTCCAAATGCGAATTTTGGCTTCCAGAAGTAACTTACCTTGGACATGTGATTTCCAAGGATGGGATTGCTGTTAACCCCGAACGAGTTCAGGCTATTCTCGACTGGACTCCCCCAAAGAATGTTAAGCAAGTCAGAAGTTTTCTCGGACTCGCTAGTTATTGCCGTCGATTCGTTGAGAACTTTTCCAAGATTGCAAAACCATTGACAAATCTGCTTCACAAAGGTGTTAAATTTGAGTGGACAGAAAAATGTCAAGAAAGCTTTCAGACACTAAAAGATAAATTGACATCTGCCCCAGTACTAGCACCCCCGGATTCCCAAAAGGATTTCGTGATATACTGTGATGCATCTCGTCAAGGATTAGGCTGTGTCCTAATGCAAGAGCGCAAAGTGATTGCTTATGCCTCCCGACAATTGCGTCCTCATGAAGAGAATTATCCCGTGCATGATCTTGAACTTTCTGCGGTTATCTATGCCTTGAAGCTATGGCGACATTACCTTCTCGGTAACCGTTGCGAGATATACACGGATCACCAAAGCTTGAAGTATTTATATACTCAACCAGATCTGAACCTTCGTCAACAAAGATGGCTCGAAACAATTGCCGATTATGATATGAATATCTCATACACCCCCGGCAAGGCTAATGTAATGGCCGATGCTTTGAGTCGCAAGTCCTATAGCAACAATCTTATGGTTCAAGAAACACAACCTCTTCTCCATGAAGAGCTTTGCAAGTTGAACCTCCATATTGTCCCACAGGGTTATCTCAATACCCTGGTTGTCGAACCAGATTTAGAACACGGCATTAAGGTTATGCAAAGGTATGACACTGAAGTTGAAAAGATCAAGCAATACCTCGAGAAAGGAAAGCCGTCGGAATTCCATCTTGATGCAGATGGGATCCTATTTTTCCAACACCGTCTCTTCGTACCCAAGTTCAAGAATGAGAGGGAAAACGTTATGAAGGAAGCTCATGACACTCCCTTGTCCATTCACCCTGGTAGCACAAAGATGTACCGTGACATTTGTCAAAGATTCTGGTGGCCTAATATGAAGCGAGACATTGCTCGTTATGTTTCTGAGTGTGACGTTTGCCGCCGCGTTAAAGCCCAACATCAAAGGCCCGCAGGAACTCTGCAACCCCTGGAAATTCCTGAATGGAAATGGGACAAGGTCCAAATGGATTTCATTACTGGTTTTCCCAAATCCCAGAAGGGTAATGATGCTATATTTGTCGTCATTGACCGATTCTCTAAGGTTGCCCACTTTCTGCCTGTTAAGGAGACAATCACTGCTAGCCAGTTAGCAGACTTGTATGTTTCCCGGATTGTGTCACTCCACGGTGTTCCGTTGGAGATCAGTTCTGATCGTGGCAGCCTCTTCACCTCCAGATTCTGGAATAGTTTCCAAGAAGCTATGGGAACTCATCTGTCTTTCAGCACCGCTTTTCACCCTCAGTCACAGGGTCAAGTTGAACGAGTTAATCAAGTGCTCGAAGATATGCTTCGAGCTTGCGTCATCTCCTTCGGTAAGAAATGGGAGGAATCTCTCCCGTATGCCGAATTCTCTTACAACAATAGCTATCAAGCTAGTCTGAAGATGGCACCGTTTGAAGTTCTATACGGTCGTAAGTGTCGAACCCCTCTGAATTGGTCAGAAACTGGGGAACGCTCACTCGTCGGACCGGACATTATTCGGCAAGCTGAAGAACAAGTCCGTATTGTTCGTGAACATTTGAAGTCTGCTCAGTCTCGTCAAAAGAGCAACTATGACCGAAAGCACCAGGAAATAGTCTATCAACCTGGCGAGCAAGCTTACCTCCGCGTCACTCCGTTGAAAGGCACTCATCGGTTCGGAATCAAAGGCAAGTTAGCCCCTCGCTACATTGGCCCGTTCCGTATTCTTGCCCGTCGAGGAGAAGTGGCATATCAGTTGCAATTGCCGCCAAACCTTTCTCAAGTACATGACGTCTTTCATGTATCCCAACTCCGCCGCTGCTTCAAGGATCCTATTCGAGCTGTGGATCATGAAGTGCTTGAATTACGGGAAGATCTGTCATATCCAGAATATCCCATCCGTATTCTTGATCAAGCTGAGCGTCGAACACGTCAAAAGTCAATCAAGTTCCTCAAGGTTCAGTGGTCAAATCATTCTGAAGATGATGCCACTTGGGAACGCGAGGATCGTCTTCGCGAAGAATACCCCTCTTTCTTTCAGTCTTCCTCTTAATTCTCGGGACGAGAATTCTTAATAGATGAGGAGAGTTGTAACACCCCCGGTGATTAGCAACAGTAATCACTTTTGATAATGACATGTTAGCATGATCAACAGTGCATAATCATCATTAGCATCATATTGCATTTCAACTCCTAAGTCAAATTCAAATTTAAATGAAAGTGGAATATAAAAGTTGTCCAACATAGGAGCTAAAATGTCAGATAAATAACAAATATTCCAGAGGCTATTCTAAAATTGAAACCAACATCATTGGAATTGGATAAGTGACTCGAACAACCTCAAACAGTGGATAAAGATAATATTTAGTAACCATTTATTAAATCTGAAATAAATATGGAATTATGTTTTGCCCAAACTAATTTTAGGTGTTAGGGAATAATGCACTGGTATTTATGGATAGGTCCACTTTTACAAAACACCCATTTGGAGGCCTAAACATTTACCAGTGGAGAAAAGGAATAAGAAAAGGAAAAAGAAACAGAAAGGAAAAAAAAGAGAGCACGCCCCCCCCCCCCCCGGCCCAACTGGGCCGAAGCCCAGCCGCCGGCCCACCTGCGTCGCCCTCTGGCCTATAAGGCCCCCGGCCGAACCCTAGCCGATCCCCCCCTCGCTTCTCCTTCCTCCTCCCCCCCCCCATCTGGATCGGGATCCCCCGACGCCCGCTCGCCGACGCCGCCCCCTCCCGCGCCGATCGGCCAGCCCGACCGCCGCCGCCACCACGTCTCGCCCGTCCTCTCCCTCTCTCTCCCCCCCCCTCGCTCGGTCGCCCCCTCCCTCGACTGGATCCGGATCGGGGCAAACCCCGATCCCGTCGCCCGACGCCGCGACGACCTCGCCGCCGCCGGAGCCCGCTCCTCCCGCCGGCCTGCCTCCCATCGCCGTCGTCCCCCGTGCCCACGCCCTACCCCCGCTGCCTCTGCCCCTCCCTACGGATCACGGTGAGGCCTCGGGCCTCTCCTCCCCCTCTCTGCTCCCGCACCTCGCCGCGCGCACCGCGCCCCTGCCGCCGCTCCGCCCGCGCTCGCCTGCTCGGCCCGCGCCCGCGCGCACCGCAGCCTCGCCGGGCTCGACACCGCGCCGCGTGCCCTGCCTTGCTACTGCTGCGATCTTGCCCCTCTCGCCTCCGGGCGACCGCCGCCCGCTGCCGCTCCAGCCACCGCGCCGCCGCCCGCCTCCGGCCCCGCGTGCGCTCGCCTGCGCCCGCGCTTCGCGCGCGCCCCGACCCCCTCAGCCCGCCGTGCGTCCCTTGGGCACCGGACATGTCCGGTCCAAAAGGGCACCCCCGGACGTGTCCGCCCCTGGTCCACTGACCAGTGGGGCCCATGACCCAAAAAAATAAAAAATAAAAATAATAATTAAAATAATTAATTATTAATTAGTTATTAACCTGATTAGTTAATTTAATTAACTAGTAAGTGTTAATTAATCAGTAATTAAATTAATTAAACCTATTAACCTAACAGCCTAGACAGGTGGGACCCACCCTGTCAGTGGCTGCTGACGTCAGCATGATGTCATGCTGATGTCATCAATCACTGTTCGGATAATTTTGAATTAATATAATTAAATTTCAGAAATTAATAAAACTTTAGAAAATCAATTAAATAAACCGTAACTCCGATGAAAATACTTGTACATGAAACTTGCTCAGAACGATGATACGAACCCGGATACGCCCTCGGTATCTCCGTCAGATGCCCGCAACTATAAAACGTTGAACAATTAGACCGATTTCGATAAATGAATAGTGTCCAACTTTAATTAAATAATCCGAATAAATTCCTAAATTAACTAAATCATTTAGTTAGGCAGTAGAAACACCCCGGCATATCATTTAGACATGTCATACATATTGTTTGCATATTTGCCTTGGAATTTATTGTTTCTCTCCCCCTCCTTCTCTCTCGATAGACGCCGAGACCGACGACGCTGCACCAGGTTACGACTACTCTACACGACGAGCAGCCTGTGACGACCTTCCACCTCCCTCTTGCCAGAGCAACCGGCAAGCCCCCCCCTTGAGCATTCCAGATATCGCCCATTCTATTCTCCTGCTTGCATTAGATTTCGCTACTGTTAATGTATGCTCCTATTCTGATGCATAGCCTGCTGTTGTAACCTGTTCATTGCTACCTTACGTGCCTATGATAACTGTTCAGTATAGGTTGGTATGAACACTCTGTGACCCACCACCTTACTTACTTTGTCGCCCCCTGCTTGTTCATCGACGACTCGATCAACGTGATCGTCGATCAGAGACAGACGCCTCACTTCACACCCCCCCTTAGTTGTACGACTCTGCGTAGTAACTATCGAGTGCCGAGGGTGATACCTCGTAACGCACTCCTGATGAATACTCTGCAGCATGCTGTACGTCGTGGTCATCGAGGGTGATTCCTCCTTCTCCATGTCCGATACGCTCTGTCGTGCAACCCCTCAGTGTGAACCTCGAGGGTGATACCTCTTACGTTCACCCTGATGATTAGACCACACGGTTACTTGACCTTTTCACCAGGCGGGTCCCCCCTGGTGGGTACCCGCTGGGGATCTATATTTCGGGTGTGCCGGAAGGGCACTCGAGTGTGACTTGTGGCGGGCATCAGAACTCTGATTGTCTCCGCTTGATACTAATTGAGCCTAGTGATTTGGGTGTGTGATCTGAGTGGGTCGACGTGCCCTATACGCACTGCCCCACCGCGGATAATGGTTATGGGGCCCTCTGCGATGTACGTTTCTCCGAAAGCTTATCAGACGTCACGATTCTCCGTGCGGGCTGATCGTCGGATTGGGCTGGATACTTCACTGGCGAGTTCAGTGTCGCGCCTGCACCCCGGCCAGCCACGCAACGCGCAGGGTGCCCAGGCGATGGCCCGAGACCCTGGGTGCATAGGTTAGTCCGGCGTGCTGACCTCTCTGCTGAGCCTAGGTAGAGCGCTGCTTGCTGTGTTGATCTTCCGAGGACGGGCATTACCCAGCAAGTATGTCCGGCCAGATTGATCGAGCGTGTTGGGTAACAGTAGTGGCACCCCGCAGGGATGAATCTCTATCGATAGCCGGTCCTACGGTAAAGGACGCTCTTTGTGTATCCCGATCTACTATTTAAACTGGATACTTGCTACTTAATTGAAGCTTCGGATTACTTTCTCGCTGGGAGTCGAGGAAGGATCTTTGAGCGGTACTTCAACATGTTTGCTATATAAAATGCTATTCTACTCTCTTCTACTGCTGCAGATGATGGCTTTGAGAAGATGTTTGAAGATGCTAGTCTTCGATGGACTAGGCCTTTCCTCTATTCTGGCATTTCTGCAGCCCAGTCCACAATATACAAAGCCTTTTCTCCATTGATAATGTTGCATATGTAGTATAGATCCTTGCTTGCTTAGTCTTCGGATGAGTACTCACGGTTGCTTTATTTTCTCTTTTTCCCCATATCCCCCACCTTGATGATACACCAGACGATGGAGTCCAGGAGCCAGACGCCACCACCACCGGAGCCTACATCCAGCGGGTCCAGGGGCAGTACTACTGGATCGAGCCAGCTGACCAGGAGTAGGATCGGAGGCTCCCAGGCAGGAGGCCAACGCCTTTTGATCTAGTGTCGCTGTTTGTGTTGCCTTCTTAAGGCAGAACTTGTCTAACTATGTCTGTACCCAATATTATTTGTAGGACTGACTTATGTATTCGGATCTTCGGATCCCTGGTCGTATATGTGGACCTCGTTTATTTGTGTTTAGAGTTGTGTTGTGATATCTTCCCGTAGTCCCTGGGCTTGATCGTACACTTTGCTGTGTATGATTAGTGTACGATTGAACCCGGGGGGCGTCACAAGTTGGTATCAGAGCCGACTGCCTGTAGGAAGCCCCCCTCCAAATTCCTTGGCCGAAGTTGAGTCTAGAAACCGAGAAACTAATTTACTAACTTGGCTGTGTGGCTTACGGGCCCACGTCGCCAACTGGGTGGTATTAGGATCTTTTATTCCTCGTCTATACTCTGGGACTCTAATATCTCTTCTATTCGGGTTAAATAAAATTTTACTAACGCCGACACTTAGGATCTCGTAAATCCCGTCTACCCGGAGAGCTGGATATCTGTGCGATTTCCCAGTCATTGATCTGATTAGTCTGATAATCATTTTCCTTTCCATTGTTTTGTTTAACCTTTCTCTCCGAGATCGGTTATACTTCTCATTGTCATTTGACAAATTTGAATTTCCTCTGTTTCAGATGGACCGTTTGTTTCCACCGCGTCCTACGACACAGCTTGTGCTTCGCACTTGGGCTCGTATCTTCGCACTTGGGCTTGTGTTTCAGATGGACCGTTTGTTTCCACCGCGTCCTACGACACAGCTTCTGCGCAGCGTCGGTTCTCCGATCATGTTCGAGAGTCCTTGGACTTTGTTTTTTGGACTTAGCTGCTGCTTCTGGGCACCCTTGTATCTTGCCGAAGTCTTTTGTTTTTGTTTGTGTCTGTTTGTTTCCGTGTTGTTCGGGTTGCGTTGAGTTGTACTGTTGGTTGTAAGGGCTTCATTAATTTAAAGCCGGACGCTAGCCTCCTCTTTAAAAAAAAGTGACACTAAAGTCGATTTATCCACCTAATGATTGATCTAAAGGAGCAAGAGATTTAACAACCTAAATTCCTACTCCTTTTATCTTAGGATTTGTTTACTGTGGTGATTTTTTTTATAATTGCTTATTTAGTTATGATACATTGGCTAATACGATTTCTCATTTATCCGCAAAAGAATTTGAGCTCGGGAGGCAAAACACCGCGTCGGATATATTAGTACTACTTCGTTCTTGAATGGATGCATCAGTGCTACTTGTTCGTGTTGACAATGATGATCTTTCTTCCTGGCTTCACCCCTGAAAGACATGCATGGCCAAAGGCAAAGAAACAAAATACAATTGCCAATAAAACTTCGGCGAAATACATGGCAGGGGATTATAGACGGACGAACGGAACAATGGAGACGTATGGAACAGTAGTGTTGTGATCGACTGGGCGGAATGGCAGGTACAGGTGAAGTGTGTGTAGCTATCGGGACAAAAGCAAGCTTCAGCCCTATCCACCAACATGTCTGGCTAGCTGTGTGCTGTGTGGTCTCCTCCTATAATCAGTTGCCCATTCACATCAATCACACTATTTGGAATTAGGCACAATCATGATCCGTCATTGTCTTGGAACACAGCCATATATATGTCAAAAAGAATGTACTACTATATTTGAGCATTACTGGCCACTCCAGACCGAATATAAATACTCCCTCTATAAACTAGTAATATAGGATTCTCGCAAAAAAAAACTAATATAAGATCTTTTATAGATCACTAACAAAGGGAGTATTTGCTATTTTGCAGCTACTCCTATACTTCATTATATGTGAACGTATACTCTTTCTATAATTTTTTTAACACTATACTCTTTCTGTAATACCAAACTGTTATAGGTTAATGGCCATGCAGTTTTACTAATTTAATTGTCGTTCTTTTTTCTGAAAAAATTGGTAACCGCGCACCGGAACTCGCAAGGGTTAGCAATCCAGACTCTCCGGAATGATCAAAGAAGCTTCCACAGGTCGCAATGATGAATCTATATTTTATTGGCGCATATAAAAGATTCGAAAAGTAAAATAGTCTTACACGATAATTATAAGTGAACGAGATTCCATAGGCTACATCACATCATGGACAACAGTGATGTACTAGCAATTAAAGTTAATTTGTAGGTAATGTTGTTGTCTAGCAGTAGCTCATGGCCGGACGACCAAACCTACACATACCACCGATTTATAAAGGTAAAAATTATTTTGTTTGCGACATGTGCAGCAACTTAATTGTGTGGTTGGTAACTTTGGTGTCATAATTTGAGCCAAAAAAAAAACACTTTGCTGTTATAATAACACATCTCTTAGTTCTAATTGTAAAAAAATGAAAACGAGACAAAAGATTTGCCTCATTCATTAAATAAGGAGAAGGTGAAATACAAGGTTCAATGGCTCAACTCATAGCCCATCAGAACATTATTACATCACCGAACTACTCTTGCGGTATGATATTTCTCAAATGCTTGGCAGCCGTCATGACCCAGAGCCTCGACTCTTCTCAATGCTCTTGAGGATGTAGAATGGAAGTGTCGACTTCTTTATGAAGACTTTGGCATTCCACTCGCTCGGTCCAAATTACCCAACTATCAGGCATGGTGAGAGACGCCATGGCCTTCCGGTGCACGATGTTTGGTCTCGGCATATTTAGCCACCATTGCTTGACAGAGCGCATGGGCGGACATCCGTCCATCTCGAGGCTTGCCAATCTAATCCACTCCTTGACCAATCTCCATACACTCAAGGTGAATCTACCCTTGTAGAACAGGTGAGGAGCCATCTCTTGACCAATCTCCATACATGCAAGGTGGATCTACACTTTGTAGAACAAGTGAGGAACCATCTCGTTGGCGCGCTTGCAAAGAGTGCAAAGCCCGCAGTTCTCCCATCCTCTCTTCTCTAGTCGGCCCACCGTCCAATGCCTTCCTTGAAGAGCCAACCATGAGAAGAACTTGATCTTGGGTGATGGGGAACGAAGCATGAAAATCAAAAAAATCCCTACGAAACACCCAAGATCCGATCTAGGAGATGCATAGCAACGAGAGGGGAGTGTGTCTACATACCCTTGTAGACCGAAAGCATTAGCGCCGTAACGCGGTTGATTGAGTCGTACTCTTCATGATCCAATCGCAATCCAATCAGATCTAGTGTCGAATGGATGACACCTCCGAGATTAGCACACGTTCAGCTCGATGGCGTCCTCTCCTTCTTGATCCAGCAAGCGAGGGAGAGGAGGTAGATGAGATCGGAACCAGCACGGCGCTATGGTGGTGGTGGTGGCAGCGGAATTCTGACAGGGCTTCGCCAAGTGCGTACCGGTGGAAAGGTGGGAGGAGTTGGGGGAGACGGAGGGCAAGGATGGAAGGGTGCGGCTGCCGTCCCACGCCCCACTATATAGAGGAGTGAGGGGAGGGGGTGCCGGCCCTAGGCCCCTCCTCCAAGGTAGGGGGTGGCGGCCCTATGGGGAGACTTGGCCCCCAAGTCAAGTGGGGCGCCCCTCCCCACTAGGGTTTCCCTCCTCTAGCTGCATGGGCCTGTTGGGGGCTGGTGCGCCTGGCCCATGCTGGCCAGGGCGCACCCCCTACAGCCCATGTGGCCCCCGGGGGTAGGTGGATCCCCCCGGTGGACCTCCGGAACCCTTTCGGTGACGCCGGTACAGTGCCGGCATGCCCCTGAACCTTTTCGGTAACCAAAACAGGACTTCCCATATATAAATCTTTATCTCTGGGCCATTCCGGAGCTCCTCATGATATACCCGGTCCCATCCGGGACTCCGAACAACTTTTGGACTTTCCGCTGTTAATATCTCAATACTTCCCTAGCGCTACCGAACGTTAAGCGTGCGAACCTACAGGGTCGGCAACATGTAGACATGACCAAGACACCTCTCCGATCAATAACCAATAGCTAGACCTGGATGCCCATATTGATTCCTACACATTCAATGAAGACCTTCATGAATTGAACCACGATGTCAAAGATTCAGTTAATCCCTTATGCAATTTCCTTTGTCCGGTGATATGTTACTTGCCCGAGATTCGATCGTCGGCATCTCCATACCTAGTTCAATCTCGTTACCTACAAGTTTCTTTACTCGTTCCGCATTACAAGATCCCATGACTAAACTCATTAGTCAGATGAACCTTCTTGTGATGTTGTATTACCGAGAGAGCCCAAAGATATCTCTCTGTCACATGGAGTGACAAATCCCAGTCTCGATCCATGCAACTCAACATACACCTTCAGAGATACTTGTCGAGCACCTTTATGATCACCCAGTTATGAAGTGATGTTTGATAGCACATAAGGCATTCCTCCGGCATCCGGGAGTGGCATGATCTCATGGTCTAAGGAACTGATACTTGACATGAAGAAAGCTGTAGCAAATAACTAAACGATCTGATGCTAAGCTTATGGTTGGGTCTGTCCATCACATCATTCTCCTAATGATGTGATCCCATTATAAAATGACAAGTCATGTCTATGGTTAGGAAACCTTAACCATCTTTGATCAACGAGCAAGTCTAGAAGAGGCTTACTAGCGACATGGTGTTGTTTACGTATTCACACATGTATTTAAGTTTCCGGTCAATACAATTCTAGCATGAATAATAAACATTTACCATGAATAAGGAAATATGATAATAATGAATTTATTATTGCCTCTAGGGCATGTTTCCAATAGTATCCCACTTACACTAGAGTCTATAATCTAGTTTACATTTTAATGAATCTAACACCCATGCAATCCTGGTGCTGATCATGTAATGCTCGTGCAAGAGGTTTAGTCAACGGGTCTACCACATTCAGATCCATAAGTACTTTGCAAAGTTCTATGTCTCCATCCTCAATGTAATTACGAATGGAGTTGAAGCGGCATTTGATGTGGTTGGTCTTCTTGTGAAACCTGGGCTCCTTGGCAATGGCAATGGCCCCAGTGTTGTCACAGAAGATAGTTATTGGATTCGATGCACTAGGTATCACCCCTAGGTCGGATATGAACTCCTTCATCCAGACTCCTTCTTGCGCTGCTTCTGAAGCATCTATATATTCCACTTCACATGTAGATCCCGCTACGACTCTCTGCTTGGAACTGCACCAACTGACTGCTCCACCATTCAAAATAAATACGTACCCGGCTTGTGACTTTGAGTCATCCGGATCAGTGTCGAAGCTAACATCGACGTAACCCTTTACGAAGAGGTCTTCGCCACCTCCATAAACGAGAAACATGTCCTTAGTCCTCTTTAGGTACTTAAGGATATTTTTTACCGTTGTCCAGTGATCCACTCCTGGATTACTTGGTACCTCCCTGCCAGACTTATGGCAAGGTACACATCAGGTCTGGTACACAGCATGGCATACATTATAGAGCCTATGGCTGAGGCATAGGGGATGACCTTCATCCTTTCTCTTTCTTCTGCCGTGGTCGGGATTTGAGTCTGACTCAACTTCATACCTTGCAAAACAGGCAAGAACCCCTTCTTTGACTAATCCATTTTGAACTTCTGCAACATCTTGTCAAGGTATGTGCTTTGTGAAAGTCCTATCAAGCGTCTCGATCTATCTCTATAGATCTTGATGGCCAATATGTAAGCAGCTTCACCCAGGTCTTTCATTGAAAAACTCTTGTTCAAATAACCCTCTATGCTTTCTAGAAATTTTATATCATTTCCAATCAATAATATGTCATCCACATGTAGTATTAGAAATGCTACAGAGCTCCCACTCATTTTCTTGTAAATACAAGCTTCTCCATAAGTTTGTAAAAAACCAAAAGCTTTCATCACCTCAACAAAGCGTATATTGCAACTCCGAGATGCTTGCACCAGTCCATAGATGGATCACTGGAGCTTGCATACCTTGTTAGCATCCTTAGGATCGACAAAACCTTCCGGTTGCATCATATACAACTCTTCCTTAAGGAAAACATTAAGGAACGCTGTTTTGATGTCCATCTACCAGATTTCATAATCATAATATGCGGCAATTGCTAACATAATTCTAACATACTTATGCATCAATACGGGTGAGAAAGTCTCATCGTAGTCAACCCCTTGAACTTGTCAGAAACCCTTTGCGACAAGTCGAGATTTATAGATGGTGACATTACCATCAGCGTATGTCTTCTTGTTGAAGATTTATTTGTTCTCAATGGCCCGCCGGTCATCGGGTAAGTCTACCAAAGTCCACACCTAGTTTTGATACATGGATCCTATCTCATATTTCATGGCCTCAAGCCATTTGTCAGAATCCATGCTCATCATTGCTTCTTCGTAATTCATAGGTTCCCCATTGTCCAACAACATGACTTTCAGGATAGGATTACTGTACCACTCTGGAGTGGAACGTACCCTGGTCGACCTATGAAGTTTAGTAGTAACTTGATCTGAAGTATCATGATCATCATCATTAGCTTCCTCTCCGATTGGTGTAGGCATCACGAGAACTGCTTTCTGTGATGTGCTACTTTCCAATTTGAGAGAAGGTATGATTACCTCATCAAGTTCTACTTTCCTCCCACTCACTTCTTTCGAGAGAAACTCCTTCTCTAGAAAGGACCCATTCTTGGCAACAAAGATCTTGCCCTCGGATCTATGATAGAAGGTGTACCCAATAGTCTCTTTAGGGTATCCTATGGAGATACACTTCTTCGCTTTGGGTTCGAGCTTATCAGGCTGAAGCCTCTTGACATAAGCGTCGCATCCCCAAACTTTAAGAAACGTCAACTTAGGTTTCTTGCCAAACCATAATTCATATGATGTCGTCTCAATGAACTTAGATGGTGCCCTATTTAAAGTGAATGCGGCTGTCTCTAATGCATAACCCCATAACTCCACTTCACTCTGAAATTCCTTGAACTTTTTAAATGTTTCAGACTTGTGTTTTGTTAAGTAAATATACCCATATGTACTCAAATCATCCATGAAGGTAAGTAAATAATGATATCCACCTCGTGCTTCAACGCTCATCGAACCACATACATCGATATGTATTATTTCCAACAAGTCACTTGCCCGCTCCACTATACCGGAAAACAGGGTTTTAGTCATCTTGGCCATGAGGCATGGTTCACAGGTTTCAAATGATCCATAATCAAGTGATTCTAAAAGTCCATCGGCATGAAGTTTCTTCATGCACTTTACACCAATATGACCTAAGCGACAGTGCCACAAGTATGTGGTGTTATCATCATTAACTTTTCATCTTTTGGCATCGATATTATGAATATGTGTATCACTACGATCGAGATTCAACAAGAATAAAACATTCACAAGGGGTGCATGACCATAAAAGATATTATTCATATAAATAGAACAACCATTATTCTCTGACTTAAATCAATAACCGTCTCACAATAAACAAGATCCAGATATAATGTTCATGCTTAACGCAGGCACCAAATAACAATTATTTAGGTTTAAAACCCCGAAGGTAGACGTAGAGGGAGTGTGCCGACGGCGATCACATCAACCTTGGAGCCATTTGCAATGCGCATTGTCACCTCGTCCTTAGCTAGTCTCCATTTATTCTGCACCTCATGTTTTGAGTTACAAATATTAGCAACCGAACCAGTATCAAATACCCAAGTGCTACTATGAGCACTAGTAAGGTACACATTGATACGTCTCCAACGTATCTATAATTTTTGATTGTTTCATGCTGTTATATTATCAATCTTGGATGTTTTATATTCATTTACTAACAACTTTATATCATTTTTTTGGGACTAACCTATTGACATAGTGCCCAGTGCCAGTTGCTGTTTTTTTTCTTGTTTTTTACTTCACAGAATATCAATACCAAACGGAGTCCAAATGCCACGAAACTTTTTGGAGATTTTTTTCTGCCCAGAAGACACCCAGGAGGCCCAAGAAGTGCACCAGAGGGGGCCTGTGGGGCCCACTAGGCACCAGGGCGTGCCCTGGTGTAGAGTGGAGCCCACAGGCACCCCTCCACCGACTTCTGCCTCTATAAATACTCTAAAATCCCCAAAACCCTAAGGGAGTCGATGAAACACAATTCCAGCCACCGCAAGTTCCAGAACCACGAGATCCAATCTAGAGGCCTTTTCCGGCACTCTGCCGGAGGGGTCAATGATCAGGGGTTCTTCATCATCACCCTTGCCCCTCCGATGATGCATGAGTAATTTACCACATACCTACGGGTCCGTAGGTAGTAGCTAGATGGCTTCTTCTCTCTTTTTAATCTTCAATACAATGTTCTCCTTGATGTTCTTGGAGATCTATTTGATGTAATGACTTTTTGCAGTGTGTTTGTTGGGATCCGATGAATTGTGAGTTTATGATCAGATCTATCTATGAATATTATTTGAGTCTTTGCTGAACTCTTTTATGCATGATTGTTATAGCCTCATATTTCTTCTCCAAAACTTTGGTTTGGTTTGGCCAACTAGATTGATTTTTCTTGCCATGGGAAGAGGTGCTTTGTGATGGGTTCGATCTTGCGGTGCTCAATCTCAGTGACAGAAGGAGACATGACACGCATGTATCATTGCCATTAAGGATAAAAAGATGGGTTCTATTCCTACATGAATAGATCTTGTCTACATCATGTCATCGTTCTTATTGCATTACTCTGTTTTTCCATGAACTTAATACACTAGATGCATGTTGGATAGCGGTCGATGTGTGGAGTAATAGTAGTAGATGCAGGCAGGAGTCGGTCTATTAATCTTGGACGTGATGCCTGTATACATGATCATTGCCTTGGATATCGTCATAATTATTTGCTCTTCTATCAATTGCCCAACAGTAATTTGTTTACCCACCATATGCTATTTTCTTGAGGGAAGCCTCTAGTGAAATCTACGGCCCCGGGGTCTATTTCCTATCATATTAAAACCAAAAATACCTTGTTGCACTTTTTCTTTATTTATTTTATTTTGTGTTTTTGCTAGATCTATTTATCAAATCTCATACAATTTAATCTATCTCAATACCGAGGAGGGATTGACAACCCCTCTTACGCGTTGGGTTGCAAGTATTTGTTGTTTGTGTGCAGGTGCTGTTTACATAGTGTTGCTTGGTTCTCCTACTGGATTGATAACCTTGGTTTCATAACTGAGGAAAATACTTACCGTTGTTGTGCTGCATCATCATCTCCTCTTCGGGGAAATACCAACGCAGATACAAGGAATCACACATCAATAACATATATATCAAATATACCTTTGTTGACGTTGTCAGCCTTCTTATCTTCCAAGTACTTGGGGCAGTTCCGCTTCCAGTGACCATTCCCCTTGTAATAGAAGCACTCAGTCTCCAGTTTGGGTTCAGCCTTAGGTTTCTTCACGGGAGCGGCAACTTGCTTGACATTCTTCTTGAAGTTCCCTTTCTTTCCCCTTCCTTTCTTGAAACTAGTGGTCTTGTTGACCATCAACACTTGATGCTCCTTCTTGATTTCTAACTCCGCGGCCTTAAGCATCGTGAAGAGCTCAGGGATCGTTTCTCCATCCCTTGCATATTATAGTTCATCACAAAGCACTTGTACCTTGGTGGCAGTGACTGGAGAACTCTGTCAATCGCTACTTCATCCGGAAGATTAACTCCCAACTGATTCAAGCGGTTATATGATAACCCACAAGTATATGGGATCGCAACAGTTTTCGAGGGTAGAGTATTCAACCCAAATTTATAGATTCGACACAAGGGGAGCCAAAGAATATTTGTAAGTATTAGCAGCAAAGTGATCAGTAGCACAGTAATATGATAGTTTTGATAGCAGTGGTAACAGTAGCAGTAACGGTAACAGTGATAGTAATGATTTTGTAGCAAGCGTAACAGTAACAGCAGCAGTAGTAACTTAGCAAGAACAATATGTGGAAAATTTATAGGCATTGGATCGGTGAATTTGTTGGATGATATTCATCATATAACAATCATAACCTAGGGTGATAGAAAACTAGCTCCAGTTCATAAATATAATGTAGGCATGCATTCCATAAATAGTCATACGTGTTTATGAAAAGAACTTGCGTGACATCTTTTGTCCTACCCTCCCGTGGCAACGGGGTCCATAAGGAAACTAATGGATATTGAGGCCTACTTTTAATAGAGAACCGGAACAAAGCATTAACACATAGTGAATACATGAACTCCTCTAACTACGTTCATCACCGGAAAGTATCCCAATTACTGTCACATTGGGGTTTACGGATCATAACACATAATAGGTGAATATGACTTGCAAGATCGGATCTAGAACATAGATATAACGGTGAAAACATAAATGGTTCAGATCTGAAATCATGGCACTCGGGCCCTAGTGACAAGCATTAAGCATGGCAAAGTCATAACAACATCAATCTCAGAACATAGTGGATACTAGGGATCAAGCCCTAACAAAACTAACTTGATTACATGATAAATCTCATCCAACTCCTCACCGACCAGCGAGCCTACGAAGGAATTACTCACTCCCGGTGGGGAGCATCATGGAATTGGTGATGAAGGAGGGTTGGTGATGACGAAGACCGAAGATTTCCCTCTTCAGAGCCCCGAACGGGCTCCAGATCTGGCCTCCCGCTGAAGAACAGGAGGTGGCGGTGGCTCTGTATCATGAAACATGTTGAAACTTTCTCCCTGATTTTTCTCTCCGAAAATAGGATTTTATAGCGTCGGAATTAGGGTCTGCGGGGCCACGAGGTGGGGACAACCCACCAGGGCGCGCCAGAGGGGGGGGGGGCGCCCTGGTGTCTTGTGCCCAGCCAAGGCCCCCCCTCCGGTGGTTCTTGGCTCCAGTATTTTTCTTTTATTGTAAAATAATTCTCCAAAAAGTTTTGTTCCATTCTGAGAACTTTTATTTCTGCACAAAAACAACACCATGGTAGTTCTGCTGAAAACATCGTTAGTCCAAGTTAGTTTCATTCAAATCATGCAAATTAGAGTCCAAAACAAGAGCAAAAGCGTTAGGAAAAGTAGATACGACAAAGACGTATCAACTCCCCCAAGCTTGAACCTTTGCTTGTCCTCAAGCATTTTAGTTGACAAACTAAAAGCGAAAAAGAAAAACTTTTACAAACTCTTTTGTTCTTGTTTACATAAATAAGCTTAAGTAGCACCCAGGTTTTCAGCAAAGATCACTAACCATGTAAACAATAACTCTTAAAGATTATATTAACTCATATCAATGGCATAAACAGCTAGCGAGCAATAATAAAATATCTCAAATGACAACACTTTGTCAAAACAACCATGATATAATATGACAATAATGGTATCTCGCTAGCCCTTTCTGAGACCGCAAATCATAAATGCAGAGCACCTCCAAAGTTCAAGCAATGACTAAACATTGTAATTCATAGTAGAAAAGATCCAGTCATGATGCATCCAACATTAACTATACACAATGCATGAGGATGACAATAGTGCTCTCAGATCTGGCGCTTATTTGAGAAGGTGATGACTCAACATAAAATTAAATAGATAGTCCCTTCACAGAGGGAAGCAGGGATTTGCAGCGGTGCCAGAGCTCAAAGCTTTAAAACACAGATAAATGTAATTTTGGGAGGTACACCCTTCCTGTCAACGTTACGACCAAGAGTTATCAATATCTTCCATGCTAAACACATTAGTGGCGGTTCCCAAGCGATAAAAGTAAAGGTTTACTCCCCCTCCACCAACAAACACACTCCACGGCTAGCTGAATCCACGGGTACCGTCCATACCAACAATAGTCCTGGGGGAGTTTTGTTTAATTATTTGCAATTTTTTATTTCGGGACTGTGAATCCCTATTACCGCCCCTCACGTGCAAGGACGAGTGAATAAACACTCATCATGAGAATAACCCGCTTAGCATGGAAGATACTGACCGTCCCCTGTCGCTCCATGAGCGGTCCAAGCACACAAAACAGATGTTCATTTGAAATTTTAAGGGTGGCACATGCAAATTTACTTGGAACGGCAGGGTAATACCGCATATAGGTAGATATGGTGGACTCATCTGGAATAACTTGGGTTTTAGGATTTTGACGCACAAGCAGTATTCCCACTTAGTACAGGCAAAGGCTAGCAAATAGGTTGAGAAGCGGCCAGCTAAAGAGCGAAAACGGTCATGAACATGCGTTATGCATAATTAACATTGAATACTAGCATGAGTAGGATATGAACACCATGAACATTAATATCGTAGAGGCTATGTTGGTTTTGATTCAACTACATGCATGAACATGTGCCAAGTCAAGCCACTTGAAACATTCAGAGAAGGATACCATATCATCATACTACATCACAATCATTTTAATGCATGTTGACATCCAAGATAAATCATTATCCACTCCTAGCTACTTAAGCATGGCATGAGAAACTATAATCTCTAATTGTCATTGCAAACATGTTTGATCATAATATGTTGAATCATGGATACTAGGTTAAACATATTTACAAAAATAGAACAAGTTGAGTTCATACCCATTTCTCTCTGCCACAGCTAGTTCATCAAATATCGTCATTATTGCCTTTCACTTGCACGACCGAATGATATGAAAATAATAATAGTGCAAGAGTGTCGTGGACTAAGATGGAATCTGCAAACATTTTATTCAAAAGGAGAAGACAAGGTAATATGGGCTCTTTGTTAGATCAATAGCAATGCATATGAGAGCCACTCAACATTTTCATCGTGGTCTTCTCCTTGGTATGACTCAATAAAAAGAAAAGAATTTCAGAGAAACACACTGAAATATTTTTGGAGTTTTTGGTTTTTCTTGAAGAAAGCAAATTAAAGAATGGAAAACAAAAATGAGAAAACTATTTACACGGGAAAGCTCCCAACAAGCAAAAGAAGAACAAGGAAATCTTTTTGGGTTTTCTTTTTAATACTACAACTAACTAAACTAGAAAGGAAAACCGAAAAGAAGCAAGAAACATTTTTTTGGATTTTCTCAAAGTTTTTCAAACACACAAGAAGAAAGCGAGAAAATAAATCTAGCATGGATAATACAATGAAAAAGTGTGAACACCGACAACTGGAATGAAATGTGTGAACATGAATGTAATGTCGGTGGGAATACGTACTCCCCCAAGCTTAGGCTTTTGTCCTAGCTTGGTAATCACCACTCATAGTAGCCATCCGGTCCCATTTTGAAGTGCTGTGGCGGTGGCACCTGAGCATCCCACTCCTGAGGCTCCTGCTTTGCTGCCGCCTGGGCATTCCGATAGGTGATAATGTTCGCTGGCATGATCCTGTATCTGCCCCTGGCAATAGAATGAAACAAAGCAGGTGCAGGCAACGGAATAATATCACGGGAAGTTACACTGAAAACCAGGTTGTAATGAATATTATGAAGAGAGTCGGCCTCATCAGTAAACTGGTGAGCCACCATCACCTGGTGATCTAGATAGACTCGGGTCAAAGGATAATCATGTTGGCGTATCTGAACGTTAAAGTGACTCGCTAAGCGAGTGGCATAAATACCCCCATGAATTTTGCCCTTTTTTCTGTTAAGGTGCAGACGGCGTGCAATAATAGCCCCTAAGCTCTAAGTGTGATCATTGTGTAGTGCACGGCGTAGAATGGCGAAGTAAGGAGCACTGAGTGCACTGACCTTCTCTCTGGCAATTAAACACTTAGCAATGAATAGAGCAAAGTAATGCACAGAAGGAAACTGCAAACTAGTGGCGGTGACACTCGACACGCCTCTCTCATCTCCCACTAACAGAGTATGATAAAAGTTCTCAAACTCTGTAGGTCTAGGCTCTCTTATTTCCCCGTCAGAAGGGATCAAGCATATCTCACAAAAATCAGTAAGTGGTATCTGACGGGTTTCAGAATATAAATTAAATTGCACTTCGGGAGGATTATTCCTACTCAGAAAATGGAAGTTTTACACAAAGGAATTTGTAAGGAGGTGGTGTTGATCACACTCAACTACAATGAAGTCGATCAGCCTAGCATTAGCAACAAATTGGGCGAACTCTTGACAGATCCCGGCCCCCTCCATGAAGGCATTATGCGGCCATTCGCACGGTCGCACCTCCGCCCTTCTCGGAGTGTTGAGGTCCGTGTCAGAGGATTCCCCAATGACTCCTTTGGCATTTTTCTTGGAGGCAAACTTCCTAAAGAAACTCATCTTATTCCTATAGATAAAATTCTGAAAATTTTAGTCCACAAAATTTTTGTCAACAAAACTTCACAAGATTGATAGCAACTACTCATAAGGATGCATAGAGGCTATATTAAGCATTCAAACTACTTAGAATTCTAAGAATTCAACATGCAAGCTCATCTACAGCAGCACCAAGAGTAGCTAATTATTCAAAATATAAACCACTAAAGCAAAAACTATTTGGAGCAATGGAGGAGTCACATACCAAGTAGCAATCCTCCAAAACAGTTTCGGAAACGGAGCTTCGAGCAAAGAGATCGAAATCCATGGGTTTGAGAGCAAGAACATGAGAGAGAGAGAGAGAGATGTGGTGATTTTTTTCTGGAGGTAGGAGATGACATGGGCTAAAGAAGTAAGTGAGGGGACCCACATGGGGACCACAACCCACCAGGGTGCGCCTGGGGTTGCTGGCGCGCCCTGGTGTCTTGTGGTCACCAGGTGCACCCCCCCTCTGATGTTATTTGCACCAAAAATTCAGAAAAATTCAGAAAAGATCTTATTAAATTTTCAGGGCATTCTGAGAACTTTTATTTTTGGGTCATTTTTTTATTGCACGGGAGATTCAGAAAACAGACAAAACATGACATTTTATTTTATTTAACTAAGAGAAACAGAAAACAAAAGTTGGGAGCAGAAGGTTGTGCTTACTAAATTCATCAACTTCATACCTCTAAAAAATGATCCATTAATAAGGTTGATCAAGTCTTATTAACAACCACCTTCGATTAGCATGAAACCGAAGAACTTTCATAAAACACTAAGTTACCTCAACGGGGATATGCATGTCCCCAACAATAAGCATTTCATTTTTTTGGCAGTAGGTAGAGGTAGTTGAAAACTTCCAATAGTGAGCGTCAGAGATTTTTCAATAACATTGATACCATTCACTTGGAATTGTTTCTTCGGAAAGTGCATCATATGTTCATTACCATTGATATGAAAAGTGACCTTGCTTTTGTTGCAATCAATAACAGCCCCTGCAGTATTCAAAAAGGGTCGACCAAGGATAATCGACATGTTGTTAGCATCCTCGGGCATCTCATGTATAACAAAGTCAGTTAAGATAGTAATATTTGCAACAACAACGGGCACATCCTCACAAATACCGATAGGTATGGCAGTTGATTTGTCAGCCATTTGCAAAGATATTTCAGTAGGTGTGAGTTTATTCAAATCAAGTCTTTTATATAAGGAGAAAGGCATAACACTAACACCAGCTCCTAGATCACACAAAGCAGTTTTAACATAATTTCTTTTGATGGAGCAAGGTATAGTTGGTATTCCTGGATCTCCAAGTTTTTTAGGTACTCCATTCTTAAAAGAATAATTAGCAAGCATGGTGGAGATTTCAGCTTCCGGTATCTTTCTCTTATTAGTGATGATGTCTTTCATGTATTTTGCATAAGGGGCCATCTTTAAAATATCAGTCAAGCGAGTGCACAAAAAGGCTGGCCTAAGCATTTCAGCAAAGCGTTCAAATGCTTCATCATCTTTTTTCTTAGTTGATTTAGGTGGAAAGGGCATGGGTTTTTGAACCCATGGTTCTCTTTCTCTTCCATGTTTTCTAGCAACAAAGTCTCTTTTATCATATCTTTTATTTTTAGGTTGTGGGTTATCAAGATCAACAGCAGGTTCTATCTCAACATCATTATCTGGTTCTTTATCATTGTTTGGTTGAGTGTCTTCATGAACATTGATGCGTCCATTTTGCATCATGCTTTTATATTGATATTTATTGCATTATGGGCTGTTATTACACATTCTAGCACAATACTTATGCCTTTTCTCTCTTATTTTACAAGGTTTATATGAAGAGAGAGAATGCCGGCAGCTGGAATTCTGGGCTGGAAAAGGAGCAAATCTGAGGGACCTATTCTGCACAACTCCAAAAGTCCTGAAACTTCACGGAGAATTATTTTGGAATATATAAAAAATATTGGGCGAAGAAAGCACCTGAGGGGACCCACCAGGCAGCCACAAGGGTGGGGAGCGCGCCCTACCCCCTGGGCGCGCCTCCCTGCCTTGTGGGCCACCTGGCAGGCCCCCGATTCCCATCTTCTGCTATATGATGTGTTTTGACCTGAAAAAAATCAGAAGGAAGCTTTCGGGACAAAGCGCCGCCGTCTCGAGGCGGAACCTGGGCAGAACCAATCTAGGGCTCCGGCGGAGCTGTTCTGCCGGAGAAACTTCCCTCCGGGAGGGGGAAATCAAAGCCATCGTCATCCCCAACGATCCTCTCATCGAGAGGGGGTCAATCTCCATCAACATCTTCACTAGCACCATCTCCTCTCAAACCCTAGTTCATCTCTTGTATCCAATCTTTGTCTCAAAACCTCAGATTGGTACCTGTGGGTTGCTAGTAGTGTTGATTACTCCTTGTAGTTGATGCTAGTTGGTTTATTCGGTGGAAGATCATATGTTCAGATCCTTAATGCTATTCAATAACCCTCTGATTATGAACATGAATATGCTTTGTGAGTAGTTACGTTTGTTCCTAAGGACATGGGAGAAGTCTTGTTATAAGTAATCATGTGAATTTGGTATTCGTTCGATATTTTGATGAGATGTATGTTGTCTTTCCTCTAGTGGTGTTATGTGAACGTCGACTACATGACACTTCACCATGATTTGGGCCTAGGGGAAGGCATTGGTAAGTAATAAGTAGATGATGGGTTGCTAGAGTGACAGAAGCTTAAACCCTAGTTTATGGGTTGCTTCGTAAGGGGCTGATTTGGATCCATATGTTTCATGCTATGGTTAGATTTATCTTAATTCTTCTTTCATAGTTGCAGATGCTTGCGAGAGGGGTTAATCATAAGTGGGAGGCTTGTCCAAGTAAGGGCAGCACCCAAGCACCGGTCCACCCACATATCAAATTATCAAAGTAATGAACACGAATCATATGAGCATGATGAAAACTAGCTTGACAGTAATTCCCATGTGTCCTCGGGAGCACTTTGCTTTATATAAGAGTTTGTCCAGGCTTGTCCTTTGCTACAAAAAGGATTGGGACACCATGCTACACCTTAGTTACTTTTGTTACTTGTTACCCGTTACGAATTATCTTATCACACAACTATCTATTATCGATAATTTCAGTGCTTGCAGAAAATACCTTGCTGAAAACCGCTTGTCATTTCCTTCTGCTCCTCGTTGGGTTCGACACTCTTACTTATCGAAAGGACTACGATAGACCCCCTATACTTGTGGGTCATCAAACATCATCATTATCTTTTTCATTATCACTAGATGAATGTTCGTTACTAGATTGAGTTTCAGCATCAGAAATAGAAACATCATTATTATTATCATGAGGTTTTTCTATTTCAAGTTCACTAGAGGTATGCAAAGTCCTATCATTTTTCTTTTTCTTCTTCTTTTTAGAAGTACTAGGTGTATCAGTGTTAATTCTTCGAGAGTCTTGTTCAATTCTTTTAGGGTGTCCCTCAAGATAAAGTTGTTCCCGAGTCATTTTACCTCCTCTAGTTGCTACTCTAATAGCAAAGTCATCATATTATTATTCATTTCACTAAGCAACTCTCTTTGATATTTAGCAACTTGTTCTAGTTGAGTTTGAACCATAGAAGCATGTTTTCCTACACCTCTTACATCATTAGTAATTCTAAATAACAAGTCACTCAAGCGAGCAATCATATTAGAGTTATATTTAAGTTGTTTCATAACATTTTCATTGAAGTGATCTTGTTTTCTAATGTAATTGTCAAACTCATAAAGGCCTTGACTAGGATGTTTATTGTAAGGGATGTCACTTTCATCAAATTTGATTAAAGAGTTTACCTCTACCACCTTTGGTGGTGGTGTGTCAAGTCCATGTATTTCCTCAATAGGAGGTAAATTTTTAACATCCTGTGCTTTAATACCTTTTTCCTTCATACTTTTCTTTGCCTCTTGCATATCTTCAGGACTTAGATATAAGATACCCCTCTTCTTCGGAGAAGGCTTAGGCGGTGATTCAGGAAGAGTCCAATCATCATAATTTTTCAATAAATTATTCAATAATTTCTCAGCTTGTTCAATAGTTTGTTCCCTGAAAACACAACCAGCACAACTATCTAGGAAGTCCCTAAAAGCATCGGTTAGTCCATTATAGAAGATATCAAGTATTTCATTTTTCTTAAGAGGATGATCAGGCAAAGCATTAAGCAATTGGAGAAGCCTCCCCCAAGCTTGTGGGAGACTCTCTTCTTCAATTTGCACAAAATTAAATATTTCCTGTAAAGCAGCTTGTTTCTTATGAGCAGGAAAATATTTTTAAGAGAAGTAATAAACCATATCCTGGGGACTACGCACACAACCATGAGCAAGAGTATTGTACCATATCTTAGCATCACACTTTAATGAGAACGAAAATAATTTGAGAATATAATAGTAGCGAATCTTCTCATCATGAGCAAATAGGGTGGCTATATCATTTAATTTAGTACGATGTACCACAACGGTTTCAGTTTCATAGCCATGGAAAGGATTAGAATCAACAAAGTAATTAACTCCGGGTCAACAGAGAATTCAAAATCCTTATCGGTAACAAAGATAGGTGAAGTAGCAAACTTAGGATCACATTTCATTCTAGCATTCAAAGATTTTTCTTTCAGTTTGCATAGTAATTTCTTAAGATCATCTCTATCATTGCAAGCAAGAAAATCTCTAGTTGTCTCCTCATCCATAACATAACCTTCAGGTATCTTAGGCATTTCATATCTAGGAGAGCTAGGTCTAATAGGTGTTTCAAGATTTTTAGTTTCAAGTACTTCATCAGTTTCAATAATTTCATCAGTTTCAGCATTCTCAATATCTTTAGCTCTAGCAATTTGTTCATCGAGAAATTCACCTAGTGGCATATTATCATTGTGACGCCCCTGACTCAATCGTGCACTAATCATACATGCAAGCATGCACGATCAAGCACAGGGATTCACAGGAAGATATCACAACACAACTCTAACACAAATAAACAAAGATCCACAATATTATAGACCAGGGATCATGAGGATCCGAATACATAAGACATTCATACAAATAATATCTGAGTACAGACATAGTTAGACAAGTTTTGCCTTAAGAAGGCTAGCACAAACAATGACTCTAGATCGAAAGGCGTAGGCCTCCTGTCTGGGAGCCTCCGATCCTACTCCTGGTCGGCTGGCTCGATCCAGTAGTAAGTGCCGTCTGGACCCTCCTGGTAGTAAGCTCCTGTGGTGGCATCTGGCTCCGGGGCTCCATCGTCTGATGTATCATCAAAGTGGGATATGGGGAAAAAGAAGTACAAAGCAACCGTGAGTACTCATCCGAAGTACTCAGCAAGCAAGGATCTACACTACATATGCAACATTATCAAAGGGGAAAGGCTGTATATGTGGACTGGGCTGCAGAAATGCCAGAATAGAGAGAAGGCCTAGTCCTATCGAAGACTAGCATCTTCACGAAGCCATCATCTTGCAGCAATAGAAGATAGTAGAATAGCATTTTATTAAGCAAACATGTTGAAGCAAGCCTAGAGATCCTTCCTCGACTCCCTGCGAGAAAGCGATCCCGAAGCTTCAAATTAATTAAACAAGTATCCAGTTCAAGTAGTAGATCGGGATACACAAACTGAGCGTCCTTTATTGTAGGACCAGCTATCGATAGATTATTCATCCCTGCAGGGGTGCACTACTGTTACCCAACACGCTCGATCACCTCTGGCCGGACACACTTGCTGGGTAATGCCCAGCCTCGGGAGATCAACACGAAGCAGCGCCCTACCTAGGCTCAGCAGAGAGGTTAGCACGCCGGACTAACCTATGCAACCAGAGGTCTTGGGCCATCGCCCTGGGCACCCTGCGCGTTGCGTGGCTGGCCGGGGTGCAGGCGCGACACTGAACTCGTCAGTGAAGTATCCAGCCCAATCCCGACGATCAGCCCGCACAGTGAAACGTGACGTCTGATGAGCTTTCGGGAGAAACGTACATCGCAGAGGGCCCCATAACCATTATCCCGCGTGGTGGTAGTGCGTATAGGGCATGTTGACCCACTCAGATCACACACTCAAATCCAATAGGCTCATTTAGTAACTCGCGAAGACAATCAGAGTTTCTGAAGCTCCGCCACAATATCACACTCGAGTGCCCTTCCGGCACACCCGACATCATCGATCCCCAGCGGGTACCCATCAGGGTCGACCCGCCTGTATCAAAGGTCAAAGTAACCGTGTAGTCATACATCAAGGGGGAAACCTCGAGGAATCACCCTCGGTGAATTCCACTCGACGAAATCATCAGGGTGAACGTATGAGGCATCACCCTCGAGGTTCACACTGAGGGGTTGCACGACAGAGTTGTATCGGAAGTGGAGAAGGAGGAATCACCCTTGATGACCATGACCGAACAGCTACACTGCAGAGTATTCATCAGGAGTGCGTTACGAGGTATCACCCACGGCACTCGATAGTAACTATGCAGAGTCATACAACTAAGGGGGGTGAGGTGAAGTGTTGGTCTCTGGTCGACGATCACATTGATCTAGTTGTCGATGATCAAGCAGGGGCAACAAGGGTAAGGTGGTGGGGGTCACTGATGGTTCACTACCAACGTATACTAAACAGTTTATTATAGGCAAGTAAGGTAACAATGAACATGTTACGAAAGCAGGCTATGCATCAGAATAGGAGCAAACATTAACAGTAGCAAAATCTAATGCAAGTAGGAGAAATGGAATGGGCGATATCTAGATGCTCAAGGGGGGGGGGCTTGCCTGGTTGCTCTGGCAAGAGAGAGGGATCGTCAACGGGCTGCTCGTCTGTAGCGTAGTCGTACCCAGCTGCAACGTCATCGGTCTCGGCGTCTATCGAGGGAGAAGGAGGGGGAGAGAAACAATAAATCCGCGGCAAAATTGCAAACAATATGTATGACATGCCTAAATGATATGCCGGGGTGTTCTACTGCCTAACTAAATGATTTAGTTAATTTAGGAATTTATCTGGATTTATTTAATTAAAGTTGGGCACTATTCATTTATTGAAATCAGTCTAAAAGTTCCATGTTCATCTAGCTAGGGGCATTTGACAGGAATACGGAGGGCGTATTCAGATTCGTATCGAAATTCTGAGCAACTTTCATATATAAATTATTTTCATCGGAGTTACGGATTATTTTATATGATTTTCTAAAGTTTTAATCATTTTTTGAGTCTAATTATTTATTTAAATCCAAATTATCCAGAATAGTGAATGATGATGTCAGCATGACATCACCATGACGTCAGCAGGTCAAACCCGGCTGACCAGAGTCAAACCTGACCTGTGGGTCCTGTGGGACCCACATGTCAGTGACAGAGCTAACTAAACAGAGTTAGTTTAATCTAATTAACCTAATTAGCAGGTGGGGCCCAGCAGTCAGTGGCTAATTAGTGATTTAATTAACTAATTAACTAATTATTGTTTTATTGTTTTATTTTAATTCGTTTACTAGGCGGGACCCACATGTCAATGAGACAGGGGCGCCCAGTCAGCAGTTGACCTGGTCAACAGGTCAACTTGGGCCCAGGGGTCAGTGGCACGGGGCGGGGCTCACCAAGGCCAGGTCAGCGCCGGCCGAAGACGCGCCAGAGTTGGCTCCGGCGAGCCAAACGCGGCGGTGCGGCTCGGGAGGAGCTCGGGTTTCGCGCACACGGCACGGGGAGGAGCGTGGCTGGGCTCTTTTGAACGGCAAGACCACGATGAAGCATTTGGGGACAGTGGCGGAGGCTGCCGTGGCTGGAGCTGAGCGCCACGAGCTCATCGGTGGCGAGGTTCTTCGAGCGAGGTACGGGAACGGCAAAACGGCGCGCGTTCGAACGATCTAAAGGGCGAAGCGAGGCCTACGCGGTGCGGTGAGTGCGACAGTGGCACACACGGGACCAAAAGGTCACCGTGTCCACGCCGGCGACGAGGCCAGGCGGTTGAGGGTTCGGCCGAACGCGGAGCGGGCGCTACAGGCGGCTTGAGGAGGCAGGGGAGGGCGCGTCACACGCAGGAGCTCACCGGGGAAGCGTGGGGACTGGGCAGTGGGCTCGGGGTGTACCGGTGGCGTAGATCGACGGCAAGGTCGTGCGGTGGCCGAGAAGGAGGCGAGATCAAATGCGGCATCGGCGTTGCTTCCCGGTCCCAATCCGGTGTCGAGGAAGAAGAGGGGGACCACGCCGGAGCTCCTGGACTTGACGGGGCGTCAAACGGGTGCCGATGGCCACGCCGCTCAGTGTCGAGGAAGAAGAGGGGGACCACGCCGGAGCTCTTGGACTTGACGGGGCGTCAAACGGGTGCCGATGGCCACGCCGCTCAGCCACGGCCGAACATGGCGGCGCCGGGTAAGGTGGGAGAGAGCGAGGGAGAAAAGGGGAGAGGTGCTAGGGTTCGCCAGGGGGGTGCGGGGGTTGCTCTTATCCTCCAGCGCGAGCGGCGACGCGCTGTCGAGCGGCGAGCGAGGGGGGCCGGGTGCGTGCGCGTTCGACAGCGCGGGGGGGGGGGGGGGGGGGGGGGGGGGGGGGGGTGCGGTGAGCAGTAGGAAGGAGACGAGCGGGGTGGGCTGGGCCGGCACTGTGCACTTGCGGCCCGGGCACAGTGGGCTTCTTTTCCTTTTTCTATTTTTCCTTTTTCTCTTTCTTTTCTTTTCTGTTTTCTCTTTAAATCTGTTTTGTTAATTGTTTAGGCACTAAATGAATTTTGTAAAAAGTGTGGCCTAGTTCATAAATCACAGTGCATTATATCCTAACACCAAAAACTAGTTTGGGCAAAACATAATTTCATATTTAATTTAGAATAAATAAAAGGTTAATAAATATTGTCTTTAATCACTGTTTGAGGATGTTTGAGTCACTTACCCAATTCCAATGATGTTGGTTTCAATTTTAGAATTTTCTCTGGAATATTTGCTATTTATTGAACATTTTATTTTCTGTTTTGAATAACTTTTATTTTCCACTTTAATTTAATTTGAATTTTTGAGTTAGGAGTTGAAATGCAATATGATGCAAATGATGATTAGGCACTGTTAATCATGCTGACTTGTCATTATCAAAAGTGATTACTGTGGCTAATGACATGGGGTGTTACAATTCTCCTCATCTATCAAGAATTCTCGTCCCGAGAATTAAGAGGAAGACTGAAAGAAAGCGGGGTATTCTTCACGAAGACGATCCTCGTGTTCCCAAGTGGCTTCATCTTCAGAATGATTCGACCACTGAACCTTGAGGAATTTGATTGACTTTTGACGAGTCCGGTGTTCAGCTTGATCAAGAATACAGATGGGATATTCTGCATAAGACAGATCTTCCCGCAATTCAAGCATTTCATGATCCACAGCTCGAATAGGATCCTTGAAGCAACGACGGAGTTGGGATACATGAAAGACATCATGTACTTGTGAAAGATTTGGCGGCAATTGCAACTAATATGCCACTTCTCCTCGACGGGCCAGAATATGGAACGGGCCAATGTAGCGAGGAGCTAACTTGCCTTTGATTCCGAACCGATGAGTGCCTTTCAACGGGGTGACGCGAAGGTAGGCTTGCTCGCCAGGCTGATAGACCATTTCCTTGTGCTTTCGGTCATAGTTGCTCTTTTGATGAGACTGAGCAGTTTTCAGCTGTTCACGGACAATGCAGACTTTTTCTTCAGCTTGCTGAACAATGTCCGGTCCGACGAGTGATCGTTCCCCAGTTTCTGACCAATTCAGAGGGGTTCGACACTTACGACCGTATAGAACTTCAAACGGTGCCATCTTCAGACTAGCTTGATAGCTATTGTTGTAAGAGAATTCGGCATACGGGAGAGATTCCTCCCACTTCTTACCGAAGGAGATGGCACAAGCTCGAAGCATATCTTCGAGCACTTGATTAACTCATTTGACTTGACCCTGAGACTGAGGGTGAAAAGCGGTACTGAAGGACAGGTGAGTTCCCATAGCTTCTTGGAAACTATTCCAGAATCTAGAGGTGAAGAGGCTGCCACGATCAGAACTGATCTCCAGGGGGACACCGTGGGGTGACACAATTCGGGAAACATACAAGTCTGCTAACTGACTAGCAGTGATTGTCTCCTTAACTGGCAGAAAGTGAGCAACCTTTGAGACTTGGTCAATGATGACAAAAATAGCATCATGACCCTTCTGAGATCTGGGAAAACCAGTAATGAAATCCATTTGGACTTTGTCCCATTTCCATTCAGGAATTGCAAGGGGTTGCAGAGTTCCAGCAGGCCTTTGATGTTCTGCTTTAATGCGGCGGCAAACGTCACACTTAGAAACATAACGAGCAATGTCTCGCTTCATATTAGGCCACCTGTATCTCTGACAAATGTCACGGTACATCTTTGTGCTACTAGGATGAATTGACAGAGGAGTGTCATGAGCTTCTTTCATAATGTGTTCTCTCTCATCCTTGAACTTGGGTACGAAGAGACGGTGTTGGAAGAATAGGATCCCATCATCATCAAGATGGAATTCCGACGGCTTTCCTTTTTTGAGGTATCGCTTAATCCTTTCAACTTCAGAGTCATACCGTTGCATAGTCTTAATGCTGTGCTCTAAATCTGGTTCAACAACCAGGGTATTGAGATAACCCTGTGGAACAATATGGAGGTTCAATTTGCAAAGCTCTTCATGGAGAAGAGGTTGCGTTTCCTGAACCATATGGTTGTTGCAATAAGCCTTGCGACTCAAAGCATCGGCCATTACATTAGCCTTGCCAGGGGTATATGAGATATTCATATCATAATCGGCAATTGTCTCGAGCCATCTTTGTTGACGAAGGTTCAGATCTGGTTGAGTATATAAATACTTCAAACTTTGGTGATCCGTGTATATCTCGCAACGGTTACCGAGAAGGTAATGTCGCCATAGCTTCAGGGCATAAATAACCACAGAAAGTTCAAGATCATGCACTGGATAATTTTCTTCATGAGGACGCAATTGTCGAGAGGCATAAGCAATCACTTTGCGCTCTTGCATTAGGACACAGCCTAATCCTTGACGAGATGCATCACAGTATATCACGAAATCCTTTTGGGAATCCGGGGGTGCTAGCACTGGGGCAGATGTCAACTTATCTTTCAGTGTTTGAAAGCTTTCTTGACATTTTTCTGTCCACTCAAATTTAACACCTTTGTGGAGTAGATTCGTCAATGGTTTTGCAATCTTGGAAAAGTTCTCAACGAATCGACGGCAGTAACTAGCGAGTCCGAGAAAACTCCTGACTTGCTTAACATTCTTCGGGGGAGTCCAATCAAGAATAGCCTGAACTCGCTCGGGGTTAATAGCAATGCCATTCTTGGAAATCACATGACCAAGATAGGTCACTTCAGATAGCCAGAACTCACACTTGGAGAATTTAGCATACAACTGATGTTCTCGTAGCTTCTCCAATACAAGCCGAAGATGTTCAACATGTTCTTCTTCATTCTTGGAATATATAAGGATGTCATCCAAATAAACCACGACAAATTTGTCGAGGTAATCCATAAAGATATAGTTCATCAACCGGGAGAAAGTTGCTAGAGCATTGGTTAAGCCAAACGACATGACGGTGTACTCATAAGAGCCATATCGAGTAACAAAGGCAGTCTTCGGAATATCCTCTTCGCGAACACGGATCTGATGATAACCCAACCTCAAGTCGAGTTTCGAGAAGACAGAGGATCCAGCAAGCTGATCATAGAGATCATTGATCCGGGGTAGTGGGTATTTATTCTGGACTGTGGCTTGGTTAATGGGCCGATAATCCTGAACCAATCGGTTAGTTCCATCCTTCTTCCTAACAAAGAGTGAAGGTGCTCCCCAAGCAGAGGAACTGGGGCGGATGAAACCTTTCTTAAGTGACTTGTCGATTTCTTCCTTAAGCTCGAGAAGGTGGTGCAGAGGCATCTTATAAGGACGTTTCGCAATAGGGACAGTGCCAGGCTTCAAGTCAATGACAAACTCGACAGCTCTAGCCGGGGGTATTCCTGGAAGCTCTTCCGGAAAGACGTCTGGAAAATCTTGAACGACAGGAACATTCTCGATTCCTTCCAGAAGTGAGGCGTTCAAAGCATTCAGAACATATATCTGAGCTTCAGCGTCCCGTGTAATGCGGGTGGTATAGTTCACTATCTCATCGGAGGGGTGAAGAAGTTGGATAAATTTAGTGGCACAATTGATCGAAGCAATCTGAGCTTTCAACCAATCCATTCCGAGTATGAGGTCTATGGTGGAAGACTTCAGGATAATGGGCGAAACAAGGAATTCCAATCCCTTAATTTCAACGGGAACATTGTGTGCCATCATAGTGGTTTGACACTGGCCTCCAGGGGTGCGGATTACTACTGCCAGATTCATCTTTTGAAATGCAATGTCATGCGATAATGCAAATGCTTCTGACATGAATGAATGCGATGCTCCTGAATCAAATAATACAGAAGCGGGTACTGAGTTAACGAAAAGGGTACCCATCACAGTAGCAGGTTGATCCTGGACTTCTTCAATATTAATGTTGTAAGCGTGTCCACGACCATGTGCAGCAGACCCAGTATTATAGTTGCGGGCCTGATTGTTGCCACGACCATTGCCACGACCAGTACGAGGAAAAGACAACTGATTCTGAGTCTGGTGGCAGTCCTTAGCAAGGTGACCTGGTTTGCGGCACTTGAAGCACAGACCATCTTCAGGACGAAGAGGAGCATTGTTTTGAATAGCTTGAGCTCTTTGCTGCCTCGGTGGTGGAGGAGGCAGACGTGGTGCAGCATAGTTGTTCTTTGGCGCAGGGGCATTTGGACGGAACACGTTGTTGGGAATCCAGACTCGACGCTTCTGTGCTAAGCCCGAAGATGAGCCAGCATCACGATAGCGCTTCTGCGAGTCCTTGTGCTTCATCTGAGCGGTCTCAACCAGAATAACCTTATTCACAAGAGTAGAAAAGTCGTTGAAATCTTGACCAACAAGGGCAAGCTCGAGGTCTGGGTGGAGTCCATTACGGAACTTCTCTTGTCTACGGGCATCTGTGGCGATGTCTTCTTCAGCATAGCGGGAGAGGTCAAGAAATTCCCGCTGATAAGCTTCGACAGTCTTGTTGCCCTGAGTGAGGTTGCGGAACTGGGTCTTCATCTGTTCCATAATTGCCTGAGGGATATAACGGGCACGGAAAGCAGCCTGGAACTCATACCAGGTAATGACTGTTCCAGCAGGCAGTGTACGCTTGTGTGTGTCCCACCATTGAGCAGTGGACCCCTTTAAGAAAAAGGACGCGAAGGTGACAAAGTTGGTAGGGGCGACATTAGCAGACTCCATCTCGTGAGTGATGTCGCGAAGCCAGTCATCGGCATCCAGTGGCTTGTCAGAGTTGCGGAAGTGAGTGGGGTTAAGTCGCATGAACTCCG
Organism: Thinopyrum elongatum; assembly: GCA_011799875.1. NCBI lineage: Eukaryota > Viridiplantae > Streptophyta > Magnoliopsida > Poales > Poaceae > Thinopyrum > Thinopyrum elongatum. The sequence continues at coordinate 377,977,742 of CM022298.1, read as the reverse complement.
GCAGAGTTATTGAAGGAGGGTTCTGGTTGTTCTGATGCGGAAACTAAGCCATGGTTCCAGTCATGAACTGACGGTTGAGCTCGAACTATTGCATCATAGCTGCCATATAGTCTGGCGGTGGTGGGCGTTCAGGGGCACCACGACCACGACCACCTGGTCTAACCATCCTGCTAAATTTCAACAGGGATAGTTTAGTAAAAGCAATTGCGATTGTTTAGCGACAAGCATGATGTAACTCGACAACAATTAAGCAGTGTAACAGATACATAAAAGTAGTCAATTAAGACATACAGATCCATACACAGAGTCGGGTACATGCGGACAGCATAACGGCGCAAATATAGAACTAGACATACTAGGCGGTGCGCAGGCACGCGGTAAGGAAGTACACAACAAGACATAGCAAAGGCTACATCAACGTCGGGGAAACCCACTGAAACGGGGCATCTGCGAGTGCGGACGACGAGTGTTCGTCACGGTAGGATCCTGCGCTCCATGTGCACTCTGATGCAGAACCCGGTCTTGAGCTGTAAGAAGAGGTCCACGTGCAGGTGTGTGACCTCCAACAGCAGGCCAATCAATACCAGCAGACATCTGAGTCCTGCGCGGGTAAAGGATGTGCTCCGGATGTATCCCTGCACGAACAGCGGGTAGCAACTACGTCATAGCATCGTAGAGCCGTGCTTGAGTGGCAACCAACTCGACGGCAAGAGCCTGAATAGTGTGATCCAGAGGCTGAGTGCACTGAATCAGAATGCGCGGGTCATAGCGACGAGGCTCGTACGGGGCACAGATAGCTGTGTAGTATCCAATAGCATCTCCAGCAGGGGCATAAGGATTGTATCGGAACTCAGAGTCATCCAAGATATCACTGAACTCTCCTCGAAGACGTGCGACAGCAAAGTAGGCGGCATCATGGACTGCCATCTCAATCGTCACGCCGGTACCATGGAAAAGGTGTAGCTCAGTGTCTGAGTCATCTTGCTGATCATAGACACGAACATTAGCATGGTACTGCTCCTGGTTGAACTCGCGGTAATCCTCGTAGACCATGTACCCGGGGTACCAGCGGTAGCCAAGTCTGGTCAGGAGGGCGATCAGAACAGCTAGAAAACCAAGGGCATCATGAGCCCAAGTGCGAAGCACAAGCTGTGTCGTAGGACATGGTGGAAACAAACGATCCATCTGAAATAGAGGAAATTCAGGTTTGTCAAACGACAATGAGAAGTTTAACACAACTCGGAGAGAAAGGTTAAACAAAACAATGGAAAGAAAAATGATTATCAGACTAATCAGATCATTGACAGGGAAATTGCACAGATATCCAGCTCTCCGGGTAGACGGGATTTACGAGATCCTAAGTGTCGGCGTTAGTAAAATTTATTTAACCCGAATAGAAGAGAGAACAGAGTCCCAGAGTGTAGACGAGGAATAAAAGATCCTAATACCACCTAGTTGGCGACGTGGGCCCGTAAGCCACACAGCCAAGTTAGTAAATTAGTTTTTCGATGTCTAGACTCAACTTCGGCCAAGGAATTTGGAAGGAGGCTTCCTACAGGCAGTCGGCTCTGATACCAACTTGTAACGCCCCCGACTCAATCGTGCACTAATCATACACGCAAACATGCACGATCAAGCACAGGGACTCACGGGAAGATATCACAACACAACTCTAACACAAATAAACAGAGCTCCACAATATTACAGACCAGGGATCACGAGGATCCGAATACATAAGTCAGTCATACAAATAATATCTGAGTACAGACATAGTTAGACAAGTTTTGCCTTAAGAAGGCTAGCACAAACAACGACTCTAGATCGAAAGGCGTAGGCCTCCTGCCTGGGAGCCTCCGATCCTACTCCTGGTCGGCTGGCTCGATCCAGTAGTAAGTGCCGTCTGGACCCTCCTGGTAGTATGCTCCTGTGGTGGCATCTGGCACCGGGGCTCCATCGTCTGATGTATCATCAAAGTGGGATATGGGGAAAAAGAAGTACAAAGCAACCCTGAGTACTCATCCGAAGTACTCAAAAAGCAAGGATCTACACTACATATGCAACATTATCAAAGGGGAAAGGCTGTATATGTGGACTGGGCTACAGAAATGCCAGAATAGAGAGAAGGCCTAGCCCTATCGAAGACTAGCATCTTCACGAAGCCATCATCTTGCAGCAATAGAAGAGAGTAGAATAGCATTTTATTAAGCAAACATGTTGAAGCAAGCCTAGAGATCCTTCCTCGACTCCCTGCGAGAAAGCGATCCCGAAGCTTCAAATTAATTAAACAAGTATCCAGTTCAAGTAGTAGATCGGGATACATAAACTGAGCGTCCTTTACCATAGGACCGGCTATCGATAGATTATTCATCCCTGCAGGGGTGCACTACTATTACCCAACACACTCGATCACCTCTGGCCGGACACACTTGCTGGGTAATGCCCGGCCTCGGGAGTTCAACATGAAGCAGCGCCCTACCTAGGCTCAGCAGAGAGGTCAGCACGCCGGACTAACCTATGCACCCAGAGGTCTTGGGCCATCGCCCTGGGCACCCTACGCGTTGCGTGGCTGGCCGGGGTGCAGGCGCGACACTGAACTTGTTAGTGAAGTATCCAGCCCAATCCCGGCGATCAGCCCGCACGGTGAAACGTGACGTCTGATGAGCTTTCAGGAGAAACGTACATCGCAGAGGGCCCCACAAGCATTATCCCGCGTGGTGGTAGTGCGTATAGGGCACGTCGACCCACTCATATCACACACCCAAATCCAATAGGCTCATTTAGTAACTCGCGGAGACAATCAGAGTTTCTGAAGCTCCGCCACAATATCACACTCGAGTGCCCTTCCGGCACACCCGACATCATCGATCCCCAGCGAGTACCCATCAGGGTCGACCCGCCTGTATCAAAGGTCAAAGTAACCGTGTGGTCATACATCAAGGGGGAGACCCCGAGGAATCACCCTCGGTGAATTCCACTCGACGAAATCATCAGGGTGAATGTATGAGGCATCACCCTCGAGGTTCACACTGAGGGGTTGCACGACAGAGTCGTATCGGAAGTGGAGAAGGAGGAATCACCCTCGATGACCACGACCGAACAGCTACACTGCAGAGTATTCATCAGGAGTGCGTTACAAGGTATCACCCTCGGCACTTGATAGTAACTATGAAGAGTCATACAACTAAGGGGGGTGAGGTGATGTGTCGGTCTCTGGTCGACGATCACATTGATCGAGTCGTCGATGATCAAGCAGGGGCAACAAGGGTAAGGTGGTGGGGGTCACTGATGGTTCACTACCAACCTATACTAAACAGTTTATCATAGGCAGGTAAGGTAACAATGAACAGGTTACGAAAGCAGGCTATGCATCAGAATAGGAGCAAACATTAACAGTAGCAAAATCTAATGCAAGCAGGAGAAATGGAATGGGCGATATCTGGATGCTCAAGGGGGGGGGGGTGGGGCTGCCTGGTTGCTCTGGCAAGAGAGAGGGATCGTCAACGGCTGCTCGTCGTAGCGTAGTCGTACCCAGCTGCAATGTCGTCGGTCTCGGCGTCTATCGAGGAGAAGGAGGGGGAGAGAAACTAAATCCACGGCAAAATTACAAACAATATGTATGACATGCCTAAATGATATGCCGGGGTGTTCTACTGCCTAACTAAATGATTTAGTTAATTTAGGAATTTATCTGGATTTATTAATTAAAGTTGGCACTATTCATTTATTGAAATCAGTCTAAAAGTTCCATGTTCATCTAGCTAGGGAATTTGACAGGAATATGGAGGGTGTATTCAGATTCGTATCGAATTCTGAGCAACTTTCATATATAAATTATTTTCATCGGAGTTACGGATATTTTATTGATTTTCTAAAGTTTTAATCATTTCTTGAGTTTATTATTTTATTTAAATCCGATTTATCAGAATAGTGAATGATGATGTTAGCATGACATCACCATACATCAGCGTCAAACCCGGCTGACCAGATCAAACCTGACCTGTGGTTCCAGTGGGACCCACATGTTAGTGACAGAGCTAACTAAACAAGTTAGTTTAATCAATTAACCTAATTAGCAGGTGGGGCCCAGCAGTCAGTGGCTAATTAGTATTTAATTACTAATTTTCTAATTATTGTTTAATTTTAATTCGTTTTTGGGCGGGACCACATGTCAGTGAGACAGGGGCGCCTAGTCAGCATTTGACCTGGTCAACAGGTCAACTGGGGCCCAGGGGTCAGTGGCACGGGGCGGGGCCCACCAAGGCCAGGTCAGCGCCGGCCGGAGACGCGCCGGAGTTGGCTCCGGCGACTAAATGCGGCGGCGCGGCTCGGGAGGAGCTCGGGTTTCGCGCACGGCACGGGGAGGAGCGTGGCTGGGCTCTTTCGAACGGCAAGACCACGACGAGCATTTGGGGATGGTGGCGGAGGCTGCCGTGGCCGAGCTGAGCACCACGAGCTCATCGGCGGCGAGGTTCTTCGGGCGAGGTACGGGAACGGCAAAATGGCGCGCGTTCGAGTGATCTAAAGGGCGAAGCGAGGCCTACGCGGTGCGGTGAGTGCGACAGTGGCATGCACGGGACCAAAAGGTCGCCGGGGCCACGCCGGCGATGAGGCCATGCGGCGGAAGGTTTGGCCGAACGCGGAGCGGGCGCTACAGCGGCTTGAGGAGGACCGGGGAAGGGGGGGACTGGGCAGTGGGCTCGGGGTGGACGGTGGCGTAGATCGACGGCGATGTCATGCGGTGGCCGAGAAGGGGCGAGGTCGAATGCGGCATTGGCGTTGCTTCCCGGTCCCAATCCGGTGTCGAGGAGAAGAGGGGGACCACACCGGAGCTCCTGGACTTGACGGGGCGTCGAACGGGTGCCGTTGGCCACGCCGCTTGCCGCAGCGAACATGGCGGCGCCGGGTAAGGTGGGAGAAGAGCGGGAGAAAAGGGAGAGGTGCTAGGTTCCCAGGGGGGGGGGGGTGCGGGGGTCCTCTTATCCTCCACCGCGACGGTGACGCGCTATCGAGCGGCGAGCGAGGGGGGCCGGGTGCGTGCGTGGCGTTCGACAACGAGGGGGGGGGGGGGCGGTGAGCAGTAGGAAGGAGACGAGCGGGGTGGGCTGCCGGTACGTGGCACTTGCGGCCCGGGCACAGTGGGCTTCTTTTCCTTTTTCTATTTTTCCTTTTTCTCTTTCTTTTCTTTTCTGTTTTCTCTTTAACTCTGTTTTGTTAATTGTTTAGGCACTAAATGAATTTTGTAAAAAGTGTGGCCTAGTTCATAAATCACAATGCATTATATCCTAACACCAAAAACTAGTTTGGGCAAAACATAATTTCATATTTAATTTAAATAAATAAAAGGTTAATAAATATTGTCTTTAATCACTGTTTAGGATGTTTGAGTCACTACCCAATTCCAATGATTGTTGTTTTCAATTTTAGGATTGTCTCTGGAATATTTGCTATTTATTGAACATTTTAGTTTCTGTTTTGAATAACTTTTATTTTCCACTTTAATTTAATTTGAATTTTTGAGTTAGGGAGTTGAAATGCAAATGATGCAAATGATGATTAGGCACTGTTAATCATGCTGACTTGTCATTATCAAAAGTGATTACTGTGGCTAATGACGTGGGGTGTTACAATCATCACAAGCAAGGTACTAGCATCATCATGAGTAGCATTCATAGCAAAAGTAGCATCATCAATAACTTGCGACATATCAGGATTAATGGCATGTGGTGGCGTTGCAAGTCTACTCAAAACAGAAGGTGAATCAAGTGCAGAGTGTGATGGCAGTTCCTTACCTCCCCTCGTCCTAGAGGGAACGATCTTAGTTTTTGTATCCTTCAAATTCTTCATAATGATAAATAGATAATAATCCAAGTGACTCAACAAATATAAGCTATGCTCCCCGGCAACGGCGCCAGAAAAAGGTCTTGATAACCCACAATATAGGGGATCGCAACATTTTCGAGGGTAGAGTATCACCCCAATTTATAGATCCGACACAAGGGGAGCCAAAGAATATTTGTAAGTATTAGGCAGTTGAGTTGTCAATTCAACCACACCTGGAGATTAAATATCTCGCAAAGTGATAGTGCATAGTAATATGATAGTTTTGATAGCAGTGGTAACAGTAGCAGTAACGATAACAGTGATAGTAATGATTTTGTAGCAACCATAACAGTAACATCAACAGTAGTAACTTAGCAAGAACAATATGTGGAAAATTCGTAGGTATTGGATTGGTGAATCGTTGATGATATTCATCATATAACAGTCATAACCTAGGGCGATACAACAACTAGCTCCAGTTCATAAATATAATGTAGGCATGTATTCCGTAAATAGTCAGACGTGCTTATGAAAAGAACTTGCATGACATCTTTTCTCCTACCCTCCCTCTCCTCATCTATCAGAATTCTCGTCCGAGAATTAGAGGAAGACTGAAAGAAAGCGGGGTATTCTTCACGAAGACGATCCTCGTGTTCCCAAGTGGGTTCATCTTCAGAATGATGATCGACCACTGAACCTTGAGGAATTGATTGACTTTTGACGAGTCCGGTGTTCAGCTTGATCAAGAATACAGATGGGATATTCTGCATAAGACAGATCTTCCCGCAATTCAAGCATTTCATGATCCACAGCTCGAATAGGATCCTTGAAGCAACGACGGAGTTGGGATACATGAAAGACATCATGTACTTGTGAAAGATTTGGCGGCAATTGCAACTAATATGCCACTTCTCCTCGACGGGCCAGAATATGGAAAGGGCCAATGTAGCGAGGAGCTAACTGCCTTTGATTCCGAACCGATGAGTGCCTTTCAACGGGTGACGCGAAGGTAGGCTTGCTCGCCAGGCTGATAGACCATTTCTGTGTTTCGGTCATAGTTGCTCTTTTGATGAGATGAGGCAGTTTTCAGCTGTTCACGGACAATGCAACTTTTTCTTCAGTTGCTGAACAATGTCCGGTCCGACGAGAGTATCGTTCCCCAGTTTTGACCAATTCAGGGGTTCGACACTTACGACGTATAGAACTTCAAACGGGTGCCATCTTCAGACTAGCTTGATAGCTATTGTTGTAAGAGAATTCGGCATGGGAGAGATTCCTCCCACTTCTACGAAGGAGATGGACAAGCTCGAAGCATATCTTCGCACTTGATTAACTCATTTGACTTGACCCTGAGACTGAGGGGTGAAAGCGGTACTGAAGGACAGGTGAGTTCCCATAGCTTCTTGAAACTATTCCAGAATCTAGAGGTGAAGAGGCTGCCACGATCAGAACTGATCTCCAGGGGGACACCGTGGGGTGACACAATTCGGGAAAATACAAGTCTGCTAACTGACTAGCAGTGATGTGCTCCTTAACTGGCAGAAAGGAGCAACCTGAGACTTGGTCAATGAGACAAAAATAGCATCATGACCCTTCTGAGATCTGGGGAAAACCAGTAATGAAATCCATTTGGACTTGTTCCCATTTCCATTCAGGAATTGCAAGGGGTTGCAGAGTTCCAGCAGGCCTTTGATGTTTGCTTTTAATGCGGCGGCAAACGTCACACTTAGAACAAACGAGCAGTCTCGCTTCATTTAGGCCCCCTGTATCTCTGACAAATGTCACGGTACATCTTTGTGCTACTAGGATGAATTGACAGAGGAGTGTCATGGCTTCTTTCATAATGTGTTCTCTCTCATCCTGAACTTGGGTACGAAGAGACGGTGTTGGAAGAATAGGACCCATCACATCAAGATGGATATTCCGACGGCTTCCTTTTTGAGGTATCGCTTAATTTCAACTTCAGAGTCATACCGTTGCATAGTCTTAATGCTGTGCTCTAAATTGGTTCAACAACCAGGGTATTGAGATAAACCCTGTGGAACAATATGGAGGTTCAATTTGCAAAGCTCTTCATGGAGAAGAGGTTGCGTTTCTGAACCAATGGTTGTTGCAATAAGCCTTGCGACTCAAAGCATCGGCATTACATTAGCCTTGCCAGGGGTATATGAGATATTCATATCATAATCGGCAATTGTCTCGAGCCATCTTTGTTGACGAAGGTTCAGATCTGGTTGAGTATATAAATACTTCAAACTTTGGTGATCCGTGTATATCTCGCAACGGTTACCGAGAAGGTAATGTCGCCATAGCTTCAGGGCATAAATAACCACAGAAAGTTCAAGATCATGCACTGGATAATTTTCTTCATGAGGACGCAATTGTCGAGAGGATAAGCAATCACTTTGCGCTCTGCATTAGGACAAGCACCTAATCCTTGACGAGATGCATCACAGTATATCACGAAATCCTTTTGGAGACGGGGGTGCTAGCAATGGGGCAGATGTCAACTTATCTTTCAGTGTTTGAAAGCTTTCTTGACATTTTTCTGTCCACTCAAATTTAACACCTTTGTGGAGTAGATTCGTCAATGGTTTTGCAATTTGGAAAAGTTCTCACGAATCGACGGCAGTAACTAGCGAGTCCGAGAAAACTCCTGACTTGCTTAACATTCTTCGGGGAGTCCAATCAAGAATAGCTGAACTCGCTCGGGGGTTAATAGCAATGCCATTCTTGGAAATCACATGACCAAGATAGGTCACTTCAGATAGCCAGAACTCACACTTGGAGAATTAGCATACAACTGAGTTTCTCGTAGCTCTCAATACAAGCCGAAGATGTTCAACATGTTCTTCTTCATTCTTGGAATATATAAGGATGTCATCCAAATAAACCACGACAATTTTGTCGAGGTAATCCATAAAGATATAGTTCATCAACCGGGAGAAAGTTGCTAGAGCATTGGTTAGCCAAACGACATGACGGTGTACTCATAAGAGCCATATCGAGTAACAAGGCAGTCTTCGGAATATCCTCTTCGCGAACACGGATCTGATGATAACCCACACCTCAAGTCGAGTTTCGAGAAGACAGAGGATCCAGCAAGCGATCTAGAGATCATTGATCCGGGTTAGTGGTGATTTATTCTGGATGTGGCTTGGGTAATGGGCCGATAATCCTGAACCAATCGGTTAGTTCCATCCTTCTTCCTAACAAAGAGTGAAGGTGCTCCCCAAGCAGAGGAACTGGGGCGGGATGAAACCTTTCTTAAGTGACTTGTCGATTTCTTCCTTAAGCCTCGAGAAGGTGGTGCAGAGGCATCTTATAAGGACGTTTGCAATAGGGACAGTGCCAGGTTCAAGTCAATGACAAACTCGACAGCTTAGCCGGGGGTATCCTGGAAGCTCTTCCGGAAAGACGTCTGGAAAATCTTGAACGACAGGAACATTCTCGATTCCTTCCAGAAGTGAGGCGTTCAAAGCATTCAGAACATATATCTGAGCTTCAGCGTCCCGTGTAATGCGGGTGGTATAGTTCACTATCTTCATCGGAGGGGTGAAGAAGTTGGATAAATTTAGTGGCACAATTGATCGAAGCAATCTGAGCTTTCACCACCATCCATTCCGGTATGAGGTCTATGGTGGAAGACTTCAGGATAATGGGCGAAACAAGGAATTCCAATCCCTTAATTTCAACGGGAACATTGTGTGCCATCATAGTGGTTTGACACTGGCCTCCAGGGGTGCGGATTACTACTGCCAGATTCATCTTTTGAAATGCAATGTCATGCGCTAAGCAAATGCTTCTGACATGAATGAATGCGATGCTCCTGAATCAATAATACAGAAGCGGGTACTGAGTTAACGAAAAGGGTACCCATCAAGTAGCAGGTTGATCCTGGACTTCTTCATATTAAGTTGTAGCGTGTCCAGACCATGTGCAGCAGACCCAGTATTATAGTTGCGGGCCTGATTGTTGCCACGACCATTGCCACGACCAGTACGAGGAAAGACAACTGATTCTGAGTCTGGTGGCAGTCCTTAGCAAGGTGACCTGGTTTGCGGCACTTGAAGCACAGACCATCTTCAGGACGAAGAGGAGACTTGTTTTGAATAGCTTGAGCTCTTTGCTGCCTCGGTGGTGGAGGAGGAGACGTGGTGCAGCATAGTGTGTCTTTGGCGCAGGGCATTTGGACGGAACACGTTGTTGGGAATCAGAACTCGACGCTTCTGTGAAGCCGAAGATGAGCCAGCATCACGATAGCGCTTCTGCGAGTCCTTGGCTTCATCTGAGCGTCTCAACCAGAATAACCTTATTCCACAGAGTAGAAAAGTCGTTGAAATCTTGACAACAAGGGCAAGCGAGGTCTGGGTGGAGTCCATTACGGAACTTCTCTTGTCTACGGCATCGTGGCGATGTCTTCTTCAGCATAGCGGGAGAGGTCAAGAAATTCCCGTGATAAGCTTCGACAGTCTTGTGCGCCCTGAGTGAGGTTGCGGAACTGGGTCTTCATCTGTTCATATTGCCTGAGGGATATAACGGGCACGGAAAGCAGCCTGGAACTCATACCAGGTAATGACTGTTCCAGCAGGCAGTGTACGCTTGTGGTGTCCCACCATTGAGCAGTGGACCCCTTTAAGAAAAAGGACGCGAGGTGACAAAGTTGGTAGGGGCGACATTAGCAGACTCCATCTCGTGAGTGATGGCGAAGAGTCATCGGCATCCAGGGGCTTGTCAGAGTTGCGGAAGTAGTGAGTGGGGTTAAGTCGCATGAACTCCGGCAGAGTTATTGAAGGAGGGTTTGGTTGTTCTGATGCGGAAACTAAGCCATGGTTCCAGTCATGAAACTGACGGTTGAGCTCGAACTATTGCATCATAGCTGCCATATAGTCTGGCGGTGGTGGGCGTTCAGGGGCACCACGACCACGACACACTGGTCTAACCATCCTGCTAAATTTCAACAGGGATAGTTTAGTAAAAGCAATTGCGATTGTTTAGCGACAAGCATGATGTAACTCGACAACAATTAAGCAGTGTAACAGATACATAAAAGTAGTCAATTAAGACATACAGATCCATACACAGAGTCGGGTACATGCGGACAGCATAACGGCGCAAATATAGAAACTAGACATACTAGGCGGTGCGCAGGCCCGCGGTAAGGAAGTACACAACAAAGACATAGCAAAGGCTACATCAACGTCGGGGAAACCCACTGAAAGGGGCATCTGCGAGTGCGGACGACGAGTTGTCACGGTAGGATCCTGCGCTCCATGGCACTCTGATGCAGAACCCGGTCTTGAGCTGTAAGAAGAGGTCCACGTGCAGGTGGTGTGACCTCCAACAGCAGGCCAATCAATACCAGCAGACATCGAGTCCTGCGCGGGTAAAGGATGTGCTCCGGATGTATCCCTGCACGAACAGCGGGTAGCAACTACGTCATAGCATCGTAGAGCCGTGCTTGAGTGGCAACCAACTCGACGGCAAGAGCCTGATAGTGTGATCCAGAGGCTGATGCACTGAATCAGAATGCGCGGGTCATAGCGACGAGGCTCGTACGGGGCACAGATAGCTGTGTAGTATCCAATAGCATCTCCAGCAGGGGCATAAGGATTGTACGGAACTCAGAGTCATCCAAGATATCACTGACTCTCCTCGAAGACGTGCGACAGCAAAGTAGGCGGCACATCATGGACTGCCATTCAATCGTCACGTCCACCGGTACCATGGAAAAGGTGTAGCTCAGTGTCTGAGTCATCTTGCTGATACAAGACACGAACATTAGCATGGTACTGCTCTCCGGTTGAACTCGCGGTAATCCTCGTAGACCATGTACCCGGGGTACCGCGGTAGCCAAGTCTGGTCAGGAGGGCGATCAGAACAGCTAGAAAACCAAGGGCATCATGAGCCCAAGTGCGAAGCACAAGCTGTGTCGTAGGACATGGTGGAAACAAACGATCCATCTGAAATAGAGGAAATTCAGGTTTGTCAAACGACAATGAGAAGTTACACAATCGGAGAGAAAGGTTAAACAAAACAATGGAAAGAAAAATGATTATCAGACTAATCAGATCATGACAGGGAAATTGCACAGATATCCAGCTCTCCGGGTAGACGGGATTTTCGAGACCTAAGTGTCGGCGTTAGTAATTTATTTAACCCGAATAGAAGAGAGAACAGAGTCCCAGAGTGTAGAGAGAGGAATAAAAGATCCTAATACCACCTAGTTGGCGAGTGGGCCCGTAAGCACACAGCCAATAGTAAATTAGTTTTTCGATGTAGACTAACTTCGGCCAAGGAATTTGGAAGGAGGGCTTCCTACAGGCAGTCGGCTCTGATACCAACTTGTAACGCCCCCGACTCAATCGTGCACTAATCATACACGCAAACATGCACGATCAAGCACGGATCACGGAAGATATCACAACACAACTCAAACAAAATAAACAGAGCTCCACAATATACAGACCAGGGATCACGAGGATCCGAATACATAAGTCGTCATACAAATAAATATGAGTACAGACATAGTTAGACAAGTTTTGCCTTAAGAAGTAGCACAAACAACGACTCTAGATCGAAAGGCGTAGGCCTCCTGCCGGGAGCCTCCGATCCTACTCCTGGTCGGCTGGCTCGTCCAAAGTGTAAGGCCGTCTGGACCCTCTGGTAGTATGCTCCTGTGGTGGCATCTGGCCGGCGGCTCCGTCTGTGTATCATCAAAGTGGGTATGGGGAAAAAGAAGTACAAAGCAACCCTGAGTACTCATCGAAGTACTCAAAAAGCAGGATCTACACTACATATGCAACATTATCAAAGGGGAAAGGCTGTATATGTGGCAGGGCTACAGAAATGCCAGAATAGAGAGAAGGCCTAGCCCTATCGAAGACTAGCATCTCACGAGCCATCATCTTGCAGCAATAAGAGAGAAGTAGAATAGCATTTTATTAAGCAAACATGTTGAAGCAAGCCTAGAGATCTCCTCGACTCCCTGCGAGAAAGCGATCCCGAAGCTTCAAATTAATTAAACAAGTATCCAGTTCAAGTAGTAGATCGGGATACATAAAATGAGCGTCCTTTACCATAGGACCGGCTATCGATAGATTATTCATCTGCAGGGGTGCACTATATTACCCAACACACTCGATCCCCTCTGGCCGGACACACTTGCTGGGTAATGCCGGCCTGGGAGTTCAACATGAAGCAGCGCCCTACCTAGGCTCAGCAGAGGTCAGCACGCCGGACTAACCTATGCACCAGAGGTCTTGGGCCATCGCCCTGGGCACCCTACGCGTTGCGTGGCTGGCCGGGGTGCAGCGCGCACATGAACTTGTTAGTGAAGTATAGCCCAATCCCGGCGATCAGCCCGCACGTGGTGAAACGTGACGTCTGATGAGCTTCAGGAGAACGTACATCGCAGAGGGCCCCACAAGATTATCCCGCGTGGTGGTAGTGCGTATAGGGCACGTCGACCACCTCATATCACACACCCAAATCCAAAGGCTCATTAGTAACTGCGGAGACAATCAGAGTTTCTGAAGCTCCGCCACATAAATCACACTCGAGTGCCCTTCCGGCACACCCGACATCATCGATCCCCAGCGATACCCATCAGGGTCGACCGCGTATCAAAGGTCAAAGTAACCGTGTGGTCATACATCAAGGGGGAGACCCCGAGGAATCACCCTCGGTGAATCCACTCGACGAAATCATCAGGGTGATGTATGAGGCATCACCCTCGAGGTTCACACTGAGGGGTTGCACGACAGAGTCGTATCGGAAGTGGAGAAGGAGGAATCACCTCGATGACCACGACCGAACAGACACTGCAGGTATTCATCAGGAGTGCGTTACAAGGTATCACCCTCGGCACTTGATAGTAAATATGAAGAGTCATACAACTAAGGGGGGTGAGGGTGATGGTCGGTCTCTGGTCGACGATCACATTGATCGAGTCGTCGATGATCAAGCAGGGGCAACAAGGGTAAGGTGGTGGGGGTCACTGATGGTTCACTACCAACCTATACTAAACAGTTTATCATAGGCAGGTAAGGTAACAATGAACAGGTTACGAAAGCAGGCTATGCATCAGAATAGGAGCAAACATTAACAGTAGCAAAATCTAATGCAAGCAGGAGAAATGGAATGGGCGATATCTGGATGCTCAAGGGTGGGGGGGGGGCTGCCTGTGTGCTCTGGCAAGAGAGAGGATCGTCAACGGGTGCTCTGTCTGTAGCGTAGTTCGTCCCAGCTGCAATGTCGTCGGTCTCGGCGTCTATCGAGGGAGAAGGAGGGGGAGAGAAACAATAAATCCACGGCAAAATTACAAACAATATGTATGACATGCCTAAATGATATGCCGGGGTGTTTCTACTGCCTAACTAAATGATTTAGTTAATTTAGGAATTTTCTGGATTTATTTAATTAAGTTGGGCACTATTCATTATTGAAATCAGTCTAAAAGTTCCATGTTCATCTAGCTAGGGGAATTTGCAGGAATATGGAGGGTGTATCAGATTCGTATCGAAATTCGAGCAACTTTCATATATAAATTATTTTCATCGGAGTTACGGATTATTTTTATATGATTTTCTAAAGTTTTAATCATTTTCTGAGTTTAATTGATTAGGGGGGGGGCTTGCCTGGTTGCTCTGGCAAGAGAGAGGGATCGTCAACGGGCTGCTCGTCTGTAGCGTAGTCGTACCCAGCTGCAATGTCGTCGGTCTCGGCGTCTATCGAGGGAGAAGGAGGGGGAGAGAAACAATAAATCCACGGCAAAATTACAAACAATATGTATGACATGCCTAAATGATATGCCGGGGTGTTCTACTGCCTAACTAAATGATTTAGTTAATTTAGGAATTTATCTGGATTTATTTAATTAAAGTTGGGCACTATTCATTTATTGAAATCAGTCTAAAAGTTCCATGTTCATCTAGCTAGGGGAATTTGACAGGAATATGGAGGGTGTATTCAGATTCGTATCGAAATTCTGAGCAACTTTCATATATAAATTATTTTCATCGGAGTTACGGATTATTTTATATGATTTTCTAAAGTTTTAATCATTTTCTGAGTTTAATTATTTATTTAAATCCGAATTATCCAGAATAGTGAATGATGATGTTAGCATGACATCACCATGACATCAGCAGGTCAAACCCGGCTGACCAGAGTCAAACCTGACCTGTGGTTCCAGTGGGACCCACATGTTAGTGACAGAGCTAACTAAACAGAGTTAGTTTAATCTAATTAACCTAATTAGCAGGTGGGGCCCAGCAGTCAGTGGCTAATTAGTGATTTAATTAACTAATTTTCTAATTATTGTTTTATTTTAATTCGTTTATTGGGCGGGACCCACATGTCAGTGAGACAGGGGCGCCTAGTCAGCAGTTGACCTGGTCAACAGGTCAACTGGGGCCCAGGGGTCAGTGGCACGGGGCGGGGCCCACCAAGGCCAGGTCAGCGCCGGCCGGAGACGCGCCGGAGTTGGCTCCGGCGAGCTAAATGCGGCGGCGCGGCTCGGGAGGAGCTCGGGTTTCGCGCACAGGGCACGGGGAGGAGCGTGGCTGGGCTCTTTCGAACGGCAAGACCACGACGAAGCATTTGGGGATGGTGGCGGAGGCTGCCGTGGCCGGAGCTGAGCACCACGAGCTCATCGGCGGCGAGGTTCTTCGGGCGAGGTACGGGAACGGCAAAATGGCGCGCGTTCGAGTGATCTAAAGGGCGAAGCGAGGCCTACGCGGTGCGGTGAGTGCGACAGTGGCATGCACGGGACCAAAAGGTCGCCGTGGCCACGCCGGCGATGAGGCCATGCGGCGGAAGGTTTGGCCGAACGCGGAGCGGGCGCTACAGGCGGCTTGAGGAGGACCGGGGAAGCGTGGGGACTGGGCAGTGGGCTCGGGGTGGACCGGTGGCGTAGATCGACGGCGATGTCATGCGGTGGCCGAGAAGGAGGCGAGGTCGAATGCGGCATTGGCGTTGCTTCCCGGTCCCAATCCGGTGTCGAGGAAGAAGAGGGGGACCACACCGGAGCTCCTGGACTTGACGGGGCGTCGAACGGGTGCCGTTGGCCACGCCGCTTAGCCGCAGCCGAACATGGCGGCGCCGGGTAAGGTGGGAGAGAGCGAGGGAGAAAAGGGGAGAGGTGCTAGGGTTCGCCAGGGGGGGGGGGGGGGGTGCGGGGGTTCCTCTTATCCTCCAGCGCGAGCGGTGACGCGTATCGAGCGGCGAGCGAGGGGGGCCGGGTGGTGCGGTGGCGTTCGAGAGAGGGGGGGGAGGGGGGGGGGGGGGGGGGGAAGGCGGTGAGCAGTAGGAAGGAGACGAGCGGGGTGGGCTGGGCCGGTACTGTGCACTTGCGGCCCGGGCACAGTGGGCTTCTTTTCCTTTTTCTATTTTTCCTTTTTCTCTTTCTTTTCTTTTCTGTTTTCTCTTTAACTCTGTTTTGTTAATTGTTTAGGCACTAAATGAATTTTGTAAAAAGTGTGGCCTAGTTCATAAATCACAATGCATTATATCCTAACACCAAAAACTAGTTTGGGCAAAACATAATTTCATATTTAATTTAGAATAAATAAAAGGTTAATAAATATTGTCTTTAATCACTGTTTGAGGATGTTTGAGTCACTTACCCAATTCCAATGATGTTGGTTTCAATTTTAGGATTGTCTCTGGAATATTTGCTATTTATTGAACATTTTAGTTTCTGTTTTGAATAACTTTTATTTTCCACTTTAATTTAATTTGAATTTTTGAGTTAGGAGTTGAAATGCAATATGATGCAAATGATGATTAGGCACTGTTAATCATGCTGACTTGTCATTATCAAAAGTGATTACTGTGGCTAATGACGTGGGGTGTTACAATCATCAACAAGCAAGGTACTAGCATCATCATGAGTAGCATTCATAGCAGAAGTAGCATCATCAATAACTTGCGACATATCAGGATTAATGGCATGTGGTGGCGTTGCAAGTCTACTCAAAACAGAAGGTGAATCAAGTGCAGAGTGTGATGGCAGTTCCTTACCTCCCCTCGTCCTAGAGGGAACGATCTTAGTTTTTGTATCCTTCAAATTCTTCATAATGATAAATAGATAATAATCCCAAGTGACTCAACAAATATAGCTATGCTCCCCGGCAACGGCGCCAGAAAAAGGTCTTGATAACCCACAAGTATAGGGGATCGCAACAATTTTCGAGGGTAGAGTATTCAACCCAAATTTATAGATCCGACACAAGGGGAGCCAAAGAATATTTGTAAGTATTAGCAGTTGAGTTGTCAATTCAACCACACCTGGAGATTAAATATCTGCAGCAAAGTGAATAGTAGCATAGTAATATGATAGTTTTGATAGCAGTGGTAACAGTAGCAGTAACGATAACAGTGATAGTAATGATTTTGTAGCAACCATAACAGTAACATCAACAGTAGTAACTTAGCAAGAACAATATGTGGAAAATTCGTAGGTATTGGATTGGTGAATTCGTTGGATGATATTCATCATATAACAGTCATAACCTAGGGCGATACAAAACTAGCTCCAGTTCATAAATATAATGTAGGCATGTATTCCGTAAATAGTCAGACGTGCTTATGAAAAGAACTTGCATGACATCTTTTCTCCTACCCTCCCGTGGCAGCGGGGTCCATAAGGAAACTAAGAGATATTAAGGCCTCCTTTTAATAGAGAACCGGAACAAAGCATTAACACATAGTGAATACATGAACTCCTCAAACTACGGTCATCACCGGAAAGTATCCCAATTACTGTCACATTGGGGTTTTGTGGATCATAACACGTAATAGGTGAATATTACTTGCAAGATCGGATCTAGAACATAGATATAATGGTGAGAACATAAATTGTTCAGATATGAAATCATGGCACTCGGGCCCTATTAAGCATGACAAAGTCATAACAACATCAATCTCAGAACATAGTGGATACTAGGGATCAAGCCCTAACAAAACTAACTCGATTACATGATAAATCTCATCCAACTCCTCACCGACCAACGAGCCTACGAAGGAATTACTCACTCCCGGTGGGGAGCATCATGGAATTGGTGATGAAGGAGGGTTGGTGATGACGAAGACCGAAGATTCCCCTCTCCGGAGCCCCAAACGGGCTCCTGATCTGGCCTCCCGATGAAGAACAGGAGGTGGCGGTGGCTCCGTATCGTGAAATGCGATGAAACTTTCTCCCTGATTTTTTCTCCGAAAATAGGATTTTATAGTGTCGGAATTAGGGTCTGCGAGGCCATGAGGTGGGGACAACCCACCAGGGCACACTAGAGGGGGGGGGGGCGCCCTAGTGTCTTGTGCCCAGCCAGGGGCCCCCCTCCAGTGGTTCTTGGCTCCAGTATTTTTCTTTTATTGTAAAATAATTCTCCAAAAAGTTTCGTTCCATTCCGAGAACTTTTATTTGTGCACAAAAACAACACCATGGTAGTTCTACTGAAAACAGCATCAGTCCGGGTTAGTTTCATTCAAATCATGCAAATTAGAGTCCTAAACAAGAGCAAAAGCGTGAGGAAAAGTAGATATGATGTAGAAGTATCATTATAGTACCTAGAAATTTTGAGTATGTGCTCACTAACGGAGTTGTTCTCCTCCATCTTGCAACTGAAGAACTTGTCGGAGGTGTCATACCTCTCAACCCGGGCATGAGCCTGGAATACCAATTTCAGCTCCTGGAACATCTCATATGCTCCATGGTGCTCAAAACATCATTGGAGCCCGGTTCTAAGCCGTAAAGCATGGCGCATTGAACTATTGTGTAGTCGTCATTTCTTGTCTGCCAGATGTTCATAGCATCCAGGTTTGCGAAAGCGGGTGGCTCACCTAGCGGTTCATCAAGGACATAAACTGTCTGTGCAGCAGTGAGGATAATCCTCAGATTATGGCCCCTGTCCGCATAGTTGCTTCCATCATCTTTCAACTTAGCTTTCTCTAGGAACGCATTAAAATTTAGGGGAGCGACAGTGCAAGCCATTGATCTACAACATAATTTGCAAAGACATTAAGACTATGTTCATGATAATGGGTTCAATTAATCAAATTAGTAGTGAACTCCCACTTAAATCAACATCCCTTAAGTTGTCTAAGTGTTACATGATCCAAATCAACTAATCCATGTCCGATCATCACGTGAGATGGGGTGGTCATTAATGGTGAATATCTCCATGTTGATCATATCTACTATATGACTGATGTTCGACCTTTTGGTCCTTCGTGTTCCGAGGCCATGTTTGTACATGCTAGGCTCGTTAAGTTTAACCCTAGTATTCCGTGTGTGTAAAACTGGCTTACACCCGTTGTATTCGAACGTAGAGTCTATCACAGCCGATCATGACGAGGTGCTTCGAAATGAAGAACTTTCGCAATGGTGCATACTTAGGGAGAACACATTTTATCTTGAAATTAAGTGAAGGGATCAACTTATAATG
Organism: Thinopyrum elongatum; assembly: GCA_011799875.1. Lineage (NCBI taxonomy): Eukaryota > Viridiplantae > Streptophyta > Magnoliopsida > Poales > Poaceae > Thinopyrum > Thinopyrum elongatum. Next base: position 377,958,474 of record CM022298.1, on the reverse strand, counting down.
CTATCGTCGTCCTTAGGAAAATAAGATGCATAAAAAGATAAACATCACATGCAATCAATATGTGACATGATATGGCCATTATCATCTTGTGCTTTTGATCCCATTTCCAAAGCACCGGCATGATCTCCATCGTCACCGGCATGACACCATGATCTCCAACATTGTGCCGTCATGTGGTTGTCTCCACCAACTATTGCTTCTACGACTATTGCTAACTCATAGCGATAAAGTAAAGCAATTAAATGGTGTTTAATGATTGACACGCAGGTCATACAATAAATTAAAGACAACCCTATGGCTCCTGCCGGTTGCCGTACTCAACAACATGCAAGTCATGAACCTATTACAAAACATGATCATCTCATACATCAATATATATCACATCACGTTTTCGCCATATACCACATCACAACATGCCCTACAAAAACAAGTTAAACATCCTCTACTTTATTGTTGCGATTTTTACGTGGCTACTAGGGCAAACTATAAGAACTGTTCTTATCTACGCAAAACCATAATGGTGATATACAAGTTGCCTTTTAACCTTCTACAAGGATCGTCGTTGTCAAATCAGATTCAACTAAAGTGGGAGAGACAAACACCCGCAAAGTCACTTTTATGCAATACAAGTTGCATGTCAGTCAGTGGAACCGGTCCCTTGTGCGAGGTCAAGTAAGGTTGGTCCGAGCCACTTCATCCCACAATACCACCAAATCCAAATAAGACAAAGGAAGTAAGCAATTTGGACATCAACGCCCAAGACTTCTTTGTGTTCTAATCGTGCATATACATCTACGCATAGATGTAAGTGCATCAAGTGCCCCCTTAGTGATTTTGGAGTATTAAAGACAAATGGGTTAAGGGACTAATGTGTTTGTGAGTGTACACTGGTGTTATAGTCCCTGAAGATTTGGTTTAACCCATGGAAGATGACCCCTAAAAATGTATTTCTTCAAGTGAAGAAATTGGTATGACCTTTGAAGAAATTTATGTGAAGACCTTGAAGCTTGAAGACTTTATTTTCATAGTTTCTTTCTTCTTATTTTGAGTCATAGGAAAAACCGTACTATTGAAGGGGGTCTATGTGAATCATAGTTCTTATTTTTGAGTGAAGTCTTTGGAAACCTCTGCAACAACTGACGACTTTGCTAGCGATAGTGACAAAGTTCATCTAGTCACTGACGAATTTGGTCATGCTGAAGAGTTAGGAATTCGCTAGTGCGATCGGCCTATCATGAGGAAATTGAGTGCCCCGACGAAATTGAGATTTCAATTTTCTGACCGTTAATGCGCTGCGTGCCAGCTGTCGAGTGGATCCTTATCCTGACAATGGTCATGTCCAAAGGGCATTAATGACATTTCATGTCGGATTGCCCCTGGCTATAAATAGCCGCCCCCACAACAACTTATTGGTTGGCTACTCTAGAGAGAACTTGACACTTGTCATTTGAGAGCAACCCTTCCTTTGACGACTTTGAGAGAAACCCAAGTGAGGAAAAACCCAACCAGAGCCAAAGTGATTGACCACCACTGTGTTGACACCAGATTTCGGCATGGTACGAAACATAATTAAGATGGCCTGAAATGAAAGGGTTGCAACATGAAAAAGTTTCGTATCATCAAATTGAGATACTTTGATGTTTGAGTCATCACCATCCAACCTCATCTTAGAAGCCGAAACTATGTTCAAAGTTCTAAAATTTTATGTTCAGATCACTGTTTGGCTGATTACGCCCCCCAAATGGCATCATATGAAAACATGTTCTACATGAATTGTCTTCGTCTCGTCGAATAAGTTGATTTTGATATAAAAAACATTCCAATCTGAGTTCGTATGCAAAAGTAAGAGGCAACACTCTGCGGACCGGTCCTGAGTGAAAAAAGTGACTTGAGGGACCAGACACCCACCTAGGTGGTGTCTGATGGGTCGTGTGAGCTATTCGGCCTTTGCCGGCTGAATGAAGCTTGCCGGCCGAGTGAAAACCTTGCCGGCCAAGTGAAAAGTTTGCCGGCGTGAAAAGCTTTCCGGCCAAGTGAAAAGCTTGCTGTCATGAAAAGCTTGCCAGTGTGGAAGCTTGCCGGCGTGAAAAGCTTGCTGGCAAAAATCTTGCCGGCCAAGTGGAAACTGTCAAGGCCAATCCAACCAGAAGCTGAAGATGGGCTGAAAAGATAATCTAGATGGCCTCGGATAAAAAAGTGTTCTACATGGAAGTTGTGCATATCGTCGAAACAGTGAACTTTGCTTTTAGAGTCATCATCATATGAGATAGTATACGGCCTGCAAGGTTGCTGCAAGACTAGGACAGCCAAGAAAACTGCATGACCGAGTCTGACTGGAAGTTAAAGATGGCCCCATAGGGTATTGAAGATGGCCATATTTGGAAAATTGATCAACATGAGAGTTGTTTGTCTCGTCGAGGCGCACAAATTTGGTATTTTGATCATCTCAATCGAAGATCATATGCAAATTCTATGGCCCACACAAGGAGCAAGACAGAAGTTTGGTCCAAATTCGGGCTGAATCGGAGTTAGACTGGTACTAGGACTCTAGGACGTGAATTGATGTAATTTTCTTGTAAGGAAAGCCTAGATGAATCATTTACTTGTACGAGAAGTCTAGCCGCCTCTTATATATGTTGGGGGTGACGTCCGACTGAAACAATACACAATCAAACAAATCAATATAGTACTTTTTTATCTCGTTCTTCTCTGTTTTTCGTGTTTGAGAGCTACGAATCCCGAGGCTCTAGGGGCAAGCGAATCGACCTAGGGAAGCCCATAGTCATCGCACTCCCTGACGGGGTCCCTCCGGGGCGTGTGGGGTTTCGGGTGTTCAAAAACACCTGCCGACTGTCTTACGTATCACGTTGTTGGTCGTGTCTCCTTCGACGTGAGTTGCGGTGCACCACCCCTGGGGTTGAGGGTACACGTGACGTGTTTGTGTGTTAACACACTTTTTGGCGACTCCGCTGGGGAACTCAAGATCAATCATCATCATCATCAATCGTCATGTCTGATCTTCCCAAGCCATCTGAGGTAGACGCCGAAAACATCAGTAAGTCTAGTCTTGATGAGTTATCGGCCGACCATCACCAAGTCTATGAGGAGTACAAGAAGCCGCGCAAAGATAAGGAGTTGCATGAGTTCCTTGCAAAAATCAAGAAGGATCACCAAGGCAACATCACTCCAATTGAAGAAATCAAGTTCCCTCCTCTTCAAGACGAGCAGGTTAAACCCTCTGTGAGTACTACGTTTTCTCCTGAATAATGGGCTAAAATTGAAAGTTGTATTGCTGATGGTAATAATCTAGTCTATCAAACTTTCTTAGAAAATACAAATGCTCAGAAAAATATGCCTTAGTCATCTAGTGGTAATGTTGGTGTGCCTGCTAGCATGCAAAACCCTAATCTGGCTTTACCTCTTTCATTGGCACCTCCAGTACCGATGAACTATTTTCCTACACATACAAATTAGATTGTGGCTGCACCCATTAATCCTATCATGAGTATGCCAAGTTCGGTGGCAACGCCAAACCAAACCCTACCTATAGGTGCAAATGCTGCTAGGCCACAATTCCTACTTACAGCTAGCAATCCTACTCCACCTATGCCACTGCAGCAAGCTTCGTCATCTACTACGGACGATGCTCTGGCTAATTTTAGAGAAGAGATGGCTAAGATACTTCGGGAAAATTTTGGTGTTGAATTACCTAGGAATCAGATCTACCAAAAACAGTATCCTAGTACTTTGATGCAATCCAGTGCCCTCCGGGATATAAAATTCCAGATTTTGTTAAGTTCAATGGAGAGGGCACGAAAACCACATGGGAGCATGTTAGTCAATATTTGGCACAATTAGGCGAAGCAGGCTCACTAAATGAATTGAAAGTGCATTTATTTCCTTTATCATTGACTGGCACCACATTTTCATGGCTTTCTTCTTTGCCACATGGTTCTATTCGTGTATGGTCGCAGCTAGAACAGAAATTTCATGATCATTTTTATAGCGGCGATAATGAACTTAAGTTGTCACATCTTACATCGGTTAAGTAAAATCATGATGAATTGGTCTCCGATTACGTCAAGAGATTTAGAGATACAAAAACCGGTGTTATAATTTGGTGATAATCATGAGATATTTGGCTGATCTTGTGCTTAGTGGTTTGAGAACTCACATTAGAGAAAAGCTAGAAGGCTATGAGTTTTTAAATATCAACCAAGTCTTGCAAAGGGCTTTGGCTCAGGAAAGGCGAAGCAAAGATTTCAAAGAAGTGCATAGATATAAAGTTGATCATCCTAAGATGAATATGGTTGAATATGGTAGTGATCACTCGGATGATGAAGGTGATATGTATGCTACTGAATTTGTTTGGCCGTCCAAGGCCAAACCATTTACTTGCAATGATCTGAAACCGATTCATAAGAATCGTGATGAAGAGATGAAGTTTACTTTTAACATTGCTAAGTGTGATAAATATTTGATGCTTTGCTACAAGCTAAGATTATTAGAATATCTCACACTTTACCATCATTTGAAGAGCTAAAATGGCGTGCTTATTGCAAGTATCGTAATTCTTTTTCTCATGCTACTAACGATTGCAATGGTTTCTGACGACAGATACAATCAGCCATTAATGACGGATGATTGAACTTTTCTGAGATGGAAGTTGATAAACAACCCTTTCCAATGAATACCATGGATTTGGAGGGGGAAAAGTTGCTCATTCGGCTGGAGTTAGCCGAATCTGCTAACCAGTCCAATGTTGTCATAGGTGAGCCCAGGAAAAGCAAGGATGGTAGCAAGGTCTTGGGGAGATAGGTTGTGCTTGACAAGCAACCCGATGACAAGGAGGTAATCAAAATCACCATCAAGAATCCTACACTCGGGGGGCAACCAGAAGTGCAAGAGAACACTCATGTCAAATTTGTTAAGCCCAAGAGTCCAGAGGTTGGCAAGTGGAAGATGAATGAAGCTAAAGTGCAACGCAAGAAAATAAAGCCAACTTTTGATGTGTTGCTATCTAAATATGCCAATCAAGCGGCCGATTCTAGCTCTAACCGGTCATCAAATTTGAAGCGCTCAAGATCACCTCTGAGGCAAGAATTTTAGCATCACGCAAGGTCATATGGGTTGTGGGCACCAAGACCATGGATGGCGCCACCCCCCTATGCGCCATACTACATGGGAGACTTCATTGGAGGATGGTGGCAGCCCCCAATGGCCCCTTATGCATTTCATCCGGGGTGGGAGGAACCAAGGAGGCCCGTTTGTGAGAGGCTTTCTTATGCCATACGAGGCTGTTTGAACAATGGTGTCAACTGGCCAATGCAAGATAATCAAAAAAGGGCCAGCAATCAAGGGTGGCGTGCTAAGTCACCAAGTGCTGCAGCAGTTGAGTCAGGAAAAGTCAAGGAAAAAATCAATGTCGACTCACTCATCTTGGGCACCAAAACATTCACCATACAACAACCGACTATGCATAGTAACCCGATTGAGATGATACTTGCTATCGCGCCAAAGCACTCGGCTAGTGATCATGAAGCAAGCACCAGCCATGCAAAGCCAAGAGATCCTAAATACACTCAGCCAAAGTGGTGTCCTCCAGGGCTAACAAAGACACATAAGAGGAAACTATAGAGGTTAAGGAATCAAGAGATGGCAGAACAGGAGGCCAAGAAATAGAGGGATAAATTTGTTCAATGACACTCGGCCCATGGTACCTACAAAACAAGTGTGGAAGCCTAAACAAATACAAAATGCAATGGCTTCTACATCTATCACAGCAGCACCTACACCACCGAAAGAGGATGATGCAGCTATGACATCATCTCCATCACCTATTACTTCCTCTTCACTTGGACAGATTTCAGATTCGGTGGACGCGCCCTAAGAGGAAGATGATATGTTGGACTATGAGTCTACACCGGTTCATGAAGGTATGGGTATTTAATATGGTGTATTACTTACCCGCTAAGTTTTGTGCTGTAGATGAAGAAGGGGAAGTGGCTCAGTTGGATTTTGGCCATAAAAATGCAATATTCGAGAAGCCAAAAGAACCAGCAACACACTTAAAGCCATTGTACCTCAATGGCCATATTAATGGATCACCGATTGCTCGGATGCTTGTTGATGGTGGTGCTATGGTGAATCTCATGCCCTATTTGGTCTTGAAGAAATTGGGTTTGCTCGATGAAGAATTGATCAAGACTAATATGGTGCTTAATGGGTTTGAAGGCAAAGAGAAAACTCAAGCCAAAGGTGTGATGTATGTGGAGCTTACAGTTGGAAGCAAAACTTTGGCTACTGCGTTCTTTGTCGCCAAGGTGCAAGGTAACTATAACGTCATACTAGGCTGTGATTGGGTTCATGCAAACCAATGCATGTCGTCTACTATGCACTAGTTTTTGATCTAGTGGGTTGATGATGAGGTGGAGGTCATTTATGCGGATAACTCGGCTTGTGTTGCTTTGGCCGATGCATCGGTGGATTGGCAACATCCCAATGTTACTAGCTTAGCGGGGCGCGACCTATCAGAGTTTGATTTTCTGAGTGCTATAAAGAATGGTTTTGTGCCCATTTCTTTAAAGCCAGTTGGTGGCAATCGGCTCTAAAGTATAATGTATTGAAATGAATCCTAACTCTGAGTGGTTACAAAAGCGACTTACAGAATATCGGTCCAATGAGAATGATATGTATGAATCTATAGAAGAGTCAGATAATATGTATAAACTTGGACAAGGTTTTACATCGGCCGATCCATTAGAAGAGATAGATATAGGAGATGGTTCAATTCCTTGGCCCACATTTGTAAACAGGAATTTGAGAGCCGATCATAAAGCTAAGTTGACCGAGTTGTTGAAAGAATATGTTTCTGCTTTGCATGGGAATATCATGAGATGCTAGGTTTAAGCCGAGAGCTAGTGGAACATCGGTTACCTAAAAAGGCTGGTTTTAGACCTTACAAACAATCGGTCAGAAAGTTAACCCAAAAACATATGACTAGATCAAGGAAGAGATCGGTCGTTTCCTTAAAGCTAATTTTATTAGACCTTGCAGGTGTGCTGAGTGGATTTCTAACATTGTACCAGTGGACAGGCTTCGGCAAGTTGACGCACTGGTACCATAACGTGCTATACAAATGGTTTTTAACCCTTTCTGCGACGACATTCTGAACCTTCGCCGAGTGAGTGTGTGCGATAGGGGGGTCCTTCCCACATGACTCAAAAACCGTTGGGGATAGGCGAGCGGCTACTGACGATCGCCATAGAATAAACGTATGAGAAGTCGCCCCAGTCCAACACGTTACATCTCGATGTTACTTTTCTTATCTGAGAGACATCCGAAACGACTATGCCGCTATAGTCGTGTGAAAAAGGTGGACATCAACATTTAATCTATCGATGTGTTTGCGATAGGTACGTTATCGCACACAGTTCAAGATGTAAAATGTGTGCGGTGACTCTACTAACTCCAACGTGTCCATTTTCATAACTGTGTGCGATATGTATTCCTATCACACACACACACACACACACACGTTTGAAACGTTTGCCGTATTATCATGAATCGCACATGCATATGAGACGAAACCGTGTGTGCGTCAGTCGGGCATCGCAAACGTTTCACGTCAAAGAACCGTCTGTTCTCTATTTTTCACCGCACACACTGTTTTCTTTCTAACCGTGTGCACATTATTTTATGCGCTTCTATTTTATTTTATTTTTCCCTATAATTTATTATTCGAATTGGAAATTTTGAAATATGAAACATGGAATACAAATTCTCAGCACAATGGTTCAACAACCAATCCATAAATAAAATTCTCAGTACAATATATTCAGTAATTACAGGATTAGGCATCAATTAACTATGATAAACCACAATATTTAGAGGCGGTAAAGGTGAAGAGACAACTGTAAATCATTTTGGCTGCCGATGGTGTTGAAGAAGCGGAATGCCCATAATGTGCCCTCATGCATGCCATAGGCACGAACAACTTTTGTCCAACCCCTCGTGATGACCGCCCGCCCATCCTTCACCGCCTTCAGGAAGACTTCTAGAGCATTATCATGGTAGCATGAATTATATACTTTAACCTTAGTTGCCTCCACTCCGGTCATGTAGTTTGCAAGGTAATCATCAGTAAATTGCTTTAGAAACCACTGAAAAGAGAAAAATTTCAGATACTCAGGTCTAATAGAGGAACTTGTTGTGGGCAGGGGGAAAAGGCAACACATTACTTACCATCCTAAAGTTCACTATTGTCTTGGACAAAGTGTAAATAAAGAGCTTAATTCCCATCACCCGTTTCTTTCGCCTAACAATCTTTCTTAGTTTCCTCACTTGACGCTTGTTCATGAATATCTCATTGCCCCATACGCAAAAGGGATCGAAGCGTGGATCAGTACCGCTCATATATGTACCTACAAGCAACCAGTAAATGTTAGAAGCTAAACTAAGATTACACAAATGATGTAAAATACAACTACCTACATTCCTAAGTACAAGTATTTTTAGAGATTTCAATATGAACTACATACAGATGTATATAGAATTATAGACATGGTTTAGATTAGAATCTAGACTCACTCATTTTGCTCTGTATGTAGTCTATTGGAATCTCTAAAAATACTTATATTTAGGAACAGATGGTGTATAAGACATGGGATGCAGCTAACCTCGACGACAAACAACAGCATCGCCCATTGTAGCCCTGTGTAAGTACATGGAAAGGCAATGTTAACTACAACATGGTTAATATCCACCAAAAATAGCAAATGGTAATAAAATGGTAGCATCTGTAGTGATATCTTCATTGCAAAAGAGTAGCATGGTAGCAAAGGGACGGATTAAAAAATGGATAGAATTGTTTACTACAACAGACAACCTAGTATAGCCATTGAAACTGGTACTAATAGAATTGAAATTGACAGAGTTGAACATCGCAAGGCAGGTGCTGCTAGAGCAGAGAATGGCCCTGTTGTCTATAAAAAGGTAGGAAAAATAGATAAGACGGGCTAGGCGTGTTTACTACAACATGCTTAATACATGAACCATACAAAACATGGCCATTGCAACTGGTATTGGTAAGATTCAACTGGTCAGTTCATACTTGGTAAGTCCTGAGGGGTAGTTGCTGGGGCACTTCATATGGACAAGAGCCCGCCCCAAGTCAGCCGCAGTGGAGGCGAGATGTTCCTCCAGGTCAAAGAGTGGATCAGTGCCGCTGACATGTGTACCTACAAGAAGCAAATAAATGTTAGAAGCCAAACTGCAATTGCACAAATGATGTAAAATACTGTAAGACATGGGATGTAGCTAACCTCGATGGCAAACAACAGCATCGCCTGTTATGGACCTGTGTAAGTACATGGAAAGGCATGTTAAGTACAACAGGGTTAGCATCCACTAAAAATAGCAAATGCGCAGCATCTCTAGTTTATCTTCATTGCGGAGAGTAGCATGGTAGCAAAGGGACAGATTAAAAAATGGATACAACTGTTAATTGCAACAGGCTTAACAACATCCTAAGTCATGTTTTCTAAGTTTGTAGCCATTGAAATATAACTGTTAAAAATGGATACAACTGTTAATTGCAACAGGCTTAATAGTCATTGAAACCGGTACTGATAAAAATGCAATTGGTAGAGTTAAACATCGCAAGGCAGGTGCTGCCAGAGCAGAGAATGACCTAGTTGTCTATAAAAAGGTAGGGAAAATAGCTAAAACATGTTAGGCATGTTTACTACAACATGCTTAATACATCAACCGTACAAAACATAGCCATTGCAACTGGTATTGGTAAGCTTGAACTGGTGAGTTCATACTTGGTAAGTCTTGAGAGGTAGTTGCTGGGGCACTTCATCTTGGCCAGAGCCAGCCCAAAGTCAGCGGCGGCGGAGGCGAGTTGTTCCTCTGGGTCGAAGCGTGGATCAGTGCCACTGACATGTGTACCTTCAGACAACCAGTAAATGTTAGAAGATAAACTGCAATTGCACAAATGATGTAAAATACTGTAAGACATGGGATGCAGCTAACCTCGATGGCAAACAACAGCATCGCCCGTTATGACCCTGCGTAAGTACATGGACAGGCATGTTAACTACAATAGGATTAGCATCCACCAAAAATAGCAAATGGGCAGCATCTCTAGTGATATCCTGAGTCATGTATTGTAAGTTTGTTGCTGGTATTGGTGAAATTGAGCTGGACAGTTAATACTTGAACATCACACAGTGTGTAGTACTGAAATAAACAAGGCAAGAAAATGCTTAATACATCAACCGTACAAAACGTAGCCATTGTAAGTGGTATTGGTAAGATTGAGCTGGTTAGATCATACCTGGTAAGTCCTGGGGGGTAGTCGCTGGGGCACTTCATCTACGCCAGAGCCTGCACCAAGTCGGCGGTGGTAGAGGTGAGGTGTTCCTCCGGGTCAACATGCACAACGGCCATCGCGCTATCGACCGCCATCAGCTCCTTGACCTCCACGTGATATGTGGTTGGGCTTGCATGTTGATGCTCTGGAGGTAGGGCGGTGGGGATTTGGAGGCATGAGGATGTTTCGCAGGCGCCATTTAAGCAATCAGGCTGGGGCCATGATAGAGATCGGTGGGTTACCTGACTGGATCGATGATGCTCGGCAGAATGTAGATGTGGTTGAAGCTATGGTTGCGGCGGTGGCGGCTTGAGCTGCCAGGAGGGTGGAGGGGGGAGATACTGCGAAAAGTTGATGGGTGGGGATGTGGTGGGAGGAATAAATTCTGAAATCGCGCACCTAATGAAAATTTTGCTATGAAACATGAAACTTGGGCGGGGGAAACACACAATGCAGACGAAGCGCGTAAAATACTCGTGTGTGAGAAAAGAGAAAATTGGCAGATCCCGTCTCCAAAAAAATGTACACGTGTAGTTGATTTATTTGGTCAATGGTACGCTTGCTTTATTAGGATATATCGCACAGGTAACTGACTTATGGATCATTAACGCAAAAAAAAACGCACACGGGTACGCCATAGAAACCATGTGTTTTGTGATCTTCTAATAATTCTTATATCTATCAGCATCTCCAGCCGCACCTAATTTCAAAAATCTCTTTCATTGTATCAGGATTATTCAATGTACATGAACGAGGCAAGGTGACACCCGATGTACAATCATCGGTTTATGAAATGCAATCAAGTGTCAACCTGCCTCGCTCGCATAGCCAGATTTGATCCTATGCAACAAGAGAGAAGCTTGCTGCCATCCACCGACACGGCAATTTAAGCTGGTGTGCGGCCAACTCACGCGGCGAGGTGGGACTAAAAACCAACTGCGGCCAGCTCTAGTCTTCGGTGGCTTCTGGTAGCAGCGGGCGGACATTTCAGGAGTATTTAGGGCCGGGGTGCGGCTACAAAACTTCAGCGGACACATGCTAATAAACGCTCAAAGCCCTCAAAGGATGCGCTTACCGACATTATACGTTAATAATAGATAGCACCAACTTAAAGTACTACTAGTAATTTGCTCTAAAACTAGTACGTATGTAGTACTGGTAGATGCTCGTAATTAATTATACAAACTTACGGGCGACACACGCACTAACTACTTCTCACATGCTGGCATCGGGGCATGCTGGCCAGACGCCATCGTGCTTTGATCTCCGCCGAGCTCTCCTCAGCATGGCGTGCAACCTCTTCTTTCTTGCGGCAGCGGGACTCTCTTTTCTTGACTGCTTTCTGCCTTTTCCGCTCCTTCTGTGCAGCTTTGGCCGCCTCTAGATCCACCGCCCATTCGGACATGGCAGCATCAAAGTCCACCCATGTGCTTGTGCGGCCGCGGGCGGCGATGAACTCGGCGCGGCGGGATGCCATCGCTTCCTTACCATGTGTGCGGTCACGGACGGCGAGGAACTTGGCACGGCAGTATGCCATCGCTTCCTTACCAGTTACTGTGCGCCGCGGTGCCATGACCGATGCTTGGAGAGAGCTCTGGGACGGAGTGGCCGGACAACCGTACAGTGCGGTGGTTTCATTTTTAAGAACTCAACGACAAACAATGAAGGAAATTTGGCTTCCCTTACAATCTTGCTCATCCATTATCGCACACGGTTCATCTCCGTCGCCTCCGGAAACAGTGTGCACTGAGCCTATTGTGTGTTGCGTTGTGATTGGCCGGAACCCCAGCCACGCAGATCACGCGTGTGCACCATAGGATGCCCCACGATCGAACGGCAATCCACGTCCCTCACATCACACCCGTCCAGCTGTAGCTGGATTGGATTTATATGCGCTAAATGCCTAGAAAATGCACATAATCCCCTAAATATGGTAAATGAGCCAGAAAAGTGCCAAATTTGAACACGGTGATTTGCAGGGTGTATGTTCATTGTAGAAAAAAACTCAAGGGCAAAGAACGAAGAAAATTTGGATTCCCCTTCAATCTTGGTGATTTCCCTCTCGAAAGCATGGAACTTCCTCGGTGATGGTTCGATTTATGAAGGGCGTGCATGACGACATAAGCCAAACCTTCTCGATTTTTTACCAGGGCATGGTGAGGCCATACCATGGCACCATGCCAGGCGTCATGTTTTTCAAGCATTTATTTCATTTTTCTATAGTTGAAAAACCAATAAACAAACGTTTGTGGTTGACTATTGCCACACATTTCATCAAAATATCTGCCCATTCCTTGTAAAAGGCATGAGAATTTACTAAATAGCATGAGCATGGTTTTCCAGACCGTTCTTGTGCACCCTTTCATGCACCGATTGTTTGAATTTGAATTATTTGCGTTAATGCCTAGAAAATGCACATAATCCCCTAAATATGGTAAATGAACCCGGAAAAGTGCCAAATTTGAACACGGTGATTTGCAGGGTGTATGTTCATCATAGAAAAAAACTCATGGACAAAGGATGAAGGAAATTTGGATTCCCCTTCAATCTTGGTGATTTCCCCCTCGAAACCATGAAACTTCCTCGGTGATGGTTTGATTTATGAAAGGCGTGCATGATGACATAAGCCAAAATTCTCAAATTTTTACCAGGGCACGGTGAGGCCATACCATGGCACCACGCCAGGCGTCATGTTTTCCACACATGTATTTCATTTTTCTATACTTAAAACCCAATAAAAGACGCGTTTGTGGTTGACTATTGCCACACATTTCCTTGAAATATCTGCCCATTCCTTGTAAAAGGCATGAGAATTTACTAAATAGCACGAGCATGGTTTTCCAAACCGTTCTCGTGCACCTTTTCATGCACCGATTGTTTGAATTTGAATTATGTGCATTAATACCTAGAAAATGCACATAATCCCCTAAATATGGTAAATGAACCCGGAAAAGTGCCAAATTTGAACACGGTGATTTGCAGGGTGTATGTTCATCGTAGAAAAAAACTCATGGACAAAGGACGAAGGAAATTTGGATTCCCCTTCAATCTTGGTGATTTCCCCCTCGAAACCATGAAACTTCCTCGATGATGGTTTGATTTATGAAGGGCGTGCATGACGACATAAACTAAACCTTCTCAGCTTTTAATCAGGGCACGGTGAGGCCATACCATGGCATCATGCCAGGCATAATGTTTTTCAAGCATGTATTTCATTTTTCTATAGTTGAAAAACCAATAAACGACGTGTTTGTGGTTGACTATTGCCACACATTCCCTTGAAATCTCTGCCCATTCCTTGTAAAAGGCATGAAAATTTACGAAATACCATGAGCATGGTTGACCGTTCTTGTGCACCTTTTCATGCACCGATTGTTCAAATTTGAATTATGTGGATTAATGCCTAGAAAATGCACATAATCCCCTCAATATGGTAAATGAGCCCGGAAAATGCCAAATTTGAACACTTTGCATTGGAGGGGGTATGTGGATCGTAGAAAAAAACTGAATGACAAACTAGGAAGGAAATTTGGATTCCTGGCCCCTTCAATCTTGGTGATTCCCCCTCGAAACCATGAAACTTCCTCGGTGATGGTTCGATTTATGAAGGGCGTGCACGGCGACATAAGCCAACCCTTCTCAAATTTTTACCAGGGCACGGTGAGGCCATACCATGGCACCATGCTAGCCGTCATGTTTTGCAAGCATGTATTTCATTTTTCTATAGTTGAAAAACCAATAAACGACGCATTTGTGGTTGACTATTGCCACACATTTCCTTGAAATCTCTACCCATTCCTTGAAAAAGGCATGAGAATTTACTAAATAGCACGAGCATGGTTTTCCAGACCGTTCTCGTGCACCTTTTCAAGCACCGATTGTTTGAATTTGAATTATGTGCATTAATACCTAGAAAATGCACATAATCCCCTAAATATGGTAAATGAACCCGGAAAAGTGCCAAATTTGAACATGGTGATTTGCAGGGTGTATGTTCATCGTAGAAAAAAAACTCATGGACAAAGGACGAAGGAAATTTGGAATCCCCTTCAATCTCGGTGATTTACTATTGCACACGATTCATCTCCATCGCCTCTGCGAACCGTGTGTGTTCACCCACACATGCAAAAGGAAAAAGAAAACCCTCGCCCCCCTGCCCACTTCGTCCCCACCCACTCGCCGCGGACTCCTCCGCAACTCTGAACCTCATCAACTCCTATCACGGTGGCCACCCTAAGCTCGACGGCTATCGTCGGCGGGCGGAGGTCGCGCTCCAAACGGCATGGGATTTCACCCCTACTGCTTGCCGCCGCCTATTTGCATCGACTTGCACCGACATTCTAGACTCTAGTCGATTGGGGTTTTCTGTGGGATTGGGCCGGGGATTTTCCTCATGGAGAAGGTAATCAATTTAGCAAAATATTCACTCATCTCTTATCGCAGTCCGTCCGTCGTTGTTAATCAACTGGCGGAAATCACCGTGGATTCATTTTTCTTCTAGCTAATTTGAGGGTTTTCATTCATGTGTCCACAGTGCGAGCACAAATCGGGCAAGTGTGGTCGCGGTTCGTCGGAAATGAGGTTCTATCTCACCATTCCGGATGACTTCAGGGAGCGCTCGGTATGTTCGATCTCACCCTACCATGGTCGGCATGGCCTAAATTTGTGAACATATACCGTCTATTGCTACATTTGGATAAAAGGCACGGTGCCACGTGCAGCCTAGACGTCGAAGCCATTTTCCCCCCTATATTAGGCAAATTAATGATGTATTGTTCATTCAGTTACTCTCATATTTGCATCAAATCTTTGTTACATTATCTATGTTTAATTATATATTTTTATACTTTGCTTTCAGCTATATATTGTTCTATTCTATCAGTTACTCCCATATTTGCATCTTGCTCTGTTATTTCAATATATCTAATTTATGATCTTACTTTTCATTTCAAGCAGTACATCCCTTGCTTTGCAAGAACACGAGTAGAAGGAAATCTTGGGCTTTACTTTGTTGATGACTCCATGGATGTCATATTGACAACACAGCATGGATTTACAATACAGTTAGCGTAAAACTTGATAAAGATGGTCACTCCTATTTTGATGCGGACCTTTGGAGAAAAATATCTAAGTTTTATGAACTGAAAGCTGGCAATTAAAATTCTAGTGCGTGCACCACAGCCTGGTCTAATTAACATGGATGTTTACTTCCCCAACGTCATCAGCCGATCAAAGTCTGATCGAGGTTACTGTTCTGTCAACTTTCTCCATGCTGGCATATTACTTAGCAAAATCGGGGTATTTGTTCTGACTAATTGATCACTATTTAAGCAACCAATTGTGATTTCATTTTCTGACTCCGTTCCTAGGCAGTAACAAATTCTATTTACCAATTTATGCACACTATATATTCTTCTGCCATGTTCTGAATAAATAATACCTTTCCACCTTTTAAGCAGGATATGTTGGATGCATAGTTAACGATCTGTATGTTACTCAGCGTGTCAAATTTCACTGGAAAGACTTGAAGCATGTCATAAAATTTGTTGATAATCTGACAGAGATAGCACAACGTATGAATGCTGGATTTTGGATGGGGTTAATTATACCTATGGTGCACACATTGAACAAGACCAATTGTGTGCATAAAACGCTGGTACAAAGTCTTAAATTGCAGCAGGGTATTTTTGGGTTTTTTGGTTTATAGATCTGAAAATATATGATGGAAAATAGACCCGGGGGCATAGGTTTCACTAGAGGCTTCTCTCTTGAAGATAGCATACGGTGGGTAAACAAATTACTGTTGAGCAATTGATAGAAAAGCCCAAAGTTATAACGATATCTAAGGCAATGATCATGAATATAGGCATCACATCCGTGACAAGTAGACTGAAACGATTCTGCATCTACTACTATTACTCCACACATCGACCGCTATCCAGCATGCATCTAGAGTATTAAGTTCATAAGAACGGAGTAATGCCTTAAGTAAGATGACATGATGTAGAGGGATAAAGTCAAGCAATATGATATAAACTCAAGAAAAATTATCGCGAAAGTTTTATTCCGTTTGGACTCCGTTTGGTATTCCTTTTCTGTAAAACTCAAAAACAAGGAAAAAACAGAAACTGGCACTGGGCTCTAGGTTAATAGGTTAGTCCCAAAAATAATATAAAATAGCATATTAATGCATATAAAACATCCAAAACAAGTAATATAATAGCATGGAACAATAAAAAATTATAGATACGTTGGAGACGTATCAGGGCGAGGCGCTCAACAGGGCTACCGCGACTGCCGGGTCTGCCCCGGCGACGTCTGGCGAGACGACGTTGGCTCTCGCCAGGGCTGCCGTGATGGCCCCAGGTATGCCCCGACGACGTTCGGCGCTGCACCCTCCTCCATCTGGGACATAAGCATGCTCCTCGTGCGGCGGCCACCACTGCCGCAATTGTCCTTGCGTCGTCGAGGTCCCTCCTCTGCCGCCCGCACCATCTGCCGCACTCTGCGCTGAGCCAGCAGTATCACCCGCTTGCGACCCCTGTCTGCTTTTAGGACGACCCTGGCTAACCTGGCGGCTTGCTCGTACCATGTTTCCTGCTTCCTCTAGCCATCGTCGGTAGAGGCGATGGCATGGCCGTCGACCGCCAAGCCGACCATCATGCCTTCAGCCTTGATTCCACTGTTGCACGACTCCATCCCATCATCGGCCATTGGGGGTATGCCGGTATGTGTGGGTAACTAGCTAGCAACTGGATCAATAGCGAGTCGTCGCCGGAGGCCATTGTTGTGGTTATTTATAGCTAGCAGCTAGCTAGGGGATTGGGGATTTTACAATTCACCCATGTGGAGCGCGGGAAGCATTCACTGGAGTGCGGGAAGACTAAGTGGAGCACACAACACGAATACCGCATGCGGTGTCACGTGTTATCTATCACACACGTGTTAACATAAGGAAATGTATGTGTAACTTACTAATCATCGCATACGAGTACTCGCAGACGCATCATGTGCGATACTCCTAGCCACCGCAAGCAAATAGTTTGCATTTTTCAAAGTTTTTTGTAGACACAGAATCGCACACGAATTAACTGTAGTAACCGTCTGTGTTATTATTTCTCATCGCAAAAAGTTCATTCGAGTGGGCTGTTTGCCACGTATCACACACATCTTGTTTACAAGAGTCGTTTGTGTTCTTTTGGCTCATCGCAAATAGTTCATCTATGTGAACTGTATGCCGCATATCACACACATCTTGTTAAGTTGAACCGTTTATGTTGTGTTCCCTAATCGAAAATAGTTCGTCCGAGGGAACCGTATGTTGTATATCACACACACCTTGATCTAGCTAACCATTTTTGTTGCATTCCCTAATAGCAAACAGTTCATCGGAGCAAACTTTATGCCGTATATCGCACACACCTTGATATGGCTGCCCGTTTCTGTTGTTCTGCCTCATCACAAAAAGTTCGTATGGATCAACCGTATGCCCCGCATCGCACACGCAACTAAAATCTGAACAGTGTTTGATGTCTCCGCCATCGCAAACATTTTGCATCTTTTTTGACTTTTTTACATCATCATTTGCGATTAATGCATCGCACACAGTTTCGTCAAAGGGTCTCTGATCGTAGTGTCGCGTTAGCAGCATCCTGCAGTAGTGAGGGTGTGCATTGATTTCAGAGATTTCAATAGAGCCACACCCAAAGATGAGTGCCCTCGACTCTCAAGCGAAGAATATCATTTGCGGGCATCTGAATAAGGACAGTATGGCAGAGTGAGTGCCGTGGAAACTTCAAAGATTTTTTGGGATAGGCTTTCCAAGGTCAATGAAGGTGTTTCCACTGAACGCGACTCCTGAGTTGATGTTCTTCACAATCTCTTCAACTACTTCAAGAGGCTCGATAATGAAAATGTTCAACAAACCTTCGACCGCCTCACTGGTATCACACATGAGGTTCAAGCTCTCGGTGCTGCGGGCATCACTAACCACGAGGTGGTGAAGAAATTGCTGAGGTCCCTTGATAGTTCCTTTGACACCTTGGCCCTAATGATTCAAGAGCGTCCTGATTATAAGTCGCTTGACCTGGTTGATATTCTTGAGAGGCTCAATACTCATGAATTTCAGTAAGCTGAGAAGAGAGATATGTATGGTCCCAGCTATGGACGACCCCGCACTCTGAAGGCAAAAGCAAAAGCCAAGGTAATTTCTTTACCTGAAGAAGAAGAATCTAACTGCAGTTCTGACGGTGATGAGGAAATTGGCAGAGAGCTGGCTATGCTTGTGAGGAAGTTCCAGAAGTTTTCCAAGAGAAATCGCTTTGGAAAGTATTCAAAGTATGACTCGAAGAACACTGGAGAAGCTTTTGCTCGAGGCTACAACAAAAGAACTTGCCACAAATGCAAGAAGCCAGGCCACTACATTGCTGACTGCCCTCTCTAGCAAAAGGGCTCAAAGAAGAAGAAATCTAGTAGATATGATGACTCCGATGACAAAAAGAAGAAATCCTCAAAGTCTTTGATAACCCACAAGTATAGGGGATCGCAACAGTGTTCGAGGGTAGAGCATTCAACCCAAATTTATTGATTCGACACAAGGGGAGCCAAAGAATATTCACTAGTATTAGCAGTTGAGTTGTCAATTCAACCACACCTGAAAGACTTAATATCTACAGCAAGGTGATCAATAGCAAAGTAGTATGATCGTAAAAGTAACAGTGGCAATAGTAACAGTAGCAGTTTTGCAGTGATCGTAACAGTAGCAACGGTGAAAGTAACTTAGCAAAGATCAATATGCGAAAAGCTCGTAGGCATTGGATCAGTGATGGATAATTGTGTTGGATGGCATTCATCATGTAACAATTATAAGCTAGAGCGACACAGAACTAGCTCCAATTCATCAATGTAATGTAGGCATGTATTCCGTATATAGTCATACGTGCTTATGGAAAAGAACTTGCATGACATCTTTTGTCCTACCTTCTCGTGGCAGCAGGGTCCATAAGGAAACTAAGGGATATTAAGGCCTCCTTTTAGTAGAGAACCGGAACAAAGCATTAGCACTTAGTGAATACATGAACTCCTCAAACTACGGTAATCACCGGAAAGAATCCTGATACGTCTCCAACGTATCTATAATTTTTTATTGTTCCATGCTATTATATTATCTATTTTGGATGTTTTATATGCATCAATATGCTATGTTATATTATTTTTGGGACTAACTTATTAACCTAGAGCCTAGTGCCAGTTTATGTTTTTCCTTGTTTTTGACTTTTACAGAAAAGTAATATCAAACGGAGTCCAAACGGAATAAAACTTTACGGTGATTTTTCTTGGACCAGAAGAAACCCATGAGACTTGAAGAGGAGGCCAGAAGACCCACGAGGAGGCCACAAGCTGTAGGGGCGCGCCCCGGGGGTGGGCGCCCCCAGGGCGCGCGCACCCGCCGCCGTATCCCGATTTCCTCGGGATCGTGATCCCGAGCCTCCCCCTCGCGCACGCATATGCCCTATAAATCCCCTCGACCCTCCTCTCGTGACCCCCTTTAACCCCGACGCCAAACCTCACCGTAGCTCTCGCCCATGTCTTTCGGATCTCGCCGGAGCCGACTACCTCCGCCGTTGCGTACGTCGCCAGTAAGCCTCCCCGAGGCCCCTTCCTTCTCCCGTTGGTTACTCTCCTTGTCGCGCTCCGTTTTGACATGTCCTTGTGCCTCCTCTTCCTCCACAGAAACTTCACCGAGCTCGTTTGCCCTAGCCAGAGTTCACAGAGCATCCGAGCTCCACCAACACCACCTACGGGAGCGGCGTGAAGTGCCGCATCCGGCCGACCTCCCCGCCACCGCCGACGAGCGCCGGAGCACCTCCGCCGCCGATGCCCGAGCCACCTCGTCGTCGACCTCGACCAGCCACCGTTGTAAGCCGATGGCGCATACCTCCTCCGTTCAATCTATTTCAACGGCTAGGATTAGATCGCGAAGGGTTAGGTTGTTTTTTTACTTAGTTCAGTTAATTCCCGATTTTACTCCGGTTTAGATCGAACCGGGTCGCCTCGGTTTTGCCCCATTAGTCACCGCGTGCAGGATCTATTAATTAATGGCCGTCCGCCCGTTAGCTCCCACGGCACATGCCCCATAGCCAATCAGGAGCGGCCACGTGGCCCTGTCCGATCGGTGGACTTTTAGGTTTTTCTGTTTTGTTTTTATTTTATAGAAACAGTTTCTGTTTTAGAATCTTAATATCTTTTTGTGTATTTATACAAATTGAGTGATTCTTTTTGCAGTAGATTCAAAATTTGTTGAAGTTTCTGATGGTGCACTTAGTTTTCTAATTTGAATATTTTAAATTTGAATTATTTCAAATATGCTTCAAACACTGTGTTGGCTCTAGTTTGAATTCTAGAATAGACTTTTGAGTGATTCATTTTGCTCCTGATCACTTATGGTTTTGTCTAGTAGTAGGTTTGATTTGGGAAATTTTAGAAAATTTTAAATTAGGGTTTTAGCAAAACAGTACCGTTTTACTTATAGTTTTGGTTTATCCTTAATTCTTTAGTTTTTATTTGTTTTTAATTATTTCTTTTTGCAAGTTTTGACATGTTTTACTTTGTTTCTGTTATTTAACAGTAGCCAATCTTATTTGTAGTTGAAATAATTTTTATTATTTTGTTTTCTTTAGTTTTGTAGTAAAACTTGTATAGGTCATAGTTAGAGTTTTATAGTAGCTTTTTATTTGTTTCTTTTTGTAAATAAAACTTTATAAAAATTACTTTCTATTAACTTAGTTATTTTATATTTTCTTTTTTTTAATTTATTAGTTTAGTATTTTATTTTGCTGTTAAGTTTTATGTAGGACAAAAACTATTTTTATTGTTTGTAGTAAAGTCTTAGACTTTTTCTTAGTAGTTTTTCTCGTAGTTTTCCTTGAAGTTCTTTGGATTTTATTTGGGTTTTATTATTTGATTTATTTGTTGTTTATTGATAATTATGATTGCTAGAAATTGCTTATGTGAATGCAGTGTTTGACTATATAGATTTTTCTTCGAAGAGTGACGAATAGTACTATCAGGTTCTCTCTGAGAGCGGTATTATCTTCATCAACTTACCAGGCAAGTTCACTTTGACCATGTTATTCATACCTATGTTTTTATTGCATCCAGTGTCACCATTCATAATCCCTCCAGTAGTAATATTGACTTCTTGTAGTTGAGTAGAATGCATGAGGTAGGAACCCATCTCCCTGTTATCAAGCCCGGGTCGTTATATAGTTTTAATGCTACGCTATAGTAGACGGGGTTTGGTATGAGTGCTCGGGAGTGATGTGAAGAAGGAGAACTCTATGTCAATGATGGCAACTCCATGATGGCATCTGCAAGGACTGCATCTTCAAGGCCTCAAGAGTTCAAGACTCGAGACAAGAATTCAATATACCTCTGGGTGGAGAATGGTTAAGAAGGGTACATTGGTGCGCCTAGTACTCAGTGATTCCTGAGAAGCGCCATGATATCATGCGGAAAGCTCCACCCAGGCTCAAAGAGACGGAATAATACTTCATGGTCGAAAGCTTACCTGTGCAACTGCAAGTCACTATGGGCTCTGGCTTGGTTGACCTTAGTGGTGACTCTGGCTGGGACGGTGCCAGCAGATGTAGAACTATGGTAGTACTGGATGGGTACCGGACAGTGGTCAGAGGAACTCTTCGGAAGACCATGTTTCGATCGTCCTGTTCTCAAATGATCTGAAGTGCGAGGATGAAAAGGGAGGGATGGAATCTTGCGGGTAAAGTGTACAATCCTCTACAGAGGGTTAAAAACCTAATCGATTAGCCGTGTCCCCGGTTACAGACAATTTGAGCATCTGGACTTGGATCTATCTCAGAACTCTCAACACTGGACTGATAACATAATTGTGGGCAAATTTTGATGTTTTGGGCTATGAGACATCGGTTGGCGGAACCATGTCATAGTAGATAACTCCGTAGTGAAGACTCATGATATTCCTTTGTTGTAGGGAAAAATAAAATCCAGCTTTTACGTAAACAAAACTCAGACACAGAGCCACAAAGCCATATTGCATATAGAATAGTTTTATCATCTATTTTTCTTATAGTGATCTTGCCGGTACATTCAATGTACTGACCTACACGGCTGCAACGTATCATGTTGCAGGATCATTTCTACGACGAGTGAGTTTCGTTGTTGGGTTACGGTCTACACTCAACCTGCCGATGGCGTTGATGGGACTCCACACCCGATTAACTATTTCCGCTGAGACTTATGAGGTATATATCAGTTCTAAGTTATTTATGCATGTGATTGCACTTTGATATATACATTGATGTACTGTGTGTGCCAGCATACAGATCCAGGGATGGCACAGATACACAGAGACTTGACTGTTTGAGGTCGGGTCGCTACACTAATGAAGGTTTCACCTTGGTCCTACTTGTGCAAACAGGGATCATGTTGTGCCAATCATACATTTTAGTGGAACTGCACAAGAGAATACAATGAGTTGTATCCCAGCTAGTGCTTTAACTCTACTGGATGTTCTTGATAATCTTTTGATATAATCTCACCACTGGTAAACAAGAGTGATGTCAACCATACATTTGAAGTGCACAAAAATATATACTATTGAATGATTCCAGTGAGTGATTTATCATCTCTTCTCGGACTACTTGAATAAGCATCTTGCTCAGGTTGGTATCGGCCTAAGGCCTTCATCCATATTAGTTTGCTATCATCTCTATTTGTATCGTGCTACTGTGTTGCTACTGTCATGAGAAACTCCTTTATCTTTGCACGTTAAATTTTTGCAACCTATGATACATGGCAATGCTTTGAGTGTTGAGCTAATTGGCACTGATTAAATAAACTAATACCTATCTTTAAGCAAGACTACTATATTGCTAACTTTACCCATTAAGATAATGAGGGTGCTTCTATTTGTTAGTGTATGTTTCATCAACTAGTCCTACTATTACAGTAATCTCACTCTCTCAATATATGTGCCAGCAGGGATGCTCGATTTTGGTGGAACTTCACAAAAACTTTGGGTGCTTCATTGCGTCGACTGCATCCTTCCTTTCCTATCAGTCGCTTATCTCGGCTTCCAGTGAAAGGAAATACTAATTGATATGCTTCCTCACACAGGTTGGTACTGGTCTTTATCCTGATTATTGTGCTTGTCATATGTATTGGTAATTTGGTATTGTGCTACTTTTGGCCGATTTCATAAAGGAGTAACTTGGAGCCTGAACTCGCAGGCAAATCATTACATTGGGCGATTTCAGTAGAACTGTACAAAAAGATCAGATGGACAGATACTTATGCTGCTGCTATGTACTCCAAAGTTCACTTAGACAAGCATCGATGTTGACAAGAAGAAGGGCCAGAGTGAACGCCAACAATATTGCTTGGCGCATAGCCCAGAAAAACGCAGTCCAGTCTTTGGTCCCAACTTGTGCCTTTTGGTTATCGCCATGTATGCTGGTAGCGAACTGTATAGCATGGAGTCTAAAGATTCCACACAAGTTGGTTGACGCATATATTCATCTGGCACTTAATAAGTCTGCATGCCAGGGATGCTCCATTTCAGTTGAACTGCACAAAAAATTTGGGTGGTTCATTTTATCGACCGCCTCCTTTCTTGTCTGCAATATAGAATTTTGGCGAGCTACAGGACCAAGATGAGCCAGTAAACTAGTTGGATGAAAGTAGTGGCCAAGTTGCTCAAACCTCCCTCGGCATCGAGGCCACTATCTCGAGGATAAACCTACAAGCAAAGTTCAGATTGTCTGTGTTGCCTCTTATGTACTCGAAAGTTTGCTCGTACAAGCATTAATTTTAGCAAGAAGTACCTCCGAGTGAACACCATTTACCAGTATGTACCCTAGGTAATTAAAGTTTGTCCTTGGATGATATTGGTTGTGATCTCTCAATCATTTGGATGCATAAACATGCTAAACATGTGTATATCTGAATCTTTTTGTGAATGTTAGCTATGAATATTGTCTTGTGATCTATCAATCATTTGGATGCATAGACATGCTGAACTTGTGTATATATGAATCTTTTGAGTTGTTGATTGTGAATGTTGGCTATGAATATGAACGTGTCCTGTGAACCTGAGTTTGATACGAATGTTTACCTTTTCTTTTGTACTTGTGTGTCAACTTGTTAGAATGTCTACTGTGGGATTGTGACGTGTGAGTGTCAACGGCACACCTTCTTCCTGAGAAGAATTGCACCTGCTTGTTAGGGTAGCAACGGCGCATCAACTCTTTTTTTCTTTTTGCTCTGTCTTCCCCCTCCCCCGCTCAACCCTTGCCGTAATGTTTTCGGCCTCAAAACAAACATAGTATTGTGTTGTTTTGGGCCTTGATGGAAAATCAAGTGTTGTTTTCTGTAGGTTGGCCCGCCCAGTGATAACCCACAAGTATAGGGGATCGCAACAGTTTTTGAGGGTAGAGTATTCAACCCAAATTTATAGATTTGACACAAGGGGAGCCAAAGAATATTTGCAAGTATTAGCAGTTGAGTTGTTAATTCAACCACACCTGGAGATTAAGTATCTGCAGCAAAGTGATCAGTAGCACAGTAATATGATAGTTTTGATAGCAGTGGTAACAACAACAATAGGAGTAACAGTGATAGCAATGATTTTGTAGCAGGTGTAACAGTAACAACAACAGTAGTAACTTAGCGAGAACAATATGAGGAAAATTCGTATGCATTGGATCGGTGAATTCGTTGGATGATAATCATCATATAATAGTCATAACCTCGGGCGATACAAAACTAGCTCCACTTCATAAATATAATGTAGGCATGTGCTCCGTAAATAGTCATACATGCTTATGGAAAAGAACTTGCATTACATCTTTTCTCCTACCCTCCCGTGGCAGCGGGGTCCATAAGGAAACTAAGGGATATTAAGGCCTCCTTTTAATAGAGAACCGGAACAAAGCATTAACACATAGTGAATACATGAACTCCTCAAACTACGGTGATCACCGGAAAGTATCCCAATTACTGTCACCCAGGGGTTTACGGATCATAACACGTAATAGGTGAATATGACTTGCAAGATCGGATCTAGAACATAGATATAATGGTGAAAACATATATGGTTCAGATCTGAAATCATGGCACTCGGGCCCTAGTGACAACCATTAAGCATAGCAAAGTCATAATAACATCAATCTCAGAACATAGTGGATACTAGGGATCAAGCCCTAACAAAACTAACTCAATTACATGATGAATCTCATCCAACTCCTCACCGACCAATGAGCCTACGAAGGAATTACTCACTCCCGGTGGGGAGCATCATGGAATTGGCGATGAAGGAGGGTTCGTGATGATGAAGACCGAAGATTCCCCTCTCCGGAGCCCCAAACGGGCTCCAGCTCTGGCCTCCCGATGAAGAACAGGAGGTGGCGGGGGCTTCGTATCTTAAAATGTGATGAAACTTCCTCTCCTATTTTTTCTCCGAAACTATGATTTTATAGTGCTGGAATTAGGGTCTATGGGGCCACGAGGTGGGCACAACCCACCATGGCGCGCCAGAGGGAGGGGGCGCGCCCTGGTGTATCGTGCCCAGCCAGGGCACCTCCTCCAGTGGTTCTTGGTCCCAGTATTTTTTATTTATTCTAAAATAAATCTCTAAAAAGTTTCGTTCCAATCCAAGAACTTTTATTTCTGCACAAAAACAACACCATGGTAGTTCTGCTGAAAACAGCGTCAGTCCGGGTTAGTTTCATTCAAATCATGCAAATTAGAGTCCAAAAAAGAGCAAAAGCATTAGGAAAAGTAGATACGATGGAGACGTATCACGCAGCAAATGGGCTGCTGGTCCACCACAGACTGGGAGGCTAAAAATACAAGTTGTATGGTGCAGAGGCAAGTAAAAAAACGCCATCGAAAGCCATCCACTGAAAAAAAATCGCGTCTGATGTGCTCCTTCAGTCGCGCCGCCGGCCCCCTCTTTAATCCAGCTGCCTGGGGATTGAAGAAGCGCGGCATCGAATCCAACATCGGCGATGGCTGCTTGTCCAAGTGATTTTCAGATAAGAAATTGCATGTTTCAGAGGCAGAGCATTTACATCAACACGAACTTTTCAAACATGGATAACAGAATGTTGGAAACTTCATTCATGGTAAAAAAATGGAACTAACAACAAGTTAACATCATGCTGATCAACATTCATCTATAGCACATCTTCGTATGATGCAACGTTAAAAAGATATGCTATTTTCAAAATGCCAAGACAATGTTGAATGTGCGAAAAACTGGGTAAACTAGGGATGGAATTTTGGCAAGTGTTAGATATTTTTCAACTGCACCAGTTGGAATCGAACCCGGGCAGTACAGCTTTTGGGTAAGAGGGCTGCAGCCACCGGGCTACTGCGGTATGTTCGAAAGAATGAAGGCATCTTTCCCGGCTTCGGTTCTTTCCCGTCCGTCTGCACTCGTCGCGGCGCCGCCATATGCCGTTGTCAACATGCTCAACAAACGAGGAATCCGGAGAGGACTGTACGCCGAGAGGCTGACAGTGGGGACCCACCAGGTCCAAGGTCGTACGCAAGCAAGTGCCTCATTGGAAAAAATATTCCTCCTAATTGTATACTGATGTTGGGGCCCACGGATTTGTCAACCTAGTCAATAAACGAAATAAATTTCCAATGATGACTGTCATCGGGGAGCTTTTTTTTAAGGGTATCGGGGATCTAGCCGGTATCATTTTTTGAGAGGACGAACAAGTGTCAGCTAGGCCTATGTTTTGTTGTTTAACATGCGTAGCCCACGACATACCCACATAGTGGTTTCAACTTACTTTTTTTAGGTCCATCATGTACGTACCAGCCTATGGGCCTCCCAGCGTAGGTTTTACTTTTTCTTAAACATCGGCAACCCAATGTATTTTTTTAATAAAACACAGATCTCTATTCTATTTATCTATACTAGCACATATGCCCGTGCGTTGCAACGGGAGATAAAATAGTATGCATTTAAAGTCAGTGAGAATTATATGTGCAAGCAAGACCCTGTGTGCACATGACAAAGGAACATTTAGCTTCTCGGTTTCGTCGCGTGTGAAGGAATCAATCCGCTGTTTTTTCATTCATTGATTGAGGGCATTTAAGAGTTTTGTTATGTCATCGTATGCTAGAGAAGGCCCATGAGTTATTTAGTCTACTCTTCCTTTCAATTCTTTCAATCGAGAGGATTTTAACATATGAAATTTCTGAATATTCTAGGAAACATGAACAATTTTTAAATCTTGAACAATTTTATGAAAATGATGTACACTTTCGAAAAAACGCGAACAAATATGAAAGGGAACATCTTTTAAAATTCACAAATATATTCTGAAAACACCAACTTTTTTATAAAAAAACATGAGCATTATTTGAATTTGTGCACATTTTTTAAAACGGGAACATGTGTTGAAAATTCATTAGATTTTAGGAAATGTGTATCTTTTTTACATGAACATTATTTTTAATTTTGAAAATTTCACTAAAACATGAATATTTTTCAAATTTGGAGCATTTTCCAAAATGCCATTTTCTTTTTAGAAATCTCGAACAATTTGAAAAAACAATATATTTTTCAAAAAAATGGGCAACTTTTTGCAAGTTCCGAATATTTTTCAAAGTAGCAATAAAATTTTGAAATTCTGAATATTTTCCAAAAATTGTTTTTTTATTTTGAATGTTTTTTGGGAATTTTTAATTTACGAAATAAATTCTATATAGAAAAATAAATTTGGAAGGAAAAAAAACAGGGAAAGGAGAATAAAAATAGAAGTAAAACACAGAAAAAAGAAAAATGGGCCAGCCCATTATTGGTTGTACTGTGTGGAACTCCGACTATTTGTCGCCCAGTGCGGAAAATAGAATTTTCTTAGCTGCGTGGGTAGAAAATTAAGTGGATTGGCTTTGCTGGGCCACAGCGCGCAGCCCACATACGGAAATTCTTTTTTCTAGCAGACAAACGCATAAGAATTTAGTACCACCTCGGGTCGAATTTTTTTATTTTCGACGGTGAACGGATGAAAAAATTGACGAAACGCACCTTGCTTTATTAGTTGGTATAGATATAAGAATAATAATGCAGTGTCCAATTTATGTTTTCCCTTCTAACCACACTATATATATATATATATATATATATATGTATGTATGTATATATATATATATTGTTACTATTATCGTATATTTAATAGAAACTTATATATACATTATAAAAACATCCCACATCTTATTAACTTATAAAAATAAATGTTTAACAGAAGTTGGCAAGGAAAATTCTGGTTGTTTTTGACTCCCAGGCAAGAAAAATCCTGGTGATTGCGTACAAAAGCTTGCGAAGATTTTAAGGACCAATGTAATAATAACGCACTCATTTTTCTTTTGAGCAATAACTCACTAATTTGTTAATTTTATATATAATAAAATGTGTAGCTCCGGTTTATTTTTTTATATTAATTGCTCTTTTTAACCTAACATTAAATATAGAACAAGCCCAACTATTTCGTGTATTTCAAGAAAGTGCAAATGGGCTGTGATTTCTTAGAAAAAATTAAATGGGCCACATTGACGCTAAATTATTTGTTCATCCAGCCCAGCAAATGGACTGTAAATTCTAGAAAACATGGGTTAAATATATGCCATATTTTTTAACGCTGACATGCGGGACAATAGGTCGAAGCCTACGCAAGATGTTGTCAACTTAGTCAACAAATGATTCTGGCATCCACAGCCATTTGATTTATATCCAACGGCCGGCATGCACCTTCAATCTCTCGTCTTCTTCCTCCAGCGTCGCCGGGACCGCTTGCTCCGGCCTCCAGCGGCTACCGGCTCTGCTTAGCACGCATCGTTGCGAAGCGCTACCCCACCACCGGCCAGGCTATCCCTCCATCCTTCCACACCTCCTGTTATTCTCCACCGACTGCAGCCCCACGCCGCACCAGAACCAGTTATAACCCTCGTACTCCTCTTCATCTGCGACTCCACTGCCGCGTCTTCCCATCTCCGGGTCGTTCCCGTCCGGGGCCTCGCTTTCGTCCACCGCGTTGCTGCGCTCGACGCGGCGTGGTCAACAAACGAGAGTCATCAGAAGAGGATTGTACGTGAAGAGCCTGACAGCTGGGACACACGAGGTCCATGGTCGCACGCAAGGAAAGTTCCTCCTTATTAAGATAAGAAAATGTTTCCTCCCCCGAGAGTTGGGACCCACCAGCTACATCTTCGCACGGAAGAAAGTGCCTCCTTATTACGCGGAAAAAATGATTCCTCCCACTAATAGCTGGGACCCACCAGCTACATCTTCGCACACAAGAAAGTGCCTCCTTATTACGTGGAAAAAAATGATTCCTCCCCCTGACAGCTGCGACCCAGCAGCTATGTCTTCGCACACAATGAAGTGCGTCCTTATCCTCCCTGACAGGTGGGACCCACCCGGTCGAAGCGTACGTAGCGTTGTCTGTCTTGTCGCGAACGAGTACGTACATACTGGTCGATCGGTCTCTCTGCAACGATGAACCGTGGCCGAGTAAGTAGCGGCACATGTCATAGTAGAGCCCTCGACGTAGCAGTTCAGCTGTCCCGTCTAAAACGTGTACACTTAGATACAGCCACATGCCAGAAAATACGGCCACATACGTACATACGGGCGGTGTCTCGAAACGCGTACTCGCGCATACGGACGGCCAGGGCTCGTGTACATGGAGAGGCAACGGACGGCAGCGACGTCGTCCTATTCATCGGCAGCTAACCGGCTGGGTCGGAACAGAGAAAACAGCATCGTGTTCACCGGGAGCCAAGTGACTGGGTCGGAATGCGTCCTGTTCATCGGGAGCGAAGCCACTGGGTCGGAAAGCGTCCTGTTCATCGGGAGCCAACCGGTTTGGACGGAACAGGCGAAACGGGGTCTGGCATACCGCAAAATGAAGCAAAACGGCCACGGGGTCCTGTTCATCGGGAAGGGTCTGGTGTACCACAGAACGGAGGAAACGGCCTTCTGTTCGAGTGCCTACGGTCGAAATGGGGTCCTGTTGATCGGGAGGGGTGTGGCGTACCGCAAAACGGAGGAAACAGACTTGTGTTGGAGCGCCTATGGTCGAAATCGGGTCCTGTTCATCGGGAGGGGTGTGGCGTACCGCAAGACGGGACTCCACAGGCTACTATTCATCCACCGTCTACTGCCTCGCTCCAGCCTCCATGGGCTACTATTCATCCACTGTCGACTTCCTCCAGCCTCCACCTGCTATTGTTCATCCATCGCATCTTCCTCCTGCCTCCACCAGCTACTGCTCATGCACGAGCTACTGTTCATCCAGCCTCCATCGGCTACTATTTAACCAGCCCTCCACGGGGTCTTGTTCATCCACCCCCAACCGGCTCGGGTGTGGCGGCCTCCTCGGGGTCCTGTTCATCCAGCGGCAACGGCCTACTACCACGGGGTCCTGTTCATCCAACCCCCACCGGGAACTTTTCATCCAACCCCCAACAACTGTCACTGTTCATCAAGAGGCAGGTTCGATCGGCTTCAGTTAGCAGCAGTAGCGAAGGAATCGCTCAGGTTCAGTTAACAGCCAAGGGATCGATCGCTCGGGTTCAGTAACGTAGCTAGTGCAATCGCTCGGGTTCAGTAAGCGAACGCCTCACTCGGGTTCAGGTAGAGCCCAACGCCTCGCACACACGCGTGTAAGTGTACGAGAGAAACGCGCAAACCTCCGTGCATCGCTCGGCCCCGACCACCCACCGTAACCGGGAACTCCCTAAAATTTTCCTCGCCCTCGCTTCTACCATGATTTTTTCCGTCATGGTCGGCCCAAAGAATGTCATGCAGGTGCGTCCCCGGCGCGCCCAGGACAAAAAGCCCATTTTCTTTCATGATTTTTTGTCATAGAAGTAGGAGCCCACCACATCTATTTTGATACGTGTTTTTGTCAAAATTATCGTCATAGAAGTGTGATATGTCCATTTTGCATCATGATTTCCTCCTATTATTTACAATGTTTTTATCCATAATAAAGCTTCATGAAGTAATTCTAATGCCTTTTCTCTCATAATATGCAAGGTTTACACAAAGAGGGAGAATACATGCAGCTGGAATTCTGGACCTGAAAAAGCTACGTCAGAGTTACCTATTCTGCAGAACTCCAAATAAGCTGAAACTTCGCGGGGAATTATTTTGGAATATATGAAAAATACTGGAGCAAATAACTACCGGAGGGGGCCACCTAGTGAGCACAATACACCAGGGCGCGCCAGGCCCCCCAGGTGCGCCCTGGTGGGTTGTGCTCAGCCCAGCCCACCTCCGGTGCCCATCTTCTGGTATAAAAGTCATTTTGACCTAGAAAAAAAATAAGGAGAGGACTTTCAGGACGGAACGCCGCCGTCTCGAGGCAGAACTTGGGCAGGAGCACTTTTGCCCTCTGGCGGATCGATTCCGCCGAGGGAACTTCCCTCCCAGAGGGGGAAATCAAAGCCATCGTCATCACCAACAACCCTCTCATCTTTGGGAGGGCAATCTCCATCA
Organism: Thinopyrum elongatum; assembly: GCA_011799875.1. NCBI lineage: Eukaryota > Viridiplantae > Streptophyta > Magnoliopsida > Poales > Poaceae > Thinopyrum > Thinopyrum elongatum. Next base: position 377,926,537 of record CM022298.1, on the reverse strand, counting down.
ACATCTTAACAGCACCGTCTCCTCTCAAACCCTAATTAATCTCTTGTGTTCAATCTTTGTACCGGAACCTTAGATTGGTACTTATGGGTGACTAGTAGTGTTGATTACATCTTGTAGTTGATTACTATATGGTTTATTTGGTGGAAAGTTATATGTTCAGATCCATTATGCTATTTAATACCCCTCTGATCTTAAGCATGATTATCATTTATGAGTAGTTACTTGAGTTCTTGAGGTCATGGGAGAAATCATGTTGCAACTAATCATGTGAACTTGATATGTGTTTGATATTTTGATGATATGTATGTTGTGATTCCCTTAGTGGTGTCATGTGAACGTCGACTACATGGCACTTCATCATATTTGGGCCTAAGGGAATGCATTGTGGAGTAGTTATTAGATGATGGGTTGCTAGAGTGTCAGAAGCTTAAACCCTAGTTTATGCGCTACTTCGTAAGGGACCGATTTGGATCCAAATGTTTAATGCTATGGTTAGATTTTATCTTAATACTTTTCTCGTAGTTGCGGATGCTTGCGAGGGGGTTAATCATAAGTGGGAGGTCTGTTCATGTAAGAACAGCACCCAAGCACCGGTCCACCCACATATCAAATTATCAAAGTAGCGAACACAAATCAAACCAACGTGATGAAAGTGACTAGATGAAATTCCCGTGTACCCTCAAGAACACTTTGCTCATTATAAGAGACCGTTTTAGCCTGTCCTTTGACACAAAAGGATTTGGCTACCTTGCTGCACTTTATTTACAGTTGCCGTTACTTGTGTATTACAAATTATCTTGCTATCAAACTACCTGTTACCGACGATTTCAGTGCTTGCAGAAAATACCTTGCTGAAAACCACTTGCCATTTCCTTTTGCTCCTCGTTGGGTTCGACACTCTTACTTATCGAAAGGACTATGATTGATCCCCTATACTTGTGGGCCATCAAGACTCTTTTCTGGCGTCGTTGCCGGGGAGTGAAGCGCTCTTGGTAAGGAAAAATTATTACTACGTGCTGAAATTTATTGTCACTTGTTACTATGGAAAACCATCCTTTGAGGGGTTTATTCGGGATATCTTCACCTTGAACGGAAGTACAATTAGTTGCCCCTCAACCTACTACACCTACTGAAAATATTGGTTATGAAATTCCTTCGGGTATGATAGAACAACTGTTAGCTAATCCCTATGCAGGAGACGGAACTGAACATCCTGATATGCATTTGATATATGTGGATGAAATTTGTGGATTATTTAAGCTTGCAGGTTTATCCGAAGATGAAGCTAAGAATAAGGTTTTCCTTTTATCTTTGAAGGGAAAATCATTGATATGGTATAGGTTATGCGATGATATTGGATCTTGGAACTGGAATCGATTAAAATTGGAATTTCACCAAAAAAATTATCCTATGCATCTAGTTCATCGTGATCAGAATTATATATATAATTTTTGGCCTCATGAAGGAGAAAGTATCACTCTAGCTTGAGGGAGGGTTAAGTCAATGTTATATTCATGCCCCAACCATGAGCTCTCTAGAGAAATTATCATTCAGAATTTTTATGCTCGACTTTCTCGTGATGATCAATCCATGCTTGATACTTCTTATAATGGTTCTTTTATGAAAAAGACTATTGAATTCAGGTGGGATCTTTTAGAAAGAATTAAATGCAAATCTGAAGATTGGGAACTCGACGAAGGTAAAGAGTCAGGTATTAAGCTTGAGTTTGATTGTGTTAAATCTTTTGTGAATGCCGATGCTTTTCACAAGTTTAGCACTAAATATGGACTTGACTCTAACATAGTAGCCTCTTTCTGTGAATCATTTGCTACTCATGTTGATCTCCCTAAGGAGAAGTGGTTCAAATATCATCCCCCTATTAAAGAAGAAATCAAAGAATCGGTAATAGCTAAAGATGAAACTATCATTTATAATGTTGATCCAGTTGTGCCTACTGCTTATATTAAAAACCACCTTTCCCTGTTAGGATAAAGGAACATGCTAAGGTATCAACTGTGGTTCGCAAAAGTAATATTAAAGCACCTAAACCTCCTGAGCAAATTAAAGTAGAACCTAGTGTTGCTATGGTTAAAGATCTCTTGGTAGAAAATATTGATGGGCATGTTATTTACTTCTGTGATGAAGCTGCTAGAATTGCCAACCTTGATGATAAAGATAAACATAGACCTGTTGTTGGCATGCCTGTTGTCTCAGTTAAAATAGGAGATCACTGTTATCATGGTTTATGTGACTTAGGTGCTAGTGTGAGTGATATCCCTTCTACCTTATACCAAGAAATCATGAATGATATAGCACCTGCTGAAATAGAAGACATAGATGTTACTATTAAACTTGCTAATAGAGACACCATCACACCACTTGGGATTGTTAGAGATGTTGAAGTCTTGTGTGGGAAAATAAAATATCCTACTGATTTTCTAGTTCTTGGTTCCCCACAAGATGACTTTTGCCCTATTATCTTTGGTAGACCTTTCTTGAACATTGTCAATGCTACTATAGATTGCCATAAACAAAGTGTCAGTGTTAGCTTTGGTGATGAGTCTCATGAATTTAATTTCTCCAAGTTTAGCAGACAATCCCGTAATAAAGAATTACCTAGTAAGGATGACATAATTGGTCTTGCTTATATTTTCATGCCTCCTACTGATCCACTAGAACAATATTTGCTAGACCATGAAAATGGTATGCATTTACGTGAAAGAAATGAAATAGATAAAATATTCTTTGAGCAACAACCTCTGCTTAAACACAATTTGCCTATTCAAACTCTAGGAGGTCCTCCTCCACTTAAAGGTGATCCCATGTTTGAATTAAAACAATTTCCCAACACTTTAAAATATGCTTATCTTGATGAAAAGAAGATATATCCTATTATTATTAGTGCTAACCTTTCAGAACATGAAGAAGGAAGGTTATTGAAAATTCTGAAGAAGCACCGTGCTGCTATTGGATATACTCTTGATGATCTTAAGGGCATTAGTCCCACACTCTGTCAGCACAAAATTAATATGGTACCTGATGCTAAACCAGTTGTTGATCACCAACGATGATTAAATCCTAAGATGAAAGAAGTGCTAAGAACTGAAATACAAAAGCTTTTGGAAGGAGGTATAATCTATCCCATAGCTGATAGTAGATGGGTAAGTCATGTTCATTGTATCCCTAAGAAGGGAGGTATTACTGTTGTTCCTAATCATAAAAATGAACTTATTCCACAAAGAATTGTCACCGAATATAGAATGGTAATTGATTTTAGAAAATTAAATAAAGCAACTAGAAAAGATCATTACCCTCTACCTTTTATTGATCAAATGTTGGAAAGATTATCTAAGCACACATACTTTTGCTTTCTTGATGGATATTCTGGTTTTTCTCAAATACCTGTTTCACAACCTGATCAAGAGAAAACCAGATTTACTTGCCCTTTTGGAACTTATGCTTATAGACGTATGCCTTTTGGTTTATGCAATGCACCTGCTACCTTTCAAAGATGTATGGCTGCTATATTCTCTGATTTTTGTGAAAAGATTGTTGAGGTTTTCATGGATGATTTTTCCATTTATGGAACTTTTTTTGATGATCGCTTAAGCAACCTTGATCGAGTTTTGCAGAGATGTGAGCAAACTAATCTTGTCTGGAATTGGGAGAAGTGTCACTTTATGGTTAATGAAGGTATTGTCTTGGGGCATAAATTTTCTGAACGAGGTGTTGAGGTGGATAAATCTAAAGTTGATGCAATTGAGAAAATGCCATGTCCTAAAGATATTAAAGGTATTCGTAGTCTCCTTGGTCGTGCTGGTTTCTATATGAGGTTTATTAAAGACTTCTCTAAAATTTCTAGGCCTCTTACTAATCTTTTACAAAAGGTTGTTCCCTTTGTTTTTGATGATGATTGTGTAGAAGCCTTTGAAACACTTAAGGAAGCCTTAACTTCTGCACCTATTGTTCAACCACCTGATTGGAACTTGCCTTTTGAAATTATGTGTGATGCTAGTGATTATGTTGTTGGTGCTATTCTAGGACAAAGAGTTGATAAGAAATTAAATGTTATCCATTATGCTAGTAAAACTCTAAACAGTGCCCAAAGAAATTATGCTACTACTAAAAAAAATTAGCAGTTGTGTTTGCTTGTGATAAATTCAGATCTTACACTGTTGATTCCAAAGTAATTGTTCACACAAATCATGCTGCTATAAAATATCTTATGGAAAACAAAGATGCTAAACATAGACTCATTAGGTGGGTTCTCTTGCTACAAGAATTTGATTTACACATGACTGATAGGAAAGGAGCCGAGAACCCCGTAGCAGAAAACTTGTCTAGGTTAGAAAATATTCTTGATGACCCACTACCTATTGATGATAGTTTTCCTGATGAACAACTAGCTACAATAAATGTTTCTCATAATACTCCTTGGTATGCTGACTATGCTAATTATATTGTTGCTAAATATATACCACCTAGTTTCACATACCAACAAAAGAAAAAATCTTCTATGATTTAAGACATTACTTTTGGGATGACCCACATCTTTATAAAGAAGGAGTAGATGGTATTATTAGACGTGGTGTACCTGGGCATGAACAGGAACAAATCCTACGGAAATGAAACTCCGAAGCTTATGGAGGACATCATGCGGGAGATAGAACTGCTCACAAGGTATTGTAATCTGGTTTTTATTGGCCTACTCTCTTCAAAGATGCCCGTAAGTTTGTTTTATCTTGTGATGAATGTCAAAGAATTTTTAATGTCGGTAAGCATCAGGAAATGCCTATGAATTATTCACTTGTCGTTGAACCATTTGATGTTTGGGGTATTGATTATATGGGACCTTTTCCTTCCTCTAACGGGTATACACATATTTTGGTTACTATTTATTATGTTACTAGGTGGGTAGAAGCTATTCCAACTAGTAGTGCTGATCATAACACTTCCATTAAAATGCTTAAAGAAGTTATTTTCCCAAGGTTTGGAGTCCCTAGATATTTAATGACTGATGGTGGTTCACACTTTATTCATGGTGCCTTCCGTAAAATGCTTGCTAAATATGATGTTAACCATAGAATTGCATCACCCTTTCATCCTCAATCTAGTGGTCAAGTAGAATTTAGCAATAGAGAAATAAAACTAATATTACAAAAAACTGTCAATAGGTCCTGAAAGAATTGGTCTAAGAAATTATATGATGCACTTTGGGCCTACAGAACAACATATAAAAATCCTATGGGTATGTCTCCATATAAAATGGTTTATGGAAAAGCTTGTCATTTGCCTCTTGAGTTGGAACGTAAAGCATATTGGGCAATTAAAGAACTCAACTATGATTTCAATCTTGCCGGTGAAAAGAGGTTATTTGATACTAGCTCACTAGATGAATGGAGAACCCAAGCTTACGAAAATGCCAAATTATTCAAAGAAAAATTTAAAAGATGGCATGACAAAAGAATCCAAAAGCGGGAGTTCAAAGTTGGAAAATATGTTCTTTTGTACAACTCTCATTTTAGATTCTTTGCAGGAAAACTTCTCTCCAAATGGGAAGGACCATATATTATCGAAGAGGTTTATCGTTCTGGAGCTATCAAGATTAAAAATGCCGAAGGTACTAACCCGAAGGTGGTCAATAGGCAAAGAATTAAACACTATATCTCAGGTACGCCTATTAATGTTGAAAGCAATATTATCCAAACCATGACACCGGAGGAACACATAAATGAAACCTTCCAGAACTCTCTAGAATCCTGAAAAAGAGGAGGTACGTGATACGGTAAGTAAATGGACTCCAAAAAATCCACAAAAATATTTTCTGTCAGTTTTGGAATATTACAAAAATTAGGAAAATAAGAAATAACCAGGAAGGCAACCGAGGAGGGCACGATACACCAGGGCGCGCTTGCCTTGCCTGGTGCACCCAGGTGGGTTGTGCCCGCCTCGGGAACCTTCCTGACTACGTTTTCCTCCCATTTGCTTGTTTCCCAAGATAAAAAAATCTTTATATACCCCCCGAATGTATTGACCACTGTATAGCGGAGAAATCTTCTTTTCTTGTTTCTTGCTGTTTTCTGACAGATCTATATCGCCATGGCCGCACCGAGCTCCTCTAACGACAAGTTCTTCAAGAGGGTAATCAACCCTTACTTGTCGGAGGTGATGTAGCACCCTTAAACCATCGAGATGCATGAGGGGGTGGTCCACATCCGGGATGTTCAAGGTCCTAAGAAGACTGGAACCGTGGAGGCCAGGCTCGAAGCTATGGAGCAGGAGGTCTTCAAGTGCAAGGGGATGGTGGAACGTGGGCTCAGTGCCAATCACCTCATGATTACGGATTTCACCCGTGATCACAAGGTGGATGGCCGGTCCATGAAGGACATCGTCTTCACCCTCAACGAGCAAATCAATTTTCTGCAAAGCCAAATCTTCGATCTCCAAAATCAAGTCTTTGAATATGAGGCAAGATTTAAAGGTATGAGTTTAGCTGCCAGTTGCAGGACTCGTGAGACTCATCCTTCCTCTTATGATGGTGAGTCGCTGCCATGGAAGCCAGAAGATAAGCTCGCTACTACCTCATCACCACCACCATCATCATCTTCCCCATCAAAGGAGACTTGAGTAACGGGTATGGGCACTCCCCTTGGCTTATGCCAAGCTTGGGGGAGGTGCCCCGGTATCGTATCATCATCACTTTTATTGCCTTTACCTATCTTAGTTCGATCTTTAGTTTTATCATGAATTAGTTGAATAAAAAGTTTAGTGTGATCTATCTTTGAGTATTAGTTTTCGTGATCTATCTATGTAATTGGGTGAGAGTTATATAATAAAGTTAGTTTGAGTCTTTGCTTCTTTACTTTTATGTTGCAATTAAATAAAAAGAAATAAATGAAAAAGATCATATGCTAATCTTATGGTAAGCAATGACATTACATAAGGAAAAGTATAAGTGGTAAAATTTATTGGAGATTGACAAACATAGCATTGGTTGATGATGCAACTCATGAAAGAATTAATAAGGGAAGAGAAGATTCACATGCAAATACACTGTCTTGGACATCTTTTATGATTGTGGTCCCCCATTAAATATTATATGTCAAAATTGTTGACGTTGGACAAGGAAGACAACATAATGATTTATGTTTGTTTATATTCACATAGAAATTATATTGTCATAGATCCTTCAACATGTGGTGCTTGCTCAATATCTTTGCTAGCCAAAGTTCCGCACTAAGTAGCGATACTACTTGTGCATCCAAAAACCCTAAACCCAAACTCATGTTTTGAGAGTCCACTATACCTACCTATGGATTGAGTAAGATCCTTCAAGTAAGTTGTCATCGGTGCAAATAAGGCAATAAAAATTGCTTCTAAATGTATTGGATCATTTAGTGTAAGAGAAAATTGAGCGTTGTACGAACTTGTGATGGCAAAATAATAAAAGCGACAGACTGCATAATAAAGGTTGCTATCATAAGGGGCAATATAACGTGACGTTCTTTTGCATCAAGGGATTTTGCATACAAACCAAAAAGCGCATGACAACCTCTGCTTCCCTCTGCGCAGAGCCTATCTTTTACTTTTATGTATTTACTTTTATGCAAGAGTCAAAGTATTCTTCCCTATTCCTTTTTATTTTCTCTTTTTGCAAGCATCATGTGGTGAGGAAAGATCTAGGCACATGTATCCAGTTGGATATGAGTGGGCATGAGTTATTATTGTTGACATCACCCTTGAGGTGAATACATTGGGAGGCAAAAATATAAGCCCCTGCCTTTCTATGTGTCCGGTCGAAACTTTTTGCTCATGGGTATGTTGTGAGTGTTAGCAATCATAGAAGATTAAATGATGGTTGAGTATGTGGACTTGCCAAAAGGCTCCGATATGAGACCCTTCCTGAAAATATGATGAATTGTAGTTGCAAAGTTGATTGAGAACATAGTTTGTTGGTTTTCAATAGAGTTTATGCTTTTACTTCGATGTTGTGATGAATTATTACTTGTTCATAAGAAGTTATATGATAAAAGTTATTTGATAAAGCTTATTGCTGTTATGATAATAAGCATGATGCTACTATGTCCATATTTTGTTTTTATCGACACCTCTCTCTCTAAGCATGTGGGCATGTTTTCGATATTGGTTTCCAGTTGAGGACAAGCAAGGTCTAAGCCTGGGGGAGTTGATACATCCATTTTGCATCATGATTTCCTACTATTATTTACAATGTTTTTATGCATAATAAAGCTTTATGGAGTAATTCTAATGCCTTTTCTCTCATAATATGGAAGGTTTACACAAAGAGGGAGAATACCGACAGCTGGAATTCTGGACCTGAAAAAGCTATGTCAGAGTAACCTATTCTGCACAACTCCAAATAAGCTGAAACTTGATGGGGAATTATTTTGGAATATATGAAAAATACTGGAGCAAATAACTATAGGAGGGGGGCCACCTGGTGAGCACAATACACCAGGGCGCGCCAGGCCCCCCAGGCGTGCCCTGGTGGGTTGTGCTCAGCCCATCCCACCTCTGGTGCCCATCTTCTGGTATATAAGTCATTTTGACCTAGAAAAAAAATAAGGAGAGGACTTTTGGGACGGAATGCCGCCGTCTCGAGGAGGAACTTGGGCAGGAGCACTTTTGCCCTTCGGCGGAGCGATTCCGCCGGGGGAACTTCCCTCCCGAAGGGGGAAATCAAAGCCATTGTCATCACCAACAACCCTCTCATCTTTGGGAGGGCAATCTCCTTCAACATCTTCAACAACACCGTCTCCTCTCAAACCCTAGTTCATCTCTTGTGTTCAATCTTTGTACCGGAACCTTAGATTGGTACTTGTGGGTGACTAGTAGTGTTTATTACATCTTGTAGTTGATTACTATATGGTTTATTTGGTGGAAGATTATATGTTCAGATCCATTATGCTATTTAATACCCCTCTGATCTTGAGCATGATTATCATTTGTGAGTAGTTACTTTAGTTTTTGAGGTCACGGGAGAAATCATGTTGCAAGTAATCATGTGAACTTGATATGTGTTCGATATTTTGATGATATGTATGTTGTGATTCCCTTAGTGGTGTCATGTGAACGTCGACTACATGGCACTTCACCATATTTGGGCCTAAGGGAATGCATTGTAGAGTAGTTATTAGATGATGGGTTGCTAGAGTGTCAGAAGCTTAAACCTAGTTTATGCGCTACTTCGTAAGGGACTGATTTGGATGCAAATGTTTAATGCTATGGTTAGATTTTATCTTAATACTTTTCTGGTAGTTGCGGATGCTTGCGAGGGGTTTAATCATAATTGGGAGGTTTGTTCAAGTAAGAACAGCACCCAAGCACCGGTCCACCCACATATCAAATTATCAAAGTTGCGAACGCAAATCAAACCAACATGATGAAAGTGACTAGATGAAATTCCCGTGTACCCTCAAGAACACTTTGCTCATTATAAGAGACCGTTTTGGCCTGTCCTTTGACACAAAAGGATTGGGCTACCTTGCTGCACTTTCTTTACCGTTATCGGTACTTGTCCGTTACAAATTATCTTGCTATCAAACTACCTGTTACCGACTATTTCAGTGCTTGCAGAAAATACCTTGCTGAAAAGCACTTGTCGTTTCCTTCTGCTCCTCGTTGGGTTCGACACTCTTACTTATCGAAAGGACTACGATTGATCCCCTATACTTGTGGGTCATCAAAGTGTCATAACCATGACAGATTTTTTTTCGTTCGGGCCAAAATGTCACGGATGTGTCTTTTTTTTGTAGTGTGTTTACATAGTGTGGATGGATCCTCCTACTGGATTGATAACCTTGCTTTCATAACTGAGGGAAATACTTACCATTGTTGTGCTGCATCATCCTCTCATCTTCGGGGAAATACCAACGCAGATACAAGCAGTCAGGAAGAATTTCTGGCGCCATTGTCGGGGAGTAAATACTTACCATTGTTGTGCTTTTATGTGATTTAGGTGCTAGTGTTTCCACAATTCTGAAATCTCTATGTGATGTGCTTGGTTTTACCAATATTGAAGAATGTTCTCTTAATTTGCACTTGGCAGATTCTACTATTAAAAAGCCTTTGGGAAGAATTAATAATGTTCTTATTCTTTCAAATAGGATTTATGTGCCCATAGATTTTATTGTGCTTGATATTGATTGCAATCCATCTTGTCCCATAATAGTTGGTAGAACATTTTTACGAACCATAGGTGCCGTGATTGATATGAAAGAAGGGAATATAAAATTTCAGTTTCCATTGAGAAAGGGTATGGAACACTTCCCTAGAACAAGAATTAAGCCACCATATAAATCAATCATGAGGGCAACCTATGGATCAAAAACTAAAGATGACAATACTTGAATCTATGCATTATGCCTAGCTAGGGGCATAAAACAATAGCGCTTGTTGGGAGGCAACCCAATGAATAATATATATTTTTCTCCCTTTTTGTTTCTGTTCTTGTGTGTTTACACAATTATGCTACTGTTATGATTGTGTTTTTTATGTTTTAATTAGTGTTTGTGCCAAGTAAAGACTTTAGGATCATGTTGGGTGATAGTTGATTTGATCTTGTTGAAAAACAGAAACTTTTGCGTCCAGTAGCAGAATTTTTAAAAATCACAGAAGCGGCATAAAATTCTGAATTTTTTTACACAAGATTGATATAAAAATTTCCTACGTTGTCCTAATTTTTCAGAAATTTTGGAGTTACAAAAGTATGAGAAAAATTCGAGTCTTTACAAACTTATTGCTTGTATCTGCGTTGGTATTTCCCCGAATAGGAGAGGATGATGCAGCACAGCAATGGTAAGTATTTCCCACAGTTATGAAACCAAGGTTATCAATCCAATAGGAGGATCCACCCAAACTATGTAAACAGTACCGGCACACAAATAACAAATACTTGCAACCCAATGCGTAAGACGGGTTGTCAATCCCTCCTCAGTATTGAGATAGATTAAATTGTATGAGATTGGTTGAATAGATCTAACAAAAGCACAAAATAAAATAAATAAATAAAAAGGGCAGCAAGGTATTTTTGGATTTTTGGATTAATAGATCTGAAAATAATATGATAGGAAATAGACCCGGGGGGCGTAGATTTCACTAGAGGCTTCTCTCAAGAAAATAGCATACGGTGGGTAAACAAATTACTGTTGGGCAATTGGTAGAAAAGCAAATAATTATGACGATATCCATGGCAATGATGATGTATACAGGCATCATGTCCAAGCTTAGTAGACCGAAAAGATTCTGCATCTACTACTATTACTCAGACATCGACCGCTATCCAGCATGCATTTAGTGTATTAAGTTCATGGGAAAACAGAGTAATGCAATAAGAACGATGACATGATGTAGACAAGATCTATTCATGTAGGAATAGACCCCATCTTTTTATCTTTAATGGCAATGATACATGCGTGACATGTCTCTTTCTGTCACTGAGATTCATCACCGCAAGACCGAACCCATCACAAAGCACCTCTTCCCATGGCAAGAAAAATCAATCTAGTTGGCCAAACCAAACCAAAGTTTCGGAGAAGAAATACGAGGCTATAACAATCATGCATAAAAGAGTTCAGAGAAGACTCAAATAATATTCATAGATAGAATAGATCATAAACTCGCAATTCATTGGATCCCAACAAACATACCGCAAAAAGTCATTACATCAAATAGATCGCCAAGAACATCGAGGAGAACATTGTATTGAAGATCAAAAAGAGAGAAGAAGCCATGTAGCTACTGCCTACGGACTCATAGGTCTGTGGTAAACTACTCACGCATCATCGGAGGGGCAAGGGTGTTGATGAAGAACCCCTCCGTGATCGTTGACCCCTCCGGCAGAGTGCCGGAAAAGGCCTCTAGATTGGATCTCATGGTTCTGGAACTTGCGGCGGCAGAAACTATTTTATCCCTACTCCTCTAGGGTTTCTGGAATATTAGAGTATTTATAGAGCTGCGAGGCGGTGGAGAAGCCTCCCGTGGGCCCCACTACCCACCAGGGCATGCCAGGGGCCTCTGGCACGCCCTGGTGCCTAGTGGGCCCATGGGCCTCCTCTGGTGCACTTCTTTGGCTCCCTGGGTGTCTTCTGGGCAGAAAAAATTCTCCAAAAAGTTTCACTGCGTTTGGACTTCGTATGATATGGATATTCTGCGAAGTAAAAAAAAGAAGCAAAAAACAGCAACTTGCACTGGGCACTATGTCAATAGGTTAGTCCCAAAAAATGATATAAAGTTGCTATAAAATGAATATAAAACATCCAAGATTGATAATATAACAGCATAGAATAATAAAAAATTATAGATACATTGGAGACGTATCAGCATCCCCAAGCATAATTCCTGCTCGTCCTCGAGTAGGTAAATGAAAACAAATTTTTTTATGTGGAGTGCTGCCTAACATGTTGATCTCATAATCTTTTCGTTTGTAGCATGGACATTTGAACTTTTAGATGATTCAAAGCAATAGTCTATATTTGACATGAGGACATCAATACTCAAGCATATCAACAAGCAACCATGTCTTTCAAAATATCAACACTAAAGAATGCTATCCCTAGCCCATTATGCTCAATCATTGATCCAATCACGAAGCACACTCAAATATTAACTATGCCTAATGCACAAGTAGGATAATAGTGTTCCCTAGTTGGTGCTTTATAAGAGAAGATGGAGACTAAAAAAATAAAAATTGCATAAAAGTAAATAGATAGGCCCTTCACAGAGGGAAGCAGAGATTTGTAGAGGTTTCAGAGCTCAAAGCTTAAATTGAGAGATAAAATTGTTTTGAGAGGCATGCTTTTCCTGTCAACGAAAATGATCGAGAATTCCCAATACTTTCCATGCTAGATAAATCATAGGCGGTTCCCAAACAAAAAATAAAGTTTCTTCCTTTTTCCACCATTCTTTCACAATCCATGGCTAGCCATATCCACGGGTGCCTTCCATACCAACACTTTCCAAGGAATTTATTATTGAACAACATAAATAAAAATCATTTCAGGACTAGGCATCCCTATTACCTTGCCACACTCTCGTGCAATGACAAGTGAATAAACACTCATCTTGAGAATAAAGTATCTAGCATGGAAAATATTGGCCACCCACTGCCACTTCATGAGCGGTACGGGCACACAAAAAGGAAATTCATTTTGAAAATTAGAGTTGGCTCATACAAATTTACTTGGAGTGGCATGGAAATACCGCATATAGGTAGGTATGGTGGACTCATTTGGCACAACTTGTTTTAAAGAGTTTGGATGCACAAGTAGTATTTCTACTTAGTACAAATGGAGGCTAGCAAATAGATTGAGAAGCGACCAACCAAGAAACGAAAATGATCATAAAAGAGCATTAAACATAAATAACACCGAATAATGCACCACAAGTAGGATGTAACTTCATTGCATAACTATTGACTTTCGTGCTTGCAAAGGGAATCGCAAACATTAACACCAATATTCTTACTAAAGCATAATTACTTACCAACATGACTCACATATTATTATCTTCATATCTCAAAACTATTGCAAGGAATCAAGTTTATAATATCCAATGATCTTCATGAAAGTTTTTATTATATCCCTCTTGAATATCTATCACTTTGGGACTAGTTTCATATATTACCATTGCTACTAACGAAGCTCTCAAATAAATTTAAGTGAAGCATGAGAACACATATTTCTTCAAAACAAATTTCATCTCTCAAAATATAAGTGAAGCAATGAGAGGATATTTGTTTAAAATTGTAGTAACTCACAAAATAATCTAAGTGAAGCATGAGAGCACATTTCTTCAAAATTAAAGCACCACCGTGCTCAAAAAGATATAAGTGAAGCACTAGAGCAATTCCATAGCTCAAAAAATTTAAGTGAAGCACATAGAGCAATTTTAATAAATCATAGCATAATTATGGCTCTCTCAAATAGGTGTGTCCAGCGAGGATAATTGTGAAAAACTAAGAAACAAAAAAAGCAAAGACTCATATAATACAAGACGCTCCAAGCAAAACTCATGATATGTGACGAATAAAAATATAGCTCCAAGTAAAATTACCGATGGTCGTTAGAAGAAAGAGGGGATGCCTTCCGGGGCATCCCCAATGAAAGATCGAGGATGTCGCCTAGAGGGGTGGGGGGTGAATAGGCGCTTTAAAATAATTACGGTTTAGGCTTGAACAAATGCGGAAAAAACCTAGCGGTTAATTTGTCAAGCACAAAACCTACAACAACTGGGCTCACCTATGTGCACCAACAACTTATGCTAAGCAAGATAGACAACTAAGTGATAGCAAGATATATGACAAGAAACAATATGGCTATCACAAAGTAAAGTGCATAAGTAAAGGGCTCGGTTAAGAGATAACCGAGGCATGCGGAGACGACGATGTATCCCGAAGTTCACACCCTTGCGGATGCTAATCTCCATTTGGAGCGGTGTGGAGGCACAATGCTCCCCAAGAAGCCACTAGGGCCACCGTAATCTCCTCACGCCCTCGCACAATGCAAGATGCCGTGATTCCACTAAGGGACCCTTGAGGGCGGTCACCGAACCCGTACAAATGGCAACCCTTGGGGGCGGTCACCGAACCCGTACACTTTGGCAACCCTTGGGGGCGGTCACCGGTACCCGTCAAAATGCTCGGGGCGATCTCCACAACCTAATTGGAGACCCCGATGCTTGCCCGGAGCTTTACACCACAATGATTGAGCTCCGAACACCACCAACCTTCTAGGGCGCCCAAGCACCCAAGAGGAACAAGCTCAAGGGTACCAAGCACCCAAGAGTAATAAGCTACTCAACTTCACTTCCACGTATCACCGTGGAGAACTCAAACCGATGCACCAAATGCAATGGAAAGGGCACACTGAGTGCCCAAGTCCCTCTCTCCCAAATCCCACCAAAGCAACTAATGCTAGGGAGGAAAATGAGAGGAAGAACAAGAAGGAGAACACCAAGAACTCCAAGATCTAGATCCAAGGGGTTCCCTCACATAGAGGAGAAAGTGATTGGTGGAAATGTGGATCTAGATCTCCTCTCTCTTTTCCCCCAAAAACTAGCAAGAATCCATGGAGGGATTGAGAGATAGCAAGCTCGAAGAAGGTCAACAATGGGGGAAGAACACGAGCTCAAAGATTAGATCCATTGGGGAAGAAGACCCCCTTTTAAAGGAGGGGGAAAATCCAACCGTTATCCTCACAGCCCGCACCGAGCGGTACTACCGCTGGGGCGACAGTAGCCAAATGAAACACTACTGCAACGGGGCAACAGGGCGGTAGTACTGCCGGAGCGGTACTACCGCCTGCCCTTGCGGTACTACCGCAGGGGTAGTATTCAACGGCCACACGGGTGCAGCACACGGCAGTATACTCAGTGAGGTAGCGGTACTACCGCTGGGGATAGCGGTACTACCGCGCGTCCACGGATGTAAAAAAATACTGCCGCGCCTACATCCGCTGGAGCTAGCTTCGAGTAAAAAGCCGACACGGTACTACCGCTCACAGGGAGCGGTACTACCGCGTAGGGCGCGGATGTAAAAAAATACTTCCGCTCCTACTTCCGCGCATGCCAGTGTTCTGGGCTAGAGGCCACGGTACTACCGCACCTGAGGAGCGGTACTACCGCATAGCGCGGTACTACCGCTTCACTTGCCGGTACTACCATGGGCCTCTGCGGTACTACTGCTCCATTGAGCAGTACTACCGCACGCCACAGAACTATAGCACTTGGAGGCCTTCATATCGCAGCTAAAGACAATAGAAGGATACAATAAAACCAGAACTGCCATAACTTCTGCAAATGAGCTCCGAATTGAGCAAACTCAAGCTTGTTGGAAAGAAGACAATGAGTAGCATCAAAAACATCATAGAAGAGGCAGGGGAGGTATGCCTAGCTTATAGAGGAGTGAAACCTCCAACAGAGAAGAACCGGCATAACCTCCAACATCGAAAACATCATAGAAGATGCATGAGAACTCCGTTTTCGATGAACCCGAGCTTGTCATGAAAATGACCATAAGCTCCAAATCTCACAAGGAGAATAACCAAACAAGAACCAATAAAGATGATGCAAGGATGCAATGGTTTGAGCTCTCTACGAGCGATACGATCAAGCTACTCATCAAGAGCCCCCCTTGATAGTACGGCAATCGATCCTATAACCCGGTCTCCCAACTACCACCATGAGACCGGTAAAAGAGAAAACCTATCAAGGGCAAACCTTTGCCTTGCACAAAGTCCACTTGAGATAGATGATGACGATCTTGACTTCCTCAAGTTGGACCACCTTTCTTGATTCCGTTGGCTTGGTGAAGACTAGTTGATTGCTCCCCCATACTCCACTATGGGTGAGCCACTCTTTGGCTCATCTTCACAAGTCCATTGCCACCACAATGGACGGCAAGCCTCAAGCATTTGATCTCTTCGTGATGATCCACTTGAACTTGCACACCGCAACCTAACCCCACAAAGAACTCTCACAAAGACCATGGGTTAGTACACAAAGCGTAATTGACAATGCTTACCATACCATGGGATCGCTTGGTCCCCCTCGGTACATCTTCTACGCTTTGTGTGTTGATCAACTTGATTCACTCTTTGACTTAGTCTTGATCAACCTCTCACATGACCAATCTTTAGGTAATTCCTTGAATAGCATCTTGGTCGTCACAAACTCTCCTTAAAACCAACAAATGGACTCCAAGAAAAGCCTATGGACAAATCCTTCAAATATAACTCAAGGCAACCATTAGTCCATAGAGATTGTCATCAATTAGCAAAACCAAACATGGGGGCACCGCATGTTCTTTCACCCAAGCTTAGTTGCTTGGAACTCCTTGAATATTACCTTGGGGTGCCATGGGCATCCCCAAACTTAGGCTCTTTTCACTCCTTATTCCTTCATCCATCGTGATCTCACCTAAAACTTGAAAACTTCAATCACACAAAACTCAACAAAAAACCTTCGTGAGATCCGTTAGTATAAGAAAACCAATATTTACTTTAAGTAATGTTGAAAACACATTCATATTTTGTTATTTCATTATAGCCACTGTATTCTAACTTTACCATGGCTAAAACCCCCCGGTATAGTCCATAGATTCATCAAAATAAGCACACAATGCAACGAAAACAGAATCTGTCAAAAACAGAACAGTCTGTAAAGACTCGAATTTTACTCATACTTATGTAACTTAAAAAATTCTTAAATATTAGGAAAACATATAAAATTCATATATAAATATTTTGTAAAAAATTCAGAGTTTTTCATGGCTCCAGTAATTTTTAACAATTCTGCTACTGGACTTAAAATTTTCTGTTTTCCAACAAGATCAAATCAACTATCACCCAAAGCCATCCTAAAGGCATTACTTGGCACAAACACTAATTAAAACATAAAAAACACAATCATAAAAGAGGCATAATTGTGTGAACACACAAAAACAGAAACAAAAAGGGAAATTTATTTTATTCATTGGGTTGCCTCCCAACAAGCGCTGTCGTTTTATGCCCCTAGCTAGGCATAATGCATAGATTCAAGTATTGTCATTTTTAGTTTTACTAGCAAAAAGGACCATGCGTTACAACGGGAGAAAAAAATACCACACACTCTTAATTTACAAAAAATAGTCTATAATCTGAGAATTTGTAGCTACGGCCCAAACAAAGATGATCTTAACCTATAAAAGCGCACTTTAAGATTCTACAGGTGTTCTATTGCAACACGGCTTGCATGTAGATTTAATCCGTACAAAGAAACAAGCAAGTGATCATGCATTTATTCATGTCATGTTCGGAATGGGGTGTTGTTACCGGCGAGTAAAGAAAAATGACAAAAACAAACGATGACACATTAGCACACTACGGAGACATGTGTGGATCAATGGCAGTTTTCAGTTTAAGAATCACCAACTTAGGGTAACTCTTGAACACTTTTTTTCACATACATATTTCTTAAATACATGAAAAGTTGTTAAAAAGGTTGTTAAAAAGATACAGGATTTTTTAATCATAAAAAGAGATTTTTTTTGTCTGGAAAAGAACATTTTTGTATGGTCTCCTGTGGACGCATGTACTTGCGCCCCTGTTTCATCACTATTTCTTGCCATACATGTCATAGGCATTGGTCCCTGTTTCATCACTATCTATATCTTATCAAATTTGTCTTTTTTTTTCATGCATGCCTCCTTTTTACTATTTTTCATGCATGCCCTCTCTTTTTTCTTCTTATATATAAGAGAATAGCGCAACATCTCAACTTTATCGAATCTCCTCTGCATTTTCTCTTTTATTTCTTTTATAGCGGACATCCCATCTTTATTGAGTCCTTATTTTATTTATTATCATGCATGTCCTTATTTATTGGGTGTCTCTAGCAAATTTATCTTCAATTTCATGTCCAATCCTGATTTTGCTGAGGTGTTCATCCCCAATCTGAATCAGTACCGGTATAAAAAAGACGGATAATGCATTGTTGATTAACATTGCAGCCTAGAAAGTATTTTTAAAATTGTTAATAGGTAAAATAACATCATATTCAGATTCTACATATTTTTCTAATCAAATTCCATATATAATATGTTAAATTTGGAGTTACGGTTTAGAAGATATGAGTATTTAAAATAAAATTGATGTGTACTGCGGGTTTAATGTCGGAAACATTAGGGGGTTTTCTATAAAATAGAAAAATGGACTAAGAATACCTATTTCTTTTATTAGTAGGTATAGATTTTCCATAGATGTGTTCTTGTCAGGAGGTTTTTCAAATATAACTTGAATCACATTATCCATAGAAATTTTAGCATTATCAAGTTGCCCATCTGCATATCCCCTTTGATTCCCGGCTACAATCCAAGAATATTGTTGATTAACATCATTGAAAGCTTGTTGAATCATATCCAAAACGGGAATTTCCTTTTTCAGGTTCTCATCAAAGATTTGGTTATTGCCAAGCAAATGTCTTAAAACATAATCACTATTGTAATGGATCTCATATATCACCGGTTTTTCACGGTTCATACCATAAAACTAAAAACTTTCCCTAGCTTCCCGCACTATGTGATCAAATTCATTCATAAGAACAAGGGTGGCTATCTTTTTAGCTCTAGGATCCTTTATAACGCGTAGCTCATAAAACAATCATTGCAAGGTAGGATGAGTACGAATAAATCTATTATCAAGTTTCAGGCTGAAATAGTTTCCGCATAAGTTTTAGTTCTTTTAAGTATAGGAGCATCATCACAAGTCAAAGTTCCAACACAATTAAAGAATTCTTGGATGGCTTCTTTTCCTATGACGTTCCCTTGTCCCAAAATAAAAGTTTTAGCATCCAGATTACCAGAACGTCCAATTTTAGGAGTTCTGCCATCATCTATTCCTGTCGTACCAAAGTCACTCATGATGATAGGTTCAAAGCAAGCAAAGAGACAAACACGAAAAAGGCAAACGGAAAAGACGAAAAATAAAAAAGCAAATATTTTTGTGCTTTTCGCAAAAACATTTTAGAAGTGGGGGGAGATGAAAATGAGAGGCAAATGGGCAATAAAGTAAATTGCAAGGAGATGAGATTTGAGATTGGGTACTTGATAGATCTGGACGTGATCCTCCCCAGCAATGGTACCAGAAATTCTTCCTAATTGCTTGTATATGCATTGGTATTTCCCCGAAGAGGAGAGGATGATGCAGCACAGCAACGGTAAGTATTTCCCTCAGTTATGAAACCAAGGTTATCAATCTAGTAGGAGGATCCACCCAAACTATGTAAACATTACCTGCACATAAAAAAAATACTTGCAACCCAACACGTAAGAGGGGTTGTCAATCCCTCCTCGGTAATGAGATAGATTAAATTGTATGAGATTGGTTGAATAGATCTAACAAAACCACAAAATAAAAAAAAATAAAAAAGTGCAGCAAGGTATTTTCGGATTGTTGGATTAATAGATCTAAAAATAATATGATAGGAAATAGACCCAGTGGCCGTAGATTTCACTAGAGGCTTCTCTCAAGAAAATAGCATATGGTGGGTAAACAAATTACTGTTGGGCAATTGATAGAATAGCAAATAATTATGACGATATCCAAGGCAATGATCATGTATATAGGCATCACGTCCAAGATTAGTAGACCAAAATGATTCAGCATCTACTACTATTACTCCACACATCGACCGCTATCCAGCATGCATCTATTGTATTAATTTCATGGAAAAACGGAGTAATGCAATAAGAATGATGACACGATGTAGACAAGATCTGTTCATGTAGGAGTAGACCCCATATTTTTATCCTTGATGGCAATGATACATGCGTGTCATGTCTCTTTCTGTCACTGAGATTGAGCACCGCAAGATCAAACCCATCACAAAGCACCTCTTCCCATGGCAAGAAAAATCAATCTAGTTGGCCAAACCAAACCAAAGTTTCGGAGAAGAAATACGAGGCTGTAATAATCATGCATAAAAGAGTTCAGAGAAGACTCAAATAATATTCATAGATAGAACTGATCATAAACTCGCAATTCATCGGATCCCAACAAACACACCGCAAAAAGTCATTACATCAAATAGATCTCCAAGAACATCGAGGAGAACATTGTATTGAAGATCAAAAAGAGAGAAGAAGCCATGTAGCTACTGCCTACGGACTCATAGGTCTGTGGTAAACTACTCACACATCATCGGAGGGGCATGGGTGTTGATGAAGAATCCCTCCGTGTTCGTTGACTCCTCCGGCAGAGTGCCGGAAAAGGCCTCTAGATTGGATCTCGTGGTTCTAGAACTTGCGGGGGCGGAAACTATTTTCTCCTGACTCCTCAAGGGTTTCTGGAATATTAGAGTATTTATAGAGCTGAGAGGCAGTGGAGAAGCCTCCCGTGGGCCCCACTATCCATCAGGGCGCGCCAGGTGCCTCTGGCGCGCCCTGGTGCCTAGTGGGCCCCATGGGCCTCCTCTGGTGCACTTCTTTGGCTCCTTGGGTGTCTTTTGGGCAGAAAAAATTCTGCAAAAAGTTTCGCTGCATTTGGACTTCGTTTGATATGGATATTCTGCGAAGTAAAAAAACAAGCAAAAAATAGCAACTTGCACTGGGCACTATGTCAATAGGTTAGTCTCAAAAAATGGTATAAAATTGCTATAAAATGAATATAAAACATCCAAGATTGATAATATAACATCATGGAACAATAAAAAATTATAGATACGTTGGAGACGTATCACGGACTGTACTGTTTTTGACAGATTCTGTTTTCGTTGCATTGTGTGCTTATTTTGATGAATCTATGGACTATATTGGGGGGTATAAGCCATGGTAATGTTAGAATACAGTAGGTATAATGCAATAACAAAATATGATTGGGTTTTTAGCAGTACTTAAAGTAAAGATTGGTTTTATTATACTAACGGATCTCACAAAGGTTTTTGTTAAGTTTTGTGTGATTGAAAATTTCAAGTTTTGGGTGAGATCGCGATGGATGAAGGAATAAGGAGTGAAAAGAGCTTAAGCTTGGGGATGCCCATGGCACCCCAAGGTAATATTCAAGGAGTACCAAGCAACTAAGCTTGGGGGTGCCCCGGTAGGCATCCCCTCTTTCTTCTAATGACCATCGATAATTTTACTTAGAGCTATATTTTTATTCGTCACATATCATGAGTTTTGCTTGGAGCGTCTTGTATTATATGAGTCTTTGCTTGTTTTGCTTTTTAGTTTGTCACAATCATCCTTGCTCGACACACCTATTAGAGAGAGCCATAATTATGCTATGATTTGTTAGAATTGCTCTATGTGCTTCACTTAAATTTTTTGAGCTATGGAATTGCTCTAGTGCTTCACTTATATCTTTTTAGCATAGTGGTGCTTTAATTTTGAAGAAATACCCTCATGCTTCACTTAGATTATTGTATGAGTTACTAAAATTTTAAAGAAATATGCTCTCAATGTTTCACTTATATTATTTTGAGAGATGAAAAATGTTTTGAAGAAATATGTGCTCTCATGCTTCACTTAAATTTATTTGAGAGCTTTGTTAGTAGCAATGGTAATATATGAAATTAGTCCCAAAGTGATGGATATTCAAGAGGGATATAGGAAAAACTTTCATGAAGATCATTGGATACTATAAACTTGATTCCTTGTAATAGTTTTGATATATGGAGATAGTAATATGTGAGTCATGTTGGTGAGTAATTATGCTTTAGTAAGAATATTGGTATTAAGGTTTGTGATTCCCTATGCAAGCACGAAAGTCAATAGTTACGCAATGAAATTACATCCTACTTGTAGTGCATTATTCGGTGTTAGTTATGTTTTAATGCTCGTTTATGATCATTTTTGTTTTTTGGTTGGTCGCTTCTCAATCTATTTGCTAGCCTCCATTTGTACTAAGCGGGAATACTGCTTGTGCATCCAACTCCTTAAACCCAAAGTTGTGCCCAATGAGTCCACCATACCTACCTATACGCGGTATTTCCGTGTCATTCCAAGTAAATTTGTATGTGCCAACTCTAATTTTCAAAATGAATTTCCTTTTTGTGTGCCCGTACTGCTCATGAAGCGGCAGGGGGTGGCCAATATTTTCCATGCTAGATATTTTATTCTCAAGATGAGTGTTTATTCACTTGTCATTGCACGAGAGTGTGGCAAGTAATAGGGCTGCCCAGTCCCAAAATGAAAAAAATAAGTTGTCAAATAATAAATTCCTTGAAAAGTGTTGGTATGGAAGGCGCCCGTCGATACGGTTAGCCATGGATTGTGAAAGAATGGTGGAAAAAGGAATAAACTTTATTTTATGTTTGGGAACCGCCTATGATTTATCTAGCATGGAAAGTATTGGGAATTCTTGGTCATTCTCGTTGACGGGAAAAGCATGCCTCTCAAAACAATTTTATCTCTCAATTCAAGCTTTGAGCTCTAAAACCTCTACAAATCTTTGGTTCCCTCTGCGAAGGGCCTATCTATTTACTTTTATGCAACTACTATTTTTATGGAGTCTCCATCTTCTCTTATAAAGCACCAACTAGGGAACACTATTATCATACTTGTGCATTGGGCATAGTTAATATTTGAGTGTGTTTCATGAATGGATCAATGATTGAGCATAATGGGCTAGGGATAGCTTTCTTTAGTGTTGATATTTTGAAAGACATGGTTGCTTGTTGATATGCTTGAGTATTGATGTCCTCATGTCAAATATAGACTATTTCTTTGAATCATCTAAAAGTTCAAATGTCCACTACAAAAGAAAAGAATATGTGATGAACATGTTAGGCAACATTCCACATAAAAAAAATCTATTTTTATCATTTACCTACTCGAGGAGGAGCAGGAATTAAGCTTGGGGATGCTGATACGTCTCCAACGTATCTATAATTTTTGATTGTTCCATGCTGTTATATTATCATTCTTGGATGTTTAATATTCATTTACTAGCAACTTTATATCATTTTTTGGGACTAACCTATTGACATAGTGCCCAGTGCCAGTTGTTGTTTTTTGCTTGTTTTTTACTTCGCAGAATATCAATACCAAACGGAATCCAAATGCCATGAAACTTTTTGGAGAATTTTTTCTGCCAGAAGACACCCAAGAGGCCCAAGAAGTGCACCAGAGGGTGCCTGTGGGGCCCACTAGGCACCAGGGCATGCCAGAGGCCCCTAGCGCGCCCTGGTGGGTAGTGGGGCCCAGAGGCACCCCCTACACCGCCTATCAGCTCTATAAATACTCTAAAATCCCAAAAACCCTAGTGGAGTCGAGAGAACACAGTTTCCGCTGCCGCAAGTTCTAGAACCACGAGATCCAATCTAGAGGCCTTTTTCGGCACCCTGCCAGAGGGGACAACGATCACGGAGGGGTTCTTCATCATCACCCTTGCCCCTCCAATGATGCGTGAGTAGTTTACCACAGACCTACGAGTCCATAGGTAGTAGCTAGATGGCTTCTTCTCTCTTTTTGATCCTCAATACAATGTTCTCCTTGATGTTCTTGGAGATCTATTTGATGTAATGACTTTTTGCTATGTGTTTGTTGGGATCTGATGAATTCTGAGTTTATGATCAGATCTATCCATGAATATTTTTTGAGTCTTTGCTGAAATCTTTTATGCATGATCTTATAGCCTCATAGTTCTTCTCCGAAACTTTGGTTCGGTTTGGCCAACTAGATTGATTTTTCTTGCCATGGGAAGAGGTGCTTTGTGATGGGTTCGATCTTGCGGTGCTCAATCTCAGTGACAGAAGGAGACATGACACGCATGTATCATTGCCATTAAGTATAAAAAGATGGGGTCTATTCCTACATGAATGATCTTGTCTACATCATGTCATCGTTCTTATTGCATTACTCCATTTCTTCATGAACTTAATACACTAGATGCTTGCTGGATAGCGGTCGATGTGTGGAGTAATAGTAGTAGATGCAGGAAGGAGTTGATCTACTAATCTTGGACATGATGCCTATATACATGATCATTGCCTTGGATATCGTCATAATTATTTGCTCTTCTGTCAATTGCCCAACAGTAATTTGTTTACCCACCATATGTTATTTTCTCGTGAGAAGCCTCTAGTGAAATCTACGGCCCCCGGGTCTATTTCCTATCATATTAAAAACCCAAAAATACCTTGCTGCACTTTTTCTTTATTTATTTTATTTTGTGTTTTTGTTAGATCTATTTATCAAATATCTTACAATTTAATCTCAATACCGAGGAGGGATTGACAACCCCTCTTACGTGTTGGGTTGCAAGTATTTGTTATTTGTGTGCAGGAAATGTTTACATAGTGTGGGTGGATTCTCCTACTGGATTGATAACCTTGGTTTCATAACTGAGGGAAATAATTACCATTGCTGTGCTGCATCATCCTCTCCTCTTCGGGGAAATACCAACGCAGATACGAGCAATCAGCCGACAATCTCATTTGTGATGAGAGCGAGCCTAGAGTACATTTCAGTGACTCCTTCACAATCCTTCATCTTGAACTTGTCAAGTTGACTTTGAAGCACATCCAACTTGGATTCCTTGACAGACTTGATACCTTCGTGCATATCAACCGAAGTATCCCAAATTTCCTTTGCATTCCCGAGGCGACTAATCTTGTTAAACTCATCGGGCACAAACCGTTGAAGAGAATGTCACATGCTTGAGCGTTGTACTGCAACATCTTCAATTCTTCCGTAGTTGCTTCATGATCTGGTTCCTTAACATTCTCAAAGAATTCATCTTGCAATCCAACACGAACAACAACCCAAACGGCGGGGTTATGACCAAGAATATGCATTTTCATCTTATGCTTCCTACTAGCAAAGCTTGTGCCATCAAATTATGGACCTCTACCGTGATAGTTACCCTGACTAGACGCCATACTCTCCTAGGTTGTGAAACCAATGCAATGAAGGCCAAAGCTCAGATACCACTTGTAGGATCAAAAGTATGTCTAGAGGGGGGGTGATTAGACTACTTGACCAAATAAAAACTTATCTTTTTCCCAATTTTAGTTGTAGGAAAGTTTTAGCAATACTACCAAGTGAATCATAGCCTACACATGCAAGTCTAAGAGTTATGTAGCGGAAAGTAAAGACTTTGCATATGAACGTAAAGGAGGGATCGGAGAAATCAAACGCAATGAAGACATGGTGATATTTGGCGTGGTTCCGATAGGTGGTGCTATCGTACATCCACGTTGATGGAGACTTCAACCCACGGAGGGTAACGACTATGCGAGTCCACGGAGGGCTCCACCCACGAAGGGTCCACAAAGAAGCAACCTTGTATATTCCATCATGGCTTACATCCATGAAGGACTAGCCTCACTCAGGTAGATCTTCACGAAGTAGGTGGTCTCCTTGACAAACTCCTTGGTTCAACTCCACAATCTCTCGGAGGCTCCCAAGTGACACCTAACCAATCTAGGAGACACCACTCTCCAAAAGGTAATAGATGTGTAGTTGACGATGAACTCCTTGCTCTCGTGCTTCAAAAGGTAGTCTCCCCAACACTCAGTCACTCTCTCACAGATTTGGCTATGGTAGGAGAAGGATTTGAGTGGAAAGCAACTTGGGGAAGGCTAGAAATCAAGGTTCAAATGGTTGGATTGGAAGCTCTTGATCTCAACACAGGAGTAGGTGGTTCTCTCTCAGAAAATGAATGATGGAAGTTGTGTTTCTTTCTAATGGCTCTCTTAAAGAGTAAGTGGGGGTGGAGGGGTATATATAGGCTTCACCCAAGGATCCAACGGTTATAACCTTTTGACCCAATTTGGTGACACCAAAGCAAATTCTTGGTGACACCGACTTGTGCAAAAGATTCAAATGTTGGACATCTCGGTGAGACCGAACAGACCAACTCGGAGAGAACGAAGTGCAATGGCTAGGGCAGAACCTCATTTTGATAATTTTGATCGTTTCAACTCGGTGATTCCGAAGTGAAGCAATTTCATTACAGAAACTTGGTCACGCCATCTCGGTGAGATCGAGATTAATATTGGTAGAACCGAAATGTTAGGGTTTGGCTTATGGCTCTGTCTGAAGTAACTTGGTGAGTCCGGATAGAAGTGGAGGCCGAGTTGGATTTTTAGGTTTGGACAGATAGGATTTGGGGAATGTGGTTGAGGGTTTTGGAGCAATATCTCTAAGCACTTGAGCAACAAATTCATCAACAAAACCTCATCCTTGTTTAGTAGTATTGGATTTCCTATAGGACTCAATGTGATCATGTATCACTTAACCAAAAATGAAGAGTCTTCAAGTTTTGCCAATTCCATGTCCTTAGCATTTTGAGGGGTCCACAATCACTAGTCCTTGCCATGCCAACGTTGAATTTCCTAAAATCTTATCTTGAGAAGGCATTAGTTCAATGACTTATATGTTATTATTAATTACCAAAACCACCCTGGGGTTAGTTGCACTTTCACGGCCATAGGCCCCTCCTCCAAGGGAGGGAGCGACGACCCTAGGGGAAGACTTCGCCCCCAAGGCAAGTGGGGCGCCCCTCCCCACTAGGGTTTCCCCCCCTCTAGCCGCATGGGCCTGTTGGGGGCTAGTGCGCCTAGCCCATGCTGGCCAGGGCACCCCTACAGCCCATGTGGCCTCCGAGGGTAGGTGGACCCCCCCCCCGAACCTTTCCTGTGACCCTAGTACACTGTCGGCATGCCCCCGAACCATCCCGGTAGCCAAAATAGGACTTCCCTTATATAAATCTTTAGCTTCGGACCATTTCGGAGCTCCTCATGATATCCCGGATCCCATCCAGGACTCCGAACAACTTTCAGACTTTCCACTATTAGTATCTCAATACTACCCTAGCGCTACCGAACGTTAAGCGTGTGACCCTACGGGTTCGGGAACATGTAGACATGGCCGAGACACCTCTCCGGTCAATAACCAATAGTGGGACTTGGATGCCCATATTGATTCCTACACATTCAACGAATATCTTCATCGGTTGAACCACACTATCAAGGATCCAGTTAATCCTGTATGCAATTTCCTTTGTCTGGCGATATGTTACTTGCCCAAGATTCGATCACCGTCATCTCCATACCTAGTTCAATCTCATTATCGGCAAGTCTCTTACTCGTTCCGCAATACAAGATCCCGTGACTAAACACATTAGTCACATGAAGCTTCTTGTGATGTTGTATTACCGAGAGGCCCCAGGGATATCTCTCCGTTACACGGAGTGAGAAATCCCAGTCTCAATCCATGCAACTCAATAGACACCTTCGGAGATACCTGTAGAGCACCTTTATGATCACCCAGTTATGAAGTGATGGTTGATAGCACACAAGGCATTCCTCTAGTATCCGGGAGTAGCATGATCTCATGGTCTAAGGAACTGATACTTGACATGAAGAAAGTTGTAGCAAATAACTAAATGATCTGATGCTAAGCTTACGGTTGGGTCTGTCCATCACATCATTCTCTTAATGGTGTGGTCCTGTTATCAAATGACAACTCATGTCTATGGTTAGGAAACCTTAACCATCTTTGATCAACGAGCTAGTCTAGAAGAGGCTTACTAGGGACACATTGTTGTTTATGTATTCACACATGTATTTAAGTTTCCGGTCAATACAATTCTAGCATGAATAATAAACATTTATCATGAAAAAGGAAATATGATAATAACCAATTTATTATTGACTCTAGGGCATATTTCCAACATTGGTGGGGCCCAAACTTTCCATAGGGTGTGGGGGGATTTGATGTCGCTTACGAGGGGCGAGGAGGGGAGGAGGAGGGGGTGTCACATCAGCGGAGGCAGAGGAGCCTTTTCTGCCCGACGCGCATCTAGCCTGTCCCCAACTCATCCTCCCGCACAGGCTCTTCAAGGTGTGCAGCGGGAGCCGGGGGAGACCCAGAGGGGCGGCAGAGCGAGGACGTCCCATCGCCACTCGGGCAATCCCCCGCATTGAACATGAATGCGGGCGTTAGTGGCAGCTGGAGCCACCACGATGGACGCAATGCGCACACTCTCGCCTTGAAGTGCCGACAGTTTCTCTAGGGCCTCACCCGCCTTCAAGGCCTCCTGGAACCGTTCTTCGGAGGGCAGTGACGCGGCGCAGCGTCAGATCTGCATGACGATCCGGTCAGATCCGAAGCTGCCAACATGGACAACCATCGGGGTGAAGTCGCAGGAAGACGGGCCGGTGACGACGGCTGAAAGTGGGGCAGGGAAAGGATGGATATGGTGGCCGGCGAGGCCAGAAAGGCCCTCGCCCGGAGGGATTGGTGGTGGGACGGGCTCGGGGGTGGGTCACTCATGCTTGCACCATGCCGATATGAAATACATATTTTTCTTACTGTTGAGTTCTTAGACAGAAGGATCTAGATTATAATGGAATTCAACTTAGAGCTATTTTCTTCTTCTTGAGAAACACAATACAAATGCAAATGCTCCGAAACATGCACGCACACTTTACTATATGATAGAACACACGCGCGCACACTCCCTATCGTCATGAGCACATCCGAGACTCTGGCCCGTCAAATCATGAGATTGACGAAGTCATCACTTGTGTCTCGTAGTGGATGGGAACATCGTCCCCCACTAAACGAACATCACCGAAGAGTCCGGAATAAATCTAGGAAAATGTAGCACACGTGCCAAGTCTAGACCTTGAACCCGGTGGGATTGTTCACAAGGAATTTAACCATCTGAGTTACAGTATTCACACACACAAAAAATATCTGAGTTACGCCCAGCCCGCAACTCAAGGTCTCTTTGATTGATAAGATTACAAAATTTGGAAATAGAAAAAACACATAATTGTAAACCATGTATGAATCCTACATAATTGTGTTGTGCATAAGCTTGGTTGGTTGCGCCATACGAGAAACAAATGGTTCTTTCCAAAGAGATTTGACTAGATGCTGTTTTTAAAAGAGATATAGTGTAAATGAATCCTCTGAAAGAATACCCAATTGATTCAATCCTCTAGGTCAAACAATCAACATAAAAAAAAGTTCTAAGGATTCAATCCTCCAGTCCTCTAGATTAATTTTCTAAGAAAGTTCTTTGAATCAAAGTATCCCTCAAATTTTCTCTTTGTGTCAAGGATTGAGAATTTTAGACTGTATATTATCTCTGTATTCAGATTGGATTTGCAAGATTCAGATTTACACAATTTGGGTAGTGGACCAAGTAACTTTTAAAATAAAGAAAGATTAAAACTACAGAGATTCTATTCTATTCCCCGGGGACTGTGGGAAATGGTGGTCGCATCACAAAGATGCAGTACAAGGACCGAATCTTCTATTACACTCGAGTACCATATTTTACTGCCATAGGTCGAGGTAGACCACACGTCCACGCAAATTAGCTTTATGACATATTTTTTCCTTTTTTGATTTGATTCCTCCCTCTCGTTATCATTTTTTTGTAGATCTAGAGGATCTTGCGAAGAAGAACCTTCGGAATACATATATTTCAGTGGAGATTCAGATGGTGACCTCACGAAATAATAAGTGTTGTCATGTCGATTCATTTGGGAGCTGGACTTTTTGTGTCCCAATAATAATACAAGGGATCACCAATAGAGATGGACCATACAACTAGGGCTCTCTGTGCTGTTCAATCAATCAACTGTGTGAGTCTGACGATTGAAAAGAAAAAATAATTATCAAAAATTGTGAGGATTGGCGAAGCTATCTTTTTTTTAGAAGATTGGCGAAGCTATCTATCAGTAAGGGGCAGCAACTTGTTTGTGTGCGTGCATAGGGTGGGCCACGGGAAGCAGACAAAGCAAAGCAAAGAGCCAGAAAGATTCCATTATGTCGGGCCCATGATGGAGCAGGCGCCAAGGGTGAGCTGGGCCTAACCTCCCAACACTTATGAATGGTAGATAGCTGGTTGTTGCTTTCTCTTCCAAAAAAACAAAACTGAATTGTTTTTGCTAGTTGTTGCTTGGTTTGAGCTGAGGCTCGGCTTGGAGGCTCTTGACGCTGCATTTTTCCTGCTTGCCCAGCTCAACTCGTGGTGCTGCTGCTGCTTCTCATTCTTCATCATCGATGTCGGTGTCGCTTTGGGATGTCACTGTCCCCAAAAAGGAGTTGGAAATTAATGGAGTTCAGCTTCATATCAACCACAACCAGCCATCAGCTGGAGGGAGGAGCTTCTTTCCCCTCTCTTTTTCTTGTTCTCTGAGGATTG
Source organism: Thinopyrum elongatum (assembly GCA_011799875.1). Lineage (NCBI taxonomy): Eukaryota > Viridiplantae > Streptophyta > Magnoliopsida > Poales > Poaceae > Thinopyrum > Thinopyrum elongatum. Next base: position 377,895,878 of record CM022298.1, on the reverse strand, counting down.
CGGGAGACAATAATGCAGGTGCAGCCGTGCAGGTATAGATAGATGGATAGATTGGGATTGGGAGGTAGATGCGTGTGTAGCTAATGTTTAGTCACATATGGTGGGCATCTCTATTATTAAGTTGATGATCTACGCATGATCATTCACTCAGCATGTGATACATGCATGCTGATGAGGCTTAGGGGCTAAGTGGAGGATGCACAGCTGGATCCATCGAAATTTGCTGTCAGGTTTAGCAGCACATGTTCTTCTTTGTCCACTACATGGATATACATTCTTCCCCGGGGAAAATTTGTAACTAGCAAAACCATGGTTTTTTACATGTCATGAAAGGATCTCCCTTCGACTACGAAGCGTCGGTGGCGGATTCGTGAATGTCAAGATGATGTGCCGGCTGAGTCTCTCGAAGGTGCTCATACTACGAAGCGTCGGTGGCGACTTCGTCAATGTCAAGATGATGTGCCAGCTGAGTCTCTCGAAGGTGCTCATAGGGATAGGGTGTGCATGCGTGCGTTTATAGGAGTGAGTATATGTGCGTATATATGAGCATCTACATCTGTATTGTGTTAAAAAAACCCGAAGGACCTCCTATTGGACATGTCACGATTCTTCTTTACAGGCTACCTCTCCAATTTCTGGATTGGGCTCTACATTGCGTAAGTCACTTTCCTGAGGCCTGCTCGAGGCCCTTCACTAATATGGCCCACATAAACTTGTCTACACACATATCAATTGAGAACAATAGCTAGCGTGCATACTGCGTTACTCTACCCTCTCGTTTAGGGTTTTCGCCTCTGGCGGCGATCTCATCGCCGTCTAGATCACCATACCTATCTACCGCCGGCCGATCTCGCCGCTGAAGTCTCCTTCCACTGGCTTGGGGCAGAGGGGACGGATCGGTTTCTCAGGTGGACTCTTGTTTGCCGCTGGCCGAACCCTAGATGGCGACACCGGCGGGATCCTCTTCGTCGGGATGGGCTGGGGAGAACTTGGATGAGACGCTGCAACATCTGGATCTTCAGGACGACGAGCTTGATGATGTGGTTGTGGGTGAAGAGGAGGTGAAGAAGTTTGAAGCGGATGCCAGATGGTTGGCGATTGGGAAGGTGCATATGACTTGCCCCTTCAGCTCTTCGGCGATGTTCGAGACGCTGAAGTCAATCTGGGGACTAGCATATGTGCCAAAGTACAGGGAAGCGGGAGACAATCTCTTTATTTTCCAGATGTTTTGCTTAGGTGACTGGAAGGGTGGTGCATGGAGGACCATGGCTGTTTAGGGGTATGGGGATGTTGATCGAGGATTATGATGGCAAGAAGGAACCAACGGCTTTTGAGTTCGATGGCATATATGTTTGGGCTCAGATCCACAACATCCCAGAGTTATATCGCAAAGCTGAAGTAGTGGATCAGTTAGCTCGCCGCATCGGCCGTGTGAAAGAAACTCAGCTTACACCTCGACTCTTTTATGAGGGAGAGTATGTCAGGGTCCGTGCCAGGGTTCTGGTGAATAAACCTCTCACACGGGTGACGCCTCTGAACATTGTGGGTGAAGGAAGATGGCGCCTCCCTATTAAGTACGAGAAAATCCCTTACTTTTGCAAAGTTTGTGGATTCATGGGCCACAATCATGAGGAGTGTGGAGATGGTGTCTGGGAAGAGAAGGATAAGCAGTGGGGAAGTTGGATGCTTGCACGGAGGAGGGAAATAGCACCGGAACAGCAAGGCGATCGAGCCCCTCGTGAGGGTCGTACAGGAGGCCGGGGCAGAGGAAGGGCAAGTAGGGGCACAACCTTTCGCCAATGATCGCCGCCACGCAAGCGCTCGTCAGAGGAGGCTGAGCTGGATACGGGAACTGAAGAGGGAGAAGTTACGAGTCCACTTAAGCATGGGACAACGGAAAATGAGGAGCATGCTGCACCAACAGCGCACAAAAATCTGAACCTTGCACTGAGTCTGGAGAAGGCGGTGAATCCGTCCGTTGATGTGGGCGGTCTGTAGAAAAATAAAGCTATAGCTACGGTCGATAATACTGTTTTGGCAGTTCCACCGCTGCCACCAACATACGTCTCCCCTAGGGACGCCAAGAAAGCGAAGAAGACAGGGTCACCGCTGAAGCACGACAAGGAGAAGATGGCATTATTGGCGGGCTCCAGCTTGGAGCGCCGCCAGGCCCAATGAAAATCTTAAGCTGGAATTGTCGTGGGATAGGCGATCCCGCGATAGTTCGAGAACTCCGCAATCTTGTGGAGATCAGTTCGCCTACTATTCTTTGTTTAGTTGAAACTCAATTACAGAAAAGTCGTGTTGAAGGCCTTCGTTTTTCTTTCGGTTTTGATTTTAGTTTTGGAGTGGGTAGCAATGGTAGAAGTGGTGGTATTTGTATCTTTTGGAAGAATTCGGTGGATGTTGCAATATTTTTTTAGAGTATCATGTGGATGCTTGGGTGCTAGAACAGGGAAAGGAACAATGGCGGCTATCTTGTTTCTATGGAGAAGCAACTCGGAGTCTCGATATAAAACCTGGAACACAATGAAGAGGTTGAGGGGGGAAAGCACCCTCCCATGGCTGTGCATCGATGACTTTAACGAGATCTTAAGGCTCGAGGAGCAACATGGCCCCAATGCACGAGATAGTGCTCAGATTGAGGCCTTCAGAGAGGCAGTTGATGTCTGTGGGCTCGCTGATTTGGGATACCGAGGTCTGGACTGGACATGAGAGAAGAAAGTAGCTGGTGGCCACTATTGCCGAGTACGTCTGGATAGAGCTTTGGGATCAGCCTGCTGGTCTGCGCTCTTTCCTTTCGCCACCGTTGAACACCTCACCGCGGCGAAGTCTCATCATTGCCCTATACTGTTAGAGACGGATCTTGCTGACACAAGTATTCGGGCAAAGCAAAAACAATTTCGGTATGAGTGTATGTGGGAACGGGACCCGAGGTTTGGTGATGTTGTGGCTGAAGCTTGGAATGCTACAGGAAGGGCTCAAACAGTCTCGGGATTGTCAGAAAAGCTGGCTTATGTCGCTGTTAGCTTGCAAAGGTGGGGCCGGAATAACTTTGGTGCGGTCCGGTCGGAGCTGCGCTCTTTGCACCTGCAGCTCGCTGAGCTGCGTGCGCTTCCAGATCGTATTGGTCCATCGGCGGAGGAGGAGCGGATCGAAGCCCGGATGGTCGAACTGTGCCTACGGGAAGAGATCATGTGGTGCCAAAGAGCGCGCATCCAGTGGCTAGCAGAGGGCGACAGCAATACAAATTTTTTTCACCGCAAGGCCAGCGCCCGCAGAGCGAAGAATCGTATATCTGAATTGCAACGAGCCGATGGGTCAGTCTGTACGGAGGAGCAGGAAATGGCGAATATGGCTACTAGTTTCTATGGTAATCTATATGCTTCTGAAAATACCGTTGGCATAGAGGAGGTTTTATCTCACATACCACCTAGAGTGGACGAGGCTATGAATAACGCTCTTGATGCTCAGTACACCAAGACAGAGGTTAAAGCGGCCTTGTTTCAGATGTTTCCTACCAAGGCTCCTGGGCTGGATGGCTTCCCTGCACATTTCTTTTAGCGGCATTGGGATTTGTGTGGTGATGAGGTAACTGATATGGTGCTTCGTGTTCTTAAGGGAGAGGATTTCCCGGAGGAGATAAACAAAATGTTCATAGTTTTAATTCCCAAGATTGCAAGTCCAAAAAATTTAGGACAGTTTCGACCGATTAGTCTCTACAATGTGATCTTCAAGATCGCATCTAAGGTTTTGGCTAACCGGCTCAAGCTCATTCTCCCCGACATCATCTCTGAGGAGCAGTCAGCATTTGTACCAGGACGCCTTATTACTGACAATTTTATCTCAGCTTATGAATATCTGCATTACATGAAAACTTGATATGATGAAAGCTTATGATAGACTCGAGTGGAATTATTTAGAAAAGGTTATGCTAAAACTGGGGATCAGCCCGCGCTTCACAGAGATTGTAATGAGGTGTGTTACATCAGTTTCCTTCTCTGTTATCTTCAACGGAGGGAAGCAAGAGGAATTCAAGCCATCCCGTGGCCTCAGGCAGGGTGACCCGATATCTCCTTATCTCTTTTTATTGGCGGCAGAAGGACTCTCCTGCTTATTGAAATCTTCTGACCCAGATGAGAATGTGCAGGGCATTACGGTGGCAGCAGGAGCTCCTGAGGTAAACCACCTTCTTTTCGCTGATGACGGTCTCTTGTTCTTTAATGCAACACCTGAGATGGCAGCTAGAGTGGACTCTCTCCTGCAACGTTATTGTGGTGCCTCTGGACAACGTATAAACAAGGAGAATTCCTCAATATTCTTTAGCAAGGGTTGTGCAGAATCACTGAGACAAGGGATCAAAGAACTTCTGGAAGTCCAAAATGAGCAACTATCCGAACGATATCTTGGGCTTCCTGCCGATGTGGGGAGAGCCAAGGAAGGATCTTTCAAATTCCTCAAGGATAGGATTTGGAAGCATGTGCAAGGTTGGATGGAAAAGGCCCTATCAGTTGGAGGTAAGGAGGTGCTTATCAAGTCCGTAGCCCAGGCAATTCCTACATACTCTATGGCTTGCTTCAAATTGCCACGGGGTTTATGTCAACATATTAATGGTACTCTGAGGAAGTTCTGGTGGGGATCAAAGAATGGAGAGAGGAGGACTGCCTGGGTATCGTGGGAAGTTATGTCACAGCCAAAATCTATGGGAGGGATGGGCTTCAGAGACATCGAGCTTTTTAACTTAGCTTTGCTTGCACGGCAAGCTTGGCGGCTTCTTATTGAGCCAGACACCCTCAGCGCTCGGATTCTAAAAGCTGTTTATTATCCTTCCTCCACAATCCTTGAGGCGGAGGTGGGCAAGAACCCATCTCAAGTGTGGCGCTCCATCGTTGAAGGAAGGGACTTGCTCAAACTTGGTCTAATCAAGCGGGTCGGTTCGGGCGAGGAGACCAATATTTGGTCCGACAACTGGATTCCTCGGGACTTCAAACTTCGTCCTGTGTGTCCAAAAACTTCAAACCCTTCGCAGAAGGTCTCCGACCTTATTAATCCTGTTACAGCATCTTGGAACCATGCCATCCTAGATGAGCATTTTTACGCAATGGACACAAAGGCAATCCTAAATATCCCTCTTAGTAATAGGGTTCGAGATGATTTCTGGTCCTGGCACTACGAATGGAAGGGTATCTTTACGGTGCGGTCAGCATACAGGCTCCTGTCCTCAATTAAACAGCAACGGACTGATTGGCTTGAACACAATGAGGGTCACTCCAATGGTGTAGCGGACTGTAGGTCATGGGCCAAACTCTGGGGAGCCGCGGTCCCTTCAAAGGTCAGAGTGTTCGCTTGGCGTTTGGCTAAAACTTCGATCCCTACAGGAGATGTCCGAAAACATAGAAACATGACTGACTCAGCGGGATGTTCACTTTGCCATGCGGTAGTGGATTCGTGGCGCCACTCTCTTTTTGATTGCCATATGGCGCGCTGCGTTTGGGCTCTCGCTGAAGAAGACTTGACCGAGTCCATTATCTCGAATCGGACGGAGGACGCCAAGCTATGGATGTTTTGGCTGGTTGATACGCTACCCACGGCGGAGTTAGCGCGTGTGCTTGTCACGATGTGGGCAATCTGGTGGGCGAGACGACGTGCCATTCATGACAACCAGTTTCAGAGCCCACTCAGTACTCATGTGTTTATTAACAAATTCGTGGCAGAGCTTGAAAATATTCCTGAGAAAATGGCACGCACCAAGGACCTGCATGCGATCTCAAAGGACCTGCATGTAATGCCCAGGGACCGGCATGTGAATTCGGGAGATGGAGACGGACAGATGCTGCGGTCAGGTTGGCTACCACCTGAAACTCATGCAGTGAAAATGAATGCCGATGGTGGTTTTTCCAAGATTGGAGACCGCGGCGCCTCCGCGATGGTATGCCGGGATAAGAATGGCAATTACCTAGGGGCGTCGGTGATTATTTTCGAAGGCCTGTTGGATCCCACAATTCTTGAGGCTCAAGCGTGCAGCGAGGCACTCGCCCTTGCCATTGATCTTCATGTTCAGTCTGTGTGCGTGGCTTCGGACTGTCTGGAAGTCGTCACCAGGATAGAAGATGATTCTCCTTGTCGATATTTCCCCATCCTGCAGGACATCAAGTACCAGAAGAGGTCTTCTAATGATATCAAGTTTATCCATGAGAATAGGAAACACAATGGGGAAGCCCATGCTTTAGCTAAGGCAGCAGCCTCTCTTCCTCCCGGGCGCCACGTGTGGCTCACTAGTATGCCCGATATTATCTGTATCCCTATGTGTTTGAATGTTTAATAAAGGATGCAGTTGCTGAAAAAAACATATCAACTGAGAGCGGACGCCCGAGAGTTATGTCTCGCATTAAGCGAGACAGAAACTACTCTCGCGTCGTGAGTCTACAGTGACGAACCAGCTCATTAGAGAAAACTTAAAACAAGGAAAATTGCAGAAAAAAAGCGGGACAGAAACTACTCTTGCGTCGAGAGTCTACAGTGACGAGCGAGCTCATTAGAGCAAACTTAAAACAAGGAAAACTGTAGGAAAAAAAGCGAGACAAAAACTACTCTCGCGTCGAGAGTCTACAGTGACGAGCCAGCTCATTAGAGCAAACTTATAACAAGGAAAATTGCAGAAAAAAGAGCGCGTATGAGGAATCAAACCCGGGTATCGTGGGTGATTCGCAGAGCTGCTAACAATTGCGCTAGCCTCAGACTTATGTAGGGCGCGTACTACTTACAACATCCACGTTTCCACTATTTTTTTGTTTCTTTCTTTTTCCACCATTTTTATTCGGTTTTCTCGGGTTTTTTTCTTTTCCCCCTTTTCTTTTGTTTTTTGTTTTCTTTTCTTATTTCTTCTCTGATTTTTTTTTGTTTTGATTCATTAATTGTTATTATCGGTTTTTCTTTTCTTACTCATTTTCCTTGTTTTATTCTTCATTTTTTCTTTCTTGGTTTTCAATGCTTTTTTTGGTTTCCTTTTGTTTATTTTCTTTTTTCTTCCCTGGTTTTTGTTTGATTTTAATTCTTTTTTTCATAATTTCTGCATTTCTTTCTTTGATTTTATTTTTCATTTCCTTTTTTCTTTGGTGTATTTTGTTTCTTTTTTGTTTTTCATTCTTTTTGGTCTTCTTTATTTCTTTTGGTTCTCATTCTCCATTTTTTGTATAGTCAAAATATTTTTCTAATATGCGGTTAACATTTTTACAATGAAATTTTAATATTTTTTAATACATGGTCAAAAATTCTATACAATGTTTAACATTTTCAAATGCTTAATTAACATTTTTCAAATACAATGTTATTTCTTTAATACATGGTCAACATTTTTTTCCTATACACACTTTAACTTTTACAAATGCTTGATTAACATTTGTCAAATACAAAGATTAACATTTTATAATACATCATCAACAGTTTTTCTATGTATGTTTAACATTTTTTCAAATGCTTGATTACCATTTTTTAACACACGGTCAGCATTTTTTCCATACACATTTAACATTTTTCAAATGCTTGATTAACATTTTAAATATTGTTTAACATTTTTTAAATGCTTGATTAACTTTTTTTTATATACAGGACCCAAAAAATTCATCCTTTTTTCAATACATGGTGAGCATTTTTTTAGTACACATTTAACATTGTTCAAATGCTTGATCAACATTTTTCACATAATTTAAAAAAAAGCTTGATTACATTTTTTTATACATGATAAAAAAAGTTCAACATTTTTTTAATACATGGTCAACATTTTTTCTATACACATTTAATATTTTTCAAATGCTTGATCAATATTTTTCAAATACTTGTTTGAAAAAAAATTCAAATGCTTGATTAACATTTTGTAAATACATGATCAAACTTTTTCTATACATTTTCCGTATAAATGATAAATATTTTCTCCATACCCATTCAACATTTTTCAAATGCTTGGTCAACATTTTTCAAATGTTTTTTATAGAGTGTTTTTGTAAAATGTGTGTGTGTGTGTGTGTGTGTGTGTGTGTTTAGAATCTTTAAAGTATTAAAAAGTACAAAAAATAAAGCGAAAAAGGAAAACAGAAAACGTAAAAAAACAGAAAAAGGAGGCTCTTGCCTCCCGCGATACTGGGCCGGCCCATCTCGGTCTCCCCTTCAGCGAGGGTTTTCCTACCCTCTCGCTGAAGGCGAGATATAGGGGCAGTGGTGTGTCGTCCAAGTTAGGCTAACAAATCTTTGTTTCCCGTACTTTGTTTCCCTCCGTTAGCTTTGTTCGTGGCAATGGTGTGTCGTCCAATAATTTGAAAAGCTGGGAAATTGCTAGCTCATTATGTGGTCTCCTCGATTTATCAGGGTGGAACCTTTTTGTCAGTGGAAAACTATTATATGTGCGGACTAGGGCAACCACTGGCGACGGCTGCGCGGCGCATGTACTGTGGTGTTACGTGATAAATTTACCTTCCATGTGCCAGAGCGTGTTGTCACCTGTCAGGGTGGGTCCTCGAATACGCATGACGGTCTGCTATACTCTAACTAACGCGCTTCCTGGATGCGAATCACGACGATGCGCGCATCGTCGATGCCATGCGTTCAGATGCCTATGTACTTCTCCATATCAATTGGATCAACTGTTGAACATCCTCCTTCGGATATCCTATTCATCGACCAACGCGCTGAATAGGGAGGAAACACGCACCTCCCCCCCCCCCCCCCCCCCCCCCCCCCCACACAATGTGCTGGCAGGACGCTCTAGTTTTTCTCATTTTGTTTTTTTTTTCTTTAAAAGAATTCAAGATTTCAAAAACATTCCAAATTTTGAAAACATTATACATGAAATCATAAAAAGTTCTTGAATTTTAAAAAAGTATTCATGATTTTGAATTTTTTGGGAAATCATTAAATGTTCGCGGGTTCAAAATTGTTCATGATTTTAAAAAATTATTCGCATATTCAGAAAATGTTCACAATTTTGAAAATAAATGTACTAGAAATAAAAAAATGTTCACGTTTTTTAAAAACAAATGTTATGAAAATCAGAAAATGTTCATGATTTTGAAAACAAATGTTCTTGAATTTGAAAAAATGTTCACGCTTTTTTTCAAATGTTCAAAAGGTTCAAAAAATGTTGGTGGATTTCAAAAGTAATGCCATATTTGAAAAAAAAAACTTCAATTCAAAAAATGTTCATGCATTTAAAAATTGTCAAAATAAAAAAATGTTTGTGAATTTCAAAAATTGTTCTTCATTCAAAGAAGTGTTGTTCGAGATTTGTAAAAAGGTCCATAAATTCTAAAAATGTTCAAGATTTGAAAACATATTCATGAATTTGTAAAAACATGTTCACGAATTTGAAAGATCTTCCCAAAATGAAAAAGAAAGAAAACGATTTTTTTTTTTAAAAAAAACTGAAGCTACAGGCAGAGATCACAAAGAAACAAATGCAATGAAACTTGTACAATCAAAATAGTAAGACACCAAAATACTATGAAAATGGGCCAGCAAAAGGAGGCAAATTACTTGTCTGACAACATTATCTCGACATTTCAACTACGTGATAATCCAAAAGCTACAAAAAAAGGCAAATTAGTTACCTGGCAACCCTTCAAAAATACTAATCACTTAATTACCTGATGAAAAAACCTCAACGCAAGACCAAGACAGAAAATTAAGAAAAATCGATGACAAGACGACAACAAGCAAAGTACATCACTGCTCTTTCCTACATTAAGCGACCGTAAGACACCTAATTACAAAAGCAAGCATTGATAACAGAGCACGTTTGTAGAAACAGAGGGACTATACGCCATATGCGAAAAAAGGGATGAAAAAATTACATGATATGTCACAAATCATCTCAATTACACTGAAAATATATTTGATATCTAGCAAAAAAGAAGAATCAGTACAAAATCTTAGGCCGCTAGTTACTTAATGGACCAAAAACACTTGGAACAGACTACACACTGCAGGTGCCACTTCTGAATTTAGTACAAGGAAGTACACACCAAGCATAATAATTGATCATTAACACATCTGAAATTATAAGCATTAAAATGAAAACGTACAATGAGGTTACACACATGTGGAGTTTATCATGAAGACAAAGCTTTCCAGAAATACAAGCTTACAACAATGAACTCTACTTCTATGGACCTATAAATAGTATTGTACACTCTAACAAAATGTACATGTATTCTAACTCTAGTTCTTGATAACTGAAAAATACTGCACAATAACAATAGTAAATTCACAATATAATTATGGGTATAGGCCCACGCATAAACCCAAAAAATACAGTTCAAAGAGAAATCCAAATCCAAAGAAACGCTCCATGTAAAAGATAAACACTACAGAGTGAATACATTCGTATTCATCAAACAAATTGGCCTACTTTTTTTTTTTTGAAAAAGGAGGTTAAACCCCCGGCCTCTGCATCAATTGGTGCATGCAGCCATCTTTATTAATTATTCCACAAAGGTCTGACAAGAACATACATCAATCCATCCGAAGCCACCACTCACACCTATAAACTCGATAATATGGAGTGCTCTCACTCCCCATATCTAAAACCTGTGTCGTCGCCGATCCATCCATATAACGTATCGGTACCAACAGCCGGTGCAGCCTACCTAAAGCGCACATCACATGCACACATTTTAGAAGCCGCCATCATCATCGGACCACTGATCCATCTTCAGGAGAGAGATCCGCATCATCCCTGCCAGGCTGGACATCCGTCGACGCCACCATGGCGTCCAACGGCGCCACCGCCCTGCGCTCGTCCGCCTAGACGTGAAGAATCAGGAAGATATGTCGTGCGTAGCACCTGCCAACCAGGCATTACTCAGCGTAACACCTGTCAGCTATGCATGACTTGGCAGCTCCATCGAAGCTCCGTGCAAGACGAAGCCGCTCCACCTCCTGCCTCTGTCTTCCAGCACTGCTCCACAAACGATGCTCCCAAGAGAGAAACGACACCGTAGTACCGCCATCATCCGATCTGGAAGACCAGATCCTAGGGTTTCCCTCGAAGCAGCACAAGTGGGTCGACAGAAGTTACACGACGATGCCTTCATCAAGGTAACGACGCAAAACGCCGCCATCGCCCGCCATCGGCTCGGTTTTCACCGGCAACTCTGTCTCCCCAACTCGCAGCCGGGACTAGATGACGGATCTGAAAATCTGACCACCCAGCCTTAGGCTGACCATCTTCGGCGAAAGAGGTGGCCTCCACCGCCACGCCCAGGGCCGGAGCCCCCGACGTCCTCAAGTTGCGGGTTGATCCCAGGGGCAGCAAGCCATTGACGAGACAGTATACGAGATCAGCAAGTGCGGCCCGCCGAAGCCCATCTGGGCCCAGATCGGGTGCCCAAGCCGCCGCCACTACACCTGTCGTCGTCCGCCGCCACCTGCCTGGCTGCCGCCGCCCCGCACCCACCGCCGTAGATCCGGCCATCGCGGGCCGCCGCCGTCCTGACCGAACCGTTGGCCGAGGAGAAACGACGCCGCCCCCGCTGCGGCACACAGGCTTTGCCTGCGACGCCCTCGGCGGCGGCGGCGGGAGGAGGAGATGCGCTGGAGTGAAATGGGAGGCGGCAGGCGGGGGCGCTTGGGTGCGGCGCGTCATTCATGTCTTGAAAAAATATCAATGTACAAACTAAGAACTTGCATACATGAAGAGAACTAAAATATAGGTGTCTTAAATACTCCCTTCATTTCATAATGTAGTGCATATAGATTGTTTTGAAAAGTCAAACCTCACAAACTTTGACTTTAAAAAAAAATCTATACACACTGCATTATGGAACAGAGGGAGTACCAAAAATATGGAGGTACATAAATAGATATACCGAAAGTGATTAACAGAGTAGACACTGACATAAAGCAACTGCAGCAAAGTATTACATACTTCAACTACTCACACTAGCTAAGTATCATAGGCTAGCCAACTCCATTGTTACTATCCAACACAAATTACAGGGGAATACTATATTAATGACTATGCAGTACAACATGTACTACAAGGGAATGCTACTGAACACATAGTCCCCAATACACTTGAACTACTGAAGAAAACATCAACCTAGTGTTGTACATGGTGGGCTTCATACCACACTACAACAACAACTTACAACAATTATGCTTCTTTAGCCAAAAAAAATGTTAGAATCCAACAATCTCCTAACACAATGAGGAGAACAATCAAGCGCAAATCTACATTCTGTCCTGATTAAACAAATAAAAACCCTAGAAATCACGCAAACCCAAAACCAAGCCAAGCACAACCACCCAAACTAACAAGAGATCCAAGTCAACAGGAGCTACAAGACAACAACATATGAAGAACATGACCTAGATTTTTTTGGGGGTGGGGGCGGGGGGGGGGGGGGGGGGGGGGGGGGGGCAGGAGGGGTTCACTCCAATGACCTAGAAACCATATCTATAGATGAACTAAGGCCATTTCTAACCGATCCCCTATCCGGCGTTAGAGGAGTAAAAAGTCGGTTTTACTCATCTAACACGCACCTAACCGATCCCCAATCCGCTGTAGTGGAGTAAAAATCATCTTCTGGCGCCTCTCATTTCCCTAAATATACTTGGCCGCTGCGGCTCCGAGTAAAAGCTGCGCCTCTCCCTCGCGTCGCCCCCCGCCACTGCATCTTCGCCGGCACGCCTCCCGCCGGCCCTGCCACTACCTCGTTGCCTTCCTTGGCTCCCGCCGCCCTTCTACCCGACGTCGAGCCAGTTCGGCCCCCATCGTCGTCGCCGGAATCAAGGTGAAACGCCACCACCGCCGCCATAGCCGATTCGTCAGATTGCTTCAAAACTTCTTCATTTTCTGTCGACCACCGCATCTCACCTTGCTTGCACACCGTTGCGGGTCATTCGCACCCGTCGCCGCCCGCCAGTTTGGTCTGAACGACACCGGCCGGACGGTGCACCACCACCGCACCTCAAGTGTTCGGCGAATTGCCCAGGTGAGTTTTTTTGTAGTTTCTTTTTGAATGAAGCCGTTTGAATTGAACGTAGCCGTTTGAATTGTAGATGAAGAGGTTGAGGGAGATGGTCTTCAAGGACTCGTCGTATCCGAAGAGGAAGAAGACGATGATGACTTTGACACCGTTTTAGGCATGATTTTCAATGGTGATGTTCGGCGTCCTAGGAGAGGATCACAGTTTGGCCGCATATACATCAACCATGTTAGAGCGGAGGGTCATGCCGAGATCATGAGAGACTATTTTGATCCAAAGCCAACCTATCCAGAGAAGTACTTTCACCGGCGCTATCGGATGCACACACGTCTTTTTCTGAACATTGCCAAAGCCATCAAGAGGTATGATGACTGGTTCAAGCTCCGGAGAAATGCAAGTGTAGAGATAAGTGCAAGTGCACTGATGAAGTGCATTGCAGCTGTTTGAGTCTTGGCATATGGGTGTTTGGCCGATGCAGTTGACGACTATGTCGACATTGGTGAAGACACAATCTTGGAGGTCGTTCGAAGTTTCACTAAAGCAGTTATCGATGTCTTTGGCCCGAAGTACTTGAGAGCACCCAACGAGGAAGATACCAAGAGGCTGATGATAGAGGGTGAAGCAAGAGGATGGCCAGGGATGCTTGGCTCACTTGACTGTATGCACTGGACATGGAAGAATTGTCCTATAGGGTGGAAGGGTCAGTACAAAGGCCACTACAACGACCCAACGATCATTCTTAAGGCAGTTGCAACGAAGGATCTTTGGATATGACATTCATTCTTTGGTTTGTCTGGCTCTCACAATGACTTGAATGTGCTATCGAGATCACCACTGTTTTCTAGGATTATTACAGGAGATGCTCCTGCTTGCAACTACTCGGTCAACGGGCACAACTACTCGATGGGTTAGTACCTTGTGGATGGCATCTATCCACCATGGGCAACCTTGGTAAAAACAATTTCGCGTCCAAAAGGTAACAAAAACATTCATTTTGCCCAATGTCAAGAAGCTACTAGGAAAGATGTGGAGAAAGCCTTCGGTGTGCTTCAGAAGCACTTTGCAATTGTTCGTGGCCCTGCCGAGTACTGGAGCTCCAAGGTTCTATGGTAGATCATGACTTGCTGCATCATATTGCATAACATGATCATTGAAGACGAGAGGGATATGCCTGAGAACTTTCGGTGCATTACCAACGGGACTCCGGGTGAGCTAGAGTATGATACGAACTGTTAGAATAAATCCGAGGCGCATAGTCGATCTACCGAGGACCAAGCAATCACACGATCATGACATCGAGATTTGTTAATGAGGTTCACTGATATGGCTACATCCCCGGGGTCTGACTACTCCTCCCCATGACACCGCTACAATACCGCACCCCGGTCGCCCGGGTGCTGGCACACGTCGCTGGCTCCCCCATGTGTCTGTGCTATTATGTTGGCATAGGTTACATCGTGTGTCTACCCTCGCATTATATAAGAGGTCTAGGATACAAGTGTCCTACTTGGACACGACTCCATATCCTGTCTACACACCATACGACTCCAAGTCCAACTGTAACCTACCTTGTATAATAATATTCGACACAACTCTACAAACTCCACCTTGGCGAATATTATTCGCCATCTTGGATTCATCCATGCGTTGAACCTCCATGTACATTGGAATTGAGATACGCCATGAACACCGCTACTACTCCCAGACTCCATGTGACTCCACCTGCAAGTGTAGTCCCTTCTCGTCTTCTTCATAGTCAACACTCGAGCAAAATTAAGTTCCTCGTTACTCTACTTTGTGCTCCCAACTTCCGGAGTATCCGTTCAACGCCATCACACACCAATCATTGACCTACGTGAAATTGAATAACTCACATATTGGACGCCACATATAAGAGTTACCTGAACTCAACATCCTCTCTTTCTTGACCGTCTGTCTGAAACTTGAAGGAATTTCACTGTCGCCTTGTGTCAACCTAAGTCAAATTCGCAGTTGTCTCTTCCTTTTTCCCGGATAGTCTCTGACATGTCCCATAGCTATAGCACTCCGCCTCCTTCTGTACTTCTCATCCGCACTTTGCCATGTGCACTGAACAACACAAAATATACGGCCATGTACTCTCTCAGCTTTTGACAGTAAGACTTTCTGCCACTTTCACAAATTCTCCATGATCTACTCCTGTCCATCAACTAGCACCGATAGACCCAGTCACCAACTTGAATCTGGCACTCGCCAACACTGTTTCAGCACCCTTTGCACACTTTGTCTGACCACTAGTGCCTTAGCTTGTCGTTGTGTCCCATGCTTATCACACGCCTCGCCGCTATCACCGCGTCGAGCCTCTGTTGTCTTGGTCAAGTCTCCCGGGTAGCTAGCCCACACTGCCTCAACCCCCACTACAGAGAACCACCAATTGTCACTGACCGATGTTGAGTATTATGTCTCCATCAGGCCACTGATACCCAATCTGAATCACGTGTCTCTCGCCTTCCCGCTGAAATAGGTTGTGATTTTCCGGATCCTTACATCATAGCCCCTCCATCTGTTGGGGAACGTAGTAGAAAACAAAAAAAAATCGCCCTACGATCACCCAGGAACACTATGAAGATGCATAACGGGTTGTGATCAACGTTCGTTACCGATTCCAGGAGTGCAGCGGAAGTAGACGAGTCGGTGTTGATCGTGCTCGAAGTCTCTTAAACGATGATGACAATCCCGCGAACCTCCCTCGAACAGAAGACCGAAAGCACGGCCTCTCTACTTGGTTGCAAGCGTACGGTCTTCATGATCCGGCAGCGCTTCGCCGTCCAGAGCCAATCATCGCTGGAGAATTAGAGGGAGGATATTAGAACCACACTAGGCTTCTAATTATGAGGATTAGAGGTGGCTAGGGCTAGCTCTAATTAGTTTAGGACCAACTAGAACTAGAACTAGATCAACTAGAAGAGGCACCCAAAACTTGTGTTGACATAGGGTGGAAAACCTCTAGTATATATAGGTTAGAGGGGAGGGAGAGGGCAGCCACCAAGGGGGAAAGAGTCCCCTTTGGTGCGCCAGCCTTGGGGGGGAGTCCCACTCCCTCCCCAAGTAGGATTCGCCCCCCCCCCCCCCCCACAAGGAAAGGGGGGCGCCACTTCCATATGGGCCTAAGTGGCCCACATTTCCTTCCACCTCTTGGCCTTTTAAGGCCCATTGATATTTTAATTAAATATATAATGTTCTAAATAATTTCAGACCATTATATATATAATTTAACATCTTCAGAAAATATTTTCCACCTATATAGAATTAGTCGGTAATACCCGGTATTACCCGATATTCACCGAAACCCTTCCGGTGACCCCGAAACGCTTCCGAAATCTCTCGGAACTATTCCGGATATTAATGAAACAATTCCACAAATATATTCTCATCACTCCCGTCCTACTAACACTCAGCAGATTGTGATTACCTTAAGCTTGTGACCCCATAGGTTTGGTAACCATAGACATGAACGAAACCCCTTCGTTCAATGACCGATAGCGGAACCGTGGACATCCATATCGGTCCCTATGATTAAATGAATGATATTCGAGTGAACCTTTAGTTATCGTGTGATGTTCTCTTTGCTTCGCGATACTTTACAAAACCCGGTGTGCATCGGTATCCTCTAGAGTCATCACCATGCTCACTATACCGTTGCTCCCATTACCGGTTTTGTTCTTCTTTCTCGTTGACGTGTTCCGGCATCCCCGTGACGTAGTCACATGTGTCTGTCTAGACGACGATGGATGCCGTCACACCGAGAGGGCCCTAAGAATATCTCTCCATCGTTGGAGGAGCAAATCCCACTCTTGAGCTGTCCGGTCACTTGTCAAACTTTTCGGTGAGATTGAAAGTTGTCGTTATGATCACCTTGTTACAGATGATGTTTGAGCAACCCCAAAGCACACCGTCCGATAGGAAGTGACTGAGACACTCTCATGGTCTGAGGAACTAAAACACATGTGAATGTGCGTTATATCGACTAGAGGGGGGGGGGTGAATAGGCGATTTTTACAAATTCGTCACTGAGGAATTTCACGGTGCGGAAATTCCTAAGTAACGAACTACTTAGAAGCGGAATAAGTACTCAGATGCAAACATAACATGGCATAAGAACAGTCATCATGATGAAATGAAATAGGCACAGAGTACAGGTAGCGTGAAACACAGGATAAGCAGGCTGAAGACTATGTGACTGAAGAAATAGGATTGAGGAAATTGAGAAAGTCTTCAGTCAAAGTCTTCACACAGTAACGATCAAGTACATCAACACATGAATGAGGAAATGAAAGGGTTGAGGAAATAGAACCAGTAGCTCGGTGAAGACGATGATTTGGTAGACCAGTTCCAACTGTTGTGACAGTTGTACGTCTGGTTGGAGCGGCTAGGTATTTAAACCTGAGGACACACAGTCCCAGACACACAGTCCTCACCGTATTCTCCTTGAGCTAAGGTCACACAAACCTCGCCCAATCACTCGTGGTAAGTCTTCAGGTGACTTCCAAACCTTCACAGACTCGGTCACTCGGCGATCCACAATTTCCTCTTGGATGCTCCAGACCATGACGCCTAACCGTCTGGAGGATGCACAGTCCTCAAAGGTAACAAGCGTCGGTTCCACACAGGAACAATTTCTTCAGTGATGCTCAATCACTTTGGGTTTGTAGGTGTTTGGGTTTTTGGGTTTTTCCTCACTTGATGATTTTCGCTCAAAGTCCTCGGAGGATGGGATGCTCTAAATGACAAGTGTCAATCTATCTCTCGGAGCAGCCAACTAGCTAGTGGTTGTAGGGGGCGGCTATTTATAGCCTAGGGAGCAGCCCGACATGATAAGACATAAATGCCCCTCAATGATATGACCGTTAGGTGGGTAGGATATTTGGACAGCTGGCGCGTAGCACAGCAACGGTCGGAAATTTGTGTATCAAATTCCTCAGGGCTATCATGTTCCTCACTTGTAGGCAATCCGCACTAGCGAATTCCTAACTCCTCAGTCAGAACAAATTCCTCAGAGAACAGAAGAACTTCGTCTCTGTCACTGAAGAAATTGACTGAACTGAATGAGATTTCCAATGGCTTCACTCGAAAGGATTGGGTAGGTGTAGGATTTTGAGATGAGCATCACTTGGAAACTTTTCCTTAGTTTTACCTCGACCCCCTTTAACAGTACGGTGTTTTCTATGACTCAAGAAGAAGAAAATGAAACTACGAAAACAAAAGTCTTCACGCTTCATAATCCTCGCATGAATATCAAGTCTTCAGGGTCACACCAATTTCTTCACTTTCAAAGTCTTCAAGAAAACCAAAGTCTTCAGTTGAAGACATTCATTTTTAGGGGTCGACTTTCATCGTAAATATCAAACTCCTCATAGACTTATAGAACCTGTGTACACTCATAAACACATTAGTCCCTTTACCTATAAGTCTTCAATACACCAAAATCACTAAGGGGCACTAGATGCACTTACAATCTCCCCCTTTTTGGTGATTGATGACAATATAGGTTAAGTTTTCAACGGGGATAAACATATGAAGTGTAAATACTGATAATGAGGAATTTGACTGCAAGATATAGAAGAACTCCCCCTGAAGATGTGCATATTGAGGATTTTGCTTTGGATTGCAAATGCACATTGTAGAGTAATATCAAGGAGATCTCCCCCTATATCTTGTAATTCATACACGCATTTAACATATGATGTGAAGAATTTGAAATGCATGATGAAATATGGTGACTGATGTAATTCAGCATGCGTGTGAGGAAATAGCATGCAGAAAAACAAAGCAAAAGTATCAGACCACCATAGGACTTAAGTTTACAACTCGATCCAACAAATACTTCAGAAGAACGAGAGTTGTAACTTAGCAAAAAAAATGCCCATATATAGAGACCCGCTTGAAGACTAACTCAAATTTCTCCCCCTTTGTCATCGAATGACCAAAAGGGACGAAAAATGAGGACTAACGCCCCTGAAGAATATCATGATGTCGATGGAGGAGTGCCAGCATTGTTGGGGTCGTCCGTTGGAGTAGGGCCTGCCGCGGTGTCGTTTAAGTCTTCAGCTTCATCCGTCTCGCGCGATGAAGAATATGAACTGGCAACAAGCTGAGGAACTTTGACCTTCTTGAACTTCTTCGAAGGTGGCTGAGACCAGTCAAAGTCCTATTGGAAGCCCATCTCCTTGAGTTCTTCAGCACTATGAAGGTTAGACAGAATAGCCCAAGTGCGGTCAAAGACTTCATGCAAGTAGTAGTGATTCTTCTTCACAGTATTTTGAGTGACTGTCATGTTCTGAAGAATTGCACCAAACTGACGCTTGACCCACTTGTGATTTCGATCAACTTTCTGATGAAGACTAAGGAGAAGTTCACGATCAGTCATCACAATTGGAGCTGTGGCTTGAGGATTATGTTCTGAAGCTTTGGCGGCAGAATCTTGTGTTGCAGAGTCATCATTGGTGGAATATGAAGTAGGTTTGCGAAACTGTCCATCCAATGGACGAGTGCCTTCATCAATAACTGCAGCCTTGCCCTTCTCATCAGCTGAGGAAATAGTCCGTTTGAGGACTTCAATAGGGGGCAAAAAGCTGAGATGATTTTGAAAGTCAGCCTTATAATGAATTGAAGACCTTGATCTGATGAACTTCATGATCCAGGGAGCATAAGGCTTCAACTCAAAAGGTGACAGAGCTGCATTGGCCAAAGTCCTCATGAAGAAATCGTGGTAGTTGATAGGAATACCATGAATGATATTGAACAGCAGATTCTTCATAATGCCAACAACCTCTTCGTCATCAGAGTTGTGGCCCTTGATTGGACTGAGGGTTTTGGTCAAAATGCGATAAACTATCCTTGGCACATAGAGCAATTCCTTGACGAGGAATTTGGTCCTTGGAGATTGGCCTGGCTTCAAAGGCTTCATCAACACTTGCATCAGATGATCGGATAGTTCAGGTTCAACATAGAGAAGCCTAGCACCTTCAGTGGGAGGACTGACTGGGACGGCATGAAGCAATTCAGAGGCCGGTGCTTTGAAATGAATATTTTCAGTCATCCAGTCCAATACCCATGAATTGACATCCTCAACATTTCCTGTGATATGCAGCGTGGCGAAGAATTGAAGAATGAGTTCTTCATTCCAATCGCAGATGTCGGTGCAGAAGTTGAGTAACCCAGCGTCATGAAGAACACTGAGGACTGGGGTGAAGCAGGGCAGTGATTCCATATCCACATGAGGAATTTGCTCATGTTCAAAGATCTTGTCCTTATCAAACAACAGTGAGGAATAGAAGTTCATATGGCTAGCAGTCCAGAAGCGCTTGTGACGAAGTCGAGCAGAGTCATAGAGATTGTAGTCAGTGAAGAATATGTGCTCATTGAAGAAATCTTCAGCATTGAACTTCTACTTCTTGGAGTGAGGGTTCTGGGGCTTGGGCTGAAGATTTATAGTTGAAGTCTTCACAGCCTCTTGAGGTATAGCCACTGGAGCCACAGGCTGAGGAATTTCAGTAGCTGTATCAGCAGCAGCCTTGGCCTCCATTTCTTCAGCACTAGCGGCTGGAACTTCTTCAGGAATAGATTGAAGTGAAGATTGAGGTCCATCAGAGCCCGTATGAATTTCTTCAGTTGGCACAGGGGACTGAGGAACATGATGTAGTGGTGTTGTCAGAGGTGAATTGGGGTGATGACTTTCCCAAAAGTCATCATTCAGAATAGGAGTTGTAGACCCAATATCCACATCCTCATCTTTATCATCAAATTCCTCAACGCCTGCCTCTTCAGCTGTGAACTGAGGCATGGGCGATGATACCAACGGAGTTGAAGTGATATTGTCCACTTCAATGTCTTCATCCAACTGCTCTGTCCAAGCAGCAGAAGGATCTTCTTCATCAGATTCACGTCGAATTGCATATTCCTCACCAAAGGGAATAATCTCCTTTGATGGCATGCTTGATATTGGAACATCATCAATTGGGTTTTCAGTTGAGCTCGTCAAAGTCTTCACTTTCTTGGGAGCTGAAGACTCTGAGGAGGCAGATGCTTTCCTTTTCTTCACCGCAGCCTTCTCTGCGCCTTTGGTCTTCTTCACTTCTGATGCAGAAGGAAGGACATTTTTCATCTATGATGACTTTGCAGGAGGAGCAGATGAAATTGGTTGAATTTCTTCAGGCACAACTGATGCAGTTGCCCTGGCTTGTTCAGATTCCTTAGGCGCAGTAGCAGATGTATCAACTGGCCTGGTTTGCTCTTTAGGCGCAACATTGGTGGTTGCCCTGGCATTTTCTTCAGAGACTGGAATTTCTTCATCAGCTCTGGTGCTTTCATTTTCTTCAACAGGCTGAGCAGATGTGTCAGTCTGAGGAAATTTGGATTGCGATGAAGCTGCAACATTTGGAGTGAATCCCTTTGCCATTCTGACGAATCTGACTTTGGCACCAAGCCAATCTGCACGGTATGCGTGAAGCGGCCCTTTGTTGTCGATCTCTGATGATCTCAGCTAATTCTTCATCATTAGCCTCGTCTTCACTTGACGGAACCTGAAAGGCGACCTGCTTCTTGTGAGGACTTGGCCTTGTGCCTCGTCCAGCAGTGGCCTTTTTCTTCAGCAAGGTCGGAGCTGTTGAAGACTGAGGAACCTGCAGAGGCTCCAGAAGCAATTGAGATTCCATTAGTCCTTTGGCACATGGCAAGATACACAGGTGCTGAGGACTTTGCAGGAGCAGCTGAGGACTTAGCAACTGAGGGAGTTGGAGCTGCTTTTGAAGAAGCTGCTTGAGGATCAGGCCGTGAGGGCTTTGAAGAGCTTGGCCGTGAGGGCATTGCAGCTGAGGAACTTGTCTTGACAGCTGGTTTCTTTGGCATAGCCTTCTTAGGCTTGCTAGCAGAGGCCTCAGCAGTGGCAGCAGCAGACTCTTCGTTGAATTTCTTCACTGCCTCTTTAGCCACTTTGGCCAGCTTGGCTTGATGCTTAGCCCACTCCTGAGGAAATTCCTCACCTCTTCTGATGCTTGTGGGATCAGCTTCTTGGCCTGGAGCCAATGGAGGTCTTGGGCATGGAGGGTTAACAGCGAATTTCTTCATGTACTTTGGAGTCACATATCGATACTCTCTTCATTCTCTTGCCCATCTTATCTCAATCTTCTGAATGCGCACTTTGCGCTGATTTTTGTTCTCCTTGCCATGAGTTGCTTCATCAGGAGTACAATATTCATCATAGATGTCTTCAGGGATCTCAAAAGCAGTATTTGTTTCTGGCCTCTTTCCTCCCTTCTGAGGTCTTTTACCATCAGCCATTTTCTTCACTTGAGGATATTGAACAATGGATGTTTCTAAGGAAGTGTGCAACTTTTCTTCGAGGAACGCTGCAAATGAGTTAAGTTGATGAGAACCTAGAGATTCAGCAGCGGACATGTGTACCTGTGAACAGAATATAGGTGCGGAGAATTTGGAGAGGTCATATGCGTTCTCAGAAGTTTTTCAAAAGTATCAAGTTTGAGGAATTTGACCAGGGGTGTCTTGAGGAATTTCACTAAGTGTTCTTTGACTTAGGTTCCAGAGTTGTATAGATTGAAAATCCACACAATTGAGGAATCTTGAAGACAAACGTTGCTTAGAGAAACAGATCAAGAACAGAAGCAAGTTGGTGTTTAAGAACATGAAAGTTGAAGAATAAACACCTTTTGAAGATTTTGTGGAAATCATCAGAATCAACAAGGGTAGTAAAAATAGATTTTATTTACCCTTGACGAAGAACACAACGAACTGAGAGTAGCAGTGGAGAAGCTCGCCCGTTCAGATCTTCCACGCCCTAACTTGGCGATGGAAAACAGCTACGGCGGCGACGGAGTGAAGATTTCCGCGGCCGGCGTGTGTACGACGGCGACGAGGTCGAGGCAGTGAAGCTCTTCGTCACCGGCGACGATGGAGTGTAGCGGCGGCGCTAGGTCTGAGAGCTCGAGCGAGGGAGTAAGATCGAGCGGGGTAAATGAGATCTGAGGAGGGCGAGGGGTCTTTATAGCCGAGGTGAAAAACCGCTCGTCCGAAGAAAATGGACGAACATGCCCCTGGCCCTTCTCATCCTAACGACATGTGTCACCCACGTACTGTGAAGTGGAGATCGTGTTAGATCATGGGTGAATAGATAAATCTTATCGAGGGATATGGAACGGTTTGAGCGGCAAAAGCCGAAAATTCAGATAAGAATATTTTAATGTTTTCGTTCGCAAATTCTTCAGCTGTCAAGGATACAGTGAAGACTTTGAACGGGTTTCAAATAGAACGCACATGAAGAATTTGTGAACACACTGGATTGAGTTTAGCATAGAGGGGGAACGGGTCCGATCACATTCACTTAGAAGAAAATCAACTTGAAGAATTAGCAATAAGTGAATGCTGTAGAGGACTGAAAACTCAAATATATATATAGTCAATGAAGAACACAGTCGAAAAGAGTGAAGACTTTTCAAAGTTGAAGAATTTGAAAATTTGAATAATTTTCAAAATGAAGAAAAACTCAATTTTTGAGGATTTTCAACTTTTTGTGGTGGCGTGACCCACCGTATAAGAATGATGATTTCAGACGCCGCGTACAATTGTTGTAGGGCTCTGAGAATCAGATTCTTCATTAATTTCTTCACACTTAGAGGGTTAGTCTTCATTGATTTGAAGAAAAACGTTTCTTCGTGTGTTGCGCATCTAAGTCATCAATTTGCATAAGTGTTAGGATGTGTGTCCTTTTCAAAGGACATTCGAAGATTCTAAGATATTTAGCTCACACCGCAACTTGCTAAATCTCTTCTCATCCCAGGGCTTTGTGAAGATATCGGCTAGTTGTTCTTCAGTCTTCACGTGCTCGATTGAGATGTCGCCCTTCAACACATGATCACGAAGAAAGTGATGACGAATCTGGATGTGCTTTGTCTTCGAATGCTGAACTGGGTTATGAGCAATCTTGATGGCACTCTCATTGTCACAGAAGAGTGGCACATTCTTCACATTGATGTCGTAGTCCTTGAGGGTTTGCTTCATCCACAGCAGTTGAGCACAGCAAGAACCAGCAACAATGTACTCAGCTTCAGCAGTAGAAAGTGATACGCAGTTCTGCTTCTTCGAGGACCAACATACTAAGGATCGTCCGAGGAAATGGCATGTGCCTGATGTTGACTTGTGATCCACACGATCACGAGCATAGTCAGAGTCAGAATATCCAATGAGATCAAAAGCTGAGCCCTTGGGATACCATAATCCAAGTGTTGGAGTGTGAGCTAGATATCGAAGAATATGCTTCACAGCCTTATGGTGTGATTCCTTCGGTGTAGCTTGAAAACAGGCACACATGGAAACACTAAGCATAATATCTGGCCTAGATGCACATAGATACAGTAAAGAGCCAATCATGGAGCGGTATACCTTTTGATCGAAGTCTATACCATTTTCATCAGTGCATAGATGGCCATTTGTGGGCATAGGGATTTTGACGCCTTTGCATTCTTGCATACCGAATTTCCTCAGAACGTCCTTGAGGTATTTCTCTTGAGAAATGAAGATGCCATTGCGTTGTTGACGAATTTGAAGACCTAAGAAGAATTTCAATTCTCCCATCGTGGACATTTGATATTCCTCACTCATCATATAAGCAAATTCGTCAGTATAACATTGGTTAGTACAGCCAAAGATAATATCATCAACATATATTTGGCACATGAATAATTCATCATCATATGTTTTGGTGAAAAGAGTTGGGTCGAGTGAACCGGGTTTGAAGCCTTTCTTCATGAGGAATTCCTTCAGAGTATCATACCACACCCAAGGGGCCTGCTTGAGGCCATAGAGGGCCTTATTGAGTCTGAAGACTTGATCAGGATGCTTAGGATCTTCAAAACCTGGGGGTTGAGCAACATATACTTCTTCCTCAAGCTTACCATTGAGGAATGCACTTTTCACATCCATTTGATATAAGATGATATTATGATGGTTAGCATAGGCAAGCAATATGCGAATAGCCTCAAGTATAGCAACAGGTGCAAAAGTTTCATCGAAATCAATTCCTTCAACCTGTGTGTAGCCTTGAGCTACAAGATGAGCATTATTCCTTACCACAAGGCCATTTTCATCTTGCTTGTTGCGGTAGATCCATTTGGTGCCGATGATATTGTGCTTGCGAGGGTCTGGTCGCTTGACAAGCTCCCACACATTGTTTAGCTCGAATTGATGTAATTCCTATTGCATCGCTTGAATCCATTCAGGCTCCAGAAATGCCTCATCTACTTTGGTGGGCTCTGTGATAGAGACAAAAGCAAAATGCCCACAAAAGTTAGACAAATGTGAAGCTTTTGAGTGAGTGAGAGGACCTGGTGCGTTGATGTCGTTGATGATTCTCTCAATTTGTACTTCATTTGCAACGCGAGGATGAGCAGGTTGATGACTTTGATTTGGCTCAGCATTTTCTTCAGAGCCATTTTCTTCAGATGCACCAGCCTGATTTTCTTCACAATCTGGAATGACTTCTTCAGCAGATTCTTCGGTAGGAGTAACATCCTCAGTAGCCTTTAGCTTGATGGATTCCTCAGGAGACATTTCATCTAGCATAGGAGGTAGGTGCTCTCTTTGCGAGCCATTAGTTTCATCGAACTGCACATCTATAGTTTCAACAACCTTGTTGTGATAGGTGTTGAAGACCCTGTAGGTGTGCGAGTCCTTTCCGTAACCAAGCATAAAACCTTCATGTGCTTTCGGTGCAAATTTAGAAATGTGATGGGGATCTCTAATCCAACATTTAGCACCGAAGACTTTGAAATAACTCACATTGGGTTTCTTGTCAGTGAGGAGTTCATATGAGGTCTTCTTGAAGAATTTGTGAAGATATACCCTGTTGATAATGTGGCATGCAGTATCAATTGCTTCAGGCCAGAAGTGACGAGGTGTCTTGTATTCATCAAGCATAGTGCGAGCCATCTCAACAAGAGTCCTGTTCTTGCGCTCCACGACGCCATTCTGCTGAGGAGTGTATGGGGCAGATAACTCATGAGTAATACCGAGTTCATCAAGATAGTCATCAAGACCAGTATTCTTGAACTCAGTCCCATTGTCACTACGTATATGCTTGATCTTCACACCGAAATTCGTCGAAGCCCTCGAAGAAAATTGTCTGAAGACTTCCTGCACTTCAGTTTTGTAAGTAATGACATGCACCCATGTGTAACGAGAATAATCATCAACAATGACAAAGCCATATAGAGATGCTGCATTTGTTAGTGTGGCATAATGAGTAGGACCAAAGAGATCCATATGAAGCAATTCAAAAGGACGAGAGGTAGTCATGATAGTCTTCGAGGGGTGCTTGGCTCTGGTCATCTTTCCAGCCTCACAAGCCCCACAAAGATGATCTTTGAGGAATTTGACACCCTCAATGCCAATGACGTGCTTCTTCTTCACGAGCGTGTGTAAGTTCCTCATGCCAGCATGACCCAGTCGTCGATGCCATAGCCAGCCTTCTGAAGCTTTCGCAAGTAGACAAGTGGCAGGCTGTGGTCCTGCAGAGAAATCAACAATATACAAGTCTCCTCTCCTAAAGCCTTCGAAGACTTTGGAATTGTCAGATTCCATGAGCACTAAGCAGCGATATTTGCCAAAGACAACAACCATATCCAAATCACAAAGCATTGAGACAGACATGAGGTTGAATCCGAGGGACTCGACAAGCATGACTTTGTCCATGTGTCGATCCTTTGAGATTGCAACCCTACCTAGACCCAATACCTTGCTTTTGCCTTTGTCTGCGTAGGTGATATGCTTCAAATGTGATGGAGATAAAGGAGTGTTCATCAGTAAGCTCTTGTCACCAGTCATGTGATTAGTACATCCACTGTTGAGGACCCACTCAGTAGCTTTGGGTAAGTCATCCTGCAGATGAATTAGTGCATCTTACGAACACATATCTTTAGAGTGAAGAATATGACATCAATTTCATCAGACAGAAATTCATCAGTTAATGCAACATATGTATATATAACAGTATCAGGATGTGAGAAATGAATGATTCATTTCTTCATGATTAGCTTGCGTCCTTTCAAGCATTTCAGGTCTCCAAAAAATTCTTCAGACGATTTAGTTTGTCTGGAGACCTGACCCTGCATAAGAGGTTAGTTCTTTTTCTTCACCACCCACATCTGGAGGGGTGGCAAAGAGTTCATCATTCTGCGAGCTCCATAAGAGAAAGGTGGCATTGAAGCCAAAGCGCTTCGTT
The DNA here is from genome assembly GCA_011799875.1 of Thinopyrum elongatum. NCBI lineage: Eukaryota > Viridiplantae > Streptophyta > Magnoliopsida > Poales > Poaceae > Thinopyrum > Thinopyrum elongatum. The sequence continues at coordinate 377,868,629 of CM022298.1, read as the reverse complement.
TCACAGGAGAGGGATTAGTATAGGCATATGAGTAAGCAGAGAAATTCTTCGAGGACTTATGAACATAATGATTTGAAGAATAATGCACATAATCAGAACTCTTAGATTTTCCCTGCGAAACAGAAGCATTAGCATGATGATCATATGAGGACATGGATCCACGTGAGGAATTTGACCCATAAGAGGACTTGGATCCATATGAAGACTTTGGTCCATATGAAGAATTTGATCTGGGGTTCTTATTCTTCATAGGTGGTGTCATGAGGACATTCACCTGAAGACTTTCAAGGCACCTTTTGGGAACCCAGATTTTCTTCATAGGGGGACCATTCCTGCAGTTAGTTCCAACATATCTGGCAAATACTTCACCATTCTGATTTTTGAACAGTTTATAGTTGGAGTCAAATGACTCATCAGATGAATATGAGGATTCACAAGTAAAACCAGATAAAGTGGATGGATCTACGGGAGGTCCCTTCGCAGCAACCCATAAGGTTTTGGGATACTGCTCAGGTTTCTAGTAGGTTCCATCAGCATTGAGTTTCCTCTCAAATGCAATACCCTCTTTCCTAGGGTTCCTGCTCAAGATCTGATTTTTGAGCACATCACAAAGAGTCTGATGCCCTTTGAGGCTTTTGTACATGCCTGTCACATACAATTCCTTCAACCCTGCATTTTCGTCAGTGATACTAGTGGTATCCTCAGATGAGGAATTTGTGACCACAGAGATAGTTGAAGAATTTGCAGCAATAGAAGCATTTGAACATTCAGGTGAAGAATTAGCAGTTTCACGTTCAATGCATTTCAAGCATGGTGGAATAAATTCTTCTTGAGCGGAACTGATCTGTTGAGCAAGCAATGAATCATTTTCCTTCTGAAGATCTTCATGACTCACCCTTAGCTTCTCAAGATCTTGCTTTCTTTGAAGAAATTCATAAGAAAGCTTCTCATGATCGGCTAAGAGAGTTTCATGACGACCTTGAAGGTTGTCAAACTTAGACTGTAGTTGCTGAAGATTATCAGTCAGTGTTTGAGTTCGATCCATTTCCTCACCTAACAGATCATCGCTTTTGTCTAGCATATTTTGAACCTTTTCCAAAGCCTTTTTGTTGTTTAACAGCAATATTAGCAAGTTTGGAATAGCTGGGTTTGAGGTTATCATCAGATTCATCCTCACTTGATTCAGAGGAGGGATATTTGAATACCTTGGCACCTTTTGCCATGAAGCAATAGGTGGGAGCATAGTCATCATTGCCGTCATCAGCAGTGTTGGGGAAGCCATTTTCCTCAGTGTTGAAGATGGACTTGCTGACGTAAGCAGTAGCGAGGGCTAGGCTCGCCACACCAGAGTCTGACTCCTCAGATGCCTCCTCTTCCTCATGTTCCTCAGATTCAGCTTCAGAGTCCATTTCCTTGCCAATGAATGCCCGAGCTTTCTTGGAGCTGCTCTTCTTGTGAGATGAAGACTTTGAAGATTTTGACGATGAGGACTTTGAAGATTTCTTCTTCTTCTTAGAGTCATCTGAACTATCATCCTTGTATTTCTTCTTCTTTGATTCCTTCTCCCACTGAGGACAATCAGTTATGTAGTGACCAGGTTTCTTGCATTTGTGGCAAGTTCTCTTCTTGTAATCACGGGATAAGGAATCTGATTTCATGTCATCACCTCTTGAGGATTTTCCAAATCGGCTACGTCTAGAGAACTTCTGGAATTTCCTCACGAGCATTGCTAGCTCCTGACTCAGTTCTTCAGGATCACCAAGGCTGCTACCAGAATCTTCATCTTCAGATTCAGAGACTGCCTTGGCCTTCAGTGCACGAGATCTGCCATAGCTCGGTCCTTAGAGATCTCTCTTCTCAGCAAGTTGGAACTCATGAGTATTTAGCCTCTCGAGGATATCAGCAGGATCAAGTGACTTGTAGTCTCCACGTTCTTGAATCATCAGTGCCAGTGTATCGAATGAAGAATCGAGTGACCTCAGCAATTTCTTCACCACTTCATGGTCGATGATGTCAGTGGCACCCAGTGCTTGAAGCTCATTTGAAATGTCAGTGAGGCGATCAAAGGTTTGCTGGACATTCTCATTGTCGAGTCTTTTGAAGCAGTTGAAGAGATTGCGATGAACGTCAACTCGAGAATCACGTTGAGTCGAGATTCCTTCGTTGACCTTGGACAGCCTGTCCCAGATAAGCTTTGCAGACTCCAAAGCACTCACTCTACCGTACTGTCCTTTGCTCAGATGGCCACATATGATATTCTTCGCTTGAGAGTCGAGTTGCTTGAATCTCTTCACATCAGCAGCATTCACGGAAGGAGTGACAGCGGGAACGCCATTTTCCACAACGTACCAGAGATCGTTGTCAATTGCCTCAAGATGCATGCGCATCTTATTCTTCCAGTAGGGGTAGTCCGTCCCATCAAAGGTAGGACACCCAGACGAGACCTTGATCATGCCTGCAGTCGACATAACTAAAACTCCAGGTGGTTAAACCAAAATCACACAGTACAAGGGAGTACCTTGCTCTGATACCAATTGAAAGTGCGTTATATTGACTAGAGGGGGGTGAATACGCGATTTTTACAAATTCGTCACTGAGGAATTTCACGGTGAGGAAATTCCTAAGTAACGAACTACTTAGCAGCGGAATAAGTACTCAGATGCAAACATAACATGGCATAAGAACAGTCATCATGATGAAATGAAATAGGCACAGAGTACAGGTAGCGTGAAACACAGGATAAGCAGGCTGAAGACTATGTGACTGAAGAAATAGGATTGAGGAAATTGAGAAAGTCTTCAGTCAAAGTCTTCACACAGTAACGATCAAGTACATCAACACATGAATGAGGAAATGAAAGGGTTGAGGAAATAGAACCAGTAGCTCGGTGAAGACGATGATTTGGTAGACCAGTTCCAACTGCTGTGGCAGTTGTACGTCTGGTTGGAGCGGCTAGGTATTTAAACCTGAGGACACACAGTCACGGACACACAGTCCTCACCGTATTCTCCTTGAGCTAAGGTCACACAGACCTCGCCCAATCACTCGTGGTAAGTCTTCAGGTGACTTCCAAACCTTCACAGACTCAGTCACTCGGCGATCCACAATTTCCTCTTGGATGCTCTAGACCATGACGCCTAACTGTCTGAAGGATGCACAGTCCTCAAAGGTAACAAGCGTTGGTTCCACACAGGAACAATTTCTTCAGTGATGCTCAATCACTTTGGGTTTGTAGGTGTTTGGGTTTTTCCTCACTTGATGATTTTCGCTCAAAGACCTCGGAGGATGGGATGCTCTAAATGACAAGTGTCAATCTATCTCTCGGAGCAGCCAACCAGCTAGTGGTTGTAGGGGGCGGCTATTTATAGCCTAGGGAGCAGCCCGACATGATAAGACATAAATGCCCTTCAATGATATGACCGTTAGGTGGGTAGGATATTTGGACAGCTGACGCGTAGCACAGCAACGGTCGGAAATTTGTGTATCAAATTCCTCAGGGCTATCATGTTCCTCACTTGTAGGCAATCCGCACTGGCGAATTCCTAACTCCTCAGTCAGAACAAATTCCTCAGAGAACAGAAGAACTTCGTCTCTGTCACTGAAGAAATTGACTGAACTGAATGAGATTTCCAATGGCTTCACTCGAAAGGATTGGGTAGGTGTAGGATTTTGAGATGAGCATCACTTGGAAACTTTTCCTTAGTTTTACCTCGACCCCCTTTAACAGTACGGTGTTTCCTATGACTCAAAAAGAAGAAAATGAAACTATGAAAACAAAAGTCTTCACGCTTCATAATCCTCGCATTAATATCAAGTCTTCAGGGTCACACCAATTTCTTCACTTTCAAAGTCTTCAAGAAAACCAAAGTCTTCAGTTGAAGACATTCATTTTTAGGGGTCGACTTTCATCGTAAATATCAAACTCCTCATAGACTTATAGAACCTGTGTACACTCACAAACGCATTAGTCCCTTAACCTATAAGTCTTCAATACACCAAAATCACTAAGGGGCACTAGATGCACTTACAACATGCTAACACTCCATGTTATAATAGATGATTTCGGACGATATGATCACATAGTATAACAGTCAAGTATTGGGTCGATTCAATATGATCGTTCTTCTAACATCATACCCTCAATGTTGTTTTAGGACTATCGTTACACTTAACAATATCCTAAGATCCAGAAAACATGATCACCAACAACACTTGAGCCGGTCTTAGAGGCGAGACCGGGAACCTATTGTTTACTGTTTATTATTACACACGTGCATATGAGTTTTCCACTGAATCGCATATTCAAGGATAATAGCAGTTATAGCATGGAATATAAACTCTTAACTATGAATAATGGAAATATAATAATACAATATTATTGCCTCTAGGGCATATTTCCAACAGTCACCCACTTGCACTAGTGTCAATAATCTATTTAGCACTTTTAACTTTTACACCAATGGCAATCCGGTGTCAGTCCATGCTTTGCTTGTGGAATAGACTTCGTCCTATCAAATCTGACAACTTCAGATACACGTGTATCATTTCCATTTCTATGCATCTGTAATGCTTTCACAAGAATTCATAATTTGTGTGAAACCGGTTTTGTATACTGAATCACTGGTAGAACCTTTGATTCCTTAGACTGAGTTATGGAACCTCTATTAAGAATAGTGTTCCAATGATACAATGATAGGTGGGAACCCGATGAATGATAGGTGGGAATCCGATGAACGAGTTCACGCCCGAGGGTGGCCCGATCTTCACGTCGTAGGATCGAATCGGAAGGGATAACTAGCTGCAAGCAGCCGGGATAACTAGCTTTATACCTGCCAAGGTTGGATGCAACCCGTACGTTGGTGATGGCTGGCCGAAGCTACAAGAACTCCAACCCGCTGTCCGAACAATCGCAGAACTACAAACCGGGACTAATCCACACAAAATGGCCGGAACCGTAGAGCATGAACTAGGGGGAACCTGAGGCTCCTTCTCGCGAATCCGAATGAACTCACAAGAGCAAAGGTAGCAAGATCTCTCGGATCTCTCTAGCAGTCTTGCTGCATAAGCTTGTAGCTGAATGGTTTGACAAAAGGTTTCTAAGAGGATGGGAGAGATGGGGTTTTATAGCAGGGACAACCCCCCTTAGCTAGGTGTGAAAATGGTTTCAAAAGTAAGCAAGTTTGCATGGCTTCCTTGGGTGAATAAGCAGTCAACTTTGGGAGTTGTTGGAGAGCTCCTTGTAAATTCGCGAAGCCTTGACAGCCTGGACACCTTCCACGAGAATGACTAGAGCTTTTGACTCACAACTCCAAATGATGTGAGGTTTTTTGCATTGGAAAGATAATTTGATGTAGCTTCTGTTGATGTACCCCTATGGCCCCGTCTCTCCACCACATGGGTGTGGCACAACAAAACATCAGAGGTAAAAACTGACAGCATCAGCTTCACTTGAAACTTGTTTTCTCCAAATTTGTTCCTCCAAATTGGTAGCTTCAAGAGCTCATTGGTTGTTGGATTTATTCCATGTGATACCTAAGTTCAACCAACAACAATGGAGATGAAAGTGCAGCCATGTGTTCAAGATTGTGGTATGAACTTAAGTTAGCGTTCACCTGGCCATGTGTTTGCTTGATTCGGCTTAGTAATTCTTTCCAACTAAATTGTGCACTTTTCTGAAATGTCGTGTATGATGTACCCATGTGATCATCATCCTCCCTCGCTTGATGAAGAGTCATCCTCGACTCTCTTTGATCTACAAAAGATAAGTAGAAGGGAAGTAGATAATATGCATGCAAACAAATAATGCAATCCTCATTTGTAGCTTTCACCTTAGAATTGTGTTGCATTTGATCATCTATTTGTTTGTCATAACTTAGAGTTTGTTCAGGGATCATTTGTGTTGTTTCAATGATCGAGATGTCCTCATCATCCCCCCTCTCTTGAAAAGGAGTCATCCTCGACTCTACCTGGTCATCACACAAAAGAAAGCAGGGCAATACCAAATCATAATGCAAAGGTTTCATGATATCGAGTATTTTAGTTTTTAGCTTTGCTATCTTATGGACAATGCAAACATGATGTTTTCTTCGACTTAGGAGTTCCTTCCAGCAAATATTTCCATGGAGCACAAATTTATAGCCAACTATGAGCATGTCCATATCATCCTCCCTCTCTTGGAGAAAAGTCGTCCTCAACTTTATTCACTCTACAAAATTATGGCCCGAGGACAATACAAAATAACTAGGGAAAGCAAAATTTGAACAATTATGTGTGGATCTTAAGTTTGCCAACTCCTTTGTTTTGTCTTCAAGGTTGAAAATTTTATATTGATGCATTGATGGTGTGCTAAAGGATGTACCCAATAATTTTCCTCTTATTTCATTTCGCCATTGTTTCAATAGTTCATATGTGCATACCTCGGGGTGCATCAAAATGGAAGATCCTTTTTGTTTTACCTCATTTAGTACTTGAATGCCTTTCTAAAAATCAATCTTCACACACGCACCTTGTGTAGTGGTACTCCATGCCCTCCATATTTGTTCCTGGATCTCAATCTCCCATCGTTGCAAGAGAGCTGATAGGTATGCTTTTTGCACTTGCACATATTGCAAAGAAAGAGAATTTTGTGAAAGGTTAGTTCGTGAGTGTTCCTCTCCTTTTTCATTTGGTGGACTACTAATTTCCCATGGTGGTTGATCACTCATCTCACTATTCTCTTGTTGAAAAATCTCAACCTCACATTTAGTGGACTCACATAACTCACTTATCCTCTCACTCTTATTGTGTGGTATATTGGGTTGTGGATCGCTTATCTCTCTAATGAGGTGTGGAATGATCTCAATCTCACATTTTTTGGACTCACACAACTCATTAATCCTCTCTCCCTGAATGTGTGGTATATCTAGGTGGAGGTCTTGCATTTCTCTAATCTCATGATGAACAATCTGATCCTCACATTTTGTGGACTCACTCACCTCACTTTCCTTATCACTCTCAATATATGGAATTGTGGAAAGTGGACACTCTTCCTCACATTTGGTGGAGTCACTCAACTCATTTTTCTTTTCACTCTCAAGTGGTGTGATTTTTGAAAGTGGACACTCTTCCTCATTTTTGGTGGAGTCACTCAGCTTGCTTTTCTTATCACTCTCAAGTTGTGGGATTATGGATTGTAGACTCTCTACCTCACATGGAATTTGTAGCACATCTTTCTTGGATGTTGGGACAATATTGGTGGTCAAGATGGCAACATTAGGAATGAGCTTCTCATGTAAACATGGGCTATGAATCATCGGACTTGGTTCATCAACAACGGTCATGCTTTGCGGTGGGTCGTCGGTGTGCCGACGGGTGCCATAACTTTGTCGTCGGGCATGACGTCCTTGTTGTCATTCATGAGCAGCAGCGACACACCTAGGGGCAGCAATAGCTTGCCCTCGAGCATGCCATCCTTGCTGCATTTCAGGAGCAGCAGCGCCACACCCACGAGTAGCAGCAAAACCATGCCCTCGAGCATGTCCTCCTCGTATCACTTCTTGAGTAGTAGTGACACGCCCACGAGCAACAACATCATGCCCTCGAGCATGTCTTCTTTACTGCACTTCATGAGAAACAGGGTATTGTTGGTGTCGAACCCCATCACCACTTGCTCGAAGACGCTCGTTAAGCCTCCTTTGAAATTCTAGAACCATGTTCCGTAATTCCAGAAACTCAGCTCGTGTGAATGGGGCATCTTCTTCCCCTTGATCTTCTCCATGGACACTCGATGCAGATCCTGCCATATTAGTGCGGCTAAAGTGGACTAGGATATTTTTTTTGTGCAATCACACAACCTCACCTCTTACTCACCAAAGTTCTTATGAGTTCACATCCGATTGTGCTTCTCCCGGATGTGTTAAAGTGATTGAAAGACAGGGATGAAAGAACTAGCTTCGATTTTTGGTGGAGCTCGGTGGGGTAAACAAAAAGGGGCTTGTGCTGAAATCAAGTTGATGCAAACCAAGAAAATATGGGGATAGATCTGTTGCACCTTTGCACCAAGATTGAAAAACACACAACACACAAGCTTCTGAAGTTTTTCTACCAAGCTGAAACTTTTGGATCTTACACAACACTTTCTTTTTCTCTCTTGACTTTTTTTTCTGCCACTCTTTTCTTTCTCTCTTTGATTTTTTTTTGCCTCTTTTTTCTCTTTTTTTTCAAAGCACAACAACCAAATCTGAAAGCAATTACGAAGATGAACTTGGTGCAGATCTAAAAGATGAAGAACATGCAAGGTATGCAACAACAAGATCTCAGCACCAACAAGGCTTGGATTTATTTTTGGTGGGGCTTTGGACTTCTAGGACAGAAAATATAGCATGAAAACACTCGATCTAAAGGGATGATAGCAAGATAAACTTGGATAACAGATCCTACCATGTCAACGAAGGCTCTGATGCCAGATGATAGGTGGGAACCCGATGAACGAGTTCACGCCCGAGGGTGGCCCGATCTTCACGTCGTAGGATCGAATCGGAAGGGATAACTAGCTGCAAGCAGCCGGGATAACTAGCTTTATACCTGCCAAGGTTGGATGCAACCCGTACGTTGGGGATGGCTGGCTGAAGCTACAAGAACTCCAACCCGCTGTCCGAACAATCGCAGAACCACAAACCGGGACTAATCCACACAAAACGGCCGGAACCATAGAGCACGAACTAGGGGGAACCAAAGGCTCCTTCTCGCGAATCCGAATGAACTCACAAGAGCAAAGGTAGCAAGATATCTCGGATCTCTCTAGCAGTCTTGCTGCATAAGCTTGTAGCTGAATGGTTTGACAAAAGGTTTCTAAGAGGATGGGAGAGATGGGGTTTTATAGCAGGGACAACCCCCTTAGCTAGGTGTGAAAATGGTTTCAAAAGTAAGCAGGTTTGCATGGCTTCCTTGGGTGAATAAGCAGTCAACTTTGGGAGTTGTTGGAGAGCTCCTCGTAAATTCGCGAAGCCTCGTAAATTCGCGAAGCCTTGACAGTCTGGACACCTTCCACTAGAATGACTAGAGCTTTTGACTCACAACTCCAAATGATGTGACGTTTTTTGCATTGGAAAGATAATTTGATGTAGCTTCTGTTGATGTACCCCTATGGCCCCGTCTCTCCACCACATGGGTGTGGCACAACAAAACACCAGAGGTAAAAACTGATAGCATCAGCTTCACTTGAAACTTATTTTCTCCAAACTTGTTCCTCCAATTGGTAGCTTCAAGAGCTCATTGGTTGTTGTATTTATTCCATGTGATACCTAAGTTCAACCAACAACAATGGAGATGAAAGTGCAGCCATGTGTTCAAGATTGTGGTACGAACTTAAGTTAGCGTTCACCTGGCCATGTGTTTGCTTGATTCGGCTTAGTAATTCTTTCCTACTAAATTGTGCACTTTTCTGAAATGTCGTGTATGATGTACCCATGTGCTCATCATACAATCATCTAGGAACCATAGCAAGCTCATGAATGAACTTCCGATTCATCACCCTTCATTTTTTGCTTCTAAAGCAATAATATACTTAGCCTTCTGTTATAGAATTCACCACGGTAACTATTTGGACCAATTCCAACTTACTGTGCCACCATAAATCACTTTTAATTTGAAATCGAATAATCACTTGGAGCATAGATGAAGACATATCGATGTACTACTTACAAAGAGCCTTCATTGATGTAACTCCTTACAACAATCTCTTCCTTTTCTCCGTGTGAGAGAAACATGTCGTTAATCCTTAACGACATTTTTCATTGTTGTCCTATGATCAACAATTTGACCATACTAGTAACTTTTAGTTACAACTAACTTGGAGTATTGGAAATATCTGGTTGTTTACATACCATGGAATAGAAGTGTGGTTGAAATCATATTTCGCTCATCAGTATTTCAGGATACTGAATCCTTCCATGTGACATTAACAAGAAACTCTTCTTGACATTTTACATACTAAACTTCTTTAGTATCTTGTTAATATGTATTTTGGCTAAGTCCGATTAGACATTATTATCTCCATAGATCATTATGTCTAATACCAAGACTATTCATTGCCTAAGTATTTATTGAAAAACTAGTTTCAATAAAGTCTTAATCTGTGTCAAGAAATTTACATAACTTCCAAACAACATGTCATGTACATATAGTGTTTAGAAATATTATCATGCTACCACGTACTTTCTTGTAAATACAAGCATCTTCGCTTTACTCGATGAAATCAATTTATTTGACCATTTCGTCGGTACGAAGATTCCAACTCCACTATGCTTGCTTCAGATCATTATAGGATCTCTTGAAGTTTGCATACTTACTAGCATCCTCTGGATTGACAAAATTACCTTGGATCGTATCAAACATACAACCTTGGTTCTATTTCCATCTCATGGAACCATTTTGACATCCATCTGTTTTATCTCATAATTGAAATATTCAGTAATTGCTAGTTTAACCCGAACTGACTTTAAGTATTGCTATGATGAGACAATCTCGTCATAGTGAATTCTTTGATCTTTTCATAAATTATTTGTAACAAGTCAAGCATTATCAAACATTTTTATCTTTGTCATTTTATAGATCCATTACTATTCTTTAGACTCTAAGTCTTTCGAAGGGTTCATCAAGTTCTAAGCTTGAATTATGTGAATGGATATTATCTCTGATTATGTTGGCATATAGCCAATTTCCGGAGTCAGGGCCCATAAACGCTTCTCTGTAATTTATAGGTTCATTGTTTTCCCAACAATATTTCATCTACATACCACAAAGGTCCGCATGAATTTTCCCAACCTATATAGTTCAGCTGCAAGTTCGACCGTAGTCTCTACATCTCATGTAGAGGCTTTTGTATCAGTCGCAGTAAGAAATTCTAGAATTATTTCCAGTTTTCCAGTGTTTCTTTTCTTTGAGCTGATTACAAAGATTCTGCAATCTTGTCGAGTTGCACTATCCTCCCACTCACTCTTTTGTAGAAAACATTTTCTTCAAAACTTCCGCACTCTATGGCAACACTTTGCCTCGACATAGTGATAGAGGAATACCCAACTATTTGGGATAACCTACAAAGTAGCACTTATTTCAATAAATTTGATGGCGCTCCCTTTTTCTGTGTGAAAGCCATAGTCTCTAAAGCATCACTTTGAAAGTATATTGGTGAAATAATTAATGTCATCTTTGACCTCACCATGTCATAATAGTTTGATTGCATCTACTTAGAACAATCTACTCCCAGTAGTATTTCTAGGAGGTGCAAGCTATAAAATTCTTTTATAGCTCATCAGCCATTCGCTAAATTTGTAACTCAAATATTCTTTTCTGCAATCCAATGTAGAAACATAATTTTCTTGTTACAATAATTTCTACTTCATTCTAAAAACCTTTTGAAACACTTCAAAAGATACTGATTTATGCCTCAGTTAGTAAATATAAATATCTACTTGAGTCATCCTGAAGATAGACAAATCCACTGCTTGCAACAACACTTATTGGACCACATACATCGATATGCATATTGCCAATTATTTTGTTGCTCGTTCTCTATGGCCCGTGAATGGTATTTTAGTTTACTTCACTAACTGGACGGAATTTGCAAGTGGCAGATGCTTCTCAACCAGAAGACTTCAAAATTCATCACTATGAAATTTCTCCATGCTAGTTTCTCCAATGTGACTAAATGCAGTGCCACACAGATGTGGTATTCTTTTAGTCTTGCGAAATTTAGCATCATTGTTATGGATGTTCAATTTTATTGTCAATATTCATAACATACATCTTATTCAGAATAAGAGTATGCCCTCTTATTCATAATAAATACAGAGGAAATACACTGATAGAAATAATGTAACCTTTTACAATCTATCAAAGTATTTTAACCATAGTATTTGTTGGTCATTTAGGTCGCTTCAAGTTTCTTGCAACGATTTGCAATAATATGCAATCGAGTCGATATCCTTGTGATTAACTGTAACACCCCCTGTGTAATAGCCCTTATGATCAACTACTAACCTTGCCAAGTCATATCATTTGCAGTGCCTAATCATAGTGGTTAACCAAAGCAAATCAACTCCATTTTTAAAATCAACTTAAATTCTTAAGTGAAATATAAAGTTGATCAAACACAGTTGGGAAAATGTTCATTAAATGACAAATAATCCAGGAACATTTCCAAAATCAACATCAAAATATTTGGAGTGGGATAATTGACTCAAACAACTTGAAACAGCACCCAAAACAGATTATTCAATCTATTTAAATTGATATCAGATTCAAATGGAATTCAAATTAGTTCAAACCACTTTTTGGTGGGAGCTAATATTGCACTGCAATATTAGGGTCAACTTCCATATTTTTCAAAAGTGCACAACTATCCCAAACATTTCAGAACAGAAGTGAAATAAAAGAAAATGTGACAGAAGCAGAGAAAGTAATAAACGGGAAACTGTGCACTGGGCCTTAGTGCACAGTGCCCCGATTAGAGGTCCAAACGGCCCAGCCCATCTCCCCGTCGTCCTCCTCCGTGCGCTGTCGCGCGCTGACGCCGACACGGCGACCGGCCGCCGCGCTGTCGCCCATCCGCGACGCCCCGGCAAGGATAAGAGCGGCCGAGCCCCTGGCTCAAACCCTAACCCCCACAGACCTCTTCCCCCCTCGCGCGCCGTTCCCCCTTTACCCCTCCAGATCCGGCGCCCGAACGCCGCCGTCGCCGCGCGTCGGCACCACCGTGGCCACCGGCATCCTCGAGCTTCTCCGACAAGCCCAAGCGATTCGCAGACGTCCACTCCTTCGTCCCCACTCACCAGCTGGAGCAGGGAAGGTCGTCCTCACCGTCTTCGGCCACTTCCCCATCTCCGGCCACCGCGTCGAATTCCGGCGTCCTCGACCTCCTCTGCAGCTCCTAAGCATCCACGGGTCTTACGTGACCGCGCGGTGAGCTACTCTCTCCCCTGTTTCTTCCCATGATCCATCTCGCGCGCCATAGCTAGTCGTCCCCGAGGCCGTGCTCTGGTTGCCGCCGGTGAGCTCGGTGCAGCCGACGTGACCCTCGTCATCGCCAACAGAGGTCACTGTTGAGCTCCTGGTGCTCCCAGGAGCCCGGCGAGCTCAAGCCCGAGCCTCCCGTGCCTCCTAACTCCATCTCCCCGATCTCCCGTAGCTCATCTCCGCCGCGGCTCGACGCCGGCGAGATTCCGGCCACCCCCGCCGCTCCGACCATCACGGATGGACGCGGGTTGAAGTGCCCGTTCGAATGAACCAAGGCGCGCGCGAAACGGCTCACCGTAGCGGGATTCCGGCCAACTCCGGCGCGGATCCGCCGCGAGTGTGGTCGCCGGCGTCGCTCCGGCGACGCGGCTGACGTGGCGCTGGTGGGCCCCGCCTCAGAGTCGCTGCCAGTGGGCCCCGGGGGGCCCCGTTGACTGGGTTGACCCAGTCAACTTTGCTGACTGGGCAGCCCCAATCTATGACATGTGGGCCCCCAGTAAATTAAAACTAATTAGAACATTTTAAAAATTAAAAGTTAATTAGATATACTAATTGTCTCACTGACATGTGGGGTCCACCCCCTAATTAACCCTGGTAATTAAATTAATCCACTGATTAGCCTAAACAGAGGCTGACATGTGGGTCCCACTGGACCCACATGTCATATTTGACTTAGTCAGCCGACTGTTGACTTGCTGACGTCAGCAGCGCGTCATGCTGACGTCATAATTCATTTTCGGATAAATAAAATAATTCCAGAAATTCAAATAAACTTTAAAAATTAATAACTTTTAAACCGTAGCTCGGATCGAAAGAGTTAAAACATGAAAATTGCTCAGAACGACGAGACGAGTCTGATCGTGCCGTCTGTTTCTCCATCGGAACCCCCTACATAGAAGAACTCGTAACTTCGGACCCGAATCCGGCAGATGAATAGTGCACACACGTCGGATATTAAATCCCAGATTAATTCTAAAAATAACTAAAATGACTTAGATGCATATTTAGGCAACCCTGCACTGCATCATAGCATCACACGCACCGTATTGCATTTGTTTGCATTATGTTTACCTATTTCTTCCCCCTCTTCTCTCTCGGTAGACCCCGACGTTGACGTAGCTCCCGAGGCAGACGCCGCATAGGAGTACGACTACGTCCCCGACGATACTACTGAAGAACTTGCCCTTGCCCCCGAGCAAACAGGCAAGCACCCCCATTTTGAGCATGCCTATATCGCCTACTCTCTTCTCTCTTATGCTTGCATTAGAACTGCTGTTGCTACTGTTTCCTATATCTGTTGCATAGCCTGTTTATTGTAACCTGCCTTGCTACCTTACTGGTTATCCTAGACTGCTTAGTATAGGCTGGGTAGAGACACGACAGAGACCCCCCCTTGATCCCGACTGCCCTGCTGGACATCAGAAGACCCGACCATCGGGATTGAAGACTAGACCCTGGCACCGCACCTCACTTCCCCTTAGTTGCCGACACTGCTGGGTTACCATCGAGTGCCGAGGGTGATACCTCATCAGCACTTCTGATGTTAACCTTGTAGGTTAGTTACTCGGTCGTGGTAAGCGAGGGTGAATCCTCCTACACCACCCCCGATAACAACGTCATCGCGCAACTCCTCAAGGTGGACCTCGAGGGTGATTCCTCCTTCGTTCACCTTGATGATAACATCGAGCGGGAATTCCATCGAGGGTGTTTCCTCAGAGTTCCCTTCGGTGTCAGACACACAGTTACCTTGGATATTATGACTTGCACTAAACTATGATACTAAAGACGGGTCGGCCCTAAGGGGTACCCGCGCGAGCTTAACGCGAAGTGATGTGGAGTCGGGTTGACCTGGATGGTGCCCGCGAGATAACTACGAGGCGTGGCCGGGCATTCTTAGCCCTTGCCGCAAGTCCTCGAGACGGGGCGACGGGGTCACATCGATCGTGAGTCTCTGCTCGTTTCCGCGCGCTCCTAATCCACTACGGTTTGGATATTTGATCCGAGGGGCCTCTGGCCCGATAGCACTAACCATCACGTGGGCATAGTATGGGCGTTCTGCGTCGTATACTTCAGCCGAAGCTTAATGGACGTCAGCGACTGAGCGGCGCGCGCTGGATTGGACTGGTTACGCAACCGCGCTTGTATTAAGGGGTTGCTAGGTCTGCTTCCGGCCGCCCACGCAACGCGCAGGAGTTCCCGGGGCGATGGCCCAAGACCCCTGGGGGCATAGGTTAGTCCGGCATGCTGACCTCTCTGTTAAGTATTTGGTCGGGTTGCGGCGTGTTGCTTAGCCGAGGCCGGGCATGACCCAGAAAAGTGTGTCCGGCCGGAGTTAAGCGAGCGTGGTGGGTAAGTTGGTGCACCCCTGCAGGGAAGAAACTTCTATCGATAGCCTGTCCTACGGTAACGGACACTCGGAGTTGTATCCCGATCGGTACAACTAGAACATGTGATGAGAATTGGATAGTACGGCTCTGGGATTGCTTTCTCGCAGGGAGTCGAGAAAGGATCTCAGGTCGAGGTTGATGAGATTACTACTACTACTTTACATTATGTTCATCTGCTCTCTCCTGATGCTGCAAGACTATCGAAGAGTGTTGAAGATGCTAGTCTTCGATAGGACTAGGCTTTCCCCCTCTACTCTGGTATTTCTGCAGCCCAGTCCACATATACAGCCATTCCTTTGACAATGATGCATATGTAGTGTAGATCCTTGCTTGCTGAGTACTTCGGATGAGTACTCACGTTTGCTTTATTTTCTTTTTCCCCCATATTCCATTTGATGCCACCAGACGACGGAGCCCCTGAGCCAGAAGCCCCAGCCGACGACCAGTACTACTATCCGCCTGGCGAGTACTACTACTACGAGGAGCCGTTCGACGACCAGGAGTAGGATCGGAGGGTCCAGGGCAGGAGGCCTACGCCTTTCGATCGTAGTTTTTATTTTTACCCCGCCTCTGTGAAGGCTTCTCTCTCTCTCTGTAATATATCTGTACTCAGATATCTAATGCTTCCGCTGACGCTTGTATGCCATCAAGCTTGTATTTGAGCCCTCGAGGCCCTGGCTTGTAATATTAAGCTTGTATGACTTATTTTATGTTTTAGAGTTGTGTTGTGATATCTTCAAGTGAGTCCTTAGGCTTGATCGTGCGCATTTGCGTGTATGATTAGTGCACGATTAAGCCGGGGTCGTCACAGGTTGGTATCAGAGCCGATTGCCTCTAGGAGTTCCCCCTTTCCAATTCCTTGGCCGAAGTTGAGTCTAGTGGTCAAAAATTGTTTTACTAACTTGGCTGTGTGGCTTACGGGCCCACGTCGCCAACTGGATGGTATTAGGATCTTTTATTCCTCGTCTTTACTCTGGGATTCTAATCTCTCATCTATTCGGGTTTAATAAAATTTACTAACACCGACATTTAGGATCTCGTTAATTCTATCCACCCGGAGAGCTGGATTCAGTGCGATTTCCCTGTCGTTGATCTGATTAGTCTGATAATCATTTTTCTTTCCATTGTTTTGTTTAACCTTTCTCTCCGAGTTGTATTATACTCCGAGTTGTCATTCGATAAGACCGTATTCTGCATCAGAGTGCACACGGAGAGTAGGATCCTGCAAGTTGATCGATCTTCGGTGTTTTCTAAACTCGACTTGAGGTTGGGTTATCACCAGATCCGTGTCCGCGAAGAGGATATTCCGAAGACTGCATTCGTTACTCGTTATGGCTCTTACGAGTACACAGTCATGTCGTTTGGTTTAACAAACGCTCCAGCTACATTCTCCCGCCTAATGAATTACATATTCATGGATTACCTCGACAAATTCGTCGTGGTATATCTGGATGATATTCTGGTTTATTCGAAGAACAAAGAAGAACATGCTGAGCACCTTCGACTAGTTCTGGAGAGACTTCGAGAGCACCAATTATATGCCAAGTACTCTAAGTGCGAATTCTGGCTTTCCGAGGTAACCTACCTTGGACATGTCATCTCCAAGGATGGTATTGCAGTTAACCCAGAGCGAGTTCAGGCTATTCTTGACTGGACCCCTCCGAAGAATGTCAAGCAAGTCAGAAGTTTCCTCGGGCTTGCAAGTTATTGTCGCCGATTCATCGAAAATTTCTCCAAGATTGCCAAGCCCCTGACTAATCTGCTTCACAAAGGCGTTAAGTTTGAGTGGACAGACAAATGTCAGGAAAGCTTCCAGACCCTCAAGGACAAGCTGACTTCTGCTCCAGTCCTTGCTCCTCCAGACTCCCGCAAAGATTTTGTGATCTTCTGCGACGCCTCTCGCCAAGGACTAGGTTGTGTCCTAATGCAAGAGCGAAGAGTTATTGCTTATGCTTCGCGACAACTGCGTCCACATGAAGAGAATTACCCAGTGCATGACCTCGAACTTGCTGCTGTCATTTATGCTTTGAAGCAGTGGCGACATCACCTCCTTGGTAATCGGTGTGAGATTTACACCGATCATCAGAGCTTGAAGTACTTGTTCACTCAACCGGAACTTAATCTTCGTCAGCAGCGTTGGTTGGAAACAATCACCGATTATGACTGTGGAATTTCATACACTCCCGGCAAAGCTAATGTGATGGCTGATGCTTTGAGCCGCAAGTCATACTGTAGCAACCTCATGGTAAAGCAAGCTCAACCCCAGCTATATGAAGAATTGCGCAAGCTGAATCTCTGCATTATTCCGCAAGGTTCTCTTAATAACCTTGTGATACAACCAGATCTTGAGAAGGCTGTCAAGATTGCGCAATCTAAGGATGCTGAAATTGATCTAATGAAGAAAGAGCTTCACCTTCAAAAGTACAGGGATTTCTCGATTGCTGAAGATGGAACCTTGTACTTCCGAGACCGCATTGTAGTACCTCGCTTCGAGCTGATGACTGACAAAGTCATGAAGGAGGCCCATGATACACCGCTATCTATCCATCCGGGTAGTACCAAAATGTATCGAGATCTTCGTCAAAGGTACTGGTGGTCTAGAATGAAACAAGATATTGCTCGTTATGTTGCCGAGTGTGACGTTTGTCGTCGCGTGAAGGCAGAACATCAAAAACCTGCTGGAATTCTGCAACCGCTCCCTATTCCTCTATGGAAGTGGGATAAAGTGCAAATGGACTTCATCACTGGTCTTCCCAAGTCTCAGAAGGGTCACGATGCTATTCTTGTCGTCGTTGACCAACTTTCCAAGGTTGCACACTTTCTGCCAGTTAAGGAGACTATTACTGCTAGTCAGCTAGCAGAGCTATATATCTCCAGAATTGTTTCACTCCATGGTATTCCCAAGGAAATCAGTTCAGACCGTGGCAGTATTTTCACTGGCCATTTCTGGGAAAGTTTCCAGAAAGCAATGGGAACTCATATTACCTGGAGTTCAGCTTATCATCCCCAATCCCAAGGCCAAGTTGAGCGCGTTAATCAAGTGCTTGAAGACATGCTTCGAGCCTGTGTTATATCCTTCGGTAAGAAATGGGAGGAATCTCTTCCGTATGCCGAGTTCTCCTATAACAACAGCTATCAAGCCAGCTTAAAAATGGCCCCCTTTGAGGTTCTTTATGGACGTAAATGCCGAACCCCTCTGAATTGGTCAGAAACTGGGGAACGACCTCTTGTTGGACCGGACATTATTCAGCATGCCGAAGAACAAGTCCGAATTGTCCGGGAGAATCTCAAAGCAGCTCAAGACCGTCAGAAGAGTAATTATGATCGCAAGCGATGGGGTGTGATCTATCAACCTGGTGATCAAGCTTATCTTCGTGTCACTCCAATGAAGGGCACCCGTCGTTTCGGAATCAAGGGCAAGCTAGCTCCTCGCTATATTGGTCCTTTCCGCATCGTGGCTAGACGTGGACAGGTGGCATATCAATTGGAGTTGCCACTGCAATTCTCCCATATTCATGATGTCTTCCACGTGCCGCAACTCCGTAAGTGCTTCAAGGAATCCCCGCACCGTGCAGTGGATCATGAGATGCTCGAGCTACAAGATGATCTTTCCTATAAGGAGCATCCGATCCGCATCCTCGACGAAGCTGAGCGTCGTACTCGTCAGAAGACGACCAAGTTCCTAAAAGTGCAATGGTCGAATCACACTGAAGACGAAGCCACTTGGGAACGCGAGGATCATCTCCGAGCAGAATATCCCGAACTCTTTCCTTCTACCTCCTAAATTCTCGGGACGAGAATTTCTTTTAGAGGAGGAGAATTTGTAACACCCCCTGTGTAATAGCCCTTATGATCAACTACTAACCTTGCCAAGTCATATCATTTGCAGTGCCTAATCATAGTGGTTAACCAAAGCAAATCAACTCCATTTTTAAAATCAACTTAAATTCTTAAGTGAAATATAAAGTTGATCAAACACAGTTGGGAAAATGTTCATTAAATGACAAATAATCCAGGAACATTTCCAAAATCAACATCAAAATATTTGGAGTGGGATAATTGACTCAAACAACTTGAAACAGCACCCAAAACAGATTATTCAATCTATTTAAATTGATATCAGATTCAAATGGAATTCAAATTAGTTCAAACCACTTTTTGGTGGGAGCTAATATTGCACTGCAATATTAGGGTCAACTTCCATATTTTTCAAAAGTGCACAACTATCCCAAACATTTCAGAACAGAAGTGAAATAAAAGAAAATGTGACAGAAGCAGAGAAAGTAATAAACGGGACACTGTGCACTGGGCCTTAGTGCACAGTGCCCCGATTAGAGGTCCAAACGGCCCAGCCCATCTCCCCGTCGTCCTCCTCCGTGCGCTGTCGCGCGCTGACGCCGACACGGCGACCGGCAGCCGCGCTGTCGCCCATCCGCGACGCCCCGGCAAGGATAAGAGCGGCCGAGCCCCTGGCTCAAACCCTAACCCCCACAGACCTCTTCCCCCCTCGCGCGCCGTTCCCCCTTTACCCCTCCAGATCCGGCGCCCGAACGCCGCCGTCGCCGCGCGTCGGCACCGCCGTGGCCACCGGCATCCTCGAGCTTCTCCGACAAGCCCAAGCGATTCGCATACGTCCACTCCTTCGTCCCCGCTCACCAGCTGGAGCAGGGAAGGTCGTCCTCACCGTCTTCGGCCACTTCCCCATCTCCGGCCACCGCGTCGAATTCCGGCGTCCTCGACCTCCTCTGCAGCTCCTAAGCATCCACGGGTCTTACGTGACCGCGCGGTGAGCTACTCTCTCCCCTGTTTCTTCCCATGATCCATCTCGCGCGCCATAGCTAGTCGTCCCCGAGGCCGTGCTCTGGTTGCCGCCGGTGAGCTCGGTGCAGCCGACGTGACCCTCGTCATCGCCAACAGAGGTCACTGTTGAGCTCCTGGTGCTCCCAGGAGCCCGGCGAGCTCAAGCCCGAGCCTCCCGTGCCTCCTAACTCCATCTCCCCGATCTCCCGTAGCTCATCTCCGCCGCGGCTCGACGCCGGCGAGATTCCGGCCACCCCCGCCGCTCCGACCATCACGGATGGACGCGGGTTGAAGTGCCCGTTCGAATGAACCAAGGCGCGCGCGAAACGGCTCACCGTAGCGGGATTCCGGCCAACTCCGGCGCGGATCCGCCGCGAGTGTGGTCGCCGGCGTCGCTCCGGCGACGCGGCTGACGTGGCGCTGGTGGGCCCCGCCTCAGAGTCGCTGCCAGTGGGCCCCGAGGGGCCCCGTTGACTGGGTTGACCCAGTCAACTTTGCTGACTGGGCAGCCCCAATCTATGACATGTGGGCCCCCAGTAAATTAAAACTAATTAGAACATTTTAAAAATTAAAAGTTAATTAGATATACTAATTGTCTAACTGACATGTGGGGTCCACCCCCTAATTAACCCTGGTAAATAAATTAATCCACTGATTAGCCTAAACAGAGGCTGACATGTGGGTCCCACTGGACCCACATGTCATATTTGACTTAGTCAGCCGACTGTTGACTTGCTGATGTCAGCAGCGCGTCATGCTGACGTCATAATTCATTTTCGGATAAATAAAATAATTCCAGAAATTCAAATAAACTTTAAAAATTAATAACTTTTAAACCGTAGCTCGGATCGAAAAAGTTAAAACATGAAAATTGCTCAGAACAACGAGACGAGTCTGATCGTGCCGTCTGTTTCTCCATCGGAACCCCCTACATAGAAGAACTCGTAACTTCGGACCTGAATCCGGCAGATGAATAGTGCACACACGTCGGATATTAAATCCCAGATTAATTCTAAAAATAACTAAAATGACTTAGATGCATATTTAGGCAACCCTGCACTGCATCATAGCATCACACGCACCGTATTGCATTTGTTTGCATTATGTTTACCTGTTTCTTCCCCCTCTTCTCTCTCGGTAGACCCCGACGTTGACATAGCTCCCGAGGCAGACGCCGCACAGGAGTACGACTACGTCCCCGACGATACTACTGAAGACCTTGCCCTTGCCCCCGAGCAAACAGGCAAGCACCCCCATTTTGAGCATGCCTATATCGCCTACTCTCTTCTCTCTTATGCTTGCATTAGAACTGCTGTTGCTACTGTTTCCTATATCTGTTGCATAGCCTGTTTATTGTAACCTGCCTTGCTACCTTACTGGTTATCCTAGACTGCTTAGTATAGGCTGGGTAGAGACACGACAGAGACCCCCCCTTGATCCCGACTGCCCTGCTGGACATCAGAAGACCCAACCATCGGGATTGAAGACTAGACCCTGGCACCGCACCTCACTTCCCCTTAGTTGCCGACACTGCTGGGTTACCATCGAGTGCCGAGGGTGATACCTCATCAGCACTTCTGATGTTAACCTTGTAGGTTAGTTACTCGATCGTGGTAAGCGAGGGTGAATCCTCCTACACCACCCCCGATAACAACGTCGTCGCGCAACTCCTCAAGGTGGACCTCGAGGGTGATTCCTCCTTCGTTCACCTTGATGATAACATCGAGCGGGAATTCCATCGAGGGTGTTTCCTCAGGGTTCCCTTCGGTGTCAGACACACAGTTACCTTGGATATTATGACTTGCACTAAACTATGATACTAAAGACGGGTCGGCCCTAAGGGGTACCCGCGCGAGCTTAACGCGAAGTGATGTGGAGTCGGGTTGACCTGGATGGTGCCCGCGAGATAACTACGAGGCGTGGCCGGGCATTCTTAGCCCTTGCCGCAAGTCCTCGAGACGGGGTGACGGGGTCACATCGATCGTGAGTCTCTGCTCGTTTCCGCGCGCTCCTAATCCACTACGGTTTGGATATTTGATCCGAGGGGCCTCTGGCCCGATAGCACTAACCATCACGTGGGCATAGTATGGGCGTTCTGCGTCGTACACATCAGCCGAAGCTTGTTGGACGTCAGTAAGGAGCGGCGCACGCCGAGTTGGACTAGTAACGCAACCGCGCTTGTATAAGGGGTTGCTAGGTCTGCTCTCGGTGGCCCCGTAACGTGCAGGAGTTCCCGGGGCGATGGCCCAAGACCCCTGGGGGCATAGGTTTAGTCCGGCGTGCTGACCTCTCTTATAAGCCTAGGTCGGGTTGCGGCGTGTTGCTTAGCCGAGGCCGAGCATGACCAAGAAAAGTGTGTCCGGCCGGAGTTAAGCGAGCGTGGTGGGTAAGTTGGTGCACCCCTGCAGGGAAGAAACTTCTATCGATAGCCTGTCCTACGGTAACGGACACTCGGAGTTGTATCCCGATCGGTACAACTAGAACATGTGATGAGAACTGGATAGTACGGCTTTGGGATTGCTTTCTCGCGGGGGTCGAGAAAGGATCTCAGGTCGAGGTTGATGATGTTACTGCTACTACTTTTAGTTATGTTCATCTGCTCTCTTCTGATGCTGCAAGATTGTTGAAGACTGATGAAGATGCTAGTCTTCGATAGGACTAGGCTTTCCCCTTCTATTCTGGCATTTCTGCAGCCCAGTCCACATATTCAGCCATTCCTTTGACAATGATGCATACGTAGTGTAGATCCTTGCTTGCTGAGTACTTCGGATGAGTACTCACGTTTGCTTTATTTTCTTTTTTTCCCCCATATTCCATTTGATGCCACCAGACGACGGAGCCCCTGAGCCAGAAGCCCCAGCCGATGACCAGTACTACTACCCGCCTGGCGAGTACTACTACTACGAGGAGCCGTTCGACGACCAGGAGTAGGATCGGAGGGTCCAGGGCAGGAGGCCTACGCCTTTCGATCGTAGTATTTTATTTTACCCCGCCTCTGTGAAGGCCTAATTCTCTCTATGTAATATATCTGTACTCAGATATCTAATGCTTCCGCTGACGCTTGTATGCCATCGAGCTATGTATTCGAGCCCTCGAGGCCCTGGCTTGTAATATTAAGCTTGTATGACTTTATTTATGTTTTAGAGTTGTGTTGTGATATCTTCAAGTGAGTCCTTAGGCTTGATCGTGCGCATTTGCGAGTATGATTAGTGCACGATTAAGCCGGGGTCGTCACAGGTTGGTATCAGAGCCGACTGCCTCTAGGAGTCCCCCTTCCCAATTCCTTGGCCGAAGTTGAGTCTAGAAGTTAAAAACGGTTTTACTAACTTGGCTGTGTGGCTTACGGGCCCACGTCGCCAACTGGGTGGTATTAGGATCTTTTATTCCTCGTCTTTAATCTGGGATTCTAATCTCTCATCTATTCGGGTTTAATAAAATTTACTAACACCGACATTTAGGTTCTCGTTAATTCTATCCACCCGGAGAGCTGGATTCAGTGCGATTTCCCTGTCTTTGATCTGGTTAGTCTGATAATCATTTTCCTTTCCATTGTTTTGTTTAACCTTTCTCTTCGAGTTGTATTATACTCCGAGTTGTCATTCGATGAGACCGGATTCTGCATCAGAGTGCACGCGGAGAGTAGGATCCAGCGAGTTGATGGATCTTCGGTGTTTTCTAAACTCGACTTGAGGTTGGGTTATCACCAGATCCGTGTCCGCGAAGAGGATATTCCGAAGACTGCATTCGTTACTCGTTATGGCTCTTACGAGTACACAGTCATGTCGTTTGGTTTAACAAACGCTCCAGCTACATTCTCCCGCCTAATGAATTACATATTCATGGATTACCTCGACAAATTCGTCGTGGTATATCTGGATGATATTCTGGTTTATTCGAAGAACAAAGAAGAACATGCTGAGCACCTTCGACTAGTTCTGGAGAGACTTCGAGAGCACCAATTATATGCCAAGTACTCTAAGTGCGAATTCTGGCTTTCCGAGGTAACCTACCTTGGACATGTCATCTCCAAGGATGGTATTGCAGTTAACCCAGAGCGAGTTCAGGCTATTCTTGACTGGACCCCTCCGAAGAATGTCAAGCAAGTCAGAAGTTTCCTCGGGCTTGCAAGTTATTGTCGCCGATTCATCGAAAATTTCTCCAAGATTGCCAAGCCCCTGACTAATCTGCTTCACAAAGGCGTTAAGTTTGAGTGGACAGACAAATGTCAGGAAAGCTTCCAGACCCTCAAGGACAAGCTGACTTCTGCTCCAGTCCTTGCTCCTCCAGACTCCCGCAAAGATTTTGTGATCTTCTGCGACGCCTCTCGCCAAGGACTAGGTTGTGTCCTAATGCAAGAGCGAAGAGTTATTGCTTATGCTTCGCGACAACTGCGTCCACATGAAGAGAATTACCCAGTGCATGACCTCGAACTTGCTGCTGTCATTTATGCTTTGAAGCAGTGGCGACATCACCTCCTTGGTAATCGGTGTGAGATTTACACCGATCATCAGAGCTTGAAGTACTTGTTCACTCAACCGGAACTTAATCTTCGTCAGCAGCGTTGGTTGGAAACAATCACCGATTATGACTGTGGAATTTCATACACTCCCGGCAAAGCTAATGTGATGGCTGATGCTTTGAGCCGCAAGTCATACTGTAGCAACCTCATGGTAAAGCAAGCTCAACCCCAGCTATATGAAGAATTGCGCAAGCTGAATCTCTGCATTATTCCGCAAGGTTCTCTTAATAACCTTGTGATACAACCAGATCTTGAGAAGGCTGTCAAGATTGCGCAATCTAAGGATGCTGAAATTGATCTAATGAAGAAAGAGCTTCACCTTCAAAAGTACAGGGATTTCTCGATTGCTGAAGATGGAACCTTGTACTTCCGAGACCGCATTGTAGTACCTCGCTTCGAGCTGATGACTGACAAAGTCATGAAGGAGGCCCATGATACACCGCTATCTATCCATCCGGGTAGTACCAAAATGTATCGAGATCTTCGTCAAAGGTACTGGTGGTCTAGAATGAAACAAGATATTGCTCGTTATGTTGCCGAGTGTGACGTTTGTCGTCGCGTGAAGGCAGAACATCAAAAACCTGCTGGAATTCTGCAACCGCTCCCTATTCCTCTATGGAAGTGGGATAAAGTGCAAATGGACTTCATCACTGGTCTTCCCAAGTCTCAGAAGGGTCACGATGCTATTCTTGTCGTCGTTGACCAACTTTCCAAGGTTGCACACTTTCTGCCAGTTAAGGAGACTATTACTGCTAGTCAGCTAGCAGAGCTATATATCTCCAGAATTGTTTCACTCCATGGTATTCCCAAGGAAATCAGTTCAGACCGTGGCAGTATTTTCACTGGCCATTTCTGGGAAAGTTTCCAGAAAGCAATGGGAACTCATATTACCTGGAGTTCAGCTTATCATCCCCAATCCCAAGGCCAAGTTGAGCGCGTTAATCAAGTGCTTGAAGACATGCTTCGAGCCTGTGTTATATCCTTCGGTAAGAAATGGGAGGAATCTCTTCCGTATGCCGAGTTCTCCTATAACAACAGCTATCAAGCCATCTTAAAAATGGCCCCCTTTGAGGTTCTTTATGGACGTAAATGCCGAACCCCTCTGAATTGGTCAGAAACTGGGGAACGACCTCTTGTTGGACCGGACATTATTCAGCATGCCGAAGAACAAGTCCGAATTGTCCGGGAGAATCTCAAAGCAGCTCAAGACCGTCAGAAGAGTAATTATGATCGCAAGCGATGGGGTGTGATCTATCAACCTGGTGATCAAGCTTATCTTCGTGTCACTCCAATGAAGGGCACCCGTCGTTTCGGAATCAAGGGCAAGCTAGCTCCTCGCTATATTGGTCCTTTCCGCATCGTGGCTAGACGTGGACAGGTGGCATATCAATTGGAGTTGCCACTGCAATTCTCCCATATTCATGATGTCTTCCACGTGCCGCAACTCCGTAAGTGCTTCAAGGAATCCCCGCACCGTGCAGTGGATCATGAGATGCTCGAGCTACAAGATGATCTTTCCTATAAGGAGCATCCGATCCGCATCCTCGACGAAGCTGAGCGTCGTACTCGTCAGAAGACGACCAAGTTCCTAAAAGTGCAATGGTCGAATCACACTGAAGACGAAGCCACTTGGGAACGCGAGGATCATCTCCGAGCAGAATATCCCGAACTCTTTCCTTCTACCTCCTAAATTCTCGGGACGAGAATTTCTTTTAGAGGAGGAGAATTTGTAACACCCCCTGTGTAATAGCCCTTATGATCAACTACTAACCTTGCCAAGTCATATCATTTGCAGTGCCTAATCATAGTGGTTAACCAAAGCAAATCAACTCCATTTTTAAAATCAACTTAAATTCTTAAGTGAAATATAAAGTTGATCAAACACAGTTGGGAAAATGTTCATTAAATGACAAATAATCCAGGAACATTTCCAAAATCAACATCAAAATATTTGGAGTGGGATAATTGACTCAAACAACTTGAAACAGCACCCAAAACAGATTATTCAATCTATTTAAATTGATATCAGATTCAAATGGAATTCAAATTAGTTCAAACCACTTTTTGGTGGGAGCTAATATTGCACTGCAATATTAGGGTCAACTTCCATATTTTTCAAAAGTGCACAACTATCCCAAACATTTCAGAACAGAAGTGAAATAAAAGAAAATGTGACAGAAGCAGAGAAAGTAATAAACGGGACACTGTGCACTGGGCCTTAGTGCACAGTGCCCCGATTAGAGGTCCAAACGGCCCAGCCCATCTCCCCGTCGTCCTCCTCCGTGCGCTGTCGCGCGCTGACGCCGACACGGCGACCGGCCGCCGCGCTGTCGCCCATCCGCGACGCCCCGGCAAGGATAAGAGCGGCCGAGCCCCTGGCTCAAACCCTAACCCCCACAGACCTCTTCCCCCCTCGCGCGCCGTTCCCCCTTTACCCCTCCAGATCCGGCGCCCGAACGCCGCCGTCGCCGCGCGTCGGCACCGCCGTGGCCACCGGCATCCTCGAGCTTCTCCGACAAGCCCAAGCGATTCGCATACGTCCACTCCTTCGTCCCCGCTCACCAGCTGGAGCAGGGAAGGTCGTCCTCACCGTCTTCGGCCACTTCCCCATCTCCGGCCACCGCGTCGAATTCCGGCGTCCTCGACCTCCTCTGCAGCTCCTAAGCATCCACGGGTCTTACGTGACCGCGCGGTGAGCTACTCTCTCCCCTGTTTCTTCCCATGATCCATCTCGCGCGCCATAGCTAGTCGTCCCCGAGGCCGTGCTCTGGTTGCCGCCGGTGAGCTCGGTGCAGCCGACGTGACCCTCGTCATCGCCAACAGAGGTCACTGTTGAGCTCCTGGTGCTCCCAGGAGCCCGGCGAGCTCAAGCCCGAGCCTCCCGTGCCTCCTAACTCCATCTCCCCGATCTCCCGTAGCTCATCTCCGCCGCGGCTCGACGCCGGCGAGATTCCGGCCACCCCCGCCGCTCCGACCATCACGGATGGACGCGGGTTGAAGTGCCCGTTCGAATGAACCAAGGCGCGCGCGAAACGGCTCACCGTAGCGGGATTCCGGCCAACTCCGGCGCGGATCCGCCGCGAGTGTGGTCGCCGGCGTCGCTCCAGCGACGCGGCTGACGTGGCGCTGGTGGGCCCCGCCTCAGAGTCGCTGCCAGTGGGCCCCGGGGGGCCCCGTTGACTGGGTTGACCCAGTCAACTTTGCTGACTGGGCAGCCCCAATCTATGACATGTGGGCCCCCAGTAAATTAAAACTAATTAGAACATTTTAAAAATTAAAAGTTAATTAGATATACTAATTGTCTAACTGACATGTGGGGTCCACCCCCTAATTAACCCTGGTAATTAAATTAATCCACTGATTAGCCTAAACAGAGGCTGACATGTGGGTCCCACTGGACCCACATGTCATATTTGACTTAGTCAGCCGACTGTTGACTTGCTGACATCAGCAGCGCGTCATGCTGACGTCATAATTCATTTTCGGATAAATAAAATAATTCCAGAAATTCAAATAAACTTTAAAAATTAATAACTTTTAAACCGTAGCTCGGATCGAAAAAGTTAAAACATGAAAATTGCTCAGAACAACGAGACGAGTCTGATCGTGCCGTCTGTTTCTCCATCGGAACCCCCTACATAGAAGAACTCGTAACTTCGGACCCGAATCCGGCAGATGAATAGTGCACACACGTCGGATATTAAATCCCAGATTAATTCTAAAAATAACTAAAATGACTTAGATGCATATTTAGGCAACCCTGCACTGCATCATAGCATCACACGCACCGTATTGCATTTGTTTGCATTATGTTTACCTGTTTCTTCCCCCTCTTCTCTCTCGGTAGACCCCGACGTTGACGTAGCTCCCGAGGCAGACGCCGCACAGGAGTACGACTACGTCCCCGACGATACTACTGAAGACCTTGCCCTTGCCCCCGAGCAAACAGGCAAGCACCCCCATTTTGAGCATGCCTATATCGCCTACTCTCTTCTCTCTTATGCTTGCATTAGAACTGTTGTTGCTACTGTTTCCTATATCTGTTGCATAGCCTGTTTATTGTAACCTGCCTTGCTACCTTACTGGTTATCCTAGACTGCTTAGTATAGGCTGGGTAGAGACACGACAGAGACCCCCCCTTGATCCCGACTGCCCTGCTGGACATCAGAAGACCCGACCATCGGGATTGAAGACTAGACCCTGGCACCGCACCTCACTTCCCCTTAGTTGCCGACACTGCTGGGTTACCATCGAGTGCCGAGGGTGATACCTCATCAGCACTTCTGATGTTAACCTTGTAGGTTAGTTACTCGGTCGTGGTAAGCGAGGGTGAATCCTCCTACACCACCCCCGATAACAACGTCGTCGCGCAACTCCTCAAGGTGGACCTCGAGGGTGATTCCTCCTTCGTTCACCTTGATGATAACATCGAGCGGGAATTCCATCGAGGGTGTTTCCTCAGGGTTCCCTTCGGTGTCAGACACACAGTTACCTTGGATATTATGACTTGCACTAAACTATGATACTAAAGACGGGTCCGCCCTAAGGGGTACCCGCGCGAGCTTAACGTGAAGTGATGTGGAGTCGGGTTGACCTGGATGGTGCCCGCGAGATAACTACGAGGCGTGGCTGGGCATTCTTAGCCCTTGCCGCAAGTCCTCGAGACGGGGCGACGGGGTCACATCGATCATGAGTCTCTGCTCGTTTCCGCGCGCTCCTAATCCACTACGGTTTGGATATTTGATCCGAGGGGCCTCTGGCCCGATAGCACTAACCATCACGTGGGCATAGTATGGGCGTTCTGCGTCGTACACATCAGCCGAAGCTTGTTGGACGTCAGTAAGGAGCGGCGCACGCCGAGTTGGACTGGTAACGCAACCGCGCTTGTATAAGGGGTTGCTAGGTCTGCTCTCGGTGGCCCCGTAACGTGCAGGAGTTCCCGGGGCGATGGCCCAAGACCCCTGGGGGCATAGGTTTAGTCCGGCGTGCTGACCTCTCTTATAAGCCTAGGTCGGGTTGCGGCGTGTTGCTTAGCCGAGGCCGGGCATGACCAAGAAAAGTGTGTCCGGCCAGAGTTAAGTGAGCGTGGTGGGTAAGTTGGTGCACCCCTGCAGGGAAGAAACTTCTATCGATAGCCTGTCCTACGGTAACGGACACTCGGAGTTGTATCCCGATCGGTACAACTAGAACTTGATATGAGAACTGGATAGTACGGCTCTGGGATTTCTTTCTCGTAGGGAGTCGAGAAAGGATCTCAGGTCGAGGTTAATGATACTATTACTACTACTTTACTTATGTAATCTGCTCTCTCCTCATGCTGAAAGACTGCTGAAGAATGTTGAAGATGCTAGTCTTCGATAGGACTAGGCTTTCCCCCTCTATTCTGGCATTTCTGCAGCCCAGTCCACATATACAGCCATTCCTTTGACAATGATGCATATGTAGTGTAGATCCTTGCTTGCTGAGTACTTCGGATGAGTACTCACGTTTGCTTTATTTTCTTTTTTCCCCCATATTCCATTTGATGCCACCAGACGACGGAGCCCCTGAGCCAGAAGCCCCAGCCGACGACCAGTACTACTACCCGCCTGGCGAGTACTACTACTACGAGGAGCCGTTCGACGACCAGGAGTAGGATCGGAGGGTCCAGGGCAGGAGGCCTACGCCTTTCGATCGTAGTATTTTATTTTACCCCGCCTCTGTGAAGGCCTAATTCTCTCTATGTAATATATCTGTACCCAGATATCTAATGCTTCCGCTGACGCTTGTATGCCATCGAGCTATGTATTCGAGCCCTCGAGGCCCTGGCTTGTAATATTAAGCTTGTATGACTTTATTTATGTTTTAGAGTTGTGTTGTGATATCTTCAAGTGAGTCCTTAGGCTTGATCGTGCGCATTTGCGTGTATGATTAGTGCACGATTAAGCCGGGGTCGTCACATTAACCTTTTAACCACAATACCGAAGAATAAGTGATCAACAAATTGATCATTTTTTCCAAGAACTACACTTTACTTGACCAACCACCTCTACATCTCATAACTTGTATGACATTCATATCCGAGCTGGACATTCCAGTCTTCTTTTCTTTCTGCCTTTTACTTCTTATAGTTTTACTTCAATATTTCTCTTACTCTCAGAAGAAAGAACAACTTTAAGAGTGGCGTAAGCCCTGAACTTCCCTAGGTGTGTAAGTCTCATTACATCCTTTGGTTTTGTTCTTTCTCTACAAGTTTTCACCGTCAACACATGACTTGCTTTCTTCTAGATCTTTCGCATTTCAGTCTTAAACATAGTTGAGCACTTCACTAGAATTTGCAAACAAAACACTTCTTTAGATATCGCATATATTTTAACCTTTGTTTGTTTCTGAAAACAATTTTCAGTTCCAAGAATATCACATAACTATCCCAAACATTTTGAAGTTCGGGTTTCTTGGAAGCAAGCAGACCGTAATGCAATTCTAGCTTTTGGATCAAAGGACGTGAGTCTCGTCATCTATAGCATCAGCAAGAGAGTATTGTAAACATGCAATAGGATAAAATCCTTCTTGGCACTTTTAGAGGATGATCCTCTCAAACATAAAGTTTCAACCAGATAAATAACAGTCAATCAATTTCAACAACAAAGGTGGAACTGTGAGCCAACATTCTACAACTATAATGCTGGCTACACATAGACATTGTTCATAATTAATTTGCACTAGTTATTAAACTTAATTAATACATAATTGTGCTCCCACTCAAATCAATATCTCTCATAATTGATAGTGAGTGATTCAAGATCCAAGTCTAGTTCTCAGCCATTGACGTGTGCATCACTGATGACGAGAATTTTGACCAGTGGGCAAGCTTTTGGCGATCATATCTCCATATGACTCTTGTTCATCTTTTGATACTTTGTGCTCCGAGCTCAGAACTATTCTGCCAGAACTTCAAGACAACCCAGTGCAATCTGCATGTATGGTCTGACCATCGCCGCCTTACACCCAACAATCCGTTTGTACTCATGTGGACATGACGCACTCCGGATCGTTAAGTGTTATAGATGGTTGCTACACTAGGAAGAGCACCTTTTGACTTGATATTTTAGTGAGAGATCACCCTAATAATTGACTACTGCGCAATCAAAGGGTGCAAACAACAAAGGGATAAACATCTCAGGCAATTCATAATAGCATGATATGGAGATAGCCCTGGGCGTCGGGAGTCCTCCATGATCATTTTCAATCTCCAGTTGAAGCAACGTGACGGCCAATATGTCGTTACCGAGACAACTGTTTCAAAAAAACATTGCCGTGGCGGCAATCTTAGAAAATTTTGCCGTGGCGACCGTTTCAGAAAACGTTGTCGTGGAAACAAAATCTGAAATTTCATTGTGGTACAAAATTATAGCTCCTCGTCCCGCGCCTGGTACACCTTCTCCTCATAGGGGTCCTCCATGTACATCTTGCCACCATCACCTGTAACCTATCTCTACGATGTTTACAATAAGGTGGCAATCCCATGGCTCCAGCCATCATGTCATGACGCGCAGGCCACTTAACATTACAACATATAACCATCTCATACATAAACTCATTATCATGACGAAGGCTATAACACATCATATGCACACCCTGCAAAACCAAGTTAGACGTCCTCTAATCAGTTTTAGCAAAAATTTAGTTACGCGGTTAACCATTTTTAATGATTAAGACTAGCTACCTACGCAAGCACAACAAGGCGATGTTCTTGATGCTAGATTAAGTTTCGGGGTGTATGAAAGAGAGACTTAATTAAAAGTCTCGTCCCCCACACTAAACTTCGTCAATACGCATGACCCCCTAGAAGATCATCCATCTTCGGCACCCTCTTGTGTATGCGATGGTTCACTATTCCCGACTATGATGTAGCCCAAGGAACTGTTAGCAGATCATCGACAGCCAGAGTCGATCGATTGTCAGAACCTTGTAGCAAAACTACATCATTCTGCGATGAAATGAACCGAAGCAACACTCGTGGGAAGCATAGCAAGAACATCAACCCTCACATATCAGATGTGATCTAGATCGCAACCTGCATCTACTCATAAACCTACTCATGATGCCACTGTTGGGGAACATAGTAGAAAACAAAAAAAATCGCCCTACGATCACCCAGGAACAATATGAAGATGCATAACGGGTTGTGATCAACGATCGTTACCGACTCCAGGAGTGCAGCGGAAGTAGACGAGTTGGTGTAGATCGTGCTCGAAGTCTCTCGAACAATGATGACGATCCCGCAAACTGCCCTCGAACGATCCCTCGAACAGAAGACCGAAAGCACAGCCCTCTACTTGGTTGCAAGCGTACGGTCTTCACCAGGCAGCGCTTCACCGTCCAGAGCTAATCGTCGCCGGAGAATTAGAGGGAGGATATTAAAACCACACTGGGATTCTAATTATGAGGATTAGAGGTGGCTAGGGCTAGCTCTAATTAGTCTAGGACCAACTAGAACTAGAACTAGATCAACTAGAAGAGGCACCCAAAACTTGTGTTGACATAGGGTGGAAAACCTCTCGTATATATAGGTTAGAGGGGAGGGAGAGGGCAGCCACCAAGGGGGAAAGAGTCCCCTTTGGTGCGCCAGCCTTGGGAGGAAGTCCAACTCCCTCCCCAAGTAGGATCCCCCCCCCCCCCCCCACAAGGAAAGGGGGGAGGCGCCACTTCCATATGGGCCTAAGTGGCCCATATTTCCTTCCACCTCTTGGCCTTTTAAGGCCCATTGATATTTTAATTAAATATATAATGTTATAAATAATTTTAGACCATTATATATATAATTTAACATCTCCAGAAACATTTTCCACCTATATAGAATTAATCAGTAATACCCGGTATTACCCGATATTCACTGAAACCCTTCCGATGACCCCGAAACGCTTCCGGAACCTCTCGGAACTATTCCGATTAATGAAACAATTCCACAAATATATTCTTATCACTCCCATCCTACTAACACTCAGAAGATCGTGATTACCTTAAGCTTGTGACCCCGTAGGTTTGGTAACCATAGCCATGAACGAAACCCCTTCGTTTAATGACCGATAGCGGAACCGTGGACATCCATATCGGTCCCTATGATTACACGAATGATATTCGAGTTAACCTTTGGTTATCATGTGATGTTCCCTTTGCTTCACGATACTTTACAAAACCCGGTGTGCATCGGTATCCTCCAGAGTCATCACCATGCTCACTATACAGTTGCTCACGTTACCGATTTCGTTCTTCTTTCTCGTTGACGTGTTCCGGCATCCCCGTGACATAGTCACATGTGTCTGGCCAGACGATGATGGATGTCATCACACCAAGAGGGCCCTAAGAATATCTATCCATCGTCGGAGGAGCAAATCCCACTCTCAAGCTATCTGGTCACTTGTCAAACATTTCGGTGAGCTTGAAAGTTGTCGTTATGATCACCTTGTTATAGATGACGTTTGAGCAACCCCAAAGCCCACCGTCCGGTAGGAAGTGACCGAGACACTCTCATGGTCTGAGGAACTAACACACATGCTAACACTCCATGTTATAACAGATGATTTCGGACGATATGATCACATAGTATAACAGACAAGTATTGGGTCGATTCAATATGATCGTTCTTCTAACATCATACCCTCAATGTTGTTTTAGGACTATCGTTACACCTAACGATATCTTAAGATCCGGAAAACATGATCACCAACAACACTTGAGCCGGTCTTAGAGGCGAGACCAGGAACCTATTATTTACCGTTTATTATTCCACACGTGCAGATGAGTTTTCCACTGAATCGCATATTCCAGGATCATAGCAGTTATAGCATGGAATATAAACTCTTAACTATGAATAATGGAAATATAATAATACAATATTATTGCCTCTAGGGCATATTTCCAACACCATCAGCTCGGAGTGAAGTCTTCTGCCAGACTCCAACTCCACCTTCAACATGACTCCAAGGTAGATGATCAGTCCACCCCGCGCCCCGTCGACTTCAAGCCTCTTGTGTACACCATCTTGAATCAACTCTTGCGCCATAGTCTCGTCGAAGCTGCACAAGCCCTCGGACCTGCACCATGTGTTTCCACTCCCTAGAAGTCGACCACCATCAGCATCACTCTCCTATGTCGTCATCACCAAAATCACCGCCGCCTTCCATACCGACCGACATCATGTTGATCCGCCAGCCTGTACAGGCCGCCCGCCTTATATGTCTGACCCAGTCAAAATTATCCGACTGCAACCATGCTCCACCCTGCGTCGTGTCCACACGCACATCTTCGTGCCTTGCTTGACGCCCTGCGTATGCATGATCCTGCCACGACATGCTCTAGACTCTTCCGAGCCCTATATGCGTGTCGCCATCCTCGTTGCGCGTGCCCCATCTTGATCAACTTGGCATTTCGCTACACAATCAAGCAACCCGTCGCACCAACAGATTAAACAACCTCCTTGATGCAACACTTGAAAAGCACACAGCCTTCAGACCAAAAGAAACATTGACGTAACCGCCAATTGGTATTGAATCTCCCATGGATTGCGACTCCACGTCTTTATTCATTGCAGTGTACAACTGCTGCCATCCCGTACGTAAACTGTACGTGTACCAAGCAAAGATCCAATGAAAAAATCCCTGTAGTAGCCTTCACATATGCACACGATCATAGAGATTCAAACTCCACCACGTTTCCATGCATGCTTGTAGCCTCTAGACTGATTTGCCTCTCCTCTCCTTGCTCAGGATGGATAACACCAGTGTTCAATGCGCATCCATGAGTCCAGACGCTTTCCTTTTTTTCCAACAAAACTCGTGTCTCAGCTATGCAGCAAACCATCACGATGATACGTACGTACTTGATAGAATCAATCCCCAATGTCGCATGGGCCTCAAAGCCTTTGTGTCTGCCCGCCTGAGCCACGTGCCAGCTTCAGCCCATCCCGCGCGGGCAGCGCATAGGCCTCCTGACTTGCATGCCTACCTTAATCTAGGAGAATTGGCAATGGCGAGTCAACAAATATTTGGTATGACAACTGGATACCTACGGACGTGATGATGAGGCCATTTGGGCAAAGGACGAACAACCCTCTGTCTAGTTTCCTCTCTTATTGACCATACGACAGCAACATGGAATCTGACCAGACTCGAGGAAATTTCTCTACCGATCGACATTACAGCCATCATCAAAATCCCTCTCTGTACTGCCAATATACCCGACAGCTGGGCTTGGAACTTTGAAAAAAGTGGCTCTTTTTCAGTCAGATCAGCTTACAGGATGATGGTGCATGCCAAAACGAGGATAGGAGATTGGGTTGATGAGAGGGATGGCTCATCTAGTTCTAACAGAGATGAGCATTCATGGACACTCTTGTGGAAGATACAAGTTCCAGGTAAAATCCGCATATTTTTATGGAGGTTAGCCTGTCATTCTATACCAACAGAGGATGTAAGGGCTAACAGAAAAATGTCGAACTCGAGCATTTGCAGCCTTTGTGGAACGGAGGACTCATGACGGCACTCTATGCTTGAGTGCTCGATGGCAAGGTGCGTCTGGGCTCTAACAGATGGAGAACTTGCAGAACACTTGTGCGAGACAACGGAACCTAGTGTGAAATGGTGGCTCTTCTCTATGATTGATACATTGTCGCATACTGCTTTAGCGAAGCTATCGATAACACTTTGGGCAATATGGTGGGCCAGAAGAAAAGCTATCCACGAGGAGATATTCCAGAGTCCTGCTTCAACCCACCAGTTTGTTTGTAGCTTCATAAGGGATCTTGATTATATGGTGGACAAGAGCATAAAATCTCCAAGAATGGGTAATGTTGGGTCCGCGCGACCAAGGGCACCACCTACAGGATTCATGAAAATCCATGTAGATTCCAGTATCGCTAAAAATCAGAATAAGGGAGCTGCAGCAGCCGTTTGTAGAGATGAAGATGGCAATTTCATGGGGAGTTCTTCCTTAGTGATACATGAAATCAGTGATGTTGCAACAATGAAAGCCATTGCCTGTCGCGAAGCCTTCTCGTTAGCTGATGATTTGATGATACAAAACTTTGTGATAGCTTCGGACTCGAAGCAAATTGTGAACGATATTCAGAAGGGAACAAACGGTGCATATGGCAATATCATTGCTGAGATTAAGAATAGGGCTCAAATGTTCACGGAAAGGTTCCACTACTCTCAAACGCGCCCACGCATCTTATCCTGACCATCGATCTGCCATGAGATGCGTGCAACAGTCTGTCACGTTGCAGGTCATTTGCAGATGCATGGGCTATTATGTCAGTCCATTATGGTAACTAGCAAACTTGCCCGTGAGTTACAACGGGAGAGGAGAAAAATAATAATACCTTGCAACATAGCAATTCTAGCATTAGTTGGCAATGGGATGAACCAGGATTGACCGATTCGATGGTGCCATCCGGCAGTAGTGAGGCGCAAGCCAAAGTCTAGAAAAATAGATATCAACCGCAATTTTTTTAGGAGAAAGAGAAAAAAAATCTATTATAGTCCAGTAGCACTAAACAGAGAAGATAAAAAAAGATACAAATTATTTATCTTTGTGTGGGTGTCAAATTGACCGGTGTTGCCTTCTATGAATTGTTGTGACATTTTTAGTTTGGTTTTCCATATCTTAACCTAACAACTCTCCTTATTTTTTTAATGAATCCAGATCCTTTGATCCTACTTTGAAAAGATAACTTATTATTGCTAGCTTTTATGCATTGTCTTTCAAATTTCCTGAGGCCTTGTACCCGACACATGAAGCCTCAACACCACAACATGTGAGCCATTGATGGGCCACAATGCAGAACCAGATGCCCATCAGCCACTTGGGCCCTTGATTGAGAACATGGCAGAACAAGAAGCCCACCAACATCCTGGGCCCCTGATGGACCCGTTGGCAGCACCTGAACCAATTCAGGCACCTGTTGCACCAGTTCTGCCCATCATTGGCCACAGTATGATCATGCTATCATATCAACAGGTGACCCACAATATTGACAATTCTGCAGATCCCATGCATCTTGAGATCCAGGCAAACTCTGCTTTACAGTCCTCTACCCAGAGCAAAATTATTACAGAGACAGTAAGTGTTATTAACAGACAGCAAACTGAAAGTCTAGCTCAGAATAATCCAGCCACCCAGGAAAAATCTATGCCTGCTACTCTACCTGGGGAAATTAATTCAGGTGATCAATCATCATCAGAATTATCTACTCCACCTGGATTCCCCTTTCCAGCATATCTTAGTACAAGCCTTACAATCCAAGCAGATAGCATGCAGATGGACAAACAGATTCAGGACGATGATAAAACTGCAGAGGATGAACTCATTGGAAGGGAGGAAGCAAAGATTTGGAGGAAACATTTTGCTCCAACAACATCCAACAAAGAGATGATACAGGTACCCATTGAATGGGCTAATTTCCTATCTGTGGTTCTTCTATCTCCAGAGAAATTTGATTGGGCC
Source organism: Thinopyrum elongatum (assembly GCA_011799875.1). Taxonomy (NCBI): domain Eukaryota; kingdom Viridiplantae; phylum Streptophyta; class Magnoliopsida; order Poales; family Poaceae; genus Thinopyrum; species Thinopyrum elongatum. Next base: position 377,830,445 of record CM022298.1, on the reverse strand, counting down.
AAAAGAAATTATTACATCTCAAGTCTGGGAAATTATTGCTCAAGGAGCTACTTATTCCATTAAACTTCCATTTGATATTCCACAAGTATGCCCTACTGAGAATTATGTATTGTGTGCTCTATCTCAGCTGGAGAATGACAAGATGGAGCAAGAGATCAACTCCCCTATGCCATCTGCCTCATTTGACTCAATGGTAGCTTCATCTACTTCTGCTCTCCACAAGAACAAGAAGAGGAAAGATAAGGCCCCCCTTGTGGAAACAGAGGTAAGGAGGAGTCACAGGCTGCAACAATTGGCCAAAGGATTTAAGAAAAATATTTGTACTGATAGGAATTGCTTGTCATGTCATGCCGTACCTCCATCCATACCAGCAAAAGTAGTTAAAAACCTTAACACTACTTTTTGCAAGGTCAATGCCAAGGACACCACAGAGGAGCTACTGATGAACAAGAACAAGAAAAGCAAGAGCACAAGCACTGCAAAGGAACCTACCATGAGGACCAGCACCACTGGAAAGGAGAAGAGCAAGGCCTCCAAGGGACAGTGATAGTAGAAGAGATATGATTTGAGTTGTGATAACTTTAATATCCATGTGTCACAGTGTTTTGCTAGACCTTATTATTTGTCACATGTTATGTAATACTGTTATGGTTGCTGGCTGGATGGACAGAACTAGTATTATTATGCTGTTGAACCTCTGTGTGAAAGTTGATGCTATTGATGTTTATGTTTTCAAGAGTTCTGTGAAAGGCATGTTCAGTTTCAAAGGGAAAGGATATGCACTGTTAACCATAATAAGGCAAGAGAATGGACCATCTTGAATTAGAACATCAGAGGGATCAATGATCCTAAGAAATGGACAGCCATTCAGAATAAAATTGAAGAATCACAGTGCACAATCCTTTGTTTACAAGAAACAAAAAGAGAATCTATTGATAGTTCTTACATCAGAAACTTTTGTCCCAGGAGATTAAATAAATTTGAAATATTGCCAGCTGTGGGTGCATCTGGAGGATTACTCATTGCTTGGAATGAACAGATCCTCAAAGGGCAACTTTATCACCACAATGAATATGCTCTATCCATACAATTTACTTCAGCACACACAGGTGAAAATGGATTCTGTCAAATGTTTATGGCCCATGTCAAGATCAGGAAAGGGCGAATTTCATTAACTGGTTCAAGAACTTCCAGATGATAGAGGACACTAATTGGTTGGTGCTTGGAGATTTTAATTATATTAGATATCCCCAGGACAGAAACAGGCTTGGAGGCTCAATCTCAGACATGTTGGCTTTCAATGAAGCTATCAGTCAGCAGGCTCTTATTGAGATCCCCCTTAAAGGTAGGAAGTTTACCTGGAGTAACATGCAAGATGCTCCCCTCCTTGAGAAGCTTGACTTGTGTTTCACTTCAAAATCTTGGACTCTTAGTTATCCTACCACATTTGCCTATCCTTTGGCTAGGAATGCCTCTGACCATGTTCCCATCATGATCAAAATTGGAACAGCTATCCCTAAATCTCAGATTTTCAGGTTTGAAAACCATTGGTTACAACACAGTGATTTCAAGGATCTGGTATCCAGGATTTGGTCACAAGATGTGCACATGTCAGATAGTGCTAGAGTCATTGCAACTAAATTTAAAGACTGAGAAAACAGATTAAACAATGGGCCAGAGACAAATCAGACCTCAAGAAATTAATTGAGCACATAAACTTCATGATTCTCTATTATGACATCCTGGAAGAATTCAGACCTTTAAGCACAGTGGAATTCAATGGTAGAAGCATCATCAAGGAACAGCTGGAAAAAATCCTAGAACACCAAAGATTGTATTGGAAACAGAGAGCAACCATAAGGCAGATTAAAGTGGGGGAGGCTAATACAAAATACTTCCAGGCAAAGGCTACTATCAAATTCAGGCAGAACAACATTGCTATACTAAAGGATGAAAATGGGCATGAACATCAGGAGCATCATGCAAAAGCTGCCATTTTATATAGATCTTTCAAAAATAGAATGGGCTCAGCCTCTGCTACCCATAACCCTCTGCAGCTGCATCTTCACTTAACACCACACAATGATCTATCTATTTTGGAAGCTCCATTTACAAAAGAAGAGATTGATAAGGTGGTTAGACAGATGCTAGCTGATAAAGCACCAGGACCAGATAGTTTTAATGCAGATTTTATTAAGCACTGTTGGGATATCATTGCACAAGATTTTTATAACCTGATTGAAGATTTTCATAAAGGTACAGTCAATCTGCAAAGCGTCAACTACTCCTTCATCACACTGATTCCAAAATCAGACTCAGCCTCTACACCAGCAGAATTTAGGCCCATCTCCCTGCTTAATTGCACCCTGAAGATCATTACTAAATTGCTGGCAAACAGGCTACAGAAGGTGATTCTAGAGTTGATACATAGAAACCAATATGGATTTCTAAATAACAGATGCATTCAAGACTGTCTAGCATGGGCTTATGAATACATCCATCAATGGCAACAGTCCAGGAAGGAGATTGTACTCTTGAAACTTGATTTTGAAAAAGCTTTTGACATGCTCAACCATGACACAATTATAGAAATTTTGGGAGCAAAGGGTTTTGGAGATAAATGGATTGAGTGGATAAAAATGATATATGGCACTGGATTCTCATCAATACTACTTAATGGACTACCAGGAAAACAATTCCAATGTAAGAAAGGAGTAAGAAAAGGTGATCCACTCTCCCCCCTGATTTTTATACTAGTTGCAAACATGCTCCAAACCATGATGAATGAAGCCATGCAAAACTCACTGGTGGATTCTCCACTAATTCATAACTCTTGTCCAGACTACCCAATCATCTAGTATGCAGATGATACTATCCTTGTGGCCAATGTAGATGCTCAACAACTCACCCACATCAAAAACCTTGAAAGTGCGTTATATCGACTAGAGGGGGGGTCAACAGGCGATTTTTATGAATTCGTCACTGCGGAAATACTACTTGAGGAATTTCCTAAGCGATGAACAACTAGCAGCGGAATAAGTACTTAGGTGCATGCATAACAAGACAAGAACATAGTTATCATGATGAAATGAAACATACACAGAGCACAAGTAGCGTGTAACAGGATAGCAGGCAAAAGACAAGATGACTGAAGAAATAGAATTGAGGAAATTGAGAAGTCTTTAGTCAAAGTCTTCAAACAGTAATGATCAATTTCATCAACAAGTAAATGAGGAAATGAAAGGGTTGGGGAAATAGAACCAGTAGCTCGGTGAAGACAATGATTTGGTAGACCAGTTCCAACTGTTGTGACAGTTGTATGTCTGGTTGGAGCGGCTAGGTATTTAAACCAAAGGACACACAGTCCTCACCGTATTCTCCTTGAGCTAAGGTCACACAGACCTCGCCCAATCACTCATGGTAAGTCTTCACAGGTGACTTCCAAACCTTCACAGACTAGGTCACCCGGCGATCCACAATTCCTCTTGGATGCTCTAGACCTTGACGCCTAACCGTTTGGAAGATGCACAGCCTTCAAAGGTACCAAGCATCGATTCCACATAGGAACAATCTCTTCAGTGATGCTCAATCACTTTGGGTTTTAGGTGTTGGGTTTGGGTTTTTCCTCACTGATGATTTTCTCTCAAAGACCTCGGAGGATGGGATGCTCTTAAAGACAAGTGTCAGTTTCTCCCGGAGCAGCCAACCAGCTAGTGGTAGTAGGGGGCGGCTATTTATAGCCGGGGAGTAGCCCGACATGATAAGACATAAATGCCCTTCAATGATATGACCGTTAGGTGGATAAGATATTTGTGACAGCTGGCGCGTAGCACAGCAACGGTCAAAAATTTGAGCTCTCAAATTCCTCAGGGCTATCATGATCCTCACTTGTAGGCAATCCGCACTGGTGAATTCCTAACTCCTCAGTCAGAACAAATTCCTCAGAGAATAGAAGATCTTTGTCTGTGTCACTGAAGAAAATGACTGAACTGTATGAGATTTCCAATGGCTTCACTCGAAAGGATTAGGTATGTGTAGGCTTTGAGATTAGCATCACTTGGAAATGTTTCCTTAGTTTTACCTCGACCCCTTTAACAGTACGGTGTTTCCTATGACTCAAGAAAGAGAAAAATAAAACTACGAAAACAAAAGTCTTCACGCTTCATAATCCTCGCATCAATATCAAAGTCTTCAAGGTCACACCAATTTCCTCATTTTCAAAGTCTTCAAATGAAGACATTCATTTTTAGGGGTCAACTTTCTTCGTAAACATCAAACTCCTCATAGACTTATAGAACATGTGTACACTCACAAACACATTAGTCCCATAACCTATAAGTCTTCAATACACCAAAATCACTAAGGGGCACTAGATGCACTTACAATCTCCCCCTTTTTGATGATTGATGACAAATAGGTTAAGTTTTCAACGGGGATAAAAGATGTGAAGTGTAAATACTGATATTGAGGAATTTGATTGCAAGATATAGAAGAACTCCCCCTGAAGATGTGCACATTGAGGAATTTCTTTAGATTGCAAATGCACATTGTAGAGTAATATCATGGAGATCTCCCCCTATATCTTGTAATTCATACGAGCATTTAACATATCATATGAAGAATTTGAAATGCATGATGAAATATGGTGTCTGACGAAATTCAGCATGCGTGCATTAAGGTACTTGAGGAAATAGGCATGCAGAAAGCAGTTCAAAAGTATCAGACCACCATAGGACTTAAGTTTACAACTCATCAGAGCAAACACCTCAGAAGAGCAAGAGTTGTAACTTAAAGAAAACACAGCCCATATATAAGACCCGCTTGAAGACTAACTCAAATTTCTCCCCATTTGTCATCGAATGACCAAAAGGGACGAAAAATGAGGACTAACGCCCCTGAAGAATATCATCATGAGGTTGATGGAGGAGTGTCGGTGTCAAAACCGGCAGATCTCGGGTAGGGGGTCCCAAGCTGTGTGTCTGAGGATCGATGGTAACAATGGACAATAGGGACACGATGTTTACCCAGGTTCGGGCCCTCTTAATGGAGGTAAAACCCTACGTCCTGCTTGATTGTATTCGATGAGTATAGGGGTTACAAGAGTTGATCTACCTCGAGATCGTAATGGCTAAACCCTAGCTGTCTAGCCTATGATTATTCTGATTGCCTCTACGGACTAAACCCTCCGGTTTATATACACATCGGAGGGGCCTAGGGTTGTACAGAGTCGGTTTACAGAAGAAGGAAATAATGCATCCGGACACCAAACTTGCCGTCCACGCATATAGGAGTCCTACCCGGACACGGGGGATGGTCTTCTGCTTTATCTTCACGACCCATTAGTCCGGCCCATATCGAATAGACCGGATACCCGAGGACCTCCTAATCTAGGACTCCCTCAGTAGCCCCTGAACCAGTCTTCGATGATGATGATTTCGGCACGCGGATTATCTTCGGCATTACAAGGCGGGTTCCTTCCCCCGAAAATTTTAAGTTAGCTCCACGCATAAAGAAATTGTATCCGGCTCTGCATAATCTATACAACCCTTAGCCACGAAGGCAAGATGTCAAAATAGGAACAGTGTCTTTTACTGACAACTTTTTCGGTGAAGCGTCACACTTGACTCTTTATCATTTCGAACCGTTTTCACGCCTCCTGTTTCGCGTTTCGAGGTCTAGCCTTCACTGGCACGTCTTGTCAAAACAGAGATCATGCCCGTCCATTACGGGATTCTCATCAATATGGTTTGGGTAATCCAACCGCACCTTACGCATGATTTCGTTGGGAACAGGCGAGGTTTATGGCTTGAGAAGGGGACGTTTGGTATTTTTACCGTCTATAAGAGGATAAAGATCCCTCCTTTTTCCCCACGCCTTCCTCTAGCTTCTGTCTCCCAATCTCCAAGCTCTGGCGCCCATAGCTCCAATCTCCTCCACCGCTACCACCCACCCCAGCAATGGCCGGGTCCGGCTCCAAGGGCAAGTGGGAGGCCTCCACCGTCACTGAAAAGGACGTCAAGGAGCTCCGGAGCGCGGGCTATTTGTCCGCGGATATCGAGCATAGGATCCCTGACAAAGATCAGGTCATTCCTACTCCGGAGCCCGGTGAGAGGGTCGTCTTCATCCCCCATTTCCTCCGGGGGCTAGGGTTTCCCCTCCACCCCTTCGTCCGGGGTCTTATGTTCTACTACAGGCTAGATTTCCATGATCTAGCCCCAAATTCCTTCCTTCACATATCGGAATTTATCGTCATGTGTGAGGCTCTTCTCCGCATCCCCCCACACTTCGGCCTATGGCTCAAGGTTTTCAATCTGAAGCCGAAGGTGGTCGACGGACAGCATGCGGACTGCGGCGGGGCTATGATGAGCAAGCTCCCCAACGCCATTTCGCCCAAAGGGGCATTCGTGGAGACGGTCAAGGTGTGGCGGCAGGAGTGGTTCTACATCACCGAACCCCGCGACGCCAACTGGGCGGCCAGGCCTGTCTTCAGATCCGGACCCCCCACGAGACTCACCTCATGGGCCGCTAAGGGTCTTGATTGGGGGTCCAAACCGAAGGTGAAGGTGCTCCAAAAATGCATCTCCGACATGTTGGGTGAGAACACTGGTCTCATAAACGTGATTCAAGTGATGCTTTTCCGCCGCATCCTTCCTTGCCAGCTTCGGGCCTCCCCCATGTGGGAGTTCGATCCGGAGAAGCCACGGACCCTGAAGCGCTTCTTCGGCACCACGCACGAAGATATATGGAAGCAGCTCTTCAAGGCTCAGAAAAAGTGGCCGAAGAAGAATGAAGACATCAGGCTCGACATCGAGAACCCAGCCACGGCGGTAAGCATAGTCTTTTCGATGACCTATCCGATCAATATTTCGGATATGATAGAAATAATATTGTATGCTTTCTTTACAGGCCTGGCCGGCAAAGGCGGAGCGGATCAACTGTCCGGCACCGCTGCCTGAGGATCCAGCCATACCCCAGCTAACGGAGATGCTGGTTCCGGCGCCCTATCAGGCGCCGGAGAGGAAGACCAAGAAGAAGAAAGGCAAGGAGGCCAAGGGCGGCCCCCGCCATAAAGGTCCTTCGGAAATAGTGTCTGGAGAGACCGAAGCCCTCTCTTCCCATGAAGGAGATGAGGAAGAAGAGGAGGAGGTGGTGGAGAGCGACTCCCCCCGTAAGGGGAGGAAGAAGAAAAGGGCGGCCTCCGAAGACCCGGAGGAGGAGGCGCCCAAGAGAGGGAAGCTGGCCCTTCCGGACAGTTCAGACTCAGAGACCGAACTAGTCCCCAAGAAGCCACCCAGGGTGAAGCCCTTGGCTGAATCGTAAGTATTCGGAGACTTACTGTTTATCTTCGGTCTACCTGCTTCCATTATATAAGTTATTTTGCTATTTGCCTTTCAGCCCTCCCCGCGAGCTCCCGCAAACCCCATCATCGGAGGGGAACTCTCTGCCACCCGAAATGGCAGAGAGTGACACGTCGACGCGTGCCACCTCGCCTATCGTCATGGAGGACACCGAGGTGTCGTCCCAAAGGACCTCTCTTGGCAGAGGGGGGGCGAACGAAGCCGCCGAGAAAGCACCTGAGGTTAATACCTCGGTCGCCGAAGACCTAGGGGAGGTGACCCCTATGACAACCGACGGTGGGGACCCCCAACAAACCGGGCCCCAGCCAGACACCATTCCGGAGACCAACACGGCTCCGGGATGGGATAAGCAGCCCTCTTCGAAGGAGGGGGGAGGAGCATCAGCTCCATCGGTGACCTCCACTAATCCGGAGGCGCCCAACGCTCTGGAGGAAGCACTGCAGCGCGCTTCCATCATGGCGGAGCACCGCACCCTGATGGGTGCGGTGGTGGAGAAGGTTTAGTCTGCTAAGAGCGGACTGAACGAAGCCTTCACCAGCCTACTGACAGGCTTTGAGGTATGCGACGTAATGTTCTAAAAACTTTTCATATAGAGGAATATACCTGTGTACAGACAGTAGCCCCTAAGGCTCTGTTCGGTTAAAAGAAACCGAACAGAGGATCCATATAGTATTCTGGAGAGTTAACCTGTCGTGTTGTTTATTGTAACAGGCTTCCCTGTTGGCAACAACCGCCCAGGCCGCAGAAGTTTCCGAACTCAATCAGAAGCTTCAGGTGGCCGATGAGGAGATCGACTGCATTAATAAGCAGTTTGATGAGACGCAAGGTATGTGTATAATGTTTAAAAGTTTATTTTGATATCAAGAGTGATATGTATATTTAGAGATTAACTCATGGAATGCTTTGATTATAATCACAGCTGGCACAGCCGAGGTCGAGACCCTCAAAAGCGCCCTTGCCCAGGCCAAAAAGGAGGCGGAGGCAAATAAGGCAGCCGCTGACAAGGCGGCTGCCGTACTGAAGACCGAGCAAGATGCCTGCCGCCAACACGAAGCTCGGGTGGCCAAAGTAGAGCAGGAGCTGAAGGATGCCATCAGCAAATGCGAAGATTTAGAGCAGAAGACTTCGGACCAGTCGACCGAGCTCGCCAAGGCTCTCTATGATGCCAAAGAGGCGCGGATCGAGTCCCGGAGTGCTCGTGAAGAGATCCATCAGGCGAGGCAGATAGCGGCTGGTAAGGCCTTTCTTTTGCAGAGTGTCTTTGGAGGTCAGAGGTATGCTTTGCTGACCCGAGTGTGGAGTTCTCCAGGCGCGTTTGCGGATCTTCCAAAGAGTACCGCTGATGCCGCACAGTACTTCCGAGCCCAGGAGGGGAACTCGACCGAGAAACTGTTCTGGTCGCAATTTGTCGCGCCGGAACACTCGACACCTCTCCTGGGTGACCAACTGAAGCAGCTGTCTGAGCTGCATAGGGTGGTAGGTTTGGCCATGAAGGACTTGATAGTATAGCTCTGGCCGGCCGAGCCAATCCCTAGTAGCTACTTCGGTTTGGTGAAGCGGCTTATCGACACGCGGCCTCGGATTGATGCATTGAAGCGCTCGGCCTGCATAGAGGGTGCCCGGATGGCCTTCGCCCGCGTCAAGATGCAATGGGCAAAGATGAAGGCCACCGAAGTGGCAACCGTAGGCCTGCCCGAAGGCAAAGATCACCGGAAGCCGGAGAGGTACTTCGGTGACGTCCTAGAAGGAGCCCGAGTGATCGAGAGTCAATGCTCTAAGGACGTAATATTTGATTGAGTGTGTTCGGGTTGTACAAACAATGTGACGAACCCATGCTGTTTTATATATCTATGTTTGCGCCTTTTCTTTCAAGCGATTTTTCCTCCTGTGCAGCCATTTATTGTTTTATTTCTGAAAGTTGCCAGTCGTCGGCTTCAGCCCCCATGTAGATGCTACAGGGGTGTTCGGCGTAACGCATGACCACACTTTATCCAATGTCTTGGTCCGTAAAGGAGGTGTCAGCGTGGTGAACCAGGCAATTAGACTATGCGGCTTTATTACTTTCACTTAGCCATAGGAGTTTGACTGTGGGGCTAAGTACTAGCCCCTGGTGCGTGTGCGGCTATCCGAACTATGGTGCCTTTTCCACGCGGCTGGACGAAGACCAGCCCCTCGTATAACACGGAGTAAATCGCTAACGATTTATAGTATAATACTAAGTCGCCGAATCGCCGACCAGCTCGCGCTTATCATGACAGTCAGTTTTCGGCTTTCTCTACTAAGGTACTTGGCCGGATGAACCTGAAATACAATCGCAGTAGTTCTCCCTTTACTACCTTAGTCGAACGAGCGGAACGTAAGGTGGTAAGCACAGGAGCCGGGCAACCCAACTATAGACCAAAGACATGATTCGGAGCCGATGCATCTAATGCAATATCCGGGACACCGAAGAGTACCCTATAGGTGTTCAGACTTTGAAGCATGCAGGACTGAATACAGCCCCCGGTGTTAAGGCCAGACTAAAGCATGTGTGGCAGTCTGAAGTAGGGAGGGCATTCAGATGACAAAAATAAATAAGTGCCAAACAAAAGTGGTGATCAACTGCTTCCTTTATACCCTGATAAGTATGTCGAGCCATATTATTACAGATAATGGCATAAATATCGAGGCTATTTTACATGCCAAAAGTTTTACACAAGGAAAAGGTTTACACAGGGCCTAAAAGTAGTGGTTTGAAGATCCCAATGGTGCCCTGCCGCACGGCTGCGCCGTTTCTCCTTGGAGGGAAGTCCTTTAAGAGGAGGAGGTGATGGTCGTCTGTAAGAAAGAGGGACATGGAAAAGAGCCTCCGTAGATGAGATAGGTTTTTTAATGAACCTATAGTGAGAAAAAAAAGGTTGAGGTCCGAATAGGGTCAAACCGTACTATGGACCTTTTCCGCGGTGTGCCTCCAGCGCTGCCCAAGGTATTTTAAGTGTGTAGTTATGTACGCGCGGTACGTATGCCACGACCTTATGGGGCGGTCGGCGGAGGCTAAACTGCTATTTAAGCTCCGGCTCCACCGGGCTATCGCATTGTAGTGCGGATCTGACTCGCTTAGCAGAGTCATGGGTCTTGATGACTGGTGGGTTATCCAGCTTGATGAGGCCGCCCTGTACTTCGGCTGCTAGAGCCGCAGTATGCTCCTCAGTACGGAGGGAGCGCTCCATATTCCCATTTACTGTGATGATGCCACGAGGTCCAGGCATCTTGAGCTTTAGATAAGCATAGTGCGGGACCGCATTAAAGCGGACGAAGGCCGTTCGTCCGAGCAGTGCATGATAACCACTGCGAAAAGGGACGATGTCGAAGATCAAGTCTTCACTTCGAAAGTTATCTGGAGAGCCGAATACGACTTCCAGTGTTAAGGAGCCCGTGCAGCGGGCCTCCACGCCAGGTATCACTCCTTTAAAGGTAGTGTTGCTAGGTTTGATTCTTGACGGGTCGATACCCATCTTACGGATAGTATCCTGGTAGAGCAAGTTAAGGCTGCTGCCGCCATCCATAAGGACTCTAGGAAGATGATATCCATCAATGATAGGATCGAGTACCAGCGCCGCCGAACCTCCATGACGGATACTGGTTGGGTGGTCCCTGCGATCAAAGGTGATCGGACAAGCCGACTATGGGTTGAATTTTGGGGCAACAGGCTCTATGGCGTAGATGTCCCTTAACGCGCGTTTGCGCTCCCTCTTGGGGATGTGGGTGACGTAGATCATGTTCACCGTTTTTACCTCGGGGGGAAACTATTTCTGTCCCCCGGTGCGTGGTGGGCGAGGCTCATCCTCGTCCTCGCTTGGAGGTTCTTTCCCCTTATGCTCGATGTTTAATTTACCGGCCTGTTTAAAAACCCAGCAGTTTTTGTTGGTGTGGTTGGCAGGTTTGCCAAGGGTGCCATGAATCTGGCAGGGTCGGTCCAGTATCTTGTCCAAGTTGGATGGACCGTCCCGAGTACCTTTGAATGGCTTCTTCCGCTAACCGGGTTTAGAGCCACTGAATCCGGCATTTACCGCCGTATCCTCTGTTTCTTCGTTGTTGTTCCGGTGCTTGTTTTTGTTGCGTCGTGCCCTTCCATTGCCATCCCTATCCTCACAGGTGTCGGGGTCGCTAGTACTGTTGCTTCTACGAGCCAGCCAGCTATCTTCGCCCGCGCAGAAGCGGGTCATGAGTGCAGTAAGAGCTGCCAGAGTCTTTGGCTTTTCCTGACCGAGATGTCGGGCAAGCCATTCGTCACGGACACTGTGCTTAAATGCCGCTAGGGCTTCGGCGTCCGGACAGTCCACGATTTGGTTCTTTTTAATTAATAACCGATTCCAAAGTTTGCGAGCTGACTCTCCAGGTTGCTGGACTATGTGACTCAAGTCATCAGCATCCGGTGGCCGGACATAAGTGCCCTGAAAGTTGTCCCAAAAAGCATCCTCTAAATCTTCCCAACTTCCAATGGAGTTCTCTGGGAGGCTATTCAACCAGTGCCGTGCTGGTCCTTTCAGCTTTAGAGGGAGGTATTTAATGGCGTGGAGATCATCTCCGCGAGCCATGTGAATGTGGAGAAGAAAATCTTCAGTCCATACGGCGGGATCCGTCGTTCCATCGTATTGTTCGATGTTCACGGGTTTAAACCCTTCCGGAAATTGGTGCTGCATTACCTCATCGGTAAAGCACATGGGGTGTGCGGCACCTCTGTACCGGGCGACATCGTGACGGAGTTCGGATGACATCTGTGTCTGGTGTTGACCCCAGACTTGGTTAGGTTTGTCATGACAGGCTTGATGGCCGTCATCTCGTGTGGGGGCATGTCCTCTTGATCCATAGATGGATCTGGTCTGGCCGGCTCTATTGGTCAGGTCCTGACGTAGGTCGTACGTGTAGCGCGGAGCCGCTGCTTCCTTGCCTCTGTTACGAGGGGGCATGGGCTGGTGTTCGGCATAATTGGCCGTTTTATCCCGTCCACGTGGTGGTCGGTCCGGCTGATCAGCATGATTGTATTTTGACAGTATCGGCTCAAAGGCCTCCTCGTCGAATTGTGGCAGGAGCCTGTGCTTAGGATAGCACTTTGTTTGGAGCTCATAGCCATATCCCTCTTCGGCGGCCAGGACCTTAGTCCATCTGTCATTGAGCGTATCCTTTTCGGCTTGAATTTGCTGCTGCTTCCTTTTCAGGCTCTGTACAGTGGCGATCAGCCGTCGCTTGAAGCGTTCTTGTTCGAGGGGTTCCTCTGGGACGATGAAATCTTCATCACCGAAGCTAATATCCTCTTCGGAGACAGGTAAGTAGTTACTATCTTCCGAATCCCCGTGATCGGCAAGTTCGTCGGGGTTGACTTGACCCTCTTCCCTCTCGTCCTGCTCGAACGCAGGCTCAGCGGGGTGGTCGGAGTCTTCGGTGTTGTCCGGAGTGTCATTATCTCCGATGCCGGTATTGCTTTCCCTTGCCCGACACGATCGTGGGCGGCGCCGCTGACGCCGACGCTTTGGTGGTTCGTCGACGGGCTCCTTCTCATCTGTATCTTGAGTGCCATCATCGTCCTTCTTTTCAGGCATGTCCACCATGTATACATCATAAGTAGAAGTGGCCGTCCAATGCCCAGTGATGGGCGGGTTTTGGCCTGGTTCAACTCTGACATCGTCGTCCATACCATCGATGTCTTCGGAGGCGTAGTATAGCATGTCGGTTAAATCCTCGACAGTGGCTATTAAGTGGGTGGTGGGTGGGACACAAAATTCCCTGCTCTCAGCCCCCAGTTCAAGCTGGGCGTAGTTCGGAGGTGATACTTCCGTGATGGCGAGAGATCGCATTAGGTCCAGTGTTTCGTTTAAGAGTGAAAGCTGGACAGGCATCTGAGGATCTGCGGAGCTATGTTCGGTAATAACCACTTGATCGAGCTCGATAGACGCAGACCTCGAGAGTTCGGAGTTGACGTCCAGAGGCGAAGCCGGCTTCCTGATGACGGGGAGAGTCCCATTTGACTCCGGGTCCGCCGATGGCATGGTTGCATCTGGGTCTCCGACTAGAAGCTCCGCAATAGGAGAAAGTCCGGCGGGGTCCACCCCCCGGTTTTCGGACGAAGTGTCCCACTTCGGATCCAGGGCCAGGGCGGGCATGATAGTCGATCCCTGGACGGGATCTGATAGCGGATCCAAATGGCCTTCTTTGTATGGGTGGGGAGCGGCGGCCGAGGCTGTAAACCCCTCGAAGATTAGATCTCCTCGGATATCGGCGATATAGTTCAAACTTCCAAACCTGATCTTGTGACCAGGGGCGTAGCTGTCGACCTGCTCAAGGTGGCCGGTCGAGTTGGCACGTAGCGTGAAGCCACCAAACACAAAGAGTTGACCAGGGAGAAAAGTCTCCCCGGAAACAGCATCGTTATCGACAATGAGGCGAGCCATCGATTCTTCTGTCGACAACACAACAAAACTCTCAATGAAAGCACCAATGTCGGTGTCAAAACTGGCAGATCTCGGGTAGGGGGTCCCAAGCTGTGTGTCTGAGGATCGATGGTAACAATGGACAATAGGGACACGATGTTTACCCAGGTTCGGGCCCTCTTAATGGAGGTAAAACCCTACGTCCTGCTTGATTGTATTCGATGAGTATAGGGGTTACAAGAGTTGATCTACCTCGAGATCATAATGGCTAAACCCTAGCTGTCTAGCCTATGATTATTTTGATTGCCTCTATGGAGTAAACCCTCCGGTTTATATACACACCGGAGGGGCCTAGGGTTGTACAGAGTCGGTTTACAGAAGAAGGAAATAATACATCCGGACACCAAACTTGCCGTCCACGCATATAGGAGTCCTACCCGGACACGGGGGATGGTCTTCTGCTTTATCTTCTTGGCCCATCAATCCGGCCCATATCGAATAGACCGGACACCCGAGGACCCCCTAATCCAGGACTCCCTCAAGGAGCACCAGCGTTGTTGGGGTCGTCCGTTGAGGTAGGGCCTGCCGAAGTGTCGTTGAGGTCTTCAGCTTCATCCGTCTCACGCGATGAAGAATATGAACTTGTGACGAGTTGAGGAACTTTGACCTTCTTGAATTTCTTCGAAGGTGGCTGAGGCCAGTCAAAGTCCTGTTGAAATCCCATCTGCTTGAGATCTTCATCACCGTAAAGGTGAGACAATATGGCCCAAGTGCGATCAAAGATTTCATGAGCATAGTAGTGATTCTTCTTCACAGTGTTTTGCGTGACAGTCATGTTCTGAAGAATTGAGCCAAATTGACGCTTGACCCATTTGTGATTGCGATCACCTTCTGATGAAGACTTAGAAGAAGCTCACGATCGATCATCACGCGTGGGGCAGTGGCTTGAGGAGTTGGCTTTGAGGCTTTTGCGGCAGAGTCTTGCGTTGCAGAGTCAGCATTGGTGGAATAAGATGCTGCTTTGCAAAACTGACCATCCAATGGACGGGTGCCTTCATCAATAACAGCAGCTTTGCCTTTTTCATCAGCTGAAGAAATTGTCCGCTTGAGGACTTCAATGGGAGGCAAGAAGCTGAGGTGATTCTGACAATCTGCCTTGTAGTGAATTGAAGACCTGGTTCTGATGAATTTCATAATCCATGGAGCATAGGGCTTCAACTCAAACGGTGACAGTGCAACATTCGCCAAAGTCCTCATGAAGAAATCATGGTAGTTAATGGAAATACCATGTATAATGTTGAATAGCAGATTCTTCATGATGCCAACAACTTCTTCTTCTTCTTCAGAGTTCTGGCCTTTGATCGGACTGAGGGTTTTGGTCAGAATGCGGTAGATTGTTCTTGGCACATAGAGCAAATCCTTCACTAAGAAGGTGGTTCTCTGAGCTTGGCCTGGATGCAAAGGCTTCATCAGTACTTGCATGAGATGATTTTGAAGTTCAGGTTCTTCATACATGCTCCTTGCGCCTTCAGCAGGAGGACTGACTGGAACGGCATGAAGCAATTCAGAGCCCGAAGCTTTGTAGTGAGTGTTCTCGGTCATCCAATCAAGCACCCAGGAATTAACATCATCCACATTTCCAGTGAGGTGCAGAGTAGCATAGAATTGAAGAATTAGCTCTTCATTCCAATCACAGATGTCAGCACAGAAATTCAGGAGCCCAGCTTCGTGAACAACATTGAGGACTGGTTGAAAGCATGGGATGGACTCCATATCCACATGAGGAATTTGATGGTGCTCAAATACCTTGTCCTTGTCAAATAGAACGGCTGCATAGAAACTCATCTGACTAGCTGTCCAGAACCTCTTGCGCCGAAGTCTTGCTGAGTCATAAGGATTGACATCAGTGAAGAAATGATGTTCATCAAAGAAATCAGCAACCTTGAACTTTGGCCTCTTTGCATGAGGATTTTGTTGCTTGGGCTGAAGATTTGCAGTGGAAGGTTTTACAACCTCTTGAGCCATAGCTTCAAGAACAGCAGACTGAGGAATTTCAGTGGCAGTTTCATCAGCAGCAGTCTGAGTCTCCATTTCTTCAGTTGTTGCACCTGGAATGTCTTCAGGACTGGAAAGAAGAGAAGTTTGACGTCCTTCATATCCCATTTGAATTTCTTTAGTTTGCACAGGGGACTGAGGAATTGGATGCAGAGGTGTCATCAATGGTGAATTGGGATGAATATTTTCCCAATAATCATCATTCAGCACAGGCGTAGTTGAGCCAATGTCCACGTCTTCTTCAATTTCCTCAACGCCTGCCTCTTCAGCTGTGAACTGAGGCATGGGCGATGATACCAGTGGGGTTGAAGGGATATCTTCAACTTCAATTTCTTCAGCCAACTGCTCTGAAGAAGCAGCAGAAAGATTATCTTCATCTGTGTCATCTGGAATGACATATTCCTCACCAAATGGAATGAGCTCCTTTGATGGTACAATCAAGATCGGAACAGCATCAATTGGGTTAGTGAAGGAACTTGTCAAAGTACTCACTTTCTTTGGAGCTGAAGACTCTGCAGTGGTTGATGCTTTCCTCTTCTTCACAGCTGCATTCTCTGCAGCTTTTGTTTTCTTCACTTCTGATGCAGAAGGAAGACTGATTTTCTTCACTGTTGAAGATTTAGCAGGAGGAGCAGATGGAGCTGGTTCAGTTTCTTCAGGCACAACTGATGTAGTTGCCCTGGCATGTTCAGATTCTTCAGGTGCAGCAAATTCTTTAGCTGGCCTATGTTGTTCTTCAGGCGCAACATTGGTGGTTGCCCTGGCATGGTCTTCAGAAGCTAGAATTTCTTCATCAGCCCTGGTACTTTCAGTTTCTTCAATAGACTGAGTAGAAGTATCAGCCTGAGGAATTTGTCGTTGCGATGGTGCTGCAACCTTAGTCTTGAGGTTTTTGGCAAGCTTGACAAACCTGACTTTGGCACCTAGCCAATCGGCATAATATCTGTCAAATTCATCACTAAGACCTTTGATTTCCTTTTGCAGAGTTACAAGTTCTTTAGGAGACATGTTCAGAACGTTGTTCTTCAGAAAACGCTCCTTCTTGTACTGAGCCTTCTTGACTTGTCTGCCCTTTTCAAATTTCCATTTTTCTTCACTTATGAATGCCGTCAACATATGACTTTGACCAGGAGTGAGGTTTAGGTCAGGCAGTGGAGTGTTTGGATCTTTGTGCCAGAGGTCGATGAAATCGAGGATCTTCTTTGGATCCAGCATTAGAGGCATAGAACTGCCTTTGGCTCTAGCGGCCCTTTCTTGTCTGTCCCTGATGATTTCAGCAAGTTCTTCATCATCAGCTTCATCGTCATCAGACGGAACATGGAACGCCACTTTCTTCTTATGAGGACTTGGCCTCGTTCCATGTCCAGCAGTGGCCTTTTTCTTCAGCAGAGTTGGACCAATTGAGGACGGTGGTGGAGCTGAGAACCTGTAGATGCTCTAGAAGCAATTGAAAAGCCTGCAGTCCGTTGACACGTTGCAAGGTGCACTGGTGTTGAGGACTTTGTGGCAGCAGCTGAGGATTTTGTGGCAACAGAGGGGATTGGTACTGCCCTTGAAGAAGTTCCTGAGGACTTTGCCTTGAGGACTTGGACTGTGAAGAACTTGGCTATGAGGGCATTGCTGTTGAGGAACTCGGCTTCACAGCAGATTTCTTCAGCATAGCCCTTTTTGGCTTACTGGCAGAGGCCTTAGCAGCAACAGCTTGAGAATCCTCATTGAATTTCTTCACTGCTTCTTTTCTAATTTTAGCCAATTTGGCTTGGTGCTTGGCCCATTCTTTAGCAAATTCCTCACCACGCCTGATGCTGGTGGGATTAGCAACTTGGCCAGCTGCCAATGGAGGTCTTGGACATGGAGGGTTTACGGCGAATTTCTTCATGTACTTTGGAGTGACATAGCGGTATTCCCTCCATTCCTTAGCCCATCTCCTCTCTATTCTCTGGATGCGCACTTTGCGCTGAGTCTTGGTCTCCTTGCCATGAGTTGCTTCATCAGGTGTGCAATATTCATCATATATTTCTTCAGGTATCTCAAAAGCAGTGTTTGTTTCTGGCCTCTTGCCTCCTTTCTGAGGTCTCTTCCCATCTGCCATTTTCCTCACTTGAGGACTTTGAACTTTGGATGTTTCTGAGGAATAATGCAAATTATCTTCGAGGAACGCTGCAAATGAGTTAAGTTGATGAGAACCTAGTGATTCAGCAGCGGACATTTTGTACCTGTGAACAGAGTATAGGTGTGAAGAATTTGGAGAGGTCATATGCATTCTCAGAAATTTTCAAAAGTATCAAGTTTGAGGAATTTGACCATAGGTGTCTTGAGGAATTTTGCTAAGCGTTCTTGACTTAGGTTCCAGAGTTGTATAGATTTGAAAAATCCACACAATTGAGGAATCTTGAAGAAAAACATAGCTTAGAGAAACAAATCAAGATACAGAAGCATTCGGATGTTTAAGGAGTGGGAAGTTGAAGAATAAAAACCTTTTGAAGATTTTGTAGAAACCATAAGAATCGAAGTAGGGCAGTAAAATTAGATTTTATTTACCCTGGACGAAGAACACGATGAACTAGAAGTGCAGTTGGAGAAGTTCGTCCGTTCAGATCTCCCACGCCCTAACTTGGCGGCGGGAGACACCTACGGCGACGGTGGAGTGAAGATATCCGCAGTCGGCGCGAGTACGACGGTGACGCGGTCGAGGCAGTGAAGCTCTTCCTCACCGGCGACGATGGAGTGTAGCGGCGGCGCTAGGTCTGAGAGCTCGAGCGAGATTGAGGTTGAGCGGAGTGAATGAGGTCTGAGGAAGGGAAGGGGTATTTATAGCCGCGGTGAAAAACTGTTCGTCCGAAGATTTTGGACAAACATGCCCCTGACCCTTACTATCCTATCGACATGTGTCACCCACGTACTGAGAGGTGGAGATCGTGGTGATCGTGGGTCAATATTTTAATCCATTGTGGGATGCAGAACGGTTTGAGCGGCAACAGCCGAAAATTCGAAAGGAACATTTTAAAGTTTCATTCACAAATTCTTCAGCTATCAAGGACACAGTGAAGATTTTGAACAGGTTTCAAATAGAACGCACATGAAGAATTTGTGAACAGACTGGGTTGAGTTTAGCATAGAGGGGGAACGGGTCCGATCACATTCACTTAGATGAAAATCAACTTGAAGAATTAGCAATAAGTGATTGCTGTTGAGGACATTTAAAACTCAAATATATATACATATATATATATATATAGTCAATGAAGAACACCAGTCGAAAAGTTTGAGGACTTTGCAAAGTTGAAGAATTTGCAAAATGAAGAAAAACTCAATTTTGAAGATTTTCAACTTTTTGTTGGTGGCGTGACCCACCGTATAAGAATGATGATTTCAGACACCACGTACAATTATCGTAGGGCTCTGAGAATCAAATTCTTCATTAATTTCTTCACACTTAGAGGGTTAGTCTTCATTGATTGAAGAAAAATGTTACTTCGTGTGTTGCACATCTAAGTCATCAATTTTGCATAAGTGTTAGGATGTGTGTCCTTTGAAAGAACATTCGAAGATTCTAAGATATTTAGCTCACACCGCAACTTGCTAAATCTCTTCTCATCCAAGGGCTTTGTGAAGATATCCGCTAGCTGTTCTTCAGTCTTCACGTGGTCGGCGGAGATGTCGCCCTTCAACACATGATCTCAAAGAAAGTGATGACGAATCTGGATGTGCTTAGTATTCGAGTGTTGAACTGGGTTATGAGCAATCTTGATGGCACTCTTGTTATCGCAGTAGAGTGGCACATTCTTCATATTGATGCCATAGTCCTTGAGGGTTTGCTTCATCCACAGCAATTGAGCACAGCAAGAACCAGCAGCAATGTACTCAGCTTCAGCTGTAGAGAGTGATACACAGTTCTGCTTCTTCGAGGACCAACATACTAAGGATCGTCCGAGGAAATGGCATGTGCCTGATGTTGACTTGCGATCCACTTGATCACCAGCATAGTCAGAGTCAGAATATCCAATGAGATCAAAAGCCGAGCCCTTGGGATACCATAATCCAAGTGTTGGAGTGTGAGCTAGATATCGAAGAATATGTTTCACAACCATATGGTGTGATTCCTTTGGTGTAGCTTGAAAACGGGCACACATGCAAACACTAAGCATAATATCTGGCCTAGATGCACATAGGTACAATAAAGAGCCAATCATGGAGTGGTATACCTTTTGATCGAAGTCTATACCAATTTCATCGGTGCATAGATGGCCATTTGTGGGCATAGGGATTTTGACGCCTTTGCAATCTTGCATGCCGAATTTCCTCAGCACATCCTTGAGGTATTTCTCTTGAGAAATAAAGATGCCATTGCGTTGTTGACGAATTTGAAGACCTAAGAAGAATTTCAATTCTCCCATCATAGACATTTGATATTCTTCACTCATCATATAGGCAAATTCGTCACTGTAACATTGGTTAGTACAGCCAAAGCTAATGTCATCAACATATATTTGGCACACGAATAATTCATCATCATATGTTTTGGTGAAAAGAGTTGGGTCAAGTGAACCGGGTTTGAAGCCTTTCTTCATGAGGAATTCCGTCAGTGTATCATACCACGCCCGAGGGGCCTGCTTGAGGCCATAGAGGGCCTTGTTGAGTCTGAAGACGTTGTCAGGATGCTTAGGATCTTCAAAACCTGGGGGTTGAGCAACATATACTTCTTCCTCAAGCTTACCACTGAGGAATGCACTTTTCACATCCATTTGATATAAGATGATATTATGATGGTTAGCATAAGCAAGCAATATGCGAATAGCCTCAAGTCTAGCAACAGGTGCAAAAGTTTCATCGAAATCAATTCCTTCAACCTGTGTGTAGCCTTGAGCTACAAGGCGAGCCTTGTTCCTCACCACTAGGCCATTTTCATCTTGCTTGTTGCGGTAGATCCATTCGGTGTCGATGATATTGTGCTTGCGTGGATCTGGTCGCTTGACAAGTTCCCACACATTGTTGAGCTCAAATTGATGTAATTCCTCTTGCATAGCTTGAATCCACTCAGGCTCCAGAAATGCCTCATCAACTTTGGTGGGCTCTGTGATAGAGACAAAAGCAAAGTGCCCACAAAAGTTAGACAAATGTGAAGCTTTTGAGCATGTGAGAGGACCTGGTGCGTTGATGTCGTCGATGATTTTCTCAATCTGCACTTCATTTGCAACGCGAGGAAGAGTAGGTTGACAACTTTGATTGGGCTCAGCATTTTCTTTAGAGCCATTTTCTTCAAATGCACCAGCATGATTATCTTCATGATCTGGAATGACTTCTTCAGTAGGTATGACATCCTCAGTAGCCTTGAACTTGATGGATTCCTCGGGAGGCATTTCATCTAGCACAGGAGGTAGGTGCTCTCTTTGCGAGCCGTTAGTTTCATCGAACCGCACATCTATAGTTTCAACAACCTTGTTGTGATAGGTGTTGAAGACCCTGTAGGTGTGCGAGTCCTTTCCGTAACCAAGCATAAAACCTTCATGTGCTTTCGGTGCAAATTTAGAATTGTGATGAGGATCTCTAATCCAACATTTAGCACCGAAGACTTTGAAATAACTCACATTGGGTTTCTTGTCAGTGAGGAATTCATATGAGGTCTTCTTGAAGAATTTGTGAAGATATACCCTATTGATGATGTGGCATGCAATATCAATAGCCTCAGGCCAGAAGCGATGAGGTGTCTTGTATTCATCAAGCATAGTGCGAGCCATCTCAACAAGAGTCCTGTTCTTGCGCTCCACGATGCCATTCTGCTGTGGAGTGTATGGGGCAGATAACTCATGAGTAATACCAAGTTCATCAAGATAGTCATCAAGACCAGTATTCTTGAACTCGGTTCCGTTATAACTCCTAATGTGCTTGATCTTCACACCGAAATTCATCGAAGCCCTTGAGGAAAATCGTCTGAAGACTTCGTGCACTTCAGTTTTGTAAGTAATGATGTGCACTCATGTGTAACGAGAATAATCATCAACAATTACAAAGCCATATAGAGATGCTGCATTGGTTAGTGTGGCATAATGAGTAGGGCCAAAAAGGTCCATGTGAAGCAATTCAAAAGGACGAGTGGTAGTCATGATAGTCTTCGAGGGGTGCTTGGCTCTGGTCATCTTTCCAGCCTCACAAGCCCCACAAAGATGATCTTTGAGGAATTTGACACCCTCAATGCCAATGACGTGCTTCTTATTCACAAGCGTGTGCAAGTTCCTCATGCCAGCATGACCGAGTCGATGATGCCATAGCCAGCCTTCTGAAGCTTTTGCAAGTAGACATGTGGCAGGGTGTGGTCCAGCAGAGAAATCAACAATATACAAGTCTCCTCTCCTAAAGCCTTCAAAGGCTTTGGAATTGTCAGATTCCATGAGCACTAAGCAGCGATATTTGCCAAAAACAACAACCATATCAAGATCACAAAGCATTGAGACAGACATGAGGTTGAATCCGAGGGACTCGACAAGCATGACCTTGTCCATGTGTCGATCCTTTGAGATTGCAACCCTACCTAGACCCAATATCTTGCTTTTGCCTTTGTCAGCGTAGGTGATATGCTTCAGATGCGATGGAGATAAAGGAGAGTCCATCAGTAAGCTCTTGTCACCGGTCATGTGATTTGTACATCCACTGTCGAGGAACCACTCAGTTGCTTTGGGTAAATCATCCTGCAGATGAATTAGTGCTTCTTACAAACTCATATACTTCAGAGTGAAGAATATGACATTAGATTCATCAGACATAAATTCATCAAATAATGCAACACATATATATATAGCAGTATGAGGACATGAGAAATGAGTGAATCATTTCTTCATGATTTGCTTGCGTCCTTTCAAGCATTCTCAGGTCTCCAGCAAATTCTTCAGATGATTAAGTTCATCTGGAGACCTGACCCTGCATAAGAGATTAGTTATTTTTCTTCACCACCCACATCTGGAGGGGTGGCAAAGAGTCCATCATTCTGCGAGCTCCATAAGAGAACAGTGGCATTGAAGCCAGTGCACTTCGTTTCGCATAAGCAGGGTTAGAGTAAGCATATGAGTAAGCAGAGAAATTCTTCGAGGATTTATGAACATAATGATTTGAAGAATAATGCACATATTCATGACCCTTAGATTTTCCCTGCGAAACAGAAGCATTAGCACAATGATCCACATATGAGGAATTTGATCCATATGAGGACTTGGATCCATATGAGGAATTTGATCCGCATGAGGATTTTGATCCATATGAAGAATTTGATCTGGGGTTCATATTCTTCACAGGTGGTGTCATGAGGACATTCACCTGAAGACTTTCAAGGCACCTTTTGGGAACCCAGATTTTCTTCATAGGAGGACCGTTCCTGCAGTTAGTTCCAACATATCTAGCAAATACTTCACCATTCTAATTTTTGAACAGCTTATAGTTGGAGTCAAATGACTCATCATATGAATATGAAGATTCACATGTAAAGCCAGATAAAGTGGATGGATCTACGGGAGGCCCTTTCGCAGCAACCCATGAGGTTTTGGGATACTGCTCAGGTTTCCAATAGGTTCCATCTGCATTGAGTTTCCTCTCAAATGCAATACCCTCTTTCCTAGGGTTCCTGTTAAGGATCTGCTTCTTAAGCACATCACAAAGAGCCTGATGCCCTTTGAGGCTTTTATACATGTCTGTCACATACAATTCCTTCAACCCTGCATTGTCAGTGATACTTGTGGTATCCTCAAATGAGGAATTTGTGACCGCAGAAATAGTTGAAGAATTTGCAGCAATAGAAGCATTTGAACTTTCAGGTGAGGAATTAGCAGATTCTCGTTCAATGCATTTCAAACATGGTGGAATAAATTCTTCCTGAGCGGAACTGATCTGTTGAGCAAGCAATGAATCATTTTCCTTCTGAAGGTCTTCATGACTCACTCTTAGCTTCTCAAGATCTTGCTTTCTCTGAAGAAATTCATAAGAAAGCTTCTCATGATCGGCTAAGAGTGTTTCATGATGACCTTGAAGATTATCAAACTTAGATTGTAGTCGTTGTAGATTATCAGTCAGAATTTGAGTTTGATTCATTTCCTCTCCCAACAGGTCATCGCTTTTGTCTAGCTGATTTTGAACCTTTTCCAAAGCCTTTTGTTGTTTTATGGCAATATTAGCAAGTTTTGAATAGCTAGGTTTGAGATCATCATCAGATTCATCCTCACTTGATTCAGAGGAGGGATATTTGAGTACCTTGGCACCTTTTGCCATGAAGCAATAGGTGGGAGCATAGTCATCGTTGTCGTCATCAGCAGTGTTGGGGAAGCCATTTTCCTCAGTGTTGAGGATGGACTTGCTGACGAAGGCAGTAGCGAGAGCTAGGCTCGCCACACCAGAGTCTGACTCCTCAGATGCCTCCTCTTCCTCATTTTCCTCAAATTCAGCTTCAGAGTCCATTTCCTTGCCAATGAATGCCCGAGCCTTTTTGGAACTGCTCTTCTTGTGAGATGAAGTCTTTGAAGATTTTGACGATGAGGACTTTGAAGATTTCTTCTTTTTCTTTGAGTCGTCTGAACTATCATCCTTGTATTTCTTCTTTGATTCCTTCGCCCACTGAGGACAATCAGTCATGTAGTGACCAGGTTTCTTGCATTTGTGGCAAGTCCTCTTCTTATAATCGTGGGATGAGGAATCTGATCTCATATCATCACCTCTTGAAGATTTTCCAAAGCGACCACGCCTTGAAAACTTCTGGAATTTCTTCATGAGCATTGCTAGCTCCTGGCTTAGTTCTTCAGGGTCACCAAGGCTGCTATCAGAATCTTCCCCTTAAGATGAGGAAACTGCCTTGGCCTTCTAAGCACGTGATCTTCCATAGCTTGGCCCGTAGAGATCTCTCTTCTCAGCTTGTTGAAATTCATGAGTGTTCATTCTCTCAATGATATCAGCAGGATCTAGTGACTTGTAGTCTCCACGTTCTTGAATCATCAGTGCCAGTGTATCGAATGAAGAATCAAGTTACCTCAGCAATTTCTTCACCACCTCATGGCTGGTGATCTTAGTGGCACCAAGCGCTTGAAGCTCATTTGAGATGTCAGTGAGGCGATCAAAGGTTTGCTGGACATTTTCATTGTCGAGTCTTTTGAAGTGGTTGAAGAGATTGCGAAGAACATCAACTCGAGAATCATGTTGAGTCGAGATTCCTTCGTTGACCTTGGACAGCCTATCCCACATAAGCTTTGCAGACTCTAAAGCACTCACTCTGTCGTACTGTCCTTTGCTCAAATGGCCACATATGATATTCTTTGCTTGAGAGTCGAGTTGCTTGAATCTCTTCACATCAGCAGCGTTCATGGAAGGAGTGACAGAGAGAACGCCATTTTGCACAACGTACCAGAGATCGTTGTCAATTGCCTCAAGATGCATGCGCATCTTATTCTTCCAGTAGGGGTAGTCCGTCCCATCGAAGATAGGACACCCAGCCGAGACCTTGATCATGCCTGTAGTCGAAATAACTAAAACTCCAGGTGGTTAAACCAAAATCACACAGAACAAGGGAGTACCTTGATCTGATACCAATTGAAAGTGCATTATATCGACTAGAGGGGGGTGAATAGGCAATTTTTATGAATTCGTCACCGAGGAAACACTACTTGAGGAATTTCCTAAGCGATGAACAACTAGCAGCGGAATAAGTACTCAGGTGCATGCATAACAAGACAAGAACATAGTTATCATGATGAAATGAAACATACACAGAGCACAAGTAGCATGTAACAGGATAAGCAAGCAAAAGACAAGATGACTGAAGAAATAGAATTGAGGAAATTGAGAAAGTCTTTAGTCAAAGTATTCAAACAGTAACAATCAATTTCATCAACAAGTAAATGAGGAAATGAAAGGGTTGAGGAAATAGAACTAGTAGCTCGGTGAAGACAATGATTTGGTAGACCAGTTCCAACTGTTGTGATAGTTGTATGTCTGGTTGGAGCGGCTAGGTATTTAAACCAAAGGACACACAGTCCTCACCGTATTCTCCTTGAGCTAAGGCCACACAGACCTCGCCCAATCACTCATGGTAAGTCTTCATAGGTGACTTCCAAACCTTCACAGACTAGGTCACCCGGCGATCCACAATTCCTCTTGGATCCTCTAGACCTTGACGCCCAACCGTCTGGAAGATGCACAGTCTTCAAAGGTAACAAGCGTCAGTTCCACACAGGAACAATCTCTTCAGTGATGCTCAATCACTTTGGGTTTTAGGTGTTGGGTTTGGGTTTTTCCTCACTAATGATTTTCTCTCAAAGACCTCGAAGGATGGGATGCTCTTAATGACAAGTGTCAGTTTCTCTCAGAGCAGCCAACCAGCTAGTGGTTGTAGGGGGCGGCTATTTATAGCCGGGGAGCAGCCCGACATGATAAGACATAAATGCCCTTCAATGATATGACCGTTAGGTGGATAAGATATTTGGGACAGCTGGCGCGTAGCACAGGAATGGTCGGAAAATTGAGCTCTCAAATTCCTCAGGGCTATCATGATCCTCACTTGTAGGCAATCCGCACTGGCGAATTCCTAACTCCTCAGTCAGAACAAATTCCTCAGAGAACAGAAGATCTTCATCTCTGTCACTGAAGAAAATGACTGAACTGTATGGAATTTCCAATGGCTTCACTCGAAAGGATTGGGTATGTGTAGGCTTTGAGATGAGCATCACTTGGAAATGTTTCCTTAGTTTTACCTCGACCCCCTTTAACAGTACGGTGTTTCCTATGACTCAAGAAAGAGAAAAAAGAAACTACGAAAACAAAAGTCTTCACGCTTTATAATCCTCGCATCAATATCAAAGTCTTCAAGGTCACACCAATTTCCTCATTTTCAAAGTCTTCAAGAAAACCAAAGTCTTCAAATGAAGACATTCATTTTTAGGGGTCGACTTTCTTCGTAAACATCAAACTCCTCATAGACTTATAGAACATGTGTACACTCACAAACACATTAGTCCCTTAACCTATAAGTCTTCAATACACCAAAATCACTAAGGGGCACTAGATGCACTTACAAACCTGTTGCTTCACTTTGCTTCCTACACAGGACTCAAAGTCAATTATTCCAAATCCACCATTATATCAATCAACACTCCCACAGAAAAAATGATTGTGCTATCTGACCTTTTGGGTTGTAAGATTGGATCTTTGCCACACACATATCTTGGCCTCCCCCTCAGTACATCCAAGCCCAATGTTGTGGATTATGTGCCTATGATGAAAAGGATTGAGAATAGACTTCTTAGTTGCTCCACACTTCTATCCACTGGTGATAAGCTCACCTTGATCAAATCTGTATTCACCAGCATGCCCACATTCTTCATGTGCACCTTATCCCTGCCCAAAACTGTGGTGAAACAAATTAACATGTATCTAAAGCACTGCTTCTGGAGAAAGTATGGGACAGTTGAACAAGGACCAGCACTTATATATTAGGAAAAAGTCTGCAAACCTAAGGAAGATGGTGGTCTAGGGGTACTGGATATTACTACCCACAACCAAGCTCTTCTGATGAAATTTCTCCATAAATTCCTAAATAAAGAAGACATTCCATGGGTCAACATCATATGGGAAAAGTACTACCAAACAAATCCTCCTGGTGAAAGAAATGTGGGTTCATTCTGGTGGAAATCTGTTACCAAATTGCTACCATGTTACAAACAGCATGTTATATGCAAGGCAGGAGTAGGGGATACAACTATGTTCTTGACTGACAACTGGACTGGCACACCTCTTTCAGTTTCATTCCCAGAGTTACACTCATTTGCCATCAATGGGAACATTACTCTGGCCAAGATCATGGAACAGCCTGACACTAGTCAACACCTCCATAGGCCACTCACTCTACAAGCCTATCAGCAATACAATGCACTCCAAGAACTGCTTGAGGGTAGAATGATCAGTGATGAACAAGACAAGTGGCACTATTCATGGAGCAATAACATATACTCACCTATGAAGATGTACAGAGCTCTCAAGAAGACAAATATTTCACATAACATCTTCAAACACCTCTGGAACACTTCATGCAGGCTTAGACACAAGATCTTCTTCTGGATGCTATATCATGACAGATTAAATACCAGAAACCTGCTACACCGCAAGAATATGCACTTGGAAGACTACAATTGTGTGCTCTATGCTGACAAGACTGAAGAAACATCACTTCACCTCTTCTGGGACTGCCCATTTGCAATCATTTGCTGGAACTATCTCATACAAGATTAAAAAAAGAGGTATTTCATCTCATGATGAAATCTCCTTATCCCTACTCTCATTACCAATAAGTATAGCACTGGACATCATCATCATGAGCTGCTAGAGTATATGGTCAGTTAGAAACAATAAGATCTTTAGATCAGTAGCCCCACATTTCAATACTTGGAAGTTTTACCTCAAAGAGGGATTATGGGCTTCAGAATTGAGAGCAAAACCAAGCAAAGCTGAGAATATTAGGAACTGGGTAGCACAGGTTCTGGATCCGGATTAGGTTTCTTATGTGTATCATGTTACCTAAAACCGACATTGGTTAACTGTAACTTCATTATGTACTTTTTACTTTTTATTTTATTAATGAAAATATCATAGAACGATTGTTCTACGATTCTGGCTCAAAAAAAAGACACTAAAT
Organism: Thinopyrum elongatum; assembly: GCA_011799875.1. NCBI lineage: Eukaryota > Viridiplantae > Streptophyta > Magnoliopsida > Poales > Poaceae > Thinopyrum > Thinopyrum elongatum. Next base: position 377,801,967 of record CM022298.1, on the reverse strand, counting down.
GGAGAAGATAAAAGAAGATATCTTAACCAGACAACTCTCCTTTTTTTGATGAATCGAGATCCTTCGAGCCGACTTTGAAAAAAATTACATAATATTGCTAGCTTTTTACACACTATCTTTCAAATTTCCCGAGGACCCCAGTACATGGCATGCCATGTATGATCACGCACCGCCTTCCATTCGCATCCTTCGAGCCGACTTTGAAAAAAATACATAATATTGCTAGCTTTTTACACACTGTCTTTCAAATTTCCTGAGGACCCCAGTACGTGGCATGCCATGTATGATCACGCACCACCTTCCATTTGCATCCTTCGAGCCGACTTTGAAAAAAATACATAATATTGCCAGCTTTTTACACACTGTCTTTCAAATTTCCTGAGGACCCAGTACATGGCATGCCATGTATGATCACGCACCGCCTTCCATTCGCAAGGCCACATACAACGTGCAAAGCATCTCCCACCATGCTTGTCAGGATCCCTTTTAATTAGCTCACAGCAGACAACAGTGTTGAGCGCATATAAATTGGTGAGGATTAATTTAAAGGAGCCATGAGCGACTATTCATCACAAAATATCCAATACTGCAGGCTGGAAACTATTTTTTTATGCTTATTTGTGTGTGCACGCTGCTATGGAACTGGCCCAGCAGCCGGAGCGCAGGCCCAAGCCCAATCTCGTGTAGTTACCCGTCCCAGACAATATAAATAGAGTACAACTTGCCCCTTTTCACAAGATAAGCTGTCTTGGATGGTCAGTGCGTTGCTTCACGTACCTATTGGTCTTGTGTTCGAATCCCTGTGCCCACCATCGGCAAACTATTTTTTTATTACTCGTCTTTGGTGGGGCATCAAATAGGAGGCCCAGGCAGGCTACCTACTGCTGGTTGGGGCACATCGGTAGCAGGCTTCGCTGGGTCACAATCAGAGGCCCACCAGAACATAGTGGAGGGGGTTCTTTGTAAAAACGCCGTGACGGTGAACCGGACGAAAGCAATGCATGCTTTATTAGTAGGTAAAGATAAAGATTTAGTAAGACAAAAAAGGGTTCTTCTTTTACTTGGCAAAGCATTATGGCGGGAGTTGATTCTCTCAAAAATGGTTATATTTGGAGAGTTGGAAATGGACTAAATATTGATATTTGGAAAGATGCATGGATCCCGAACTGTGCAAATAGGAAAAGTATTACTCCTAGAAGAGGGCACCTGCTATGAAAAGTTGCTGACCTTATCAATCCGGTCACCAATTTTTGGGATGAAGATTTAGTAAGACAAACATTGTGGCCAGTTGATGCTTAAAGGGTGCTAGCGATCCCCCTCTCTATGCATAATATGACGGATTTCATTGCTTGGAACTACACAAAGAATGGGTGTTTCACAGTTCTGTCAGCTTACTTAGAGGAATGGACCAAACAACATGGGAGGAAATTGAACTACACAAATGGCATGGGGAAAACAAATGCCAATCCTATTTGGAGAAAGGTTTGGAATTTATCTTGTCCAGCAAAGGTGAAGATTTTCATATGGCGTACCTTGCACGGAACACTCACATGTCGTGTTACACTTGCTAATAGACATATGAATGTTTCTCCCATCTGCCCATCATGTTCGAATGGACCAGAAGATACAAAACACATGTTGTCTCTATGTCAGAAGGTGAAAGAAGTTTGGAGAAAGCTGGGATTGCATGAGGCCATCAGTAAAGCTTGTGTTATCGATCGTGCAGGAGAGGCAGTTCTTGAGTTTTTTACTTCTTATGCCAGAGGAAGAGCTATCTACAGTAGACACCCAGAATGCACATGAATTGATTGCTATAACAGCCTGGTATTTATGGTGGAATAGACGGACGCTAGTTCATCAGGGAAAGTCCCAAGATGCATACCAAACCTCGATGGGAGCCCGTGCTATAGCGGCAAATTATGTTAAAGCTCATTCCTCGAGGGCAACAATTAGAATAGGGGATGGGAAAGACCTCCAATGGGTTTTGTGAAATTGAATGTCGATGCTTATTTTGATCAGGACATGCCTAGAGGTACAGCAGGGGTTGTCCTTAGAGATGACAAAGGAAGGTTCATTATTGGCGGGAACTGGAGGATGGATTGGTGTGTAGATGTCTTAACAGCAGAAGCGTTGGCTCTAAGATTTGGCTTATCACTTGCACAGAAGGCGGGATGTAATCATCTTGTTGCTAATTCCGAGAATATGGAAGTAGTTGACACAATGAAGAATGGAGGACATTCAGCGGGAGTGGCTGCAGCAGTTTTTGATGATTGTTATTTTATGGCGTGCGATTTTCCGCCTATTAGTTTTGAGCATTGTAATAGGGAAGCAAATAAAATTGCTCATGAACTTACTAGATTAGCTAAATTTTCTGTGACTAAAGATTGTTTTGAGGAATCTATGAATCATATTGTAACTTTTCTTATTAATGATGTAACTGTTATTTCCAATGAATAAAGGCGATGTTTTGTTTCAAAAAAAAGATAAAGATTTAGTATTTCCTGTCTTACGTTGCAGCGTTGGGTCCTGCGGTAGGCGGTGCTGTCGGTGCCCACAGACCAACCACTATTGTAGCTGCCCCACCTTATCACTTTTCAGTCAAAGCACCAGGCCCTTGTCTGTAATGTCTAATGAGTTTTTGTTTTGCAACCAAGCGAAGCAAAGGGAACATCTACTGTCAAAAAAAACAAAGGAACACTGGTGGCACCCTTGGTAATCACGCCTCACGGACAGATTTATTTTCATGCGTCCCAAACAATAAGTGCCTACTCATTATTTGTCGCTCACCATAAAAAGAAAGGAAGAAAGGAAGAAATAAATCTCACCGCTCAAATTGTTTATGACTCACGGGCGGACACGTTTGTTGTCTTGTCATAAGGTGGGAATCTGTCCCTCATGAACAGTGGCCTAGGAGTCGCATCAGGTTTTAAAATTTGGCATTGTTCATACTGTTCAATTCAGTTGTAAAGTAGACCAGCACCACAGAGCTCAGTTCAGATCTCAAGGATGAGCACCATCGAATCAACGGTCAGGATAAGGTGTGTCCACACACTCGAGAGTAGTAAAACCGGTCTCAACGTTCAACTGTAGTTTTACTTTTGAAGGCCGAGTTGCGAATAGCGACGCCGATAGGTTAGCCAAGTTTTCCAATTCTCTTGATCAGGGGAGACACATGTGGATGATCCAACCCCATGATCCGTTTGTAATACCACTTCTAGTGGACTATGAGCAATAAAACTTGTTTATACCCCTACAAAAAAGACTCGCACGCCTGCCTGGTTTCCTACCTGCACACGCAACCGCTGCCTTTGATCGATCCATTCGATCTACTTGTGTTGCACGCCTTCCGTATCGGGCGCGTGGTGTTGGGAAACTGATGCAGAGCATCCTATGATCATCCCCATGTTCACTACGACTTCTCCCCAAGCCCCAAGTGCCCACATGTGGAGACCTCGAGTATATGCCATTGGACCTAAGGTGAACTCGCTCCTTTCCGAATCCTCCCTTTCCGCATGTAAGACATGGATGCTACTTCAAGCGCGGACCTTGTGCATACTCAGGTACACCCAAGTAGACCATGGAGAGCCCAAGGACCAAGGCCAAGTTTGCGCGGGAGCGAAGGAAGGAGAAGGAAGAAGAGCCAGCTGCTACAGCGGCAGGACATCAGGCCCCAGCCCGGACATCCGGCCCGACCCCCGGAAATCGGGCCCCTTCCTATCCAGAGAGCTCCGGAAGCGACCCTGATAGCCCGGACATCCGGCCCCATGCCCCGGACATCTGGCTCCTCCTGAAGCGCCGGACATCCGGCCTCCCTGCCCGGACATCCGGCCCCCCTCTATCCAGAGAACAACCGAATGGCGCCAGGCCAGCCCGGACATCCGGCCCGACAGCCCGGACATCCGGCGTCTCGGGAAGGCCCGGACATCCGGCCCGACGCCCGGACATCCGGCCCCTCCTGCGTGCGTGCAGTGCATCTGGGCCGAAGCCCATGTACCCCTTCGCCCCTTAGACTATATATACTCCCCTACCTCCTCCTAGTTAGGGTTAGCAATGGTTTAGCTCATTATAGAGATAGAGCTTTGCTCATCCTTGTGGTTCTTCTCGATCAAGAGACCGCGGCCTCTTCGGAGAAGATCCACGCTTGGATTCAAGACCCCTCATGGGAAGATCCCTCACGGATTCAAGGCCTCCTCACGGAGATGAACTAGTTACTGTTTGTATCGTCCTTTGTTGGATTTGGATCGTGTATCTCTTTGTGTTTCAAGGATCTAGCACATGTGTAATCGAATCTTGTTGGTTTGAGTGATTCTCTCATGTTTTCCCTCGTGATTCCCCCTCGTGTTCTTCGTGTTCTTCGTAGGATCCGCTCCAATCATGAAAGATCGGGCATCTAGGGTTCTACCCTACATCATCTTGGTATCATGAGCTTTGGTTGATCACGATTTTGGAGCCCCTACCCTTTGTTTTCTAGCCTAATTTTGTTGTATTCTTCCCCAATTTCGAAAATCCCCACAAAAATAGCCCCAAATTTTTTGTGATTTGTTGGTGTGATGATGTTTTGTTGATTGTGATCCATGGATATGCTTGGTTTCAAGTGGATCTAACTTTCCCCCATCTTTCTCCCCATTTCCATCCACGAAATCTCTCGAATTTTGCCCCCAAAATCACCAATTTCCGCCCCCAAAATCGAGTTCCTCGAGTTCATCCTCGGATTTGGAGCCCGGACATCTGGCCCCCCGGACATCTGGCCCATAGGCCCGGACATCCGTCTCCTGGAGCGCAATTCGCGCGCGGTTCTGGACATCAGGTCCCGGATTTCCGGCACAAGCCCCGGATGTCCGGCCCCTGTAACTTCAGCCTTTCCCGTTTCACCGTTTTGTCCATGACTAATTCATCCGGAGTCGGATTTTGACGTTCTTTAGCTCGTTTTGAAGCTATTGACATCCCCCATTCCACAAAAATACTACCACCTTCATTTGACTTCATCAAATTTTTGGAACTTTGGCATATTTGCCTAGGGCTTCCACCATATCATCCGCATAACCACCACCGACTTTCGCAACCTAACCCATTTTATCCCCCATCGCATTTGTGGTTGTTTGAGTTGTGATTCGAGTCTCCTAAGGTGTTTCGGCTACTTAGGGACGGTTGCTTCTTCATCAACCACCACCATAACTACCGCATAGGCTTGACCACCATACACTTCCGCCACCCCAACTTAACCCAATTTTGTTTGAGTTGTGGCTTGTGTCTCCTAAGGTGTTTCGGCTACTTAGGGACCGTGACTTCAACTCCGATAACGTGTATAGCCCCATCATACCCGTCCACCAACATAACCCATTTTGACCGGGTTTCCACCAATACTTCCGCAATCACCACCGCATTCCCGCTATCATATTTTAACATTTGCCTTGGGAGATTTTGAGTTCGCGGTTTTTCCGTTTCCTAGGGTGTTTTGGCTAACTAGGAACGGTTCGACATCAAGAACACCGCCACTCATCATCGCCACGGACGGTAACCTTGACGACACCATTGTATATTCCCCTTGCCATTGTATTGTTAACCCCTAGCCCATTTTGCGTCACTTGCCTATCGAGACTAGCCATTGAGTATTGCCGGCAACATTACTTGTGCACATTAGTGATCATCGATATACACCTTCCATTGCATTCATGCCATATCATATTGGTATCATCTTGGTATCATCATATCATCTCTTGTGTCACAAGTTTGTTCCCGCATATACACAATTGCTATCTTGGTTTGTGCATTTCGCAAAGTGGCCATACAAAAAAAAGAGAATAAAGCTTTTAAGCAAAAGAGAAAGAGCAAAGAAGCTTGTAAGCAATAGCCATAGCATCATACCACATTGCATATAAGATCATCTTGGATCATCTTGAGAGTAACACCGGGAACCATACATACATAGTATACTTGGGATAGCAGTCGTTGCATTTTTGTCTCCTATAGGTTGTGCACAAGTGTCGTATCCGCCTATTGAGCAATCATGCTAGCGTCTCTCTAGAGTTGTGCAACAAGAGCATTTTCCGTGGATTCCACATTTTGAGCTCATTCCTTGGTTGCACGACCCCATTTATCTATCCGTGTGTGTGTTTCCGTGTGCCATTATTTGCTATTGGTCTACTTGTTTCACTTGCGAATTTGTGAATCTCTTTCAACATTATTGACTCTTGCTAACATTTTGCATCAAATTTTTGTGCCACTATCCTCACCAAGCTACTCCATAAGCCTTACTTGTGTAGGTGTGAGAAATTGACGAGATCGGTACCAATTGTGCTATTTCCTTGTTACATCATTGAGTGATCATTGATCCATTTTCAACATTGGATAAGGTACATTTGGTCTAGTTCCTCTCTTTCTCCCACTCATATTTGCTCGAGTCTTGTCATGGATAGGCAAGGCATTTCATCTCCGGTCTTTGACAACAATGACGGCGCGAACAACTACATCACCAAATCGTTAATCTTCGATCTACAACGACAAATGCAAGGCGCACAATCAAGATTGCGAGAGCGCATCGACGACCTCGCCATCGACATGCGACACTCCAAGCTACGTACAAGAGACTACCTCGACCACAAGCTCTCCACACAAAAGGAGGAGAACAATGCACGGATGGAGGAGATTCGGATCTTGTTGGTCAACCGTTCTTCCCCTTCATCATCCTCAAGGCGACGGCGAGCAAGTCGATCATCTTCGGAGCGCCCATGTGATACAAGCACAAGTCATCCATGTCCACATCTACATGGCGACCATCATCACGTTCGTGATCCACATCGTCATGAAGGGCAAGTCACCTCCAAGCAACATGTGCACGACGACGACGAATGACATCTATTACGAGCTCAAGTACGACAACGACACCATCAACATGAAGATGCTCGAGATGTGCCTACCTACAAGTCCCAACAAGCTCTACATCAAGCTACGGCCAACCTTCATGAGCACAAGAGAAGACCGCGAGACAAGCACCACCAAAAGGAAGCTACGGCTACTACCTCCACTTCGGCATCTTCGCCAAGTGCTATCAAGGCATCTTCGCCTATGGACGTACGGCATCTTCGCCTACTTCCCACAAGTTTGCCTACATCGACATCTTCAACAACAAGGCGACAAACTACGAGCGAGGGCGACACTTCCATCTTCGGAAGCCCCTCCAGGAAGATGGCCGAGCATGGGAAATTCCCTTCGGTCATGGAGATGAACTACGAGGTGCCACATCATATGAGCCTCCAACAACAAGACGGCGACAAGAAGGTCGAGCTAGGGCCATCCCCTTCGACCACGGCGATGAGCACGAATCTCTTCAACAACATGAAGACGGCGCCCATATTGGACTCATACTCCGAGTCAAGCTACGAGACCGCACATAAGACATTATCTTTGGTCTTGGAGGAGAGTGATGTTTTGCCACATCCTACGACATTCATCTTCGGAGGCATTATGGATGAGGAGGTTGAGCATGGGACTATCCCTTTAACCAAGACGGCGATAGGAGTTGAGCATAGAGACATTTGCACCAACATCTCTCCGACACCCACATATGATGAGATGCCCCAATTGCCACGTGAGGAGAGCCACCACCCCATGAGTGAGATGAGTGACTCTACCATATGTGACATTAAGAGCATTTCCTATGAGAAGATGAGTGTGACCACCACTAGCCCCACACTTGAGAGCATGCCACACATCCTATGTGCGGTTGAGAGCCATTTGAGTGACTCCACCAACCATATGAGTGAGAGCATCTTACCGGGAGTGAGCAAGCCACAACACTTAGTGAGTGAGGTAGTTGACATGGCATGTGAGGCCACTATGATTTCTAACGACTTACCCTCTACTCCGAGTGTGTTTTCCCTTTTGGTGCTAGGTCTCCTACATGACAACATGCCTATCCTCGACGAGTCCATACCTCCAATGGAGACGACGATGGCCATGATGGACGATGATGCACCCCCCACATGGTTCCATCAAGATGACGATGACAATGACTTGGTCTTCGACACCTCACCTACAACACATGAGTGATGCTCCAAAGGTAACATAGGTGATGGTACTTCTCTTGTCCCACTAGTGGACTTTCTTGCGAATGATTGCTCGCATGATGATGATCACCTTATGGATTCACCACATACTATGTCTTCCACATGCTTAGATATGCCACCCATTTATGATGAATATGATGATGAGCATGTTGATTTGCCTAGTTGTGATGCTATGCTCCATAGGATATCATGTGAAAATTCTATTGGTCACATTATGTTTGACAATCCATTGAACTTGTCATATGCTATGAGTGAGATATCCCATATTGAATCATTTCAATCTCAACATAGTAACTATGCATGCCCCATTAAAATAAATCCCATTTGCACTTATGGCATAGATGACGAGATGATGGTCATTGGCTTTTGTTTTTCATGTGCTGATATTGCTATGCTTCCTTTACATGATTTGTGCAATTCATCTACTATGCCGTGCCATGATCACATTGTTCCAAATATGCATTGTTTTGGATGTTGTCAATATTCTCCATGTGATGTTTCCACTAATGCTCATGAGGAGACCCCCATAGTTTCCTCATACATATTAGGAGATTTTGATGCATTCCATACTTTGCATGATTCCCATGATTGTGTGCACCATATGCATTCCATGAATAACAATGCTCTACATATTTCTCATGATGCATTACACAATTTGAGTCTCCATTATGCTATACATAATAATAAACCTCTCATGATGGATGACATGTTTCTATATCACGCATCTCATTTATTTGAGCATTGGATATTTTGTGCTAACCAACACATGCACGTATGCATCATGATGGATGATGTGTACATATACCACGCACACACAATTTTTCCTTTGCCTTTGTTTTGTGTAGGTACTTATGAACACTCGTCAACCTCACAATCCCATGAGTTGACGAAACGAGCTCTTGAGAGCAACGATGATGTGGGATCCCGTGGACTATCCTTACCACCGTTCCCTTCACGCAAGGACTACGCGCATCTCTTCTACTTGGCTCTCACACGGCTATGGGCCATATACCATTTATCACCTTATGCTCATTTTGCCGTGTTCACTTTGCATGTTATGCTTGCTTCTATGCCTTTGCCATGCAATTGTGACCCTTGCTTGCATTTACCCATGATACACCATTATGCTACTCCTATGTGTATTTGCATTCTCGGCGGAGATACTTGTTGCATTTGCCATGTTTACCATGTGCCACATGCTATTGTTGATTCTTGTGTTGGGAGAGTCATGATGTTCCATTGCTATTTACATAGAACCTCTTGCCAATACAATGATGATATATTACTCATATCTTGCTTTCATGCTTGTGATATGTCATGTGCATTATTCATGACCACTATTTGCACCCATGACATGCTTGCCATGATTCCTTCTAGTACGTTGCATCTTCGCACTACTAGCTTGCTTGACTTGATCACTATGATTGCTTGCTTTGTCGCATCACCCATGTTCCATTCTTACTCGCTTTCTTGGGTTGATGACATATATGTTCATGCCTCTCACTTGATTTGTCTTAATCATTGTCTCTTGTCTCCGTTAGTTGCACCATTCATATCCACTTGTCATGCGTGCACCGGTACTATGCTTATTGATCTTGGAGACTTGGACATCTTACTTGTGATGCATGCTTGCTTGATTGAGCCTATTGTCTTTGGTTGTAGTTGCATCATATGCTTTCATACCATACCACACCTTGTCCTTTCTTATGATAAGAATGATGAAAACACTTGTTGGGTATTTCACCACACGGATGTTTGGTTTTGCATTTCCGCTAACCTCATTTGTTTTTCTGAGTGTTTGTCATGTTCTTTCATTTTGAGGGATTCACAAGGCGGTACCATCACAAGACATATTGGTTATGTGAAGGCGTACATGATGTGCGACACCAACATTTTCGAGCAACTACTAAAGGTGAACTCATTCCCTTTGAGCCATCCTCACATACGCATATTGGATGGGTCATTCTTTCATTGTTGTTTCCTTCTTGTTGTCTACAGGATACATATCGCAAACGGAGGAGCGACATTGGAGATGGACCCTATGGACCTTCAAGTTGAGGACTGCTCGAACTTAGTGGATTCACCACCGGACCACCACTTCTACCACGACATTGAGCTATGGTACAACACCACCCATAACAAATTTGCATCTTATGCATGGATTGACTCACATTATGATTGCCTTGTTGCATCTTCCATTTCTATGTCATCCATGATATATGAGCTTATGCACTTCCTAAGCAAATTTGTTGTGATCTTTCTTGATGGCATATTCATACATCATGATCATATTGCCCACCATCAATTGCATGATCACATAGTCACATTGAGCACCAATTACCATGTTCATGCTTTTGATACACCGTCCCATTATGACATCATTTTGCACAATGGTAGCATTAATCACATTCACAACACCTTTGTGCATACATCAAATGCTTTTGCTTTCATGAATGCTTTGCATATCTTTCTATATCATCTTCATAAGCTTCATGCGCTTTGTCACGAACAATCTTATCGGACGACCTCATGCTTACTTGATGGACACCTTGTGTGCGCTAACCATTGTATTTCCAAGTGTCGTTTGTGTTTGCTCTTTTTGCATGTGTACCTCTCCGGCGACACCTTCGAGTACTTGGATTGCGCCATGTCTTCAACTCCGTCCAACTACAAGTTCGTCCACGACAACCGTTTCCATGGTGATGAGGTTTTCGATCTGAGGTCGGATCTTTCCCTAGGGGGGGAGATGATGCGGAGCATCCTATGATCATCCCCATGTTCACTACGACTTCTCCCCAAGCCCCAAGTGCCCACATGTGGAGACCTCGAGTATACGCCATTGGACCTAAGGTGAACTCGCTCCTTTCTGAATCCTCCCTTTCCGCATGTAAGACATGGATGCTACTTCAAGCGTGGACCTTGTGCATACTCAGGTACACCCGAGTAGACCATGGAGAGCCCAAGGACCAAGGCCAAGTTTGCGCGGGAGCGAAGGAAAGAGAAGGAAGAAGAACCAGCTGCTACAGCGGCCGGACATCCGGCCCGACCCCCGGAAATCCGGCCCCTTCCTATCCAGAGAGCTCCGGAAGCGACCCCGATAGCCCGGACATCCGGCCCCATGCCCCGGACATCCGGCTCCTCCCGAAGCGCCGGACATCCGGCCTACCCGCCCGGACATCCGGCCCCCCTCTATCCAGAGAGCAACCGAACGGCGCCAGGCCAGCCCGGACATCCAGCGTCTCGGGAAGGCCCGGACATCCGGCCCCTCCTGCCTGCGTGCAGTGCATCTGGGCCGAAGCCCATGTACCCCTTCGCCCCTTAGACTATATATACTCCCCTACCTCCTCCTAGTTAGGGTTAGCAATGGTTTAGCTCATTATAGAGATAGAGCTTTGCTCATCCTTGTGGTTCTTCTCGATCGAGAGACCGCGGCCTCTTCGGAGAAGATCCACGCTTGGATTCAAGACCCCTCACGGGAAGATCCCTCGCGGATTCTAGGCCTCCTCACGGAGATGAACTAGTTACCATTTGTATCGTCCTTTGTTGGATTTGGATCGTGTATCTCTTTGTGTTTCGAGGATCTAGCACATGTGTAATCGAATCTTGTTGGTTTGAGTGATTCTCTCGTGTTTCCCCTCGTGTTTCCCCTCATGATTCCCCCTCGTGTTCTTCGTGTTCTTCATAGGATCCGCTCCAATCGTGAAAGATCGGGCATCTAGGGTTCTACCCTACATCAGAAATGTTGCATGGAAAACAAAAAGTTTTCTACGCACACGCAAGATCTATCCATGGAGATGCATAGCAACGAGAGGGGAGAGTGTGTCTACGTACCCTCATAGACCGTAAGCGGAAGCGTTTGCTAACACAGTTGATGTAGTCGAACTTTCTTCGTGATCCAACCGATCGAGTACCGAACATACGACACCTCCGCGTTCAGCACACGTTCAGCTCGGTGACGTCCTCCGCCTTCTTGATCCAGCAAGACGGCGAGGTAGTGGATGAGTTCCGGCAGCATGATGGCATGGTGATGGTGATGGTGAAGTTATCTCCGCAGGGCTTAGCCTAAGCACTACGAAAATATGACCGGGGGTGTAAACGGTGGAGGGGGGCGCCGCACACGGCTAATACAATGTTGTGTTCTTGCTAGGCGCCCCCTCCCACATATATATAGGTGGGGGTGGAGGGAGCAGCCAGGAGGCGCCCCCAAGTAGGCCGAATCCTAATTGGGGTCCTCCCCCAAGTGGCGCCCCCCTTCCTTATTTGGAGTGCGGGAGGAAGGAAGGAGGAGGTGCCCCCCTCCTTCCTTTCTCTCATGAGGAGGGAAAGGCAGGAGGGGCCAACCCTCCCCTTTCCTTCCCCATAGGGCCGACCAGCCAAGGGAGGGGCGCGCCGGCCCCCTTGTGGGCTGGTCTGTCCCCTCCTTTGGCCCATAAGGCCCATAACTTCCCGGGAGGGTGCCCGGAACCCCTTCCGGTGACCCGATTTCTTCCCGGTACGTCCCGAAACACTTCCGCTGTACAAATATCATCGTCCTATATATCAATCTTTACCTCTCAGCCATTTCGAGACTCGTCGTCATGTCTGTGATCTCATCCGGGACTCCGAACAACATTCGGTCACCAAATCATTTAACTCATATAACACTATATCGTCAACGAACGTTAAGCGTGCGGACCCTACGGGTTCGAGAACTATGTAGACATGACCGAGACACCCCTCCGGTCAATAACCAATAGCAGAACCTGGATGCCATATTGGTTCCTACATATTCTACGAAGATCTTTATCGGTCGAACCGTTATGACAACATACGCAATTCCCTTTGTCCATCGGTATGTTACTTGCCCGAGATTCGATCGTCGGTATCTTCATACCTAGTTCAATCTTGTTACTGGCAAGTCTGTTTACTCGTTCTGTAATACATCACCTCATAACTAACTCCTTAGTCATTTGCTTGCAAGCTTATGATGTGTATTACCGAGAGGGCCCAGAGATACCTCTCCGATACTCGGAGTGACAAATCCTAATCTCGATCTGTGCCAACTCAACAAACACCTTCGGAGATACCTGTAGAGCATCTTTATGATCACCCAGTTACGTTGTGACGTTTTATAGCACACAAGGTATTCCTCCGGTATCCGGGAGTTGCATAATCTCATAGTCGAAGGAATATGTATTTGACATGAAGAAAGCAATAGCAATAAACTGAATGATCAATATGCTAAGCTAATGGATGGGTCTTGTCCATCACATCATTCTCCTAATGATGTGATCCCGTTATCAAATGACAACACATGTCTATGGTTAGGAAATCTTAACCATCTTTGATCAACGAGCTAGTTTAGTAGAGGCTTACTAGGGACACGGTATTTTTATGTATTCACACATGTATTTAAGTTTTCAATCAATACAACTCTAGCATGAATAATAAACCTTTATCATGAATAAGGAAATATAAAATAACAACTTTATTAACACCTCCTCCGAACCAAGCTTAAGCGACGAAGACAGCTACGAGCCGCCGCGCTCAGGCTTGAGGGAGGAATGGCGCCGGCCAGGCGTCATGGGCGACACCGCCTGGGTCGCGATCCTCAGGAGGTCCTTTCCTTTCGTTTCATTCCTGCGCAAAAATCATGAAGGGCCCCGCGGGGGTGTGTAAAGATTGTGGCACTTTTTGCCTTAATGTCAGTGCCCCCAATTTATACTGTGTTTGTGTCTCTCGCTTGGGCATGGTTCCCCCTTTTTATTCTCGCGGTAGCTTAGTGCTCTACGCCGACAGGACCCAGTCCCAAGGCAAGCTTCGGCCGTCACTGGTATGTCAGGTCACGATGCCGTGGTCAAGGCCAGGAGGTGAGCGGCCCGAGGTTCGGTAAGAGCCCCCGAGGCGCGATGCTCAGGAGGTCCCCTTTGGCGTGCAAGCAGCTCCCGAAGGACTGAAAGGGGAGTTCCCTTGCCCGAGTGAAATCACGAGAGATGAAACGCCGATTATGGGGTTCGCGCCCGGGTGTGCGAAACGACTTATCTTGGCGAGCCTACGGTGGTTTCCTTGTCGTGAGGGCAAGCTTCTTGTGCGATGTTAGGCTGCGCCCTTCTCCTGATGGCACCCCCCCCCACCGCAGGGCTCATAAACGGACTCATCTCTCCCGCTCGTCAGGGTGCTCTACGTCCTCGGGACCCGGCTCTCGAGCGAGGCTCGGCCGCCGTTGGTATGCCAGGTCGCGATGCCATGGTCAAGGCCAGGGGGTGAGGGCTCGAGGGCCTGTAGGAGCCCCTGAGGCGCGATGCTCAAGGGCCCCCCTTTAATGTGCAAGCGACTTGCATGAGAAAAGAGTGGCTGGTTCCGAGGGGGTACCTAGGAGGGGTTGCGCCCCATGGCACGTAGCGCAGTATCCTTCCGTGGTGGCGAGGTGTTAGTGAAGCTGCTCATGATCCTGCCTCCGGAGGTTCCTGCAAGTTAGCCACAAGACACAAAGGGCAGTCGCGCTTGCTATCCTGCCTGTGATCTTTCCGCGAGAAGACGAAGGCACTAAGGACCTGGTGAGGTGGCGTGCGCGGGGCCGGCCGCGAGCTAGAGCTCAGTCTCTTAGGTTTGTCAGCGCTGCAGGGACGGACCCAAGCACAGGCGCCGTGCCAATAGCCCCCGTCGCGGGATGAGCAAAAGGCGAGCTAGCAACACACGGAGACCGCAAAGGGCGACTCCATAGATGACGGGTCGACAGGTATAACATTAATCATCATAACAATTTAAGCATGCATAACTGGTCCAGAGTACATGAATCAAAATGACGCGGCTGTGGGGGCGGGCCCTAGTAGCCTGAGGATGATGCAGCCCAAGGGGCGGCCTCAGTTGAACAAACCAAAAAGTCACCTGGCACGATCGTTGTAGAAGCGTTGAAGTAGTTGAAGATGCGTACTGTAGAGATCGCTCCTCATGAGTCGACCGACTCCCGAGTCACGGGAGGCTCCGGAGGTCCGGGGGACTCGCGAGGGCCCGTCACCTCCTCGGTCAGGACCGCCTGGCGCCTGGCCTCATGATCCGCCGAGGCTCCCTGCATGAGGCGCTGGTACAAGGCGGCCATGTTCAGCAGGCCAAATGGCATGCGGACATAGCTGCAGGGGTAGCCCCCGCTCCGACCTACGCGAGACGGCCAGAAGAGGTCCAGCGAAGCAGCCCTGTTGAGGCCTGGGATGTTGACGCAGACGTGCAGCTCGCCACCCACGTCAGGGGCGGCAGCTGCACTGGGTGGTGTGGGGCGACGCTCACCATGCATGGCTCGCACCTTCTGAAGCTCCTCGATTGCCTTGGTGATGAACTCCTGAGCGCCCGGTGCCTCGCGCCTTGCTCACGGAGGCGCGCGTCAAAGCACACCTCCACGTGGTGCCCGAACACCTCCCTCGTGACGCCGGTCAGGTCAGAGGCCCTCCAGAGAAGAGCCCTCGAGCCCATCCTGAGGGGGGCGTCGGGCGTGCCTTCCTATGCGAGAGGGAAAGACGCCCCAGCAGAGGGCGCGGGGCCTGAGGCACGACCGTTGGGCACCCCAGCCTCCTGACGGCCCTTTGGGAGGAGCTGCTTCTTCTTCTTAGGGATGGCCTCAGGAGGTAGGATGGCACCCTCGCCATCTGAGTTCTCGACCGCCGCGGCCTGGTAGGCGCGCTCGAGGGAGCACACCGCATCCTTTTCGTCGCAGGCGACCGTGATGATGCCGCCACTCCCTGGCATCTTGAGGACATTGTAGCCGTGGTGAGTTGCTGCCATGAACTTGGCGAGGGCCGGATACCCGAGGATGGCATTGTATGAGAGGTGGATGTGGGCGACGTCGAAGTCGATGAGCTCGGTGTGGTAGTTGTCGCGCTTGCTGAAGGTGACAGGAAGGCGAATCTGCCCTATGGGAACAGTGGAGCCATCGGTCACCCCTGAGAAAGGCTTGGTGGGCAGAAGCTGGTCATATGGTACTTGGAGCGTTTCAAACGTCTCGACAGAGAGAACGTTGAGCCCAGCACCACCGTCGATGAGGGTCTTGGTGACAAGGACGTTGCTGATGGTTGGCGTGCAGAGCATTGGGAGCGCGCCGGCGGCGGCTGAGCACTTGAGCTAGTCCATGGAGTCAAAGGTGATGGCGTGCTTGGACCACCTGAGGGGGCGCGACGCCTCGAGCTTGGGGAGGGCCACGTTCACCTCACGAGCGAACTGCTTGAAGATGCGATGAGAGGCGGGAGCCTGAGTGCCACCCAGGATGCAGGCGATCACGCGAGGCTCTTGGAAGCCCCCAGCCCCATCATCTTGGTGGTTGTCGTCATTTCTCCTTGGCGGTGGCGGCAGCGGAGGCAGGCCGGCATTGCCTTGAGGACAGCCCTCACGAGGTTGGTCTCTCCAGGGGCCATCACGAGGCTGGCCCTACCAGCGGTCCTCACGGGGTTGGTCGCACAAGTCCTGGTGCGGGTCGCGATTGTCCCAGCGGCCTCCACCACGGCCTCCTCCACGGCCGTAGCCGCGGTCGCTGCGCTCGGGGCGGCGGCCAAAGCGCCCGTCGTGGATTGCCCTGAGCTCCTGGCAGTCGTTGGTGTTGTGGCTATGGACATTGTGGAAGACGCAGAATGGGCGGTTGCCCCTGGGAGGCTCTTCATGGTCATGGCCACGCTTCATCTCGGGCTCTGCGGCCAGCACGGCGGGGCCCTTACGCTTCACTTCCTTCGCCTTGGCCTTCTTGTCTTCAGGATCGACCTCCGGAAGCTCCAGGAGGGAGAGGCGACCTTCCTCGGCCCTCGCGCATCTGGTTGCCATGTTGAACATCTCCAGAGCCGAACACAAGTCCTCATGGATGGCGAGCTCCTCCTTCATCTTGACGTCCCGGACGCCATCAGAGAACGTCGTGATGATGGCCTCGTCCGACACCTTCGGGATCTTGAGGCGAACGTTCATGAAGCACTGTATGTACTTGTGCAAGGTCTCGCCCGGCTGCTGCTTTATGCGCCGCAGGTCGCCTGATGTAGGAGCGCGGTCATGAGTGCCCTAGAAGTTGGCGATGAAGCACTCGCGTAGCTCGTCCCAGGAGGAGATCGACCCCACCGGGAGGTTCAGGAGCCAAGAACGCGCGGCATCCTTGAGGGCCATGGGGAACCAGTTCGCCATGACCTTGTCATTGTCGTTCGCGGCCTCGATGCTCAGCTCATAGAGCTGGAGGAACTCAGCGGGGTTAGGAGTGCCGTCGTAGCATGGAGGCAGATCCGGCTTGAACTTGCCGGGCCAGACGACGCGGCGCAGCTCCGGGGTGAAAGCATGGCTGCCTGCCGCACTCACAGGTACCGGTCGCATGGGGGAGCTTGATATTATCGCCCACGCGCCACCACCTCCGATAGCATGCGGTCCTGACGCGGTGGCGCTGGAAGCGCGCGCGCATCGGCATGCGGCCGCTGCACCACCTGGCAGCTTTCTTCATGGCGTGTCGGCGCCCTGCGCGGCGGGTCGCGTTGGGGTGCCTCACGCCTGGGATTGGGGTCCGCGCCGTGCAGAGGAGGAGGAGGAGGAGGTGCGCCATGGGCCACATCGCCCGCCAGGGATGGCGGGGGACAAGGCGAACGGGACGGTGCAGGGGCCTCACTGGCGGCGTTGACGAGCTCGGCGATGCGGCCGAGCCAGTCGTCGTAGAGGTTGTTGGCCGGACGGTAGCGCAGAAGCTCACGCGCCATGAGCAGCACAGCCTGCGCGTTCGCCGGCCCGCGATAAACATGAGAAGACGACGCCGTGGCTGGAGTGGGTGATGGAGTTGCGGTGCGGCCATCGTGCCGCATGGACGGTGGCAGCGACGAATGCTGTTGTTCGCGAGCAGCAGGGTCAGTTGCGGCGTTAGCCACCGGGGAGGTGGAGCGGCGAGGAGCGCCGTTGCCCACAGGTGTCGTCTGAGCGACACGAGCGGCCTGGCGCTCGGCACGGACATGGCGAGCGTCGGCCATAGGAACGACGGAACGGCGGCAAAGAGAACGGTGGAAGAGAGGCTTCGACACGCCCCTACCTGGCGCGCCAAATGCCGGATTCAGGGCTCCGCAGACCCAAGAAAGGTTCGAACTATGGGGCATGTGCGAAGGACTCAACCTATCCGGCCAACCAGCTCGTCGCCCTACGGCCTAGCTCGATGCACACGAACAAGGAAGAAGATGAACACAGCAGTTTACCCAGGTTCGGGCCACCTTGCGGTGTAAGACCCTACTCCTGCTTTGTGGTGGATTGGCCTCACGAGGGGCTGAGGATGAACTAGTACAAGGGATGAACAACCTCGTGAGGTTTATGGGTGAGGGAATCAGTCGACGAGGTTCTGATCCGGGTCTCGATCCGGCCCCCTTCTACGGTGGTGGCTAACCTATACTTATAGTGGCCTCGGTCCTCTTCCCCCAAAACGTAGGCGGGAAGGGATCCCACAGTGGCCAATTTGAAAGGGGACAAGTAGTACATCTTATCCTGACGAAAGGTGGTCTTCGCCTGCAAAGCCTCTGGTTGTGACGCAGCAGTGGGCTCGACGATGACATTCGTCCTGCCGCGCCGGTGGCCTTGGTCTCGTTGCACCGGAATGGAAACCTTTGCCAGATTCCTTGGGAACCCGTGCCTGCGCTTGCCTCCTTAGCACCAAAGAGGAAACTGCCTCTTCTGCGCCCGCCTGGCCTTGGTCGTCATGGCTTGCGTCATCGCAACCTCATGAGGTTGGGTACCCACATAGAAATCTCCGCTCCTCAGGAGGCAGCCTGGGGAGGCCGCTCCCTCGGGAGGTCTTGGTGTCGTCCGCCTCGCGAGGGTCTTGTCTTGATAGTCTTGTAGATGGGTCGTACCAGGCCGTCGATGGAGCCACGCCGTGGGCCGCAGGCAGGCAAGTCTGGGTACCCTGGTTCCCAGAACACCGACAATATCTTTACCATATCACATCACAACATGCCCTGCAAAAACAAGTTAGACGTCCTCTACTTTGTTGTTGCAAGTTTTACGTGGCTGCTACGGGCTTCTAGCAAGAACCATACTTACCTACGCAAAAACCACAACGGTGATTCATCAAGTTTGCTGTTTTAACCTTCTTCAAGGACCGGCCATAGTCAAATTCGATTCAACTAAAGTAGGAGAAACAGACACCCGCCAGCCACCTTTATGCAAAACTAGTTGCATGTCTGTCGGTGGAACCGGTCTCATGTGCGTGGACATGTAAGGTTGGTCCGGGCCGCTCCATCCCACAATACCGCCGAATCAAAATAAGACGTTTGTGGTAAGAAGTATGACTATCACCGCCCACAACTCTTTGTGTTCTACTTGCGCATATCATCTACGCATAGACCTGGCTTGGATACCACTGTTGGGAAACGTTGCATGGAAAACAAAAAAAATTCTACGCACACGCAAGATCTATCCATGGAGATGCATAGCAACGAGAGGTGAGAGTGTGTCTATGTACCCTCATAGACCGTAAGCAGAAGCGTTTGATAACGTGGTTGATGTAGTCGAACTTTCTTCGCGATCCAACCGATCGAGTACTGAATGTACGGCACCTCCGCGTTCAGCACACGTTCAGCTCGGTGACGTCCTCCGCCTTCTTGATCCAGCAAGACGGCGAGGTAGTGGATGAGTTCCAGCAGCACGACGGCGTGGTGATGGTGATGGTGAAGTTATCTCCACAGGGCTTCGCCTAAGCACTACGAAAATATGACCGGGGGTGTAAACGGTGGAGGGGGCGCCGCACACGGCTAAGACAATGTTGTGTTCTTGCTAGGCACCCCCCTCCCACATATATATAGGTGGGGGTGGAGGGAGAAGCCAGGAGGCACCCCCAAGTAGGCCGAATCCTACTTGGGGTCCTCCCCCAAGTGGCGCCCCCTCCTTCCTTATTTGGAGTGCGGGAGGAAGGAAGGAGGAGGTGACGCCCCCCCCCCCCCCTTTCCTTTCTCTCCTGAGGAGGGAAAGGCGGGAGGGGCCACCCCTCCCCTTTCCTTCCCCATAGGGCTGGCCAGCCAAGGGAGGGGCATGCCAGCCCCCTTGTGGGCTGGTCTGTCCCCTCCTTTGGCCCATAAGGCCCATAACTTCCCGGGGGATGCCCGGAACCCCTTCCGGTGACCCGATTTCTTCCCGGTACGTCCCGAAACACTTACGGTGTCCAAATATCATCGTCCTATATATCAATCTTTACCTCTCGACCATTTCGAGACTCGTCGTCATGTTCGTGATCTCATCCGGGACTCCGAACAACATTCGGTCACCAAATCATATAACTCATATAACACTATATCGTCAACGAACGTTAAGCGTGCGGACCCTACGGGTTCGAGAACTATGTAGACATGACCGAGACACCTCTCCGATCAATAAACAAAGCGGAACCTGGATGCCCATATTGGTTCCTACATATTCTATGAAGATCTTTATCGGTTGAACCGTTATGACAACATACGCAATTCCCTTTGTCCATCGGTATGTTACTTGCCCGAGATTCGATCGTCGGTATCTTCATACCTAGTTCAATCTCGTTACCGGCAAGTCTCTTTACTAGTTCTGTAATACATCACCTCATTACTAACTCCTTAGTCATTTGCTTGCAAGCTTATGATGTGTATTACCGAGAGGGCCCAGAGATACCTCTCCGATACTCGGAGTGACAAATCCTAATCTCGATCTATGCCAACTCAACAAACACCTTCGGAGATACCTGTAGAGCATCTTTATGATCACCCAGTTACGTTGTGATGTTTGATAGCACACAAGGTATTCCTCCGGTATCCGGGAGTTGCATAATCTCATAGTCGAAGGAATATGTATTTGACATGAAGAAAGCAATAGCAATAAACTGAACGATCAATATGCTAAGCTAACGGATGGGTCTTGTCCATCACATCATTCTCCTAATGATGTGATCCCGTTATCAAATGACAACACATGTCTATGGTTAGGAAACCTTAACCATCTTTGATCAACGAGCTAGTCTAGTAGAGGCTTACTAGGGACACTCTATTTTTATGTATTCACACATGTATTTAAGTTTTCGATCAATACAATTCTAGCATGAATAATAAACCTTTATCATGAAAAAGGAAATATAAAATAACAACTTTATTATTGCCTCTAGGGCATATTTCCTTCACGTGGCACACGCACGACGCACACCGTGATCCGATCTCGTCGGGAACAATTGCTGCTCCATACTGCTGTCGACCCCGATTGCTTCTCGAAGAACTACAACAACCGTGTACACTTGGGACACATTTGGTTACCTGCATTAGATCGGGCCAGGCCCGCGTGGGCAGAATTTGCCCGTTTGGTTACCTGGGTCGGATGCAATTCGTGGCCCACACAAACCTCAAAGCAGGCCTGGGCCTGGCTCTGGAGGAACGGCCGAATCGGCCATTTTTTACAAGCCAGGATCGCTCGAGCCACGCGTGGCGAGCGCCTGTATGCCTAAGGAAGGGCGGGAGACGACGCGACGGCTCATAACTCCCCACGCCCCCTCCCGTCACCTCCCTCGCCAGTTCACACCCACTCCCTCTCTCTCACCTCACTGCCCGTTCGGTTTCTTCGATGGCCACGTCACCATCTCGCCACGCCCCACCCACTCCAGTCATCGCCGGCAGCAATCCCATCCAAGAGAGGTGGATTGCCGGCCTCTCCACAGCCGGAGTAGATCTAGTGGCGGCATTGTGAGCTCCCTCCCCTTTTTGCACCATGCCGCCACCCCGGGCCAATGCAGCGTCGGCGCCGGTGGCTCTGGCTCCGCCACCGGAGCCCGTGGTCCTCTCCTTCGGCTCAAACCTGGCGGGGATCCAATACACGTCGGCGCCGTCCTTTGCAAGCCCCTCTTATGGGGGTATTTTTACCCCCATGCGAGGGTTTTCCCCTCTGTGTCCGGTGTAAGGGGAGGGGAGCTCCAGGACGCCGACGTCATCTTCGAGCCGGCGCAGGACGAGGTGCATGGCCGCGGCCCTCGAAATGGCCAGGTCCTCTTCATCGACGGCGGCGGCACCCCTCTTCCCGTTGGGTTTTTCACCACGGCTAACGTACGCTACACCGGCAACCCCCACTGTAAGCTCTCAAATCTCCCTTTGCTTCGTACTTAGGGTTCTTAGGGTAGTTCTAAGTGTGTTAGATTAGATTGTGGCCCGTACATTGGACCCGGTTCAATCCGATTCGACTGGATTCAACCGGATTCGATCAGAATCCACTGTTTTGGGGATGAACCAGAGTGCATGCGTACTTTGTTCATCCCACATGGCTAGATTGTTCATAATGCAATGTTAGTTTGCATCATTTTAGTGCCACATTGTTACTGTGTACTGCCAAATTGTTAGTTTGTAGTGGCACATTGTTACTTTGTACTGCCACATTGTTAGTTCTTAGTGATGTTACTAGTGTATATGCTGCTATTCTTGCTGTTGTTGTTAGTTCTTAGTGATCCTCTTGCTCTTGTTGCTAGGGTACGTGAGTGCATGTGGCATGCAAGTAGGACATACCTAAATGCCAAAAATAGTAGGTGCAAGTAGGACATGTGAGTGGTGGCTTCATCTGATCAGTGTTAGCACTGATAACTGTAAGCACTGATAGCTGTAAGCACTGATCAGAGTAGCACTGATCATGTGTTAGTAGTGATCATTGTAAGCTTTCAGTGAGCATAGATGATGTCCTACTTGTTAGCTTTGATCGTGTGTCATATGTTGCTAACTGATGTCCATCTTACTGACAAGATAATGAAGACGGAGTGGGACAGAGCCGGCGGTGGTGCACAGGTCGTCGTCGGCGCAGAGGGGGCGGAGGACCTCATCCCCACCAACCGGTGGCTGAAGAGGGTGGTGCTCCCTGGCAGGGTGGACTACATGAGGATGCTGGTGGGCGCTGGCAGGTGGCCGAGGACCGGCCACGAGAAGGGTGCACGGGAACCTATTAGGTTCTACGTGCAGATCAGTGACCAGGAGGATATCGCTATGCTCATCATCCCATGTAAATTCAGGCCGGTGATGAAGCAATGGCTGCTCAGCGGCCCTCCTCGCGTCGTCAGCCTCTCCGCCAACAAGTGGTGCAAGTTTTGAGTCCAGGTGCAGATGTTCAAGGGGCACATGATGCTGGAGCGCAGCTGGGAGTACATCTGCTGTCGGCACAAGATCGTCCCCGGCGACCTTGTAGTCTTCAAGCTCTCCGGCCTGAGGCTGAAGGTGTAGATCTTCAACGCCAACAGCTCCAACATCTGCATGGTCCGGTGCTCGAAGCACAGTTGCGTCGGCAACATCACTGAAGCCCTCTAGTTCGTCTGTCAAGTCTGATTTCTCATGCTATATAGTTTGTTCCTCGTAGGTTTCAACTGAAGCCCGATTGTCTCTTTTGCTTTGAACTTGTGTATATTTTGCCCAGGGAGCAGCACCCTGGGGTCTAGCAGGGGCATGGGATGCCATGCTGTTTTAAAACGTATGCCTAGTAGTACTTACTGCCTGTTCTTGGTTTGTTCTTGCTTTGTTATTGCTGCTGATGATCAGTGTGTGTTGTGTGCTGACAAATGGGTGGTAAGTCCACCACATTTGAAAGGGGTGAGTAGATCAAGAACTTGCACACAACCAAATAGTTGTGCTTTCCATCTGCTCACACCCGAAGCACAAACATAGGCAACCAAACAACATGCACCCAGCTGGGCCTTGATGGAATGCAGGCAACCAATCAACATGCAGATGTTGGTTTTTTGCCTGCATATACTCAGCCAGGCTCAACTGGGACAAGTATGCAAAGTGGCAAAAAACAGTGCAGGTAACCAAACACATCCTTGATCGCTGCCTCCTGGTTACAACTCGACAACGACAACTCGTCGACTAACTCCGCTCCCACAACTGTGATCCCTTCACACAAGTCCGTTAATACATTCTTCCTCCTCTAGATCAATTTGCCACCTCCTCGAACTTTGCTCATGATACCACTTGTTAAAATAAATTCAAGGCGCATAGTCGATCTACCAAGGACCAAGCAATCACACGATCATGACACCGAGATTTGTTAACGAGGTTCACCGATATGGCTACATCCCCGAAGCCTGACTACGGGCGCTCCTCCCCATGAGACCGCTACAATACCGCACCCCGGCCGCCCGGGCGCCGGCACACGTCGCCGGCTCCCCCGCATGTCTGTGCTATTATGTTGGCATAGGTTACATTGTGTGTCTACCCTCTCATTATATAAGAGGTATACAAGTGTCCTACTTAAAGATGACTCCATGTCCTGTCTACACACCGTACGACTCCAAGTCCAACTATAACCTACCTTGTACAATAATATTCAACACAACTCTAACACGAACAGGATCTTGGCATTCCTTGAGGAGCATCACAAGATAGAGAACCGACAAATTCATGCTCAGCTCCAACAATATCTTATTGAGCATCACTGGCAACCTCTTAGCGAGTTCTAGTTGTTCTATCACATGTTATTTGCTACATTTAGACCATTTCAGAGGCGGACCACGAAAAAAAATTAAGGTGTGGCAAAGTCTCACTAAGATTTTTTTTATGTGAATCAAAGAGTCAATACACACTAACAATACACACTATGAACGAATAACCAAATACAATGGAAATGTAGACATGTCTCAATAGGAAAACAACCTAAAACATACCGATAATGAAGCTTTTAATGGCGTGTAGAAGACCCAGGCAATGGCAGTGCCCTACCTTCCTTCTAAAAATCTTCCTTAATTTTATCAAGATCAATACTTTTGAAGATCGCTCGCTCAATGTAACACACCATCAAGTCATTAAGCCAGCCATCAGACATCTTGCTGCGCAACTCAGTCTTGATGATTTTCATTGATGAGAAGGCTCTTTCAACTGTTGCCGTCGCTACCGGTAGTAGCAATGCCAACTCAATGAGGCGATAAACAGCAGGAAACATGACATGCCTTTCAAGTTCAACCATCTTTTTAGCTAGGCTTGCAATATCATGACAAGCTCTAAATTCTTCAATTCTTCTCATATGGATAATGAATAGCTCGAGGTTATCAACTATATGTTCACGTTCATAATCTGAGAAATCCTCACAATAAATCTCTGTGAGTCTAGCAAGCTTATTCACATTGAACCTAGAAAAGGAGTTTCTTGGGTCAAGACAAGAGAAGTTCTGGAGCAGCTTTGAAGATACCTCATTAAAACGATGATCAAACTCTGTGGTGATGGAGTCTATGGCAGCATAGAAGGTGTCCACACGAAAAAAATGATCAGCTGTGACATTGTTTCGTCCACCTTTTCTTGATTTTCCCCACTTTGTAAACATGTCATCCATATTTGGTATTGGAATGTCGTTTTTGGTGCAAAAGGCTTTGACATCTTCCAAGAGTGGCTCCCAACCATCATTTCTCCAGTTGATCAAACGTGTTCTCACATCTGTAACCAATGACATTGCCTGAAATGAGACAAATACAATTTTAGATGCATGTATGTTTACATGAACAAAATATATCAAGCAGAGTAGATACATATAACATGATCGATCACATACCTGAACAACATTTTGATCCTTCTTTTGCAATAGAAGAGACAAATCATTTGTCATACGAAGGATCTTTAGCATCATCTTCAGGATGAACACAAAGCTAAAAGTCTCCATATGATGAACCAAACCTCCTGCTCTACATGGAACACGCACATCATCCTCAACAATGCCCAAAACTTCTATGACTGCATCCCACATTGATTCAATGCGAGATAAGGTTGTGTAATGAGAGCCCCATCTTGTATCTCCAGGTCTGACCAAGGATGTTTCTTGATTTTTCCCTCTTCCCGTGGGCATCTCACCTCCCTTAATCTTATCCAAAAGAACATGTTTTTGCTTATCAAGCAATTTATCCTTCCTCTTGCAAGATGACGTACTGAGATTAGATATCATGGTCACATATTCAAAAAAATCCTCAACACCCTTGCAGCATCTCGAAATAGCAACAACTATCAACTGCAGTTGGTGGGAAAAGCAATGGATATAGAAAGCATATGGGTTCTCATCTCGAATTAACTTCTGAAGGCCATTGAATTCTCCTCTCATATTAGATGCCCCATCATACCCTTGCCCTCGTAGTCGTGCAACAACTAGACCGTGTTTAGCAAAAACCTCCAACAATGCCTTCTTTAAAGAAGCAGATGTTGTGTCCGGGACATGCTTAATACCTAAAAATCGTTCAATAGTCTCTCCTTTTTTGCTCAAGTACCTACAAAATATCATATAATTAGTTGACCACTCCACATAGAACAAAATGATCAAAAAGCACATAGACACTTCAAAAGCTTAAACACGTACCTAATAACCACGGCCATTTGTTCTTTCACCGATATATCACGGCACTCATCAATAAGAACGGAGAAAAGACAATCACCCATCTCTTCTTTGATTGCATTGGTGACCGCATTTGCACAATGAGAAACAAGGATTTTTTTGAATTTTTCCGGAAGTCATTTGGGCATTCTTAGGGCATAGCTCATCAAATGCAACCTTCACTTCTGGAATTCTTTCTTTCACCCAATCAAGTAGCTCCAAAAAATTCCCCTTGTTCAAAGAAGAAGTGGATTCATCGTGTCCACGAAATGGTTCACCTTGCAATGCTAGATAACTTACAATGGCCAAAGATGTATCCACACGAGTTTCATACTTGACTAGTGAACCTTTGCTGTAAGTTGTAACTTTACTTTTCACACTTGCCCTTTGATTTTTAAAATCATCACATGCTGTTTTTGAAATATTGTGGATGCTACATGGCCCACCAACATGTTTACGGAATGCTGCAACCGCATTTTTCCAACAGTCAAAACCCAATTTGGAGAAAACATCATGCCCAAATTTATCATCCATTCGGTCATGCTTAAAAAGATAACAATGGAGCAATATGCCTTATGCTTATCCACACTATATTCCAACCAATCAAAGTCCTTATACCATTATGGCCGGAAACATCTTCCATCTCTATTTGGGGGGAAAGTGCAACTAGTTGGTTGAGTTGCACCCATTCGGATATAAGCAAATCTAACGTCATCTCTAATGTTGGGGGCAAAACTATCAAGTGGAATGCGAAGGCCTGGATCACCATTTATGTAATCTTCACTAAAAATAGTTATACCTTCAACCCCGTGAACTTCAACATTCTCTTCCACTATAGCTTCGACGGAATCTGTAGTTTGATCTTCCACTTGTTCGGTTGGCATCAAATTTTCATGCTCTTCTTCCATGGAAGTCACTTGATCTTGATGATTGACATTTGCTAAAATATTGACACTTTCGCGGGTGCTTGGATTTGTTTGTGAGCTGCTGCCACTACCAAGCACTTCAAAATACTTTTTCAAATCTGCAATAAGAAGATTAATATATCACTAAAATATGGTTGAATTTAAGGCTTCAAGCTGCTGTTCAAAATTGCTACAAAATTTCAGAAAAATAAGAAATTACCTCTTCCTCTTTTCTTTGGGTTTACTAGTCCCTTTCCCTTTCCTTCCATCTTCTGGCAATCTAGACAAAACTGAGCCGGTTGGGCATCTTATTAGATCATGAAGAATTGACAGAACAAAAAACGCCACTGCCCATCAAAGTTCAGAGTTCGGACATGGGGATTACCAGAAAAATCCCAGACCCCGACTGTGGCCGTCGCCTGCTGGAGCCGCCATTGAAGCCGCCGCGCCGCTGGAGTCGCCGCCGGAGCTGCCGCTGAAGTCGCCGCCGGAGCCGCCGCTTGTTGCTGCCGTCGCTTGCCGCGCTGCTAGAGCCGCCGTTGTGCCGCAGCCCTCCAAGGCTCCAAGCCCCCAGCCTTCCGCCGCCCGTGCCCGCCTGGTCCTCACGCCTGGTAAGCCGCCGCCGCCGCGGCGCTAGCTAGGTTTGGTCGCGGCTGGGTCTGGGACTCTGGGTCTCGGGGAGGGACGGAGAGTGGAGTTGGTCGAGTTGTTCTCCGCGTGGTCGTTCGTTTGCTTTTTTTTAGGTACTATACGTGGGAGTGGGACGGTGGGGCCGTGGGGTCGTGGGCGCTCGAGCAGTCGAGCTGGCAGGTATAAGAGCGATAGATACATACGTATAAAAAAAAATTGCCAACAATCAAGGTATGGCAGGTGCCATACCTCGCCCACCGGAGCGCTCCGCCACTGGACCATTTGGCGTGTTTCAATTTGAATGATTCGGTTTATAAACTAAATTCGGTTTGTAAAACTATATTCATGACTTGCTTGAACATTCAAATGTATGTTTAGTTTCTATATGTGTGCTAATATGTAGTTGCAATGTATACTGGAATTGCAAAGTTTAGAAAAAACAAAAATTTATTCCGTTATAGTATATAGGGATCGGCTAGGTCCGGTCAAAACTTAGTGGAGTAAATATATTAACTAAGGGTTTGCCGGATCCTCCTCTATTTATTGGGGATCGATTAAAAATGACCTAACAAGAACAGACGAGAGCAGAAGATAGAGGACTGAGCAAAATGAGACAACAAACTGGTATGCAAGACCTGAATCGACGCCGCCACACCAGGGACGGCAATCCTCAAGCAGAAACAACCAAAGATGGCAGAATCGCCATGGAAAAGAAGGCGCCAAGATAGGCGCGTCTCTCTGTTCTCCCTGCCTCTCCCTGTAGCCCTATCTTGTTTTCTCAAAGAGAGCAAAATGGACAACCAGATAAACACCGAAGGGAAAATAAATTCAAAATAATACACTTGGAAAGAAAGAGGGCGGCCGATAAAGGTCGCGAGGAGCCCGGAAATGGAAAAGAGGCCTTCGATCACACGAGTCGGGAAATCGGCACGGATCTTGGCTCCTGATCAGATGGACCACAATTTGAATGAAAGCCAATTGCTTTTCATTGGAATGAAAAATTAGCAAAACCGTTAATTAGTGTACATTTGACAGGAGGAGACTGGAATGCACAAGCGAAGAAGATGGGTTTTGCGTACCTATATACAGGTATTTGATTTTATTTTATTTTTTGCGGGTGAGGTATTTGATGTATTAACATGTGCAAATGCGCTCATCCTATCCTATAAATATATGGTGCCGGGTGCGACCGTGCGAGCCACAGCCATGTATACATATCATCTCTTTAATGATCTGCATCGGATCGATCTCAGTTGCATGCCGCTAGCTGCATCTTGTGCTTGGCAGCAGAGCTGGGCGAGGGCTTGCGATCATCCATCCTAGCCTCCAGAAGCTTCTCCTGCAGGCTTTGCTTTTGCTTTTGCTTGTGCGGCCCTCGCGCCAATGCTTTGGATTCGTGGCTTCTCTGCCGCTGCTGCTGCGGTTTCACCGAGTAGGACGAACTGCACTGCTCCCCAACCGGCACTGTCGGGGTGATCACGGTTGGCCTCTGCTCCGAAGGCGACGTCTGGGCCGTCGCCCCTGCAGACCCAGCTGTTCTCTTCCTGCTCTCGCTGATCGCCGACCTCCAGAGCCGCCGTATCAACGCCGTGTTCTTCCCAGTCGCGCCCCTGCTTGGAGTTGGATGGTGAGCCTGATCGGCGAGCCCGCTGCCTCCTTTGCCATTGGACAACAAGGACGCGTTGCTCGCTCGCGCCACCGAACGATCGCTGGTACCAGCCGAAGCACAAGAATCACGCCGCCGGTCACGGTCGTGCGTGTCCCAGCTACTACCACTGCCGTTCTCCAGGTCGGCGGAGCCATCGAGCTTTTCCAAGAAGATGTCCGTCGCCGGGCTGACGGAGTGGACGTTGGACGCCGGGCTGCCGCCGCTTGCCGTCTCTTCTCTCCGGCAAAAGTGCTGGAACACCCGATCCACGTCCTCCGGGGCATGAGGATTCCGATGGCTCAGCTCCTTGACGCCGCGGAGCCGAACGGAGCTCGCCGCCTCGCTGATCATCCGCGCCTCCCGCAATGTGGAGTTGTTGGCGTCGATGCTCTTGCCGTCTTTCCGCAGGAACGACTCCATCTCGGCCTGCAGCCGGTTGAGCTGCGAGTACTTCTGCTCCAGCGCGATCTTGGCGTCGGAGAGCTTCATCTGGACCCTCTCCTCGCGCCACACCTCCGCCATCTGCAGCATCCGGCGCTCCTCCTCCATCTCCTCCCGCATGCCCAGGCACTCGCGCCGCAGGAGCTCCACCTCCGCCTGGTCCTCCTCCACCTCCTTGGTCAGCTCCTCGCACGCGTCCTCCATCATCTCCCGCGCCTTGCGCTCCATCTCGTAGCTCTGCGCAGCCTGCTTCGCCGACGCCTTGGCCTCCGCCAGCTCCTTCACCAGCTTGCCGTTGGCCGCCTCCAGCTGCCGCCGGTGACGCCTCTCCGTCTTGACGTCCTCTTTCGACGTAGCGATCACGTGCTGAGCCTTGTCACGCATCCTGCTCTTCCACGACGCCTTCTCCTCCGTGACCTTCCTCAGGAAGCGCTCCACCTTCTTCCTCATCACACGCTTCTCGTCCTCGAGCTCGCTGATCCGAGCACGGGCCTTGTCAAGCTCGGCCTCCAGCGCCACCGCCGAAGCATGGCCGTGAGCCGGCATTGCACGGGCGTGATGAACATGTGGTAGCTGGCAAGGATCATGTGAAGCCAGCATGTTATGCAGACAGGCATGCTGCTGGTCCCATTTGGTTGCCTTCTCCATCCAACAACCATATGGTAAATCCACAACGCAGGCATCGATCTAATCAATGAATGTGCTCAAGTTAGAACAATCAGCTTATGCATGCCAAGAGAAAACATAAACAGAATTATACATACAGTGCCCACCTTGTCTAAGATGCTATGATTTCTGCATGGGATTCCGACGCCCAAACCGCACCGCGTTTTGTTGCCATTGCAGAGTTTCGCTTTCCCTTTTCTTCGGTGTCGGGGGCTACGCTGTATCAAGCATTGATTGTTAGTAGCAATCAGAGTCATATATAGAGGTGATAATTAATCTCCTTAACTAGCTTGAGAGGAAATACAGTAACCGATTCCATGGTTGAAAAATGCTGCTGTTGGAAAGAATCACAGGATTGACAACACGTTACTGCATTCACCTTGTTTTTGGATTTCCCTGGTAATCCACACACCCGGCTAAATTTGAAATATTTGTTTGTTTCATGGCATTCAAGACTAGATATGTCGTGTCCTGCACCTGATTTATTTTATATGATGATGTTCTCTTTTGGGGGAATAATTAATGGAGGATTGACAGCAGCAAAACTACTGGGGGGATGCTGATCATTTACAAACAATCATGCTAATCGAAACACTTCTGAACCTAATCAAACTGAAACGAATAATTGGAGGAAAAGAAGGAGCAAAATTTGGCCCTGAATTCGCAGACATGCCTACAACCTGGTAGGAACGAGGAAGAAAGACAATACACAATCGAACCAGATCAGTAGTTCAGTACTGAACCAGATGGCGCCAAAGAAACCAGACATAAAGAGAAGAAACAGAAGATGGCATCAGCAGTCAAAGGAAATCTTTGGGGATCAGAGGTCAAAAGCGCAACCCAGTTTTGACCATTGTGTAAGGAAGGATCAGGAAGAATCCGACCCCAAAATAATCTAGCAACAAATCAAATCAATCTTAAATCAAGGAGAACAATCCCCAAACCGGCGACTCAACCGGAGAGAGGATCACAGCAACGAAACGATGAGAGAGGGAGGCAGCGAGGGCACTCACGGGAGAATGAGCGTCGTGCCGCAGAGGGCCGGGGTTGACCGCCTGCCGCTCGGCGTGGCGCAGCCTCCAGAGCCCGGCGGCGAGCGCCCTTGCCGTGGCGCCGGCGAGCGGCGGCGTCCTCGCCGTGGCGGCATTGTGGCGTCGCCTCAGGTGAGCGCGGATGCCACGGGGGCTCCGGCGATGATGAGTGGCGGAGGGGGTCATGGGATCATGGAGTCGGAGATTGGAAGGTGGCAGGGAGTTATTGGCTGCTGTTGTTTTTGGATGGCGATTTCTTTCTGCATCTGCATACACATGCCATGTGTGAGGAGACGGAGACCATCACAGGGACAAGAGAGAGACAGACGGATCCTTTTTTTTTCTTCCTAATAACTTAATTTTATCAGGTAGATCCAGGAGTGACTGTGCTTTTGCTATTTATTAAGATTATCCATTTCCCCCCTTGCCCATTAGTTCTTCTTACTACTAACTTTTTTTAGGGTTACTCGCATTTTATTTCAGGACGTGTTTAAAAAAAGTTGTGATGAGATTAGATAAATGACGTGACATTTGAGTATTGCTTCATTACACCCCCTTGAAAAGGTTTTTGAAATATGATGTAGATCTACGGTGAAGATTAAAAGGAGTATGTAAGTTCTAAGTGGTCATATGGTCATTTTCATTCCGTGCAGATAAGGTCAACTTCAATCTACTAACGCCGTTATCAGTTTCCATACTTCTCGCGTCGTATGCGCATGTTCATTCACATGATCAGTCAATATATTGATGAACGGATGTAT
Organism: Thinopyrum elongatum; assembly: GCA_011799875.1. Taxonomy (NCBI): domain Eukaryota; kingdom Viridiplantae; phylum Streptophyta; class Magnoliopsida; order Poales; family Poaceae; genus Thinopyrum; species Thinopyrum elongatum. The sequence continues at coordinate 377,769,528 of CM022298.1, read as the reverse complement.
GGCTGAATCGCATGGTTGGATCTGCCTATCTCGCCTTATGATTTAAGTGATTTTGATATCAGTAAACTACATTTCTAGGGGAGGTGTACTAAAACGGACCACCGGAAAATTATGTGTAGGAATTGAAAGAGGGGTTTGTCCCTTTGATTGGTTAGTGGGAATTGATGGATGATTATCCAAGTGATGATAACATAAGTTATAATGAAAGGTCAAGATGTAATCACTGAAACAAGCACCTTTCAATTTCTAACCCCTCTCGCTATCAAAACAATGGGAGTAAGACTCTCAAAAACAGTTGTTCGCCCCGCTTTGTATACAGAGCACAATGAGCGTAGGACTCTCAACTCCCATTTCTAATCTTTTATAAATTGGCATGCCCTCTAACCTTGCGATGTTTTTAAAGATTATGATATTTTTAAAGACTCGTACCCCTTCAACTTTCATTCCATGGGTCTGTTACCCCCACCACACATGGTTCTGAAACAATTTCTTGCTTTGAGTTTCTTCTCTCTATATTTATTTATTACTCGTGCTGAAAACTAATACTCCCTCCGTCCCAAAGTTGTACTAAACTTGAGACACTTATTTTGGGACGGAGGGAGTATAAGTTTTCAGCCGGGGTACTCCCTCTGTAAAATAATCCTATATACCTTAGAGAGTCGTCTTCACTAACTTATTTATCTCAACATGCAAGCATACCACATCACCATACAATTATGGATGAAAAAGGCCCACCTCAACATGCAACCATGCATAGGAAAAGAACCATCACCACATGCAACCATGCATGGGAACACATTTATCATTCTATTGTTTTACTTATTTCAATAAATATTTTCAACTATACATAATCAATAAGTCATACGTATTTTGAATTTTGGTTCAGGTGTTATTAATCAAAATATTTACATTCCACACATTCAAATCTCATCAAAATATTTCGCAACTGATTCTCGCGGCAACGTGCGGGGTATCATCTAGTATAAGACGTTCTCAGTGACCTAAAACTCGTTTTATACTATTAGTTTATAGATGGAGTATTATTTGTATGCTTTGAGTTGTTTATCTGCTGACCTGACGAATAAACAAGGGAATGTGAAACCACCTGGCTGAAAAACAGTTTGATTTTTATTACTCTTGTGGATTGAGATGAGATGGCCCGCACAGAGTGATGTGCGCTGTGCACAGTTCTGCTGAGTGGGCTCCATTTTCTTTTCCCATTGAGGACTGACTCTGAAGCCGGACGGATGTGGACGTGGCAGGAATGGAATATTTGCCTTGGGCTTCAACGGCCTCGCCGACGTCGTGCTCTGCTGCTGCTAAACTGCAATCATCTCATCTCATCTCTTTGTCAACAAGAGGATTGTAGCCAAGTCGGGTGATGAGAGAGAGTGTCATCACCTCTTTGTACTGGGAATCCATCCATCACCTTTTTCTCGACAATGAGCGCACAATTGATGATGCCACTAGCAAATGTCCAAGCCAGTCACAACATGCAACTTTTATCCAGTATAATAAAATACTCTATCCGCTCTTATAATATAAGAGCGTTTTTGACACCACACTAACGGTGACGGTGCCAGAACTTTAATGTTGTGTAGTCAATTTGAAATTGTGTAGTCAAATATATAAATATGTATTAAATTTTGGAAGATTTCTACATCTAGATATTGATTTTTACCAAAATGCTGAGTAGTCAATTGACTACCCAGCTTTGTATGCGGTTTCGCCACTGCACACTAGTGTAAAAATTGCTCTTATATTGTGTGGTGTTAAAAACGCTTTTATATTATGGAGCGGAGGGAGTACATATGAACTTTGCTTCGGCATGGTTGGTGCTGTTGATGGAAGTGACCACCGTATAGGGGATAGGGGATAGGGGAACAGTTGAGGAAGGGATGCTAGGAGCACAGTATTAATTACTACTAGTACTTAGCTGATTGATGGACAGGTGCCTCCGCTGCTGCTGTGTTAGTGTTGCTGCTGTGGGCTGCAAGGAGATTTGGATCATGCCCAACCCCTGATTATTATACTAGCACCTGTATCTAGATCACTGCTTCCCAGGCTCATCATAGAGTGTAGCAGCTTCCACTGAAAGACCATTGGTTGTCTGTCTGATCTGGTCCCCCCCTGTGTGTTGATGGCATTATATGTGTGTGTTTGTTCTAATCTCACTCATGCTAATCAATCTGTTGCATCGGCATGACTTTTATGCACAAACACTGCAGATGGATGTCGCATTTGTATCTGCTCATGCAAGTTGATGATCTGTAACGGCATATACGCACACAGTACCTCCTAATGAGTCAGCTCAATTATTCAGACAAGGCAAGATGATATAATTTTGAGAGATTACTTGGTGCTGAGTTGCTGACACAACATGTAGATATATTTTTGCTAAATGAGCCACATCAAAGTTTTTGTTTTGTTTTTTGAAACCAAAGCCAGCCAGCCAGCCACATGGAAGTAGATGAGCTGCTCTAAACTGCGCGGAATGAGCAATAAAACAAACAATATAAAGGTGAACCAATGGTAAAAATCATTAATAAAGTGACAAGCCATTAGACAACAAAATCAAGTCTATCCAAGTTGTCATGCAGAATTATGGAACCTTCACTACTCGCTATACAAAAGGCATAATAACAAATTAGAGTCAGTGTTGCATTCACTATCATTCTGTGGCTTACAGCAAATTACACTAATAGCTACCAGTTACAGTGCTCTGATGCGATGACCAAGCACGCACAAAAACTCCGCGGTTCACAGTTCCAATCAGCTCTCCTCAACCTGGATAATTTGACAAACTATGGTGGACTAGACTTGCAGTAAAATAGTGGCCACGAGGGCGCCAAAGAAGACGGCTAGGCTAAGCTCCAGTCTGTTGTGGTTGACGCCTGAAAAAAAAAGGATTGTCACTTTTACAAGCTCCAGAATGCACCACGACGGAGAAAGAAGAACATTTGAGCTTACCGTTCTGTGCCGATGTTGCTGCAGGCCTCTCTGGGATTATAGGACCAGGAGCAGCCGCTGAAAAAATGACCAAAAGTTAAGTGAAAGCCTAACTTCAATGAAAGCAACAAAAACAGCAGGAAGCTTGTGACGGATTGCAACTGTCGATGCACATTGAAGTACTCCAATGCCACAACCACTTGGCTCAACTGTTCGCAGCACACAACTTTACAGCCAAGATGAAAGTTGTAGAGGTACAGGCGATTTATAATATAAAAAAAAGGCATAATGATAATGATTTCATTTCACGTTATTTCAGCAAAAGAGAGATAAAATACTACAGCAGATTTAGATAGAAGATTTCAATTTGTAAGTAGCCTACTCTGCTGAATAGTTTAAATTTTGAGAAACAACCAGAAGAGATCAAGTATGCAAACAACTGCATAATCAGCACCGTAGGTAGATAACATAACATACATTTATTGCATGTCGAAGCCGATGCTTGCAAAGAAGGCGACCATGGGGCAGCTATGTTATCATTCAGATCACATGTGAAGCTAATCCCAGAAGAAGGGTCAAATGATGCATCAGAGGGCATGCTTGGAAGAAGGCATCCAGATTCTGCATCCAACCACAAAGCACGGATCAGCAACAATGAATGAAGCCTAGTTTCTCGAGCTGTTTTCAAACTTATGGTGTGAAATTCAATGTAACTAGTAAGGCCTAAAACTGATATCCCAACCAGTCTGGGCAGTATAACATATAACAGAACTAACTGGCAGCTAGGCGAAAACGCACATCATAGAAGTAAATGTTTCACTATATAACTGGCAGATATTTATCTCAGTGTATTGGTTTCTTCTTAGTAGCAATTAATATGAGCATATTAAGAGTTTAAGACTTCAACTACCGGAAAGCTTGGATCTTAGAGAGATCGAGCTTTCCGGTAGAAAATTCACTTGGGCCAATACGTTACCAATCCCGACGTTTGAGAAGCTGGATCGTGTCCTCGCTAGCGTCGAATGGGAGCAGAAGTTTCCCCTTGTGACGGTCCAAGCGTTGTCACGCGCGATCTCCGACCATACCCCATTGCTGGTTGACTCTGGAGAAGCAACGCATGTGGGAAACAAGAACACTTTTTCTTTCGAATTAGCGTGGTTTGAAAGAGAAGGGTTCCTGGATCTGATAGCAAGAGAATGGGCTAAAGATTCAGGAGGGAGGTCGAATGTTGAAAGATGGCAGAATAAGATAAGGCACCTAAGACAGTTCTTACGTGGATGGGCCAAACATTTGAGTGGGATATATAAGGTTGAGAAGGAAAGGCTCCTTCTACTTATTCAATCCCTAGATTTAAAAGCCGAGTCCTCCATTCTAGATACCAGGGAGTTGGAAACTAAAGTGGAGGCGGAAATGAGACTGAAAGAATTGCTTCGAGAGGAGGAATTGAAGTGGGCACTGCGAGCTAAAGTTCGCAAAATCGTCCAAGGGGATGATAACACTCAATTCTTCCATATGATTGCGAATGGCAAGCATCGAAAGAAGAGAATCTTTCAGCTCGAGCAAGATGAGGGGACGATTTTAGGACAGGAGAACCTAAAACTTTATATCACCAATTACTATAAGCAGCTGTTTGGGCCTCCTGAGGATAATTTCGTATCCTTGGAGGAGTCGAGGGTTGAGGATATCCCTCAGCTAGCAGCGGATGAGAACGATATTTTGACCGCCCCATTTTCGGAGAAAGAGGTGTTTGAGGCAATTTCACAAATGAAGAATAATAAAGCTCCAGGGCCGGATGGTTTTCCGGCGGAGTTTTACAAAAAGTGCTGGCACATTATTAAGGGTGACTTGCTCCCGATGTTCCATGATTTATTCTCTGGACAGTTGCAGCTGTTTCACTTGAATTATGGAACGATTACTTTGCTTCCTAAGAAAACAGAAGCCGTGCGGATTGAACAGTTCAGGCCGATCTGTCTTCTTAATGTCAGCTTTAAAATTTTCACCAAGGTTGGGACTAATAGGCTTACGCAGATTGCGCATTCTGTGGTGCAACCGTCTCAAACTGCTTTCATGCCGGACAGAAACATCCTAGAAGGGGTTGTAGTCCTACATGAAACGCTCCATGAAATCCACACGAAAAAACTAGATGGGGTGGTTTTCAAAGTGGATTTTGAGAAAGCGTACGATAAGGTAAAATGGCCATTTCTTCAGCAGGCCTTGCGTATGAAAGGTTTCGATCAGTCCTGGAGAAACCAGGTAGATTCTTTCACGCAAAAAGGGAGTGTTGGAATCAAAGTGAATGATGACATAGGTCATTACTTCCAGACACACAAGGGTCTAAGGCAAGGAGACCCGATGTCACCGATTCTGTTCAACATAGTGGTCAACATGTTGACAATCCTAATAGGAAGGGCTAAGGATGATGGCTAGGTAGGTGGCCTCGTTCCGCATTTAGTTGACGGAGGAGTGTCTATCCTACAGTACGCTGATGATACTATCATCTTCATGGAGAATGATTTGGCAAAAGCAAGGAACATGAAGCTTGTGTTATGCCTGTTCGAACAACTGTCGGGGTTAAAGATTAACTTCCATAAAAGTGAATTGTTCTGCTTTGGAAGAGCTAAAGACGAACAAGAAGCTTACAAACAATTGTTCGGGTGCGAATTGGGGTCTTTACCCTTCACGTATTTGGGTATACCAATCCACCATCGCAAGCTTTCCAACAAAGAATGGAAGTGCATTGAGGATCGGTTTGAAAAAAAACTAAGCTGCTGGAAGGGCAAGCTTATGTCATACGGAGGCCGACTAATTCTCATTAATTCGGTACTCACGAGTATGCCTATGTTTCTCTTGTCCTTTTTTGAGGTACCAGTTGGAGTCCGGAAAAGGCTAGATTTCTATCGATCGCGCTTCTTCTGGCAGAGTGACGAATTAAAACGAAAATACAGACTCGCTAAATGGGATATCATTTGTAGGCCGAAAGACCAAGGGGGTCTCGGCATTGAAAATTTAGAGGTGAAGAACAGATGTCTTCTTAGCAAGTGGCTGTATAAGCTATCTGTAGAGACGGATGCCACATGGGCCCAAATTCTGCGTAATAAGTACCTCCAATCCAAAACCTTATCGCAGGTGACGGTAAGGCTGACTGATTCGCCCTTTTGGAAAGGACTGATGAGAGTGAAATCAGTCTTTTTCAACAGGACAAAATTTGTAGTTGGAAATGGTACTACCACGAGATTCTGGGAGGATACATGGCTAGGGGAGACGCCCCTTGCACTCCAATATCCCTCTCTCTATAATATTGTTCAGCGAAGAGATGCTTACGTTGCAACAGTATTACAGTCCAATCCTCTTAATATTCAATTCAGGAGGATGTTAGCGGGAAGCCGTTGGGAAGTTTGGCTCCATCTTGTGAGAAGATTGATGGATGTTCAACTATCTCAACAGCCCGATCAGTTGCGCTGGAAACTAACAAAGAATGGAGAGTTTTCGGTTAAATCCATGTATTTGGATGTTATCAACTCTAGCTCTATTCCTCGTTCGAAATATGTTTGGAAAGTCAAAGTACCTTTAAAAATTAAAGTGTTTATGTGGTTTGTCCATAAACAAGTCATTCTAACTAAGGACAATTTGACAAAACGCAACTGGACAGGATCTACAAGATGTAGTTTCTGTGATAGTGATGAATCCATCAAACACCTCTTTCTTGACTGCTCATTGGCAAAAAAATTGTGGCGGTCGGTCCACATAGCATTTAATATTACTCCTCCGAATACTATCAACACGTTATTTGGGACGTGGCTAGACGGGATAGATTCAGAAACAGCGAGACATATCCGTGTAGGAGTATGTGCTTTATTGTGGGCGGTTTGGAACTGCAGAAACGATTTGGTTTTTAACAGAACAACAAATATTCATTTCTTGCAGGTTATCTTCCGGGCCACTACACTGATCCGTATGTGGTCGCTACTCACTCCGACGGAGGCCAGGGAGCGTTTGGTTACTGGATCTATCCGATGGGAGACGGTAGCACGGGCTATCTTCAACCGGTTTGGATGGCGGTCATGTAATAGGATAGGTGTTTAGTTTCCTATCTTAATTTTTGCCTGCCGGTTGTGGCTGTCCTTTTGTTTTGCTTATGCTCTTTGTGGGCCTTTTTTTACTTTTTGAGACCTGATGACTTTTGTTGAACACCTTGCTTATCAATAATATGGCCGCATGCATCGTTCTGATGCAGAGGCCGGGGGATAACCTCCTTTTCGAAAAAAAAAACTTATATATGTGAATATGTCTTTCCATCTCTGGATGGTAGCAAGTGGAGTCCTCTCCCGAACTGATTTGAGACTAACTACAATTCCGTATTGGACTGATTCAAAAAGGAGGATTACCCCCGGCCTCTGCATCGAGAGGTGCACACAGCCATTTTATTATATTATTCAACAGAACCCAACAAAACAAATACATGAATCAATCCAAAGCCAACGTCCTGACAACAATTGTCGCTACACCTACAAGCCCTGACCTCGCATCAACACACACCATCTAATCCGGTGGCCTCATCAGGCCGCCTGCCGGCAAGCCGAGAGCACCAACAGGTCTAGCTACACCCTTTGCGCATCGCATGCGCACACTATAGAAACAACCGCCACCATCTTCCGCCGTCCCACCTTCAGGAGCGATTAACGCATTCACCTCGCCAGGCCATTCTGCCATCAACGTCACCACGACGCGAGACAACGCCACCATCCTGTGCGCGTCCATCAACATACGCCTGTCGCCGAGACTCCGCTACGGTAGATGCAACACCGCTCCTCCTCCTGTGCCCTCCAGCCAGCACCTGCTCCAAACAGTTGCCCCCAAGAGGGTTAACAGCCCCGAAGGAACCGCCAACGTCCGATCCGGGAGACTCAGATCTAGAGTTTCCCCCGGAGCATCTAGAACGAAGTGATGACGGTTGCAACCAACGATGCCTTCGACAAGGAGACGACGCCTAAGACGGCGCCATCGTCAGCCATGACCGAGGTCGACACGGATTTCACCGGCAATCGAGGCACTCCAAACCAACAACAGGCCGAATCCGTGCTGAGCTATGCCATGACGGCGCATGCAGCCGTCAGTACGCCGGCAGGGAACCAGCAACCCTCGCCGAACCCTCAACGCGCCGCCGGCCGGCCATAGGCAAAACCGACGACGGATCTGGGTGGGGATCAGATCCGCGGCCGCCACCGCGCCCACCATCGCCTGAGACGTGGGATCCTGTGGGCCATGGAGGCTAGCATGGCCACCGCACGACCAGGGGCACCACCCTGGCTGCTGCGCGCAACTCCCCCCAGGCCACGCCCCAGCCGCACCAGGAGGTCGCCGCCGCATAAGACTCCCCGGCTCGTTCAGCGCCGAGCCCGCCGCCACCGCGGCATACACCGACAGCAGCGGCGGATGCGGAATCAGCAGCACAAGGTCTCTAGCGGCACTAGGGTTCGCCCCTGGCGTCGCCGTCGCCCTGGGAAGACGACGCGAGGGAGTAGCGAATCTGTTTCTCTTCGTCTGTTTTGACCTTTTCCCAGTCGTTCTGAAACCCATAAGATCTCGAGACCAGGTAATGGTTCTGCCACGTGGATAGCTAACTTCCATGCACCAATGTCCATGGCTAGTTCTTTGGTGATATTCCAATCATTCAAATCTCTCTTTACAGACTTCTCCCATATCAAGTTTGGTCTACCCCGACATCTCTTGACATTATCAACACACTTTAAGCGTCCGCTATGCACTGACACTTCTGGAGGCCTACGTTGTATAAGCCCAATCCATCTCAGACGATGTTGGGCAAGCTTCTCTTCAATCGGTGCTACCCCAACTCTATCACATATATCATCATTCTGGACCCGATCATTTCTTGTGTGGCCACATATCCATCTCAACATGTGCATCGCTGTTACACGTAACTGTTGGACATGTCGCCTTTTGGTTGGTCAACATTCAGCACCATACAACATTGCAAGGTTGAATTGTTGTCCTGTAGAACCTACCTTTTAGCTTTTGTGGCACTTTCTTGTCACAGAGGACACCAGAAGCTTGGTGCCACTTCTTCCATCCAACTTTGATTTGATCGCTCACAACTTCATCGATATCACCATCCTTCTGCAAGATTGACCCCAAATATCGAAAGGGTCCTTCTGAGGTGCCACCTGCCCATAAAGGCTAATATCCTCCTCCTCCTTGTGCCTAGTAGTACTGAAACCATACCTCATGTACTCATTTTAGTTCTATTAAGCCTAAAACCTTTCAATTCCAAAGTCTGTCTTCACAACTCTAACTTTCTAATAACCCACGTTCGACTATTGTCGACTAGCACCACATTATCCGCAAATAGCATACACCATGCGATATCTCCTTGTATATCCCTTGTGACCGCATCCATCACCAAAGCAAAAAGATAAGGGCTCAAAGCTGACCCTTGGTGCAGCTATTTTAACTGGAAAGTCGTGAGTGTTGCCATCACTTGTTCGAACACTTGTCACAACATTATCCTACATGTCCTTGATAAGGGTAATGTACTTTGTTGGGGCTTTGTGTTTCTCCCAGGCACACCACATGACATTTCGCGGTATCTTATCTTAGGCCTTCTCCAAGTCAATGAACACCATATGCAGGTCCTTCTTTTGCTCCGTGTATCACTCCACAAGTTGTCGTACCAAGGAAATGGCTTCCATGGTCGACCTCCCAGGCATGAACCCAAACTGAATTTTGGTCACACTTGTCATTTTTCTTAAGCGTTGCTAAATGACTCTCTCCCATAGCTTCATTGTATGGCTCATCGCCTAATTCCACGGTAATTAGTACAACTTCGAAGTTCGAACGCCCCCCTTGTTCTTGATTGGTACCAATATACTCCGCCTCCATTCTTCGGGCATCTTTATGATCGCAAACATTTTCCCTTTATTAGTTTACATCTAAATGATCGCAAACATTTACTACAAGCTGATCAATCACATTTCCTCATTCTGATTTTCGCCTTTAGGAAAGGAATCATGGTTTACACCCTTATAAAAAATTGTGACATTGTTCATGGGTGGCGGCATACTCTCCGGATAGGCCCCCCACCTACTTCGCCTTAGGCATGGTTTTGGTCTTGTATGACTTTGCTAGATGATGGCATTTTGTGTGTATGTGTGTGTGTGTGTAGCCGTGCGCATCCTAGCTATGCAAAGGTTGGATGTGTCTCATTTTGCTTGTATTCTCTTGATGCGACAATATGAGTCAGTAAAAGCACCCTTTATCGGGAAAAAAAAAAGAAAATTGTGACGACTTGAAATTTATATTGCTGACCTCCTATTAATATGCATATTTATCTGGCACAATGTTTAACACACACTGTTATTTTTTATTAGACTCGGTATGTTTGAAAATACAAGCATGGTGTGGACTGAATACGCAACATTAGTCACATTGCAAGTAACACCGTATTCGTCAAAGCGTAATCAAAATGTGGTATGACACGCAAAAAAACGTTAATATTTTTTCTGACAACAAAAAAAATGCACACTAGCCAAAATATATATATAATAACTTGAAATGCCAAATTACCTTGAGATCCAACTGCATGCCAAATCATAGGGGAGTCGGTCAAATGCACATACCCAAGACAAAAAGAAAAAGATCAAGAATTCAGTCATTACAGATACATAAGATGCAAATTAAAATATGACTCTACTGCAAGTATCTAAGTAAAATATACTGTCTAACTTACCTTGAAGTGAGAAATCCTTCAATGTTACTTGGCATGAGCTATAAACATTCGTGCTGACCTTCATATCTTGCAATTTTGCCCCAAGGACTGAGGCACAATTCAAAGCTTGCAAATTTGTTATGAAACTTTGCTTTTGCAAGTGAGATACGTAACTGTCCATCGCCTTGCAGCATACAGTAATGTTTTTAACTGTACCACCACACTCCTTTGCAACCTTACTTGTGTCTGGGAAGCTTAGTGGGCAAACTGGAAGGTTCAAATGAAAAAAGAAAATCTCAGCATAAACGCTGCTGCCAGTGAAGAATGAGAATAAAATTGAACCTAGTCATATATTTAAATAAATTAGAAACTAAATACAAATATCCAGGTATTGCATCTGTTCCTCAAAAGGCAGAGTACAAGAAACATTTTTAATCTGGCAAGTATACATTCATGGAAATTCTGATGTACTACTGCAGTAAATATTTTATTCTTTCGATCTAATTGATATGTTCAAGCCCTGTCACACCCAACGATTACGAGTCGAACGACTAGTCTAGACTAGTCGCTCGACTAGTCTACGAGTCGCAAAGTGGCTGCCGACTCGTTTTCTCATGTAGACTACAAATACGAGTCGAGCTGTGGATCGACTAGTCGACGACTAGTCTGGACTAGTCGACGTGTTCGAGTCGAGCGACTCAAAAAACTGCACTAGTATAAATAAGCTGGCTCATCCCGCGGGAGACCTAATTTCTTTCCGCTCCTCACCTGGACGCGCCGCCGGCTGCTGGACGCGCCCGTCGAGCCCTCCTCGCGCCGCCGCGGATCTGAAGCTCCACCGTCGCCGGCCCCACGTCGCGGATCTGAAGCTCCACCGTCGCCGGCCCCACGTCGCGGATCTGAAGCTCCTCCTGCTCCTTCGTCTCGCGCCCCTCCTCGCGCCGCCGGCCCCTCGTGCTCTTCTCCTCTTCAGGCAGGTGAGCCTCAGTGCCTCCCTTCTCCTCCTCTTTCTTCTTGGCTTGCTGCTGGTGTTGCTCTGCCTCGCTGCTGGACTGCTGGTGGTGCTCTGCTTGCTGTTGGTGCTGCTCTGCTCGCAGCTAGACTGCTGGTGCTGCTCTGCTTGCTGCTGGTTGCTGGTGCTGCTCTGCCTCAGTGACTCCACTTTGCTTGTTTCAATTTCCAGGTCCTGAGGTCTGAGCTACAATGTCTACAACACAGGACATAGCTCAAGTAGTGTGTTCAGCAGCAGCTGCAGCTCAAGCCGATGAGCATTACGAACCATCGAAGGATCCTGCAAGGAAGCCACGTAGGAGCAAGGACCCAGCATGGAAATATGCCTTTTGGACTGATCTGCAGGACAAATTGACACTCCAGTGTGTTTTGTGTGGCAAAAACATCACTTCTGGAGTGCTAAGGATGAAGAAGCACCTTGGTGGAGGTTACACAGAGGTGAAAATGTGTCTAAAAGCAACCAATGAGATCAGGAAAGAGATGCATTTGTACATGAAGACCAACTCAACCAAGTTCAAAGCCATGCAACTTGATGGGGATGAAGTTGAAGCAACTGATGGAGATGGAGGAGAGGAGGAGGTAGAAGCAAGTTCAAGGGCGTCGAACAGCACCGCAGCCTCCACGAAAAGGAAGTCTTCTTTTATTGTGACGGCGCCGGTGGCGGCAAAGAGGAAAAGCAAGTCAATTGCAGATGAGGTTAGGAAGACACCAGAGGAGGTGGTTGCTGAGAGGCATAGCACAAGAAGCACTCAGTTAAAAATCAAGGACTATGGAACAAAGACAAAAGAACTAAAAGATGTTGTAGATGGTCATGTAGCTGACTTTCTCTATGAGAATTGCCTTCCACTCAATATTATCAATTCGAGAAGTTGGGAGATCCTATTGGAGTCTATAGGACAGTATGGATCAGATTATATCACACCTTCTTACCATGATGTGAGGGTTCCATTACTTGAGAAGGCAAAGCTCAAGACTGACACTTTGAAGGCCAAGCATCAATTGGCATGGAAGGAGTATGGTTGCACTCTCATGTCCGACGGTTGGACGGACATGAGTGGGCGACACTTGATCAATTTTCTCGCCAATTGTCCTGAAGGTACATTCTTCTTAGGGACAGCCAATGTTTCTTCTGAGTCTGTTACTGCTGAATTGGTAGCAAAATTATTGAGTGAACAGATTGAGGCAATTGGGCCTGAATTGGTAATCCAGGTCGTCAGCGACAATGGTTCCAACTACAAGGCAGCCGGGAGACTTCTAATGGATAAGTATCCATCTTTGTATTGGACACCTTGTGCTGCTCATTGTTTGGATCTTATGCTAGAGGACATTGGGAAGATAAGAGAGTTCAGTGATTGCATTGTTAAAGCAAAGAAAACAACCAGATTTATTTATGCCCATGGTAGGATTCTTGATCAAATGAGAACCTTGAATGGCAAGAGAGATCTTGTAAGGCCTGGAGCAACTCGTTTTGCAACCTCCTTCCTCACATTGGCCAGCATGTGGAAACAACGCCAACATTTGAAAGCACTATTTGTTAGCACAGAATGGCATGCAAACAAGTTGAAGCTCACCCCACCAGGGAAGATGGCTGAAAATACCGTGCTCTCTGTGACATTTTGGCAATCGGTGGAGAACTGCATGAGAGCTTCACAACCCGTTCTTGTTGCTTTGAGGATTGTTGATGGCGATGACAGTCCAGCAATGCCCGAAATTTGGGCAGCCATGGATGTTGCGAAGACACACATAACGGATGCATTGTCACAAAGGCCAGGCCTACAAAGTCAAGTGCTAGCAATTGTTGACAAGAGGTGGGATAACCAGATGGAGCAAAAGCTACATGGGGCTGCAATGTTTTTGAACCCCAGCAAGTTCTTTAAAATGAAGGAGACTAACAGAAGACTAGCTGCACGGCTGCGTTCAATGTTCAATGATGTGATATGGAAGATGGTGATCGATGATGAACTACAATCCAAGATAAGTAAATTGGCTGATGATTATGAGCGGACGGAGGGTGAATGTTTCACCAAGCAAATGGCAATTAAAGACCGCGAGAAAAAGAGTCCTCGTAAGTATCTATGTTGTTGCAGCTTGTAGCTTATCTTCTTGACTCTTATGTTTCAACTTCTACTTGCTTGTTTCAACTCCTACTTGCTGATTTTTGTAGTACTTTGGTGGAATGCATATGGTGGCCTTGCTTATGACCTCCAATCTTTTGCAAATCGGATCATTAGTCTATGTTGTTCATCGTCTGGCTGTGAGCGCAATTGGAGTGCATTTTCTCATGTAAGTAACTAGCAATTGGATGGTTTGATAGATAATTGCAGGCTATAGCAGCTTCTCACAAAAGGATTTGCTTGCAGATCCATACCAAAGGAAGAAACCGTTTGGAGTATAAGAGATTGAACAAGCTAGCATATGTCTCATACAACCGGCAAATGACAACTAGGTTTGAAAAGTTACGCGAGCAAGGTTCCAAAGGAAAGAGGGCTAATGCACTTATCCTAGAAGAATTTCAATGGGATAATGAATGGGTTGATGTTACTGCTGAATTGGTTCATCAAAATGACGCTATGGACGATGACAATCCACTACTTTGGTCCCATGTTGATGAGGCCGTTGGCGCGACCGATGGTCTAAGTGGACGCCATCTTCCAAGGAGGGCTCGTGGTGATTTCAGTGAGTCTAGTCCTCCCGCTGGCTCTAATATCTTTTACACTCGAAGGACAAGTGTGGTTGTCCATGATGAAGACTTGCAGGCTGAATTGGAAGCTGAAGATATTGATAGTGACATGGAGACCAATGGTGAAGACAATGATGGCCCTACACGAGCGAATGATATAGACCCTGATTTTCAGCTGGATATAGATCTGGATTGATTTGAGGGCTAAGGCTACAAGATTTCTTTTGCTGGACTGGACTTGTTGCTTGTGGTGTTGTTGAACCTTTCTTTTGTAATTCAGACCTTGATGTTGGACTACATGTTGAACCTTATGTTGGTCTTGTGAAGTTGTCACACTAAGGTGTTCTGCTATGTTTGCAATTGCATATGGATTATGGAGTTCTGAACTTGTTTTTTATGCTAGTGCTGCTGTGCTGGACTGTTGTTTGATAGTGCATATTTGATTGGTTTTATCTTTTGTAGACTGTTGCTGGTTTGTGGAGAAGCAGAGGCCCTGGCCATTGGATATTGCAATTGGCACAGCCTCAGGTTCTTCATCCACTTCCCATGCATTCATTTGTATTGTATACTGTACTTGTATACTTATATAGTGTAATACTACATACTACTACTAGGTATTAGTAGTTATGTACTGTAAGTTCAGTGCTACAGTACCATGTCGACTAGTCTCGCACTAGTCTAGACTAGTCTATGAGTCTCAACCTTGGAACGACTCGTCGACTCTTCGACTCGTAAACGTTGGTCACACCCAACAGCTTGCGGGTAATGGCGCACATATTGTGAGAACCTTGCAATTGCATATTGCTAACATGAACATTGAACTGAAAAACTCAAGCTCCTACTGTGTCATATGCCTTAACGCAGTCAACTTCATATAGGAGCAAAGCATTCCAGTTATCCGCTCGGCCAGACGAAAATTTAAGCTCGTTCTAAAAGAGTAAAATGTGCTGACTGCTGGGATGATAATTCACATTTAAGCAAGTTATTAGTTTGAATGCACGTACCTCCATTGACATTGCAGTTTGATATCTGCCTGAGCATTTTGGTTGCGGATGATGGCTCAAGCCTGCTGGATAACCATCTGAGTACAACGTTCCTGCAACTGTCAACTTTGGGACTGGCAGCGTAGCTTGTCAACGCAGCGTCCTTGGAGGAGATTTTGCGGGCAGCATCACTTATAGCGCTCTGGCATGTCTGGCTGCAGCACTCGTTAACAGGGTCGACCTTCCGGCAGGCCTCGAGGAGCTTCGACGAGTCGACGACGCTCTCAAACGCGTCGACGGTGCTAACGGGGCACGACCCCTCGGTGGCATTGGAGAGGTGGACGGAGCAAATGCTGTGGAGATCATCACTGGCACCCTGGCTCATGAGCAGCTGCTGGACGTCAGAGAGACAGTAGTTGGCAAGAGTGGGATCCAAAGCGAGGGAGCCCGTCTGCTTGCTGGACTGTCCTATGAGGATGGTGAGAGTGGCCTGGAGCTGGGGGCAGCAGATGACATTGGCGAGGAACGGGGCGAATGAGGCGAAGCAATCGACGGCCGTGGTGGTCATCAGGCCATTGATGGCAGTGAAGTTCAGCGAGCATTTGCCTGCGTCGGGGCAAGGAATTCAGTTCACACCTTAAATACAAGTCTTTCTTGGGATTTCAATACAAACTAGTAGTACATATGAATGTCTATAGACATATTTTAGAGTGCAGATTCAGTCATTTTGCTCCTATATGTAGTCCGCAATGGAATTTCTAATATTTAGGAACAGAGGGAGTACTGGTACTGGCATAGATAGAAATAGAAATGCAGAGTGAGTTGAGACCTGATAGCTTGGGCGTAGAGTTGTTGTAGAAGGGCGCGAGAGGGGCAGGAGCGAGGAAGGGGACGAAGGGCTGGGGAGAGCCGGTGGGCGAGAGCTCCGGCATGAGGCCGCCGCTGTCGTCATCTTCCTCTGCGTGGTCGATCCGGTGGAGCACCGGCGGGCCCTGAGCAAATGCCTGCCCGGAATTCCCCAACAGCCCATGTAAGCCTGCACATTGACAAATTGGCAGCCCAAATCAGTCGCTTGTTCCCGCAACCAGGATTTCCGCAAAGCCCGCCTCCATGACAGATCAAAATCAAGAACCAGCAAAGAGGCAGCACCAACACCAGCTAGGACCAAGCATTCGTATGTCCGGCGACTGAGCACGCTTCAGTAATTTGCAAGAAAGGGAAGAATCGGAGTCTAGCTAGGCAGCAGATCAGCAGAGAGCCACTCACATAGGCAGGAGAGGAGAGCGGCCGCCACGGACAGCCGAACTGCGGGTCCCATCCGCCGGCCGCAGCGCACAGCGAAGGCGGGGCGTAGGCGGCTGCGGCTGCGGCGACGAGGGGGAGGAAGAAGAAAGAGCAGAAACCGGAGAGAGAGGGAGGGAGGGAGGGGGGAGGGAGCCGCTGCTTGTGTTGTGTGTGAGTGTGAGAAAAAAAGGGAAGTGGAGAAAGTGGACAGCTAGGGGAGCGCCGCGTATTGCTAGGTGCACCCGGAATAAGATCTACTGGAGCATTTACCTTCTTGTTTCATACTCTCTCTGTTCCAAAATATAGTGTTTCATCTATTCCCGTGCTTCAATTTTGACCATAAATTTAACCAACGAGATCGACTGCAGCGGGAGCAAAAGTTATACCAGTGAATTCGTATTCAAAAGAAGTTTTCAATTATATAATTTTTTCTTCCGCCGCAGTCAGTCTCGTTGGTTAAATTTATGATAAAAGTTGGACCTCGGGAAGCGCGGGCGCACTATATTTTAAAATAGAGGGAGTAGTACACTAGAACGACAAGAGAAATTCAAGATAGCAAACGTATTTTTAATTTATTTTTAAGGAAAAATCTTATAAGGTGGGCCACGAACAAATTTTGTCAACTTCTCCATGAGTCAACACTTGCTTAAGTCAGCCACTTCGAGCCTCTCTACTTTATATTCCTTAGGCGACAAGTTGAGTACGTAACAATATATTGTCGGCATGCCATGTGTTTCTTTGTATCATTTGACCATACAATGTAGAAAGATCCTGTTTGTTATTGTATAGATTGAGTAAATTTTACTATTTGCCCCTAGGTTTCATGTTGTGACGGAATACCCCATTGTGCAGAATTTTCACATTTTACCCAATTTGACGAAACACTGCCATATACTCCCTCCGTTCCTAAATATTTGTTTCTTTAGAGATTTCAAATGAACTACTACATACGGATGTATATAGACATATTTTAGAGTGTAGATTCACTCATTTTGCTTCGTATGTAGTCACTTGTTGAAATCTCTAGAAAGACAAATATTTAGGAACGGAGGGAGTAACTTTGACACTTTATCCCCGTCCTCGGGGTGCGCCCCGTGGCCCGTCAGCAGCGCGAACACAAGGTGTGTTGAAAACCGAACCCAAAAAATCTACCGCAGT
The DNA here is from genome assembly GCA_011799875.1 of Thinopyrum elongatum. Taxonomy (NCBI): domain Eukaryota; kingdom Viridiplantae; phylum Streptophyta; class Magnoliopsida; order Poales; family Poaceae; genus Thinopyrum; species Thinopyrum elongatum. The sequence goes on along the minus strand of CM022298.1, from coordinate 377,751,740 downwards.
AATTAAGTCATCTACGTACCAAGCCAAATTAGCGCTGAAACATGGGGTTCACTCGTCGGATTGGGGAAAAATTAAAAGGGGTAAAAAGTGACAGGTGTTTACTTAAAATGGGCAAACATATGAAAATTCTGCTAAATGTGATATTTTCTGTCACAACTGTGAAACTTAGGGGTAAAATGAGATTTACTCTATAAATTAATATCTTGTTGTTTCCTGGTGATAGTGTGGCGGCATATATGCTAAAAAATGGTATATTGTGAATATCCATGACAACGTGTTTTCGCGGGTTATCAATGATCATGTTGGCATCGCATGGTTGTAAGCCTTTTACCTGTGAAGTTTATAATGACACTGTTTGCTGTTGTGGCAGATGCAACACAATTAACTTCCTACTCCCTCCGTCCAGAAATACTTGTCGGAGAAATGAATAAAAATGTATGTATCTAGAACTAAAATACGTCTATACATCGATTTCTCTGACAAGTATTTCTGGACGGAGGGAGTACAAGAGAGATCTCCCTACAGGATTAAGAAAGTCTCTGCTCTGTTTTGAAACAAGAAGGATGACTGAATGGTTTTGCTCCCTACGTTGTCTGATCCAGCATGGGAGTGAGTGGGATGTTTTGGGGTACATGTGCTCGGGTAGACGTGAGGAAAGAGGAGTTGGGGGTGCTGGGAATTGAATATCAGCATCAATGCTCTTCAATACGCCCTGCCACCACGTTGCCTTGTCGCTGACGTATGGGGCCGTGCACGCGCAGTGAATTTCCGGCGGTCGCCACCCGTTGTCCGTTGGTCAGCTAGATCATGCCCACAATTACTAGGAGTACTGCAGTTGCTAAAAAACAAGTACTACTGCAATTTCTAGTCGCCGGAGACATGTCCCTGACAGCCGGTACCCACGGCCTTTTAACCTGGCGCTAACGTTGGAGTACCAGTTGGATGTTTGATGCTTCTCGATGGGGGAGCGAGCATACAGATACACCCATGGAAGTCAGCGATGACTGGCGACTAATGGACGTAACCGCTTGAGTGCCTTCAAACCAAATCAGACACATGGCCCTTTTACGGCAATATTTCTTGGATGGTGATGTGCATGGTATTGAATTCATGTTACTAATGGAGAGAGGCCGACGGCGAAGAGCTTTCTAAGAGCATGGTTAATAGCACAGCCGGCTGCTGCCTATAAACCACTGCCATGTCATCTATAAAGCCTTCGTACACAATAGGTTGGCTTTTAGGTAGGCTACAAGACTGACAATAATAAATACTTGGATAATTAATATTTGCATGTGTACACACCTCTTATGATCCAATAAAAACATCATCTTTGTGGCCATTTCAATCAGCATATATGTCATTCATGCTAACAGGACATACCAAAAGAAAGTGACCAATATTCAAGCAATTTTAATCAGGATATGTATGCCACTGATGCCAACAGCCATATCAATCAAAATCGATTAATATTCACGCAATATCAATCAGCACAAATATGCCATTCATGCCAATAGGACATGAGAAACTGATTAATAACCAAGCAACAAACAGATGTGTATAGCACCATGACACCACACTTGAAAATTACTTGAACCTTCCTAGGAAGCATTAACCAAATGTAGAACTAAATAAGATGCCCGGCAAACAAGCCATTAGTTTTAATCTTGACGACGATGATCTTCAAGATGGCACATAGCACTTGAAAAATGTATTAACCAAACAAGAGCATGGAAACAAGCCATCTAGGTTTGATCTTCACGGCGATAAGTTGAAACTTCAATAGAAAGGAGCAGCTAATCCATCTGCATCAACAACCTCCAGCCACTGTATGAAGAAGGGAAACAGAGGTTGATTGTAGATATTTTAGTTACCATGTATGCATAGAGGTCAGTAAAAGCAACACCATATCAAATATGTTGTCAACATCAGTAAGAGGTCCCAAATCCTGGCTAAAAATTATTCTTTGATCTCAAGCAACAAATGATATTAGATTTCTTTGCCCAATTTCATGATAGTGCAATACCAATTTGTTTCTTTAAGTAGCGCACCAACACTTGCTCTTCTGAAGTTAGTTTTTACTCTGCTTTCAACATACATAGACAGAACAAGGTATATGGAAGGCTCTAGCTATTAACCAAAATAATTATAGAGCTAAATGACTGAATACCAAGGCTCGATGATTATAACATATGTTCTGGACATGCCAGCAGCTTATTTTTCTCAATCATGTGCGAATAGGCAAAGCAACAATGCCAATCTATATCAGCTTTTTTTCAGTCATGTGGACACTCTGTAGATAGATTGGTCCAAGGAGTATGGAGCCATATTATACAAACGCACACAGACTAGTTAGCTTCATATCAAATAAAGTAGGCAAATATTTGCACACAGACTAGTTGACTAATTCTTTGTGAATTTTGTACAGAGAGAATATTTTTTGTATTAGAATCAAGTAGGCAAATATTTGCACACATGGTTAGTTGACTAATTCTGAAGTGTAGGCAAATATTCTGAAGCTTTGTAGTACTAGGTAGCACAGCCAATATTCTCTGTTTTTCATACTGTACATTATATTCCCTGTTCTTCACTTCTTTTTTTTCCACAAAGCTTGACTCAGATAAACTCTATGCAAATACAAAAACAAAATTTCAGTAGGTTTAGTGATCTCGTAAGGTGCTTTATTTTTTATTTATTGCACAATGCTTACAGAAGGTATGAAGCTTCTAAGATTAAGATTAATGTGCATTTTTCTCCTTTTCTGACAACTATGAAGGATGGTCCTGCACTAGGATCAGGTACCAATTCAACTTCTATAATTACCTATATGGCTAAAATCTTCTTGGTTGCTGCTGCAAATAAATTCTGCAATAGCTTTTTGTCTCCATGAATTAGTCTAGTATATCATACAAATGAACAACAACTCCATATAGGGACACAGGTGTAGCAACTAGTTAAGTAGCATTGCGTACAAATAAAGATTAGCAATCTTAACCGTAGATGCATATAAGCAATGGAGAACACATACCATGCTTGCGGATCCGAGTCTTCAATATACCAAGGAGCTGTAGAGCCACCAATGTTGGTCGTCGGCTACACTCAGCCTGTAGGGCCAGCATGGTGCAGAGGAGACTGGCAGCACGCTTGAGCCGGGACGAATTGAGGCAACGGTGGCATGACGAGTTCAGGCGCCGACCGAACGAACCGATGCGCCTGCAGCCGGATGAGATGGGGCGCCGGCGGCACCATGACGTGAGGCGTCGATGGAGGGACCTCCAGAGGCGCCGGGGCATGCGTCCTTTTGGACTGCTGGCCCATCTCTGTGCGGCGCCGCCGGCAATTCCAGGGTTCGCAAGGTGGCAAATTGAGGGCGATTTGGGGGTTTCATATCTTCGATTTGGCGCAAGAAACGATCTGAGGCAAGGGAAGGGAGGATTTGGAGCGGTGGTGAAGGGAGAAGCAAGGGAGACGAGGGAGACGCACAGGATCGAGAGCGCCGGCTCTAGCGCTCGCACCGGGCTGCAAGCAGGCGATTGTTCTTCGATTCCTGCACTGTAGCCGGGCGACTCACGGAGCGCCCGCTCCCCTCTCTCTCCTGCCTTCTCTCCCCTCCAGCTCAATTTTTTCCGACGTGGAACCGCTTGCAGCCGGCTGACTGGTTCCGCTATGTAGCAGCCAACCATCCACCATACAAATGCTTTGAGATCCGTGCGTGAGTGGGCCCATCCATATGTATAAGAGCAAGTGCAAGTACAATAAGATGACGTAGACGGACTGTAAGCTTTAGATATTATATTTTGGATGAGTTGGAGGAGAGAGAGTAGGAGAGAGAAGAAAGCGGGCTACTGATTAACAGCCGGCTGTAGCACGTGCTCCTAGACATGTTGTGAGAGAGGAAGGTGGACCATATATCAAAAAAATAGTACATATTTACATGCAACTACTGTACTTCTCAGCTATAAACTTGACTATAGATGATGTGACAAGGCCATGTAGCCAACAGCTGGCTATACTATTAACCATGCTCTAACCCTGTATTGTGGCCGTCTATCTCTTGTATCTCTGCCTATAGTCAAATTAGTGTCAGGGTGAACGGGGGCCATGTCAGCTACAGAGTACATATGCCCGTGATTTTGTCATAGAAAGGTACAGGTGGGTCCAACAAACATAGGCAAGCTCTCACCATATAAATTCATGGCTTTTATTTATCTTTTGATAATTTCAATCATCCAGATCTTTTGAACTAGAATTTGGTTTTTTATTTTTTTTATATGTTTGAATTCCTGGCGACAGGACCTTCCGAACAAGACCAATTTGTGATACAATTGAAAGTACTCTAAATTTGATAATTTCAAACCATATTTCAAATATATGAAAAAAAATTGACTATAACAAGTATATGAAATTGATTGTTTCAACGAGCGACATGGTTATTTCAAGTATATGAAATTTGTATTTTAAAATATATGAATCGAATTTCACTATGTTTTTTAAGTTGCTTATTCCAGTGTAAGAAAATATATATAACGGGTTATTCCAAATATGTGAATTGTTTAAATGTGTGGAATGGAATTTTTTTCCCACTATAATTGGAACGAGTCTTTTGATATAAGTGATTTTTTACACTAAAAATGAGTGAAATATGTGTTTTAAAACAAGTGAAATTTGTTTTTGAAAAGAGCAAAGTCTGTGTTTTGAAATGAGTGGAATTGTGTTTTAAAATAAGTGAACCCGTATTTAAAAAATAGTGAAATTAGCATGTTTTTAACGAGTGAAATCATTTAAAAAATAGTGAAATTGTTTTTGAAAATGAGTGAAAATGTGTTTTAGAATAAGTGAAACCAGTGTTTAAAAATGAGTGAAATTAGTTTTTTTCTAATGAGTGAAATCAATCATTTGGAATTAGTGAAACAGTCAAAATCACTTCTATGAAATAGCGAAACAATCTTATGTTTTATGAAAGTGATTTCAAACATAATTGAAATATAAAAAATAAAAAGTAGTTCAAATATATCCAAGATTGATCTATTTTTGAAGTCTTCTCACCACGAATTCAAATATATATAAAAAAAATGAACATTTGGTTCAAAACATATCAATCATGCAAAGTATGAGGATGAAAATTTAATACATGTCATATGTATGGGGAGAGAGAATGTATGCATGCATCGTTATTTCTCTTCACTCTAACTCTCTCTCCTCTATAAATGGCTGACACAGAACACCGTTATTTCTTATTCATATAATGCTCTTTGATCTATTTGTCTTTATTTAGCCAAGTTTGATGAGCGATCTCCAAGAGGGAATTGTGTATGATAGGTGAGTTCAATCTTGCAAGTAATCTACCATGGTGAAAGAAAATGGAAAAGGCTTGTGTTGTGTTGTTACCACTAGGATAAAAAGATGTTTGCTTAGATGTCCTTTGAACACAGGGTGAAGACAATATATCATCTACTTCATGGCATCATACTTAATGCAATACTCCATGTTTTACTTAATACTGTAAGATGCGTGCTGGATAGCGGTCTTGAGTGGAGTATTAGATATAGATGTAGTTATATAATGGTGTATAGATGTTTGGACGTGATACTCATATGTTGATTATGCCGTGGATAGTCATAGTTATAAAATTTGTAATTTAATCGATACGCAATTGTAATTTGTTCACCACACCATGCTATCATTTGAAGAGAAACCACTAGTGGACCTATGGATCCCGGTCCATTTTTCTTCTCATTTCTTTCAGTCTCGATCAAACGCTTTCTTACAATTCCTTATTTTACTTTCTTGCTACAACCAAATATTTCATACACTCGTGCATTTAATCCTTGTAACTAGTGAGACTGACAACCTCGCTAGTTTCGTTGTGGGTCAAGGGGTTTTTGTATTTATGTGTGCAGGTACTAATAATTGGTTGTGCTGTGACTCTACTGGTTCGATAAACCCGAAGGTCACCCACTTAAGGGAATTGCTGCTTATACATACTCTTACACTTGGGGGGCAACACTTTCCTAGTTCAAAGGAAGCAATGTCGCACATCCAATGAACTACATGTGCCTATTAAATAAAGACATGTGGCATGACCCAAATATAGGCCTGTTTAGCCAAAAATGCCAGATAAGTCAAAAGCCTGGTTAAACCCACGGTCCTAGGTCAAAAATTAGTAGATCTGGCCCATGGAAGGTCCTTTAACAACATGCTTGCATATGGCCCATTTATGGCCCAAGTCCATAGTCCGTTAGGACCTGCGTGAATTTAGCCCATTACCAACACGTGGGTCGTGCGACATGGTTCCAGCCTATTGATACTTTCGGTCCATGTGTGGCCCGTGATGTCTTTTGACCCATACGAGGCCCATTGTGTGTCTCAGACCATTAATGGCGCGTGGTGCTTCTGGCACATCTAGAGCATGTGGTGCCTTTCGGCCATTAACCGCCCGTGACGACTCTTTCGGCCTGTTAATGGCATGTGGTGTCTTTGGTCTATTGATGTCTTTTGGTCGTTGATATCTTTCGGCCCATTAACGATTCATCATGGCTTTGGGCTATTCTAGCTAGTGTGGTCTTTTGGCCCGTTAACGAACGTGATGTCTTTGGGTCATCTCAGGTCCTTGTTGACTTTCGGCCCATTAACAACTTGCCATGTCCACAACTATCATTAGTGGCGCGTCATTTCCTATCAACGCCAGCACTATTTTTTCCAAATAGTGCTGACGTAGGCCAAATCAGCATGTCAGCTTTACATGCTTAGTGATGGCGTTACTTTTTTTGGAAACACCACAAATCTGTTGGCCCATATGCACTCATCGTTTGGAATGCACTGGTGGCGTTGGTTTTCTTTGCACGACATAGTTAATTTGTTAGCGCTGGCGTCCGTCTACTTTGCACGCCAGAAACACTTTTTCCATTTGATCAAGTGTTTTAAGTAATTAATTATTATACTAGTCACAAAATCATAAAAAAAATTATATTATGCTTTTTGTCATCATTAATTTTACTGTTTTTATCAATTTAGGAATTTTATTTCTTTACTACCAGTTCAAATTTTGAGTCTTTTATTTTGTCAAGTCTTTCATTAACCTTAACCTTTTTTTATTTGGCATGTTATCAGCTATGGCGTTGCCCTTTTTTCCAACGCCAGCGATAACCTATCTGAGTCAACTTAGTAAAAGACCTAAGTCACCGCTCTCTCTCATTTCACACCCCTCCCCCTAGACCAAAGCCGCCGCCGCCGCCCCGTCGACGCCCCGCGCCGGCATCAAGGTTAGATCCACTACTCCTCCCATCGCATCTCCTTCCTCTCCACTCTCCCATGTCCTCCGTTTGCGGACACGCCACACTGCCGGGATCCATTGGGATTCATGTAGTTGATTAGGGGATTGCTTTAATTTGTGTAGAAACTTTAGCATATATATCATGGATTGCTTTGTGTCATGTAGAATCCAAAGTTAGTTGCATGGATTGCTTTGTGTAGAAATTGTAGTGATAATCCGATTGCTATTGTGTAGAATCCGATATTTATAATGCATTTTGATTATAATCCGATTACTTGTGTGTCTCCCTCCATGGATTTTGTTTATTTATGTATGCAATTACTAGTGTAGAATTATATACTTAGTTTTCAATATGTTTTGTGTAAAATAAACTCTAATTAATTATGTTTGGTATAAATCGATTTACTAGTGTACAAAGTGTCTATATACTTAGTTTCAATTATATTTTATGTAGAATGGCCCAGCCGTCACCATGTCCAGTGTGCAAGTCAAGGTGTGTAACTGAGCTTGCAAGTGGCACGCTGTTTGGCATCTACTTCCAGCCGTGCTTTGTTCCTGCAGTGGTAACGCATTACATGAACCTTCTAACAGTTTGTTCTTTTGTTTTTCTTGCTATTTCCCGTAATGCAATGTGTTTGTTTTTTTTTACACAGATCGTCCCATGCAATATGAGATTGGAGTTCAATGACCTCATTACCGAAGACACTGTGATCTTCGATGCTCCAGGGGGGCCCTACACTATGGAGGTCCAAAAGGGACGAAAAATATCCCAGATCGGAGGAGATGAATGGAACCGTTTCATCGCCCACATGCATCTCACTGGGGGTGTCAGCTTCTCCTTCAGAAGACAAACTCCAAGGTTGGCTGCTATCTACATCAATTTGGAGGATGAAGATGATGACCCACTTGATGAAGCCATCTATGCCAAAGGAATCAGGCTAAGCGAGGACGAATCGGGATACCTCTGGTACATACTTCCTCCACGTGATGACTACGTCGGGATGCCATTCGTGACCCGCCTGACAAGGACAAATGTTGACCGCCATGTCATGGTATGTTACTTGTTAGTGTAGAAATTTGATATGCTTAATGTTGAAATTTGATGATATATATGCTTAGTTGTGACATGCTTGTAGTAATGTTGTGATATGTTTAGTGTGTAGTAATGTGATATGCTTAGTGTACTAATGTTGTGATATGCTTAGTGTGTAGTAATGTGATATGCTTAGTGTACTAATGTGTTGTGATATATATATATGCTTAGTGTAGAATTTGAGTATATGCTTAGCGTGTAGTAATGTGATATGCTTAGTGTAGAACGTGCTGATGTGCTCTTAGTGTGTAGTAATGTGACATGCTCATTTATCATATATTTTTCCCAGAAATTACCTAAGAGGCTAAGTGAGAGCTGTGACATCGAGCCGGATGAAGCAGGCATTGCTGGACTACGCCTTCACTACAAAAAAATCACTTCCGTGATGATATGTGTTTGTCACAGTAGGTCACGTTTTCTGTCATGCATGTACATCCATGACGATTTTATGACAGAATCAAGATAGTCATACCTGTGCTGTCGTAGAAGTATTCCATGACAATACCAAATTTATCATCACGGAAGTGTCCACTTCCATGACGATAAATGGCGCGTCATGCAAGTGCTTTCGTCAAGTGTAACCGACATGTGGCATCCACCATAACGGGTCACCGTTAAGCTATCGGGTTCCGGTTTGGATCCGATAACCCGTTAACCGCCCGGACCAATGGGGATTTTCCACATGTAAAATTCGGATTCGTCTTAGTATCCACGTGTTAGCTCCGCGTTGGGACAGGTGTCATCAAGCGAGTGGACGGGACAAGCCTATGGTACGTCGACACGTGGCTCGGCCCAACAGTGGCCCGTTTAGGTTAAAAGGCCGGGCCTGTCAAAATAAGCAGGCCGGCCCATTAGCGGCCTACTTGAGTCAGGCCCATTCACAAGCATGGCCCATACAAGTTACATAGAATCGGCCCATCAAAGGCCCAATCTAGATTTGACAATTTCCAGCCCATCGTCAGTTCCAGCCCGTTAATGGCCCGGTACGTCTTTCGGCCTTTTCTCGGCCCATTCTGCGGTTGGGCCAACTTCTAGCCCATTGTGACTTTCGGCCTTTCCTCGGCCCATTCGGTAAATGGGCCAATTCCTAGCCCATTTTGTCTTTCGGCCTGTTAACGGCCCGCACAACAGTTGGGCCTTTGACGGTGCAACCTAATTTTGGGTCCATTAGCGGCCCATGTTCCGCAGGGCACAATTTCAGCCCGACGCGACTTTCGGCCTGTTAAAAGCCTAGTTTGCAAATTGGGCCTCTTCTGGCCCAAAACACTTTCGGCCTCTTACTGGCCCGTAAAGTAAAAGGGCCGAGACAAAATTGACATTTATTTCGGCCTGCTAGAGGCCCGCGGGCCATTTCCATTTATACGGCCCTATCGAGCTTTTGACCTGTTAACGGCCTGCTAAGAGTCGTTGTTACGGTGGGCCACATCGTTTGGGATCCACTAAATATTAAGTTGACCAGCCCAATTAAGGTCCGCTTTGACTACACATGTTTGTTCGTTCGGATGGCGTCCAGGTAATGTTTGGGCGTGTTGGCCCCCGTTTCAACAATACAGCATATACAAAGAATTATCCTACTCTATACTATCGCCTCTAAAAAACCTACACTATACAATAAAGAGATTAAGGCATATAAACGAAGAATAATCCTACACTATACAATAAAGAAATTACAGCAGATTATACCCATTGGGCATTATAGTTCGGCACCAGTGATAATAAAGCATACACAAATAGCAAATTACATACACTAAGCAAATAAAGCTCATACATCATGGACACGCATCAACAGAACTTACCATTTGAACTATAATCTCTTCAGAAAATAGGATTTGCCGGATTCAGATAGCACAAATTTCAGTCTGCAAAATCTCCAATTCCTTCGTGGTTACCTCAATGTCTTGTTTCATTTTTTGACTCCTGCATCTAATACCTGCAACTCCAGTCTCAACTTGTTGATTGCATGTTAAGAATCATGTACACGTTGTCTTGCCACCTCTAGTTGATGCTCGAGAACATCAGCACATTCCAATTCCAATCCATAATCATTTGGTACGGCCATGCCGCACTGCTCGCAGATCTTTGTGTTGATGTCACTTCATCTTTAAATGTTTCTATAAGTACACATGACTAGGGCAAAAATATAGTTAAAACAGTGAAGCGAGCAAGACAGCCTATTTTGTACATGGCAAAACAAGACTAACAATAATGTTACACATCATGAAGCATAAGCATGTGATATTTTAAAAATTGTAAAAATGGTAGTCTGTGCAGCCCGCATACAGAAATCTCTCTTAGCTCACCACAGGAGCATGATGTTGGGGCCAAATCCAAAACACAGACAGGTTACAAATTTAGACCACACGCAGCTACTAAACATTATACATATATACATATATCTTGCGTATAAATAAGCAAGCAGTTGGCCATTCTGTAGCTCAATTAAAGTCTTAGGGAGCATAATGAACAGCAGAGGGATTCATACAAACCTGCTACGGCAAGCAAAACTATGCAATCATTAGGCTAGTATAAACTAGATTGTGAGCCTCATGCAGTAATAGTTGGTTAATAGACTTCAAAGCTTCAGGCACACTTCGCCAGAGTAATTAAATGGTAAGGCCTTTAATTATGTCAACTAATAGTTATACAAGTACCCAACATCAGGCATCATTGTTTGGGCATCTCATTAACTGAGGACAAATAAAGCAATTGAAAAGAGCAATTTAACTATGCCTGAAACAAACAAGCAATTGAACTATTGAGTTGGCAGCATGCATACATGCACGCCTCAATAACATCCATGGTCTAGCTACATTTACTATATAAAGGAACAAATAATGTAATATTGTTTGCCCCCTATGAAGTATCTCGACTAGTATGTAATCAATATCCTAGTAATGATAGGGAGGCTAATGATGTGAATATGCGTTTGGTTATGACATTTATGACATCGACAACTCTACCATGGCAGGAAGCAGTTTCACACTGTTCACTACTATAAGATGTTTTAGATATTTAAAAGTAGACTACATCCGTAATGAGTGAACAGACACATTAAAATGTGTTTACATACATCTGATTTACAAAAAAGTTAGAACATCATATAGTAGTGAGCGGAGGGGGTTTTAATCAATGGCCCAATGACTGGGTTACAGGTGAAGAACCCTACGCAAGCACAATGTCAGACAAATAGGATGTCCTAGTAATTGTAATACAGTGACTTATCATAACTGGTTTAACAGGCTCAGCGCTGCTCCTCCTTCTCTTGCAAGGCTCCTTCCTAACATCTTGTACTTGAAAATCCTCAATCTTATCTTCATTGCACCCCCTCTGCAAGGTGACACAAACTAGTTACTAGTCTCCTTGGAAGATAAATATGCATACTTTCCAGTCTGTGAACAACACAAAAGGATGAGTTTATAACAAAACAACACCACATAATGAAACATGCCACATCTCTTGCACACAATGAAATGAGCATTTACTATGTGTGCCCTATGTAAAAACTAGGCATACCTTCGAACTGGATCTCCAGGTACTCTTGGAGAGCCTACTTTAGTGTACAACCAAACCTTTATGTCACCTATGAGTTATACAAGCCCCCACTACATCAGCCCTTAGTGTTTAAATCGTTGACAAGCTCTGTTAAGTCAAGAACAACAAGTAATCAAAGCAAACAGTCCTAGTATGGTTGGCTCATACAAACAAGCAATTGAACAGATGTGTGAGCAAATCTTGCACAACACTGAATTACATATCAAGAAAAGAAGCATAGAAGGAGGCTTAAAGACCATCACTTGACTAACCAGATTTAAGGGGCATTTAAACATCATGTGCAACGTATGAACTAACATAAACATTGCATATTTCAGATTCTATAATGAAATGCACATGTATTAGGTTATGCCATGTATGATGCCTAAATGTACACTATAGCAGGCAGGAGTGATTCATCATTGCACGCACAATTGAATTGCAGGTTAAGGGCCAGTTCTATTCCGCCTTTTAAGAGCTTATTGTCAAAATAAGCCATAAAAGATGTAAAGAAGTCATCTTTGAGTTATGGGATTGTGCTTAACTTATTTCGCTTTGGAGGGGGGTGCTTCGGGTAGAAGCTCACTAAAAAATGAAGGGAAGGGGAATAGTGAAATGACTCTATTGTCTGCCTATATTACACTCAAAATGCCACTGCTCACGCCCGCGTCACACCTGACCTTCAAGTAAAAAAACAAACACGCAAGCGTTCATTGCCCTGCCCGCTTGCATCTCCTCTCCCCTTTCCCTCTACCTCGATCCCCTGCCTGCAACGCTAGGGTTCCTCCAGTGAGCCGTCGCCACTGGTCCCATCTGGCCTGGTCCTCGATGATGCTCTGTCCATCTAGGCTACATGGCCGGCGGGTAGGGCCAAATCTCCCCGGCTGCTCCTCCCTCTGGTGCCGCCCCTCATTCTCATGGTCTCCAGCAGCTGCTCCGCTGTGGTCCATCCAACGCACTACTCCGGCGGTCGCTGCACAACTACGGCCGATGCCCCACTCCGGCAGAAGGCACCTCGTTCCCCCTCCCCTCCTCCCAGGTCGTGGCCTTGAGGTGTTGTTGAAGGATGAGCTCATCCAACAAGGTGAGGATCTCCTCTAATTTTTTGCCAAATTTTCATTCTGATCCGCTATACGATGAATTGCTATGAGCTACTGCTGCTACTGCTATATGATGCATTGCTATGAGCTGCTCCTCTTGCTGCTATATGATGAATTGCTATGAGCTGCTGCTGCTATATGATGAATTGCTATGAGCTGCTGCTGCTGTATGACGAGTTGCTATAAGCTGCTCCTACTGCTGCTATATGATGAATTACTATGAGCTGCTCCTGCTGCTGCTATATGATGAATTGCTATGAGCTGCTATTGGTATATGATGAATTGCTAGCTGCTGCTGCTGCTGTAAGATGAGTTGCTATGAGCTGCTGCTGCTGCTATATGATGCTTTCAGGTGGTGCTGCTATATGATAATAACCAGCCACTTGGACCATCGAATTTCGATAAATAATGGTTCTTCATTTAAATTTAGGTCATGCGTTCTTCATTTAAATTAGGCAATGGGATCTCTATGAAAGACATTGACCAAAGTAGATTGTGCCAAGTAGATGGTATCTTTGTATTTGCATTTTGAACAAATATTGATGGTCTGTTTTCCTATCATATTAATTACTGCACTGGGTTCAATTTTTGATGTTTGCGTCAAATTAATTTTCATATGGGCAGCAAAATGACAAAATATAATGCAATCTAGACTTTTCACTGATCATACCACAGATAAGCTGAAAAGGCAGGCAATGAAAAGAGCTGATTGGCTTATTATCTGGAGCTTATATTCAAAGGTGCTTATTTTCTTAGGATAACTCGAAATAACTGTCCCTAAGAAACTTGGCCAACAACACTGACATACAAATAACATGTCACGATGATTGCAATGGAGAGTGACCTACCATAGCACACTGTATAGGCTCACCGCTGCCTCTACTTTTTTTGCGACGTTCCATGAAATTGCCACATACATCTTGTACTAAGAAATCTTGTACTTTTTCATTGTGTAACCCTATCTGCAAGTTGACACGGCTAATTTCAGATATCTCTACATGATAATACATTGCATATCCCTTGCGCATATTTAAACCACCAATTAACGATTGTGTGTGTAGCATAAACTAGCCATGACTCTATTTACTGGACTAGCAGGCACTCTAAGGGGGCCTAATGTAGTGCACTGGAATTCCTATATGCCACCTACGATTTTATGTAATGTACTACCTCTGTTCCTAAATATATGTCTTTGTAGAGATTCCAGTATGGACCACATACAGATATATATAGATGCATTTTCGAGTGTAGATTCACTCATTTTGCTCTATATGTAGTCTATAGTGGAATCTCTAGAAAGACTTATATTTAGGAACGGAGGGAGTATCATGTATGACATCTACATCTCTAATTTAGCAGCCAGTAGTGAAAATCATTATCTGCACAAAGGGATTACTGGTCGAAAATCCTAGCAAAGCACGCTGGCAGGCACACAACAATACAAGAGAGAGAGAGACGCACTTACAAGATCATAGCAATGCCTCAGTCCAGGATGTTGGTTGGCCAAGCTGTTAGATCCAGAAGAAACATTGTCCTTGTAGTTTTTGCCAGCTGCATAACATGTAACAGCGACCTGTTAGTATATTTGAAGTACATCAGGCAGGTGATGCTGGACGGGTTTAAAGGTGACAAGTACCTAGGCCGCGGCGGGTGCTTGCCATCTTGCCAGACGGTGGGAATCAGGTTAGAAACATCAAGGGTGATGACGCTGCGCTGGCTGTCGGGGTCCGGTAAGGAGATCTAGAACCGTGGAGTAGGGTGTTTGTGGAGCGGCTCCGATAGGGTGGACTACGGTGTGGGCGAAGCGGATCTGAGGCCGTGGATGAGGGCGTCGGTGAAGCTGCTCCGGTGGTTGGGTTCAGTATGGTGCCGACGATGCGGATCTGCGGCCGTGGACGAGGCATCAAAAGCTGCTCCGGTAGGTTGGACGAGGGTGCGACGAAGCGGATCTGAGGCCATGGACTTGGGCGTTGGCAAAGTGGCCCCGGTAGGGTTGAGAATGGTATAGGCGCAGCAACTCCGGTAGGGTTGAGGATGGTGTCGGCGAAGCGGCTCCGGTAGGGTTGCGGAAGGTGTCGGCAAAGAGGATCAGAGGCCATCGACGGGGGCGTCGGTGGGGCGGCTCCGGGGGTGTGGACGAAGCGTCTCCAGTGGGGAGTACGAAGGAGCCGTTGCAGATGCGCTGCGGTTGACGAGAGTCCCGGCAAAGCAGATCCGGCGCCATGGACAAGGCCGGTACTGAATGGGCTGTGGTACAGTGGTGGATGAGCAGTCTACTTGTTTCTAGGGGAGGTGGGAGGGGTAGATGCGGCCGCAGAAGCAGATCCGGTGAGGTGGACGCCGCTGGCAGTGAATGGGCTCTGGTACGCCGGTGGATTATCAGTCTAGGGTTTCGAGAGGGGAGGGGTAGAAAGGCCGATGAAGTACGGACGGCGTGATGTAAGATGCTCTGTTGCTGTGGAGTAGTCGTTTTTGCGGGAGGGGGAGAGGAAGTGGGGGTGCCGTGTGGTGGGGGGAACCGGAAGTTACCAAAGCAGCCCCGACCTATTATGTAAACGAGGGCCGTATTGTAACTATTGTTCTCCGTGCACCAAGGACAAAAGGGAGTTTCGCATGCTAAAGACTAGGTGGCGGAAATTTTAGAAGGAGGCGGGAGATTTTGCCGCCCGCGGGATCGTTCGTATCCAGTTTCAACTAATTTTGGACAGTGCTAGCGGGAAGGTCATGCGAGACTGTGTACACGGGGCACACGTCAGCAGTTAATAACTAGTATGAAGTCCACCCCAGAAAAAAAGACAATAACTCGGGATGATGCACTGATAACTTGGACGTTCACACGGGCGCGGCCAATCGTACGGGTGTAGAGGCGCGTTCACAAAAAAATGGATCAAACGCTCAGCCTATGTATTTCTCGTGTAAATATATAATTTAGTGCCATTGGTTACTTACTTTAAACATAATGCATTGACGTGTTATTGTAGAGGCGCACAAAAAGAAATGGATATTGTAGTCCCACAAAAGAAATGGATATTGTAGTCCGCTACTTAAAAGTGTTACCTCATATGATTACATGGTCTCCATTTCATAAATTGCGTACATGTTGAATTCATATATGAATATTACATATATTACTTCATAATAGAACCTTGAATTATCCAAGACTAATGAATTTGAATGCAAAACTAACAATGGTGCATGTACATGATAGCTATACACTAGTACAGCGAGATGTTATACAAACGATTTTTAACCCCTTTCCGCGACGGTGTTCTGAACCGCCGCCTAGTGAGTGACTGCGATAGGGGGGGTCCTTCCCACACGAACCAGAAACCGTCGGGGATATGCCCTCCTGGCACACACGCTCGGCAAAATGAGGTCGTGTGCGACCGGCGAGCGATCAAATACAGTTATACGTACAGTAGTACTAAAAAAATACAATTATACAGGCGAAATCGTTTCCGGTCGTAAGTACATCCCACACAGTCAGTCCCCGCTAAACGTTTCCGTTCGTATATACATCCCACACAGTCGCTCCAAGGAAAACGTTTCCGTTCGCAGGTACATCACACACAATTTTCCCCATTAAATCGTTTGTGATAGCGTTGCCATTGCACACGATATTAACAATTTTATCGTTTGCGTTATTGAATGCATCACACATGGTGCGTAGAAGAAACTGTGTGGCAAAGGCTTTCCATCACACACAGTTTTTATGTGGTAAACATTTGCGCAAGGTGGCCTAATGCAAATAGTTTTCAAGAGGATGTCGTGTGTGATTGTTCATTGATCCAACACGGTTTATTCCTAGAAACTGTGTGCGTTGCTTGAGGTCATCGCCCAAAGTGTTTTCTCAATAACCGTTTGCAATAGAAAAACCAAATTAGCAGGCTAATTGCCCTATTATTAATAATCCATTTATTAATCTAATTGACATTTC
Organism: Thinopyrum elongatum; assembly: GCA_011799875.1. Lineage (NCBI taxonomy): Eukaryota > Viridiplantae > Streptophyta > Magnoliopsida > Poales > Poaceae > Thinopyrum > Thinopyrum elongatum. The sequence goes on along the minus strand of CM022298.1, from coordinate 377,734,809 downwards.
ATATTAAGCACACAATATATTTCATTTCCATATTAAGGAAGCAGGATTTCATAATTGAAATACATTAGAGTACAACATCATATAGCTTTAGCACTCAGCTACCCCATTACACAACTGCACCAGCACCAAGTTTCACATGCAACATCTACAACCTTTCGAAATTAGCATCATAGACAGTACATAGACAGATGCATCTCATCTGGAAAACTGCTGATGCGGAAGGCGAATATTGAGCCTTCATTGATGTTCAAGGTCTTTGCAACTTTAGGCCAGTGCCTGTGGATGATTGACCGTCCATCCTTCGTCCTCTTCAGGAACACTTCAATATTGAACCGTGGGTGTTGTATGAAAACCTTCCTCGCCTCCTGACCATAGAGGTAGTTTGAGAGGTAATCATCAGTGAACTGCTTTGGAAAGGCCTGAAAACAAGGATGTGCATAAATATCTTCTCTATATTGGAAATGGGGCAAAGGAATAAAAAAAGGCAATGTATAATAGTTAGTACCATCTTGTAGTGAACTGATGTCTTTTTCATTGTGCAGACAAAGATCTTGTTATTTTTTGTCGCTAATTTCTTTATCCTAACAATCTTTCTGAGTTTCTTGACTTGATTGATATTCATGGACAACTCATTTCCCCATATGCAAAAAGGGTCGAATAGTGGGTCAAAACCTCTGACAGCAGGACCTACATGTGCAAGACCAAATTGTTAAAAACCTAAATATTAGAATGGTTCTTGCAATTGCACAATAATATGCTATTAGACAACGGACCATGCATGTGCTAACCTCGATTGTCATATAAGGTAGTTAGTCATTAGGTTAAGTGAGGGTTCGCATGCTATCAGTAAAATATGTTGATGAAAAATAAGCACATTGCAGATTCATCAGATTAATTCAAGCCACATGGAAAACCCATTTATCCAAACCAAGCATGATTAAGAACTAGAAAATATAGCACTTGTATATGTTTCTCATGTATTAAGTGCAGCCAAATTCGATTTATTCCTCACATGCACAACAATACAAAATTCTACCCACGACAATTGGACATCGCATTGCAGAATTGAACCAAGCAGTTAACTAAACACCACAACAAATGAACCAAACATTAACTGAGCACCATATTGCACAATATAACATACTCTTAATAGAAGATCAGACAGTTAACCAAACCAAGCATGCTTAACAACTTGGAAATATAGTAATTGTATTTGTTTCTCATGTATTTAGTACAACCAAATTCAATTTATTTCTCATATGGTATACAATAACAGAATGCACCCAAAATAATTGAACATCGCATTGCAGAATTGAACCAAACTGTTAACTAAACACCACAACAAATGAACCAAACGTTAACCGAGCACCACATTGCACAATATAACATACTCCTAATAGAAGATCAGACAGTTAACCAAACCAAGCATGCTTAACAACTTGGAAATATAGCAATTGTATTTGTTTCTCATGTATTTAGTACAACCAAATTCGATTTACTTCTCACATGGTATACAATAACAGAATGCACCCACAACTATTGAACATCGCATTGCAGAATTGAACCAAACAGTTAACTAAACACCACAACAAATGAACCAAACATTAACTAAGCAGCACATTGCATAATGTATAACATACTAAAAGATCAGACAGTTAACCAAACCAAGCATGCTTGACAACTTGGAAATATAACAATTGTATTCGTTTCTCATGTATTTTGTAAAGATAAATTCGATTTATTTCTCACATGGAAGACAATACAAAATTGCAGCCTGAAGAATTGAACATCACATTTACATAATTGAACCAAACAGTTAACTGAAGACGATAACTAATTAACCAAACAGTTAATAAGTGAGCACCACATTGCACGACATATAGAACATATACACTAGAGCAACAGATTGCATGGTAAAATTAGATAGCATAATTCACTAGAATTTGTTAAGGAAAGGCAGGAGCAGCACACGCAACGGGTAAACCGAGCATGCTTAACCGGCGTAGCTAGCAAATGGCAAGGTGCTCCTCCAAGATCTGGGGGTCGGCATGAATGGTAGCCATTGCAACCTCATCCGCGCGTGCGGCCGCAATTTGCTTCTCCGCTGCCAAATGTTCCTTGAGCTCCTGCCTATACTGCGTGCACCATGGCTTAGGGCGGCGCTTATTTAGTGGAGGGGTCAGTGATTTGGGTGGAAGGTGTCGCGCCGGCGGTCGGGGCATGTGGGATGTGGAAGGAGGAGGAGGATGGGGGTCGGGTGTGGATTACCTGCCTGGATAGACGAGGCCGAGCAGCGTGAAGGAGGGTCGCCGGCGAGGAGGCAGTGCTGCAAGCAAGGAGTGAAGGTTTCAACTTGGAAAGGAAGGCGGAAACAGGGGAAATGTGGCTTTTGGTAAGGGTGAGGGGGCGGGGAGGTAGATATTTCCGCGAAAGCCGAAAATTTTGAATCAGTTCAGCGAAAAAACTGGCGCGCAAAGTGTCATCAGACACGGTCCCTTATTCAGAACTGTGTACGATATGTGAACATCACAAACGATTCAGATAGCTTAACCCGTGTGTGATGAGTTTGAACGTAAAAAATTTTGGTTCGAATTTCCCTGGTTACAGTGGTCATCCACGTCATTGCATAATTTGGGTACACAAAGGAGACTACAGCACACCCACACTTCTTAATCGAGCAAGTTCAACAATTAAACAGAGCTAGCTGACCTAAACATTACTCTAACAAATTAAAGACCGGCGCTCTTAATTAAACAAAACAAAGAGTACTACTATGGCTGGTGCTCGTCGATCTCCGCCGCCTCCTCCATGTCCAGCTCGCGTCCCACGGTCTCCTGGGGAAGGGGCTCCATGGCATCCATCGCACCATACTCGACAAGCATCTCGCCATCCGCATCCGCCATCTCTTTGGAAAAGACCGCCACAAGCTGGGCGTGGGCGGCCGCGATCTGGGCTTGGACGGGCTCCGTCGTGGCAAGGTATGCGACGGAGGAATGGACAGCTGCTCGAACGCTCTCGGCGATTGCCAACTCTTCGGCCGTGGGTTGCCGACCATTGTCGGAGAAGCTTCGTTCGATTTGTGTGGTGACCGCCATGAGCTGGGCGTGGGTGGCCTCGACATGGTCATGGGCGGCCTCCATCAGGGCTAAGGCCGCCACTGCGGAATGGACAGCTGCTGTGCCACTCTCGCAAGTTGCTATCCCTGAGGCAGATGTTGCTGCCGCCACCTGAGAAGCAACAACGGCCGTTTGGGCTGCCTTGGCCGCCCGGTCGCAGATTGCGGTCGTGCTCATGCACCTTGTTAGCACGCGCATGGCAGCTGTGGCCGCGCTCTCACCGGAGTGGGCCGCCGAAGTTGCCCTCACGACGCGGGTCCACGTCCCCATCTTTCACCGGCGATGATTGAACAGTGAAATGATATTTGGGGAGCGAGCTAGTGTGCTTGACACGCCGGCTATGGACTGTAGCCGACGCACCTTCTCGCGTAAGCCATAGGCGTACTATACACCGATGGTTCTCCAAGATATTTTGTACTGCATCTCACACGGTTGGTGATAATAAACTGTGTGCGATCTACTTGATTTTTCATCTTGATTTGAATTACATAATGGGGTCACAGCGGCAATGGAGGGTGTTTGAATTGCTAGAACTTTTATCTGCAGTGAACATGCAACTATATGTGTGTCGTAAAAAAATTGGAATTATTCAGGGTTCATTTGGACATTTTATACATTAAATTGGTTTTCTAGCCATTTCAGGTGCACAATTCAAAATTAAACTACATGCACATGCTCCGGTGCACCAACATGGGTTGTAAAATCATATATGTGTCCATGGGTTTATGCTTATGTCCCATGCAAGAAATGGGGATGAATTTCGAACACCACGGCACCGTGGCTCTCCGGCAAACGTTGAGGTACTTGCTTTTGTAATTCTAGTAAATCCAAAACCCGTCTAAAATTCATGAACCTTGGCATGCTATCATGGAATGCATCAACATGCTGGGGTAAAAAATATTGTCCAATTTGGGGCAGGTTATGGTATAAGCTTCTCACAAACCAGAGCTTCTCACAAGAAGCCTCATGGTTCCGTTAGGGAAACGTGTCACCTTTGTGGACAAAACGATATTCGTCGCCTCTTCTTGCTTTCAATTTTTTCCTGGTGTCAACATAGAACAACAGGAGTGTCGTGTTAAATTTTGGAATTTTTCGGGGATCGTTTGGTCATTTTTATACGCTAACTGAGTTTTCTAGGCATTTATGTGCATAATTCAAAATTGAACTACATGCACATGCTCCAGTCCATAAAAATGGGTTGCAAAATCAAATGTGTGCCCTTGGTTGCAAGCTTAGGTCACATGCAAGAAATGAGAATGAATGTCAAACACCTTGACACTGTCGCTCGGCCGCTAACATTGAGGTACATGGTTTTAAAATTCTAGTAAATCGAAAACTCGTCTGAAATTCATGAAACTTGACATGATATCATGGAACGGCATCGACATGCCGTGGTAAAAATATTGTCCCATTTGGGGCAGGTTTGGGTATAAGCTTCTCGCAAACCAGAGCTTCTCTCACAACAAGCCAGATGGTTTCGGTAGGGAACGTGCCACCTTGGGGGACAAAACGATATCTGTTGCCTCTTCTTACTTTCAAAATTTTTCTCGTGTCAACATAGAACAACAGGGTGTTGTGTCAATTTTTGGGATTTTTCGGGGTTCGCTTGGACATTTTTATACATTAACTGAGTTTTCTATGCATTTATATGCATAATTCAAATTTGAACTACATGCACATGCTCCAGTGCATATAAATGGGTTCAAAATTGAAATGTGTGTCCTTGGTTGCATGCTTAAGTCCCATGCAAGAAATAAGAATGAATGTCAAACACCTTGCCACCGTCGCTCGGCCGCTAACATTGAGATACATAATTTTTAAATTCTAGTAAATCGAAAACGCGTCTGAAATTTATGAAACTTGACATGCTAGCATGGAACGGCATCAACATGCCGTGGTAAAAATATTGTCCCATTTGGGGCAGGTTGGGGTATAAGCTTCTCACAACAAGCCTCATGGTTACGGTAGGGAACGTTTCACCTTTCTGGACGAAACGATATCGGTTGCCTCTTCTTGATTTCAATTTTTTTTCTAGTGTCAACATAGAACAACATGAGTGTTGTGTTAATTTTAGGAATTTTTCGGGGTTCGTTTGGACATTTTTATACATTAACTGAGTTTTCTATGCATTTATGTGCATAATTCAAATTTGAACTACAGGCACATGCTCCAGTGCATGTAAATTGTTTGAAAAATCAAATTTGTGTCCTTGGCTGCATGGTTAGGTCCCATGCAAGAAATGGGAATGAATGTCAAACACCTTGCCATCGTCGATCGGCCGCAAACATTGAGATACATGGTTTTTAAATTCTAGTAAATCCAAAACTCGTCTGAAGTTCATGAAACTTGACACGCTATCATGGAGCGGCATCAACATGCTGTGGTAAAAAAATTGTCCCATTTGGGCCAGGTTTGGGTTCTCGCAAACCAGAGCTTCTCACAACAAGCCTGATGGTTTCGGTAGGGAACGTGCCACCCTTGGGGACGAAATGATATCCATTGCCTCTTCTTGCTTTTAAAATTTTTCTAGTGTCAACATAGAACGACAGGAGTGTTGTGTCAATTTTTGGGATTTTTCGGGGTTCGCTTGGACATTTTTATACATTAACTGGGTTTTCTAGGCATTTTATGTGCATAATTCAATTTTGAACTACATGCACATGCTCCAGTGCAGAAAAATGGGTTGACATATGAAATGTGTGTCCTTGGGTGCATGCTTAGGTCACATGCAAGAAATGGGAATGAATTTCAAACACCAGGGCACTGTTGATTGCCGGCAAAACGTTGATATACTTTGTTTTTAAATTCTAGTAAATCCACAACTCATCTGAAATTCATGAAACTTGGCATGCTATCATGGAATGGCACCCGACATGCTGTGGTATTTTTCGTGTCCATTTTGAGAGAAGGCGCACTCGAATAACAACCAACAAAGGCATTTTGAAAAAATAGCTGCCACTATAATATCTCAAACATTTGTATAATTTAAATCGTGTGCGTTCTGTTAACCATTCACGTGACGCCACGTGTCTTGGTTTTAATGGCTATAGGAGGTGCCGTGCGGACAGCTGCTTGACTGAATGGGAGGCGTGCGAGCGCAGTCCGGTGCGCAGGCTGACTGAGAGGCGTGCAAGCTATCCTCCAATGCGCAGGCTCACCGGGAAGCATGTGAGCTGTACGCTACGCAGGCTCACTGGGAAGCGAGCCCTTTGACTTGCATGGCCGCCCGCCTTGCTCGCATCCTCTCCATTAATGGCACCCGAGCCACTGTTTAATACGGGTGGCCTTATTGTTCGCCTCCCATTCCCCTCCCTCCCGCAGACCTCCACCAACGCCATGGCGCAGAAGGATCATCTGCCACTAGTATTCAAGTTTGGTGAAGTCGACTCCGAGCCGGAGGCGATAGAAAATAAGGAGGAATGGGGCCTCATGGACATGGCCCTGAACGAGCTGGCCGCGGTGGTTGCTGCCCCCACGCCCGTCCCAGCTCCCATCCCCGCGCTCGTGCCAGTGACCATCCCCGTAGCATTGACGGGCTGGTCGCCGAGCACTATCACAGAGCTGGAAGCCGCGGGCGTCAGCGAGGTCTCCGCGGACCCGCGCGAGCTCGTGTACATGCCAGTGCCAGCGCCCGTGCCCGTGCGCGCCCCTCCACCCACCGCGGCGCCGGTCCCCGTGTGTTTCCTGCACCCGCCGCGCCGGTGCCCGTGCGCCCCCCCTCAGCGGCATGGGACGCCGCCGTCGACCGCTACCTCGCAGCACCGCCAGTTGCCGTCCTCCCGCGTCCTGCCCGTCGATCGCGCGACGACATGATGTTTGATTTCCAAGTGAAGAACATTCTGTGTTGCCTTGAAGACTTTAACAACGGCGTCCTGGAGGACGACAACGACAACGCCAGCGCGGCACGCCGCCTCTGCCGCCACCGAAAATAGTTTTTTTGGGTTTAATACTGTATCTTGATCATATGAATATAAATTCGTAGTGTGACTGAATGAAGGATATGGTTTGAACGAACTTGCGTTTTTTCTCTCTTAATGTATAGACTTATCAAACGATTTTCTTTTGAAAAAAACGTCAATGGTTTTTAAATATAAAACACTCATCGCAAACGTTTTAGTTAGAACACCCGTATGCAAACCGACAGCTTCCCCAGGAAGCCAAGGGAAAATGTGCCGAGCAGGATTTGTGCAGCTCTTGATCACAAACATTTTAGATAGAACACCTGTATGCAAAGTGAGAGCTATGGTCTTCCCCCTTAAGTCAAGGGAAAATTCGCAGCGCAGGATTTGTGCATCTCTTCAACGCAATCGGTTCAGATTGAATATGATATGCAAAGCCAGACTTCGGCGCTAAGCCAAGAGAAAATGTGTCGACCAGGATTTGTACATCCCTTCAACGCAAACGGTTGTTTTGGATGACCCGTGTGCAACCACGTACACACAATTTGGTAAGATTTGCATCTGTCATATTGGGTATATTGCCATTTGTCAAACTGGAAAGATTGACATTTGTTGATCTAGTAACATTGCCATTTGTCAACCTTGTAATACTGCGATTTGTCAAAATATGCAGCTAAAAATCACTAGCACTATCTAATTTTTGCAACTAAAATTCAGTAATTAAGCATATATTTCATTCATAGATTAAGCAGTCATTGTTTATACAAACAGTTCAATTCGACAGCTGAACCGACCAAACTTTTCCCCAATTGTTGCCAACCACGTACTGAAATAGCTAGTTCAACTATATATACTAGCTAATTTTAAGTACGTTGTATAGTTTCACCACATCTATAGTCAGATGAACTGAACAAAATAGCCCCTAAATACTACTACTACGGAGGGGCTTTGTACTACTTCCGGCAGCCTCTACTCTGCCGAGCGTTCTCAGTAAGAGGCAGAGGAGGAGGTGTTGGGGAACGTAGCATGCAATTTCAAAAAAAATTCTACGCTAATGCAAGATCTATCTAGGAGATGCATAGCAACGAGCGGGGAGAGTGTGTCCACGTACCCTCGTAGACCGAAAGCGGAAGCGTTTATCAACGCGGTTGATGTAGTCGTACGTCTTCACGATCCGACCAATCCTAGCACCGAACGTACGGCACCTCCGTGTTCAGCACACGTTCAGCTCGATGACGTCCCTCGTACTCTTCATCCAGTTGAGGCCGAGGGAGAGTTCCGTCAGCACGACGGTGTGGCAACGGTGATGATGAAGTTACCGGTGCAGGGCTTCGCCTAAGCACTACGACGATATGACCGAGGTGTGTAACTGTGGAGGGGGGCACCGCACACGGCTAAGAGAAACTTTGATGTGCTATTGGGGTGCCCATTGGCCACGTATATAAAGGAGGGGAGGGAAGAGGTGGCCGGCCCAAGGGGGGTGCGCCAGGTGTGGGGAATCCTACTAGGACTCCCCAGTCCAAGTAGGATTCCCCTCCTCTTTCCTATTCCTAGTAGGAGAAGGAGGGAAGGAGGAAGAGGGGAGAAGGAAGGAGGGGGGCGCCGCCCCCTCCTAGTACAATTCGGACCAGCCCATGGGGGGGCGCGCGGCCACCCCTTGAGGCCCTTCTCTCCTTTCCCGTATGGCCCATTAAGGCCCACTTTCCCCCGGCGAATTCCCGTAACTCTCCGATACTCCGAAAAATATCCGAATCACTCGAAACCTTTCCGATGTCCGAATATAGCCTTTCAATATATCGATCTTTACCTCTCGACCATTTCGAGACTCCTCGTCATGTCCGTGATGTCATCTGGGACTCCGAACTATCTTCGGTCATCAAATCACATAACTCATAATATAAATCGTCATCGAACGTTAAGCGTGCGGACCCTACGGGTTCAAGAACTATGTAGACATGACCGAGACACATCTCCGGTCAATAACCAATAGCGGAACCTAGATGCTCATATTGGCTCCTACATATTCTACGAAGATCTTTATCGGTCAAACCGCATAACAACATACGTTGTTCCCTTTGTCATCAGTATGTTACTTGCCCGAGATTCGATCGTCGGTATCATCATACCTAGTTCAATCTCGTTACCAGCAAGTCTCTTTACTCATTCCGTAATGCATCATCTCGCAACTAACTCATTAGTCACATTGCTTGCAAGGCTTATAGTGATGTGCATTACCGAGAGGGCCCAGAGATACCTCTCCGATACACAGAGTGACAAATCCTAATCTCGATCTATGCCAACTCAACAAACACCTTCGGAGACACCTGTAGAGCATCTTTATAATCACCCAGTTATGTTGTGATGTTTGATAGCACACTAAGTGTTCCTCCGGTATTCGGGAGTTGCATAATCTCATAGTCATAGGAACATGTATAAGTCATGAAGAAAGCAATAGCAACAAACTAAACGATCATAGTGCTAAGCTAACGGATGGGTCTTGTCCATCACATCATTCTCTAATGATGTGATCCCGTTCATCAAATGACAACACATGTCTATGGCTAGGAAACTTAACCATCTTTGATTAACGAGCTAGTCAAGTAGAGGCATACTAGGGACACTTTGTTTTGTCTATGTATTCACACATGTATCAAGTTTCCGGTTAATACAATTCTAGCATGAATAATAAACATTTATCATGATATAAGGAAATATAAATAACAACTTTATTATTGCCTCTAGGGCATATTTCCTTCAGTCTCCCACTTGCACTAGAGTCAATAATCTAGTTCACATCGCCATGTGATTAACACCCAAAGGGTTTACTAGGGTCAATAATCTAGTTCACATCGCCATGTGATTAACACCCAAAGGGTTTACTAGGGTCAATAATCTAGTTCACATCGCCATGTGATTAACACCCATAGTTCACATCGTCATGTGACCAATACCCAAAGGGTTTACTAGAGTCAATAATCTAGTTCACATCGCCATGTGATTAACACCCAAAGAGTACTAAGGTGTGATCATGTTTTGCTTGTGAGAGAAGTTTAGTCAACGGGTCTGCCACAATCAGATCTGTATGTATTATGCAAATTTCTATGTCTATAATGCTCTGCATGGAGCTACTCTAACTAATTGCTCCCACTTTCAATATGTATCCAGATTGAGACTCTGAGTCATCTGGATCGGTGTAAAAGCTTGCATCGACGTAACCTTTTACGACGAACTCTTTTAACACCTCCATAACCGAGAAATATATCCTTAGTCCTCTTAGGTGACTAAGGATAACATTGACCGCTATCCAGTGATCCACTCCTGGATCACTATCGTACCTCCTTGCTAAACTCATAGCAAGACACACAATTGGTCTGGTACATAGCATGGCATACTTTATAGAACCTATGACTGAGGCATAGGGAATGACTTTCTTTCTCTTTCTATCTTCTGCCGTGGTCGGGTTTTTGAGTCTTACTCAATTTTACACCTTGTAACACTGGCAAGAACTCCTTCTATGACTGTTCCATTTTGAACTACTTCAAAATCTTGTCAAGGCATGTACTCATTGAAAAATCTTATCAAGCATCTTGATCTATCTCTATAGATCTTGATGCTCAATATGTAAGCAGCTTCATCGAGGTCTTTCTTTTGAAAAAACTCCTTTCAAATACTCCTTCATGCTTTTTAGAAAATTCTACATCATTTCCGATCAACAATATGTCATTCACATATACTTATCAGAAAGGCTGTAGTGCTCCCACTCACTTTCTTGTAAATACAGGCTTCACCGCAAGTCTGTATAAAACTATATGCTTTGATCAACTTATCAAAGCGTATATTCCAACTCCGAGATGCTTGCACTAGTCCATAGATGGATCACTGGAGCTTGCACACTTTGTTAGCACCTTTAGGATTGATAAAACCTTCTGGTTGTATCATATACAACTCTTCTTTTTAATAAATCCATCAAGGATTGCAGTTTTGACATCCATTTGCCAGATTTCATAAAATGCGGCAATTGCTAACATGATTCGGACAGACTTAAGCATCGATACGAGTGAGAAAATCTCATCGTAGTCAACACCTTGAACTTGTCGAAAACCTTTTGCGACAATTCGAGCTTTGTAGATAGAAACACTACTATCAGCGTCTGTCTTCCTCTTGAAGATCCATTTATTCTCAATGGCTTGCCGATCATCGGGCAAGTCAACCAAAGTCCATACTTTGTTCTCATACATGGATCCCATCTCAGATTTCATGGCCTCAAGCCATTTCGCGGAATCTGGGCTCATCATCGCTTCCTCATAGTTCGTAGGTTCGTCATGGTCTAGTAACATGACTTCCAGAACAGGATTACCGTACCACTCTGGTGCGGAACGTACTCTGGTTGACCTACGATGTTCTGTAGTAACTTGATCTGAAGTTTCATGATCATCATCATTAGCTTCCTCACTAATTGGTGTAGGCATCACTGGAACTGATTTCTGTGATGAACTACTTTCCAATTCGGGAGAAGGTACAATTACCTCATCAAGTTCTACTTTCCTCCCACTCACTTCTTTCGAGAGAAACTCCTTCTCTAGAAAGGATCCATTCTTAGCAACAAAGATCTTGCCTTCGGATCTATGATAGAAGGTGTACCCAACAGTTTCTTTTGGGTATCCTATGAAGACGCACTTCTCCGATTTGGGTTCGAGCTTATCAGGCTGAAGCTTTTTCACATAAGCATCGCAACCCCAAACTTTAAGAAACGACAGCTTAGGTTTCTTGCCAAACCACAGTTCATACGGTGTCATCTCAACGGATTTAGATGGTGCCCTATTAAACGTGAATGCAGCTGTCTCTAATGCATAACCCCAAAACGATAGTGGTAAATCGGTAAGAGACATCATAGATCGCACCATATCTAATAAAGTACGGATACGATGTTCGGACACACCATTATGCTGTGGTGTTCCAGGTGGCGTGAGTTGCGAAACTATTCCACATTGTTTTAAATGAAGACCAAACTCGTAACTCAAATATTTGCCTCCGCGATCAGATCGTAGAAACTTTATTTTCTTGTTACGATGATTTTCCACTTCACTCTGAAATTCTTTGAACTTTTCAAACGTTTCAGACTTGTGTTTCATTAAGTAGATATACCCATATCTGCTCAAATCATCTGCGAAGGTCAGAAAATAACGATACCCGCCGCGAGCCTCAATACTCATCGGACCGCATACATCGGTATGTATTATTTCCAATAAGTCCGTAGCTCGCTCCATTGTTCCGGAGAACGGAGTTTTAGTCATCTTGCCCATGAGGCATGGTTCGCAAGCATCAAAATGATTCATAATCAAGTGATTCCAAAAGTCCATCAGTATGGAGTTTCTTCATGCGCTTTACACCAATATGACCTAAACGGCAGTGCCACAAATAAGTTGCACTATCATTACTAACTTTGCATTTTTGGCTTCAATATTATGAATATGTGTATCACTATGATCGAGATTCAATAAACCATTTACATTGGGTGTATGACCATAGAAGGTTTTTATTCATGTAAACAGAACAACAATTATTCTCTGACTTAAATGAATAACCGTATTGCAATAAACATGATCCAATCATATTCATGCTCAACGCAAACACCAAATAACATTTATTTTGCAATAAACATGATCCAATCATATTCATGCTCAACGCAAACACCAAATAACATTTATTTAGGTTCAACACTAATCCCGAAAATAGAGGGAGTGTGCGATGGTGATCTTATCAACCTTGGAATCTCTTCCAACACACATCGTCACCTCGTCCTCAACTAGTCTCTGTTTATTTTGCAACACCTGTTTCGAGTTACTAATCATAGCAACTGAACCGGTATCAAATACCTTGGGGTTACTATGAACACTAGTAAAATACACATCTATAACATGTATATCAAATATACCTTTGTTCACTTTGCCATCCTTCTTATCCGCCAAATACTTGGGGCAGTTCTGCTTCCAGTGACCAGTCCCTTTGCAGTAGAAGCACTCAGTTTCAGGCTTAGGTCCAGACTTGGGCTTCTTCCCGGGAGTAGCAACTTGCTTGCTATTCTTCTTGAAGTTCCCCTTGTTCCCTTTGCCCTTTTTCTTGAAACTAGTGGTCTTGTAAACCATCAACACTTGATGCTCCTTTTTGATCTTTACCTTCGCAGCCTTTAGCATCGCGAAGAGTTCGGGAATTGTCTTATTCATCCCTTGAATATTATAGTTCATCACGAAGTTCTAGTAACTTGGTGATAGTGACTAGAGAACTCTATCAATCACTATTTTATCTGGAAGATTAACTCCCACTTGATTCAAGCGATTGTAGTACCCAGACATTCTGAGCATATGCTCACTGGTTGAGCTATTCTGCTCCATCTTGTAGGCAAAGTATTTGTCAGAGGTCTCATACCTCTTGACACGGGAATGAGTCTGAAATACCGATTTCAGCTCTTGGAACATCTCATATGCTCCGTGGCGTTCAAAACGTTTTTGAAGTCCCGGTTCTAAGCCGTAAATCATGGCGCACTAAACTATCAAGTAGTCATCATATCGAGCTTGCTAAATGTTCATAACGTTTGCATCTGCTCCTGCAATAGGTCTGTCACCTAGCGGTGCATCAAGGACATAATTCTTCTGTGCAGCAATGAGGATAATCCTCAAGTTACGGACCCAGTCCGTGTAGTTGCTACCATCATCTTTCAACTTAGCTTTCTCTAGGAACGCATTAAAATTTAAAGGAACAGTAGCACGGGCCATTGATCTACAACTACATAGACATGCAAAATACTATCAGGTACTAAGTTCATGATAAATTAAAGTTCAATTAATCATATTACTTAAGAACTCCCACTTAGAAAGACATCCCTCTAATCATCTAAGTGATCACGTGATCCAAATCAACTAAACCATGTCTGATCATCACGTGAGATGGAGTAGTTTTCAATGGTGAACATCACTATGTTGATCATATCTACTATATGATTCACGCTCGACCTTTCGGTCTTAGTGTTCCGAGGCCATATCTGTATATGCTAGGCTCGTCAAGTTTAACCCGAGTATTCTGCGTGTGCAAAACTGGCTTGCACCCGTTGTATGTGAACGTAGAGCTTATCACACCCGATCATCACGTGGTGTCTCGGCACGACGAACTGTAGCAACGGTGCATACTCAGGGAGAACACTTGTACCTTGAAATTTAGTGAGAGATCATCTTATAATGCTACCGTCGTACTAAGCAAAATAAGATGCATAAAAGGATTAACATCACATGCAATTCAATATGTGACATGATATGGCCATCATCATCTTGTGCTCTTGATCTCCATCATCGAAGCACCGTCATGATCTTCATCGTCACCGGCGCCCCAGCTTGATCTCCATCGTCGCATCGTTGTCGTCTCGCCAACTATTGCTTCTACGACTATCGCTACTGCTTAGTGATAAAGTAAAAACAATTACATGGCGATTGCATTGCATACAATAAAGCGACAACCATATGGCTCCTGCCGGTTGCCGATAACTTTGTTACAAAACATGATCATCTCATACAACAAATTATATCACATCATGTCTTGACCATATCACATCACAGCAAGCCCTGCAAAAACAAGTTAGACGTCCTCTACTTTGTTGTTGCAAGTTTTACGTGGCTGCTACGGGCTTAGAAGAACCGTTCTTACTTACGAAAAACCACAACGTGGTGTAGTGATTGCTTTTTGATCTTCTAAAAGAACCCTCTTCAATGAAACCGATTCAACTAAAGTGAGAGAGACAGACACCCGCCAGTCACCTTTAAGTAACGAGTGCTCACAGCGGTGAAACCAGTCTCGCGTAACCGTACGCGTAATGTCGGTCCGGGCCGCTTCATCTCACAATACCGTTGAACCAAGTAACAACTAGTAACGGCAAGCAATATGTATACACCCACGCCCACAACTCCTTTGTGTTCTACTCGTGCATATCATCTACGCATAGACCTGGCTCTGATACCACTGTTGGGGAACGTAGCATGCAATTTCAAAAAAATTCTACGCTCACGCAAGATCTATCTAGGAGATGCATAGCAACGAGCGGAGAGAGTGTGTCCATGTACCCTCATAGACCGAAAGCGGAAGCGTTTGTCAACGCGGTTGATGTAGTTGTACGTCTTCACGATCCGACCGATCCTAGCACCGAACGTACGGCACCTCCGTGTTCAGCACACGTTCAGCTCGATGACGTCCCTTGTACTCTTGATCCAGTTGAGGCCGAGGGAGAGTTCTGTCAGCACAACGGTGTGGCGACGGTGATGATGAAGTTACCGGCGCAGGGCTTCGCCTAAGCACTACGACGATATGACCGAGGTGTGTAACTGTGGAGGGGGGCACCGCACACGGCTAAGAGAAACTTTGATGTGCTATTGGGGTGCCCCCTGGCCACGTATATAAAGGAGGGGAGGGAAGAGGTGGCCGGCCCAAGGGGGGCGCGCCAGGTGTGGGGAATCCTACTAGGACTCCCCAGTCCAAGTAGGATTCCCCTCCTCTTTCCTATTCCTAGTAGGAGAAGGAGGGAAGGAGGAAGAGGGGAGAAGGAAGGAGGGGGGCGCCGCCCCCTCCTAGTCCAATTCGGACCAGCCCATGGGGGGGCGCGCGGCCACCCCTTGAGGCCCTTCTCTCCTTTCCCGTATGGCCCATTAAGGCCCACTACTTCCCCCGGCGAATTCCCGTAACTCTCCGATACTCCGAAAAATACCCAAATCACTCGGAACCTTTCTGATGTCCGAATATAGCCTTCCAATATATCGATCTTTACCTCTCAACCATTTCGAGACTCCTCGTCATTTCCGTGATCTCATCCAGGACTCTGAACTATCTTCGGTCATCAAATCACATAACTCATAATACAAATCGTCATCGGACGTTAAGCGTGCGGACCCTACGGGTTCGAGAACTATGTAGACATGACCGAGACACATCTCCGGTCAATAACCAATAGCGGAACCTGGATGCTCATATTGGCTCCTACATATTCTACGAAGATCTTTATCGGTCAAACCGCATAACAACATACGTTGTTCCCTTTGTCATTGGTATGTTACTTGCCCGATCTTCGATCGTCGGTATCATCATACCTAGTTCAATCTCGTTACCAGCAAGTCTCTTTACTCATTCCGTAATGCATCATCTCGCAACTAACTCATTAGTCACATTGCTTGCAAGGCTTATAGTGATGTGCATTACCGAGAGGGCCCAGAGATACCTCTCCGATACACAGAGTGACAAATCCTAATCTCGATCTATGCCAACTCAACAAACACCTTCGGAGACACCTGTAGAGCATCTTTATAATCACCCAGTTATGTTGTG
Organism: Thinopyrum elongatum; assembly: GCA_011799875.1. Lineage (NCBI taxonomy): Eukaryota > Viridiplantae > Streptophyta > Magnoliopsida > Poales > Poaceae > Thinopyrum > Thinopyrum elongatum. Next base: position 377,718,434 of record CM022298.1, on the reverse strand, counting down.
ATGTTTGATAGCACACTAAGTGTTCCTCCGGTATTCGGGAGTTGCATAATCTCATAGTCATAGGAACATGTATAAGTCATGAAGAAAGCAATAGCAACAAACTAAACGATCATAGTGCTAAGCTAACGGATGGGTCTTGTCCATCACATCATTCTCTAATGATGTGATCCCATTCATCAAATGACAACACATGTCTATGGCTAGGAAACTTAACCATCTTTGATTAACGAGCTAGTCAAGTAGAGGCATACTAGGGACACTTTGTTTTGTCTATGTATTCACACATGTATCAAGTTTCCGGTTAATACAATTCTAGCATGAATAATAAACATTTATCATGATATAAGGAAATATAAATAACAACTTTATTATTGCCTTTAGGGCATATTTCCTTCAGGAGGAGCCTACCGACGAGCTGGACAACTGCAATACGGTGCCTGCCGCTACTGCACCTTCAGCGACGCTCACCTCGAATGCCCTCTGCCGCTCCAGACGACCCCTCTCGAAGCGGTGGTTCTCCTCGTAGATCTCATGATTCCTCGCCTCTGCGGCGGTGTGTGCTGCGGCCACGGCGGCGGTAAGGCTCTTTGCGTGCTCGACGAGGCGCTCCTCCTCCTCCTGCAGGAACTCGGTGTAGCGCGCAAGGTCGCTGACGCACGTGCGGGCCTCTACCTCCGCCTCCCGCCTTCGGGCGGCGGTGGCGGAGCGGGTGATGACCCCGACGGTCGACGGTGGGCTGGCGGCCACGGCGGCCAACGATGGGGTGGCGGCCACGACCACCACCTCCCGCATTCGGGCCGCGGCGGCGGAGCGGGTGATGGCCACGGTGGCCGGCAGTGGGGTGGCGGCCACGACGGCCACCTCCCGCCTTCGGGCCACGGCGGCGGAGCGGGCGATGGCCCTAGCTTTCGATGGTGGGGTGGCGGCCACGGTGCCGGCAACAGCTGCCGACGGGCAGCGGCGGCGGAGCGTGTGGTGGGTGTTCCGCGCACACCCAACAGGGATGCCACACGCACTACACTACGCCGGGGACTGCGCCGCCGCCACGGTGTAGCCTCGCAGCTGGAGCTGTCCTATGATGACGGCGGAGTACGGACCGGTGACATTGGCGATTGTGGGAGAAGCAGACGAGATAAGCTACAGGGAGGGAGGGGAAAATGCGACGCAGGACTCGCCGGCCGTGAGGGTTTATATAGCAGGCCGGTAAGCATTGGGATTTTGGGGGATTTCACCGACTCGGGCGGGAAGCTTGCGCGGGAACCTGCGCGGTTGCGCGGGAACGGGCTCACCACCGTTTGGCCAAAAGAACGCCCCCGCGCGCTGCTCAAGCTTGCGTTCTAAGCCGTCTGCGGCAGCGGGGTGACAAGACGTGCGAGAGGAGGACGAAAGGACACGTACACTTACGGTTAATAAAATAAAAACGTTTGCGATTAAATTACCTACTACCCCCGTCCTGGTTTATAAGTCATCTATGTATTTTTTGTGCCAAATTTTGACTATAGATTTAACTAATAAAATACGAATGCATGTCGCCAGAGATTATATCGTTGGATTCATATTTGAACATAGTTTCCAATTATATAATTTTTGTAACATGCTTTAACATTTTGTTGGTTAAATATAAGGTCAAAATATGGCACTGAATATAAAGGGGGCTAATAGACCAAGACGGCAGTAGTAGCACACGGCCGCTCTCTACGCAGCGGCGCAACTGTCGGCCGGCTTGTAGACGACCATTTCCTGCGTGCTCAACTGCTCTATGCGTGTGGTTACTTGCGGTTGAGGCGGCCGCGCGCGCTCTGCTCTCGCGTCCCTCCGGGCGTTCTGCCCTCGTCCCTCCACGTGCGCTGCCAGTGTTTGGGGCCGGCGCACAATCACGCACGTTTGTGTGCATGCGGTTGCGCCGGGCGCGGCGCCACGATGCAGTTACCCGCTGCAAAAACTGCCATGCGGACGCGCCGAGAATCCAGGCCGCCCGACCCCCAATTATTCCCGCGGCCATTTACCTTCATCTCTCGCGCCACACGACACAATAAGCACACCCATGATGACACATACAGAGAGGACATCCAGCGGTTCCAATGGCGCTCCTAGTGGCCGACGACGACAACGGCGGGCAGTTCACCACGCATCACGTAGTGGACCCCCACATGAGGGGGAAGGCCCTCTCGGTGGTGTACACGAACAAGCCGGTCTCGGTGGAGGGCTCCATCCAAACTATGGAGCAGTTGCTTGCCGAGGACAAGTACCAAGTGGTCGGCTTCGACCTTGAGTACACCATCGGTCGTGCCGAGCACGATCAGAAGGTTGTCGTCGCCCAGTTGTGCGTGCGACATGACGTCCTCGTCTACCACTACCACCTGGCCACAAGGCCTTGCGAGCGTTTCTCCAGGTTTATCAACAGCTCCGACTACAATTTCGCTACGGTGGACACCACTAACGATCTAAAAGCGCTCAAGGTTTCGGACTTGAAATGCCATAATCTTGTCAACATCCAGGACCACTACAAGGTCTGGGGCAGCGACAACAACAAACAGAACTCCCTGGTTGACCTCGCCTCGGCCATCATCGACCCCTACTACATGAAGATGAAGGATGAGAGCAAGAAGGACAAGAACGCCTGGCACAGTGTCTGGCATGAGAGACTGGATGAACAACACGTCAAGTACGCGGCCAAGGATGCGTACATAAGCTACTAGATGTACATGCGGATCGTTGACATGAGGGAGTGTCTTCTTCCTGCCCCAGACGAGGGATCGAGCCACAGAGCAGTGGCGGGAGCGTCACAAGAAATAGATGACTAGACGATCATTTCTCCTAGTTTAGAATGCATACAATTGTTTATTGAGGTGTGTGCGAATGATCTGTATAGTCACTTATGTAATTGGATGTTTATTTCAGTTATATATATATATATATATATATGTGTGTGTGTGTGTGTGTTATTCTTCTGTAGACAGAGCAAATCACACGGCTTATTAGCAGCAATCGTCTGTGTTATTATTGGTCTTCGCACACATTTCTGATTACGGACCTATTTGCCGCATATCACACACATCTTGTTCAGTTGAACCATTTCTATTGTGTTGCCTAATCACACACAGTTCATCCTAGTGAACTGTATGCCGTATATCGCACACACCCTCATCTGGCTGCCCGTTTCTGTTGTTCTGCATCATCGTAAACAGTTCTTCTGGATTAACCATTTGCCACTCATCGCACACGTAACTCCAATATGAACCGTGTTTGATGTCACCGCCATCGCAAACATTTTGCATCTTTTTTGACGGTTTTATTACATCACCATTTTTGATTGATGCATCGCACACAGTTTCGTCGAAGGTCTCTGATTCGACTGACGCGTTTGGACCATCCTGCAGTAGTGATAGTGGTTGTTTGAAGAAACATCACTGTAACTTTGGCATGCACAATTGAAAAGGATTATTTGGAAAAAAAATGCGATATGTGAGTGTCCAATCTTTATAGCGTTGAATCGATATTGTATCTTTGGCCACAAGACGAAGTAGATATTGATTTATGTTCAAGCGATGCACGTCCACGATCGCTAGATAGTGATACGTGAATGAATTGTGCAATCTCTCTCACACGCATACATATCTCATTTCTCCGTGGGCATCGGAATCACACACGCGCACTTCGTGTATTTCTCTCCCTCCGTCAAGGTTAGAATTCATCTTTCTACCCCGTCATACAAGTCTCTCACACAGAAACACACATGCTCTCTCTGTCGAACACGCCCACCCCTTTAATTCCGCCCACCTACCGCCACTAATGTCTCAAAGTATAACTATGTCTCGCACACATATGCCTAAGGTTAACTTGAGTCCCGGAACCATATGAATACATACAATGGGATTCCAGCAGAGCACCTTTTGTTTTGAGATTTTTCTCACACACACACACGCGCGCGCGCGCGGGTGTCACCCTACTCCTTCGGTGTCGGGAAGTGTGTGGGGGGGGGGGGCAGTGACACTTAGATATAGGGAGAAGGAGTTTGTGTGATACATATCTATATTAAGGGATAGGTAGATAGCATGTGTGCGAGGCATACTTAAAGCATCACGGAGATAAACGAGCGGTGTGCATGCCAGTGCCGAAAAAATGAAGAGAGAATGATTCTCTCTTCATTTTTTCGGCACTGGCATGCACACCGCTCGTTTATCTCCGTGATGCTTTATGCGAGCGCGCGCGCGCAGACATTGTTTCTCTCTTCATTTTTTTGGCACTTGCATGCACACCGCTCGTTTATCTCCGTGATGCTTTAAGTATGCCTCCCACACATGCTATCTACCTATCCCTTAATATAGATATGTATTACACAAACTCCTTCTCCCTATATCTAAGTGTCACTGCCCCCCCCCCCACACACACACACTTCCCGACACCGAAGGAGTAGGGTGACACCTCAATCTTGATACTAATCTATCTACTGGCTTCTCTCTCAAACACACATACACACACTACCCGACACCGAAGGAGTAGGGTGACACCTTGATCTTGATAGTAATCTATCTACTGGCTTCTCTCTCAAACACACACACACACTCGCTAGTTGTTCCTCTGTGCCTACCGCGCGCACACTCTCGATATGTTTTTCTCTCCCTCCCCCCTCCCACCCTCCAACAATGACAGCAAAAGGGTGACAACTCGATCTTGATCTTAATCTATCAATTGGCTTCTCTCTCTCTCTCTCACACATACACACACACTAGTTGTGTCTCTATGCCTCGCTCACACACACTCGATACGTCTTTCTCTCCGTAGCCCCCTCGATATGTAGACTTCTCGCGCGTGCACAGTTGTAGTGACGATGACGCTGAACCCAGTGTGCCTTGTTTTTACCGGCCTCATGTGATAGTTTTCACCCTATTTTCTGTTAATTAACAAGGCAACCTTTTCTTTGTTACTACTAGTGAATTTGAGATCATTCGGGGCAGACATAAAATATATCACTTCAACCCAATTATCGCAGTAACTATTTAAAAAGAAACTAGCAAGATGTCCGTGCGTTGCACGGAACATTAAGATGCATTTGTATGAGTAGTTTATCTTGTGAGAGAAAAGGATGAACGAGGGAAGGCCTTATTTGCAAATGTGGAGAGGGGTGTCGGTATCTTTTTGCAAAATTGCCATAGTTTCCTTCCTATCCGTCAGATATAAATCGTACGGCCTATATTGCAGGATGGCAGGCACACCATCATCACCAACTCTGTTTTCTATAAGAGTAGACATAGAGATATATCTCTAGCATTGTCCACAACAAACATCTGTTGGACTGGTTAGCGCCGGATGCTCGCAACGCGATGATCCGAGTTCGAATTCTGACCTAAACTTTAGATTTTTGTATTTTTTTAATATATACTTCTTTCGCTACTGTACTGACAGTGGAACCCACAGAGTACTTAGAATACAAGATTAAGGATGGATTTGTTTCTTTTTAACTTTCTGTACGAATCTGTAGCCACCCTGCAAGTCATGTACACTGTACATGCAATTAACTTTTTATAGAGGGAGAATCATACAAACAATTAACTCAAATGGATTGGATGTGACTCTATTATTTCCAGCATAAGAGCATCTCCAACGGCAACCGGCAAATTTCCTCCCGCTTCCTTCCGCGGAGGATGACATCCAACGCCAGCGGCATACATTTTCAGAACTCTAACCAACCAGAGGAAATTCGTGCAAACACGGACTGATTTCATATAAGCATGAAGGATTTCATATAAAAAAAGCCGGATCTTCATATAAACATGACGGATTTTATTACATTTACATGAACTAAGCAGTGCTAATCCGGCTCTCGTGGTATAATTAATACCTAATCTAAATGGCCGCCCGCGGATCCCTTTGTCTTCCTCATGTCCGGCAGACACTTGCGGGGTCGACAAAGGTCCTCGCAAGAGACGAAGCAGCCAAGAAATCACATGTATACGCAGTCGTCGCCTCGGTGGTGGCCTTCATGGGACCCAAGCGGCGGCGGCCTCCCGTGTTCTACTTCTCCTCGATGATGGCGGCGGACACGGAGAAGCTGGCCACCGACTCATCGCTCTCCGCGCACCCGGCTTCTGTCTCTGCCTGCATGGCATTGCCGCAGGCACAGGAGGCGTGCCTACAGACATGGGAGGCGCGCCCACCGCAGACACGGGAGGCACGGCCGAAGACACTAGTGGCACGGTACGACGCGGCAGCGACGACGCCCGTGCCGCCGTGCTCGCCGCCGTGCCGGCGTGGAGCAACTCGCCACTCCTCATCGAGCTGAACTGGAGCGGCGAGTTGCTGAACCACGCACCGGCTTGGGGCGGCAACTGGCTCCGTCGGGCCAAGCGAGGTAGGTGAAGCACCGAGCGGCCTCGCTCGTATCCGGAGGGCTCGGTGGGCCACCCAGCCGGGTAGTATGCCAGAGAACGGCTCCTCGGAAGCCATCGGAAGAGTGGAGAAAATGGTGAAGGAGGAGATGGGGGAGCGGTGGAGGGGTGCGATTCTTGCCCGCTGTCTGGCCTCGTTTAAATAGAGGGCGGACAGTAGGAGCTTGGCTGGCGTCTGGCCTCGTTTAAACTAAGGGCGGACGGGAGGAGCTCGGCTGGCGTTGCGTTTAATTCTGGCCCGCTCATGAACGGACGTGTGGCCGGAGTAGGTTTCTTGGTTTGCATGCGGGTTTAACGGAGGCGTTTGATGGAGGCGAGGGGGCGTGTTCAGCCGGGCGTGCAGCGGGCGGCGCAGTACTATTCGATTTGACAGCTACTAGTAAACCAGGACAGTTCCCGATACAGCTTTAATGCAGACGAGGGAGAGGGTAGCGGTTCCTGAAATGTTGAACGGCCAATGATGCATCCTCCTTCAATTAGCATCCTGAATGCATGAGGGAAGTAATGGGAGGAGGACGGGGAAAAGAGGCAGCACGATGTGAATGCAACGCAGTTTGCACTCATATAAAGGCGCCCCTCCATTCCAATGCATCTACCACATCGTACGCACCTAAGCACCTACACTAAGCGCAAAAGGGCTCACTCTAGACCCATGGCAGCGATGCGCGCGAGCGGCCAGTGGCTGTGCCAGATGGTCCACGACGCCGGCCTGCAGCATGGCACCGAGGATCGTCTCCAGAGGGTGTTGGCGACCGGTTGATTCATGGCCATCGTCGACGCGAGCTATGACTCTCAGTTGGACAAGATGATCATTGCCACCATCAACAAGTTCACCGTCGTCAAGAAGCTCGCGGACAACATCGTCGTACTCCTCCAGCCCGCGCGCCCGGGCTCCTCATTGCCCGCCACCCTAATCGTCCTCCATGGCGAGAAGCTCTTTCAAGCACTGGTGGCCCTGCGACTGCCCGCCGACGCAACGAAGAATGTCCACCTGGAGGTCGCGCTCGCCGCGAGGCGCCTCGCCCTGCAAGAATTCGTCGACCTACACATCCACGTGTATGAGGAAGTCGTGTACATAGGTATCTACAAGGCCGGTGAGGACGCTACAACGTTGGCCTTCGTCAACCGGCTGGAAGCCTTGGATGCCTTTGTTGAGAAGCACCTTGACCTCGCCACAAAAGCCGCCGCTCCTAAGCCGCCGGTCGGTGGCCCGGTGCACTGAGTCGAGGAGGAGGAGGTCGTACGTTGATGGATGCAACCTTCTTCTTGCCTCCTGTAACCACCACTGCGATCGCATCATCGTGGCCTTAATTCTTATGGTGCTATTGCATTCTTGTTCCAGTCAATTTAGACATGTGCGATCCCTTTGCTCACATTTGGAGGCAATTATATGCATCACTGTAACTAGTACTCCATCCGTCAATCTATAAGTTGTGCTTACCTTTTCCATCAACTTTGTAATTTACGTTCGATGCTTGACCCGACCTATGAACTACTCCTTAATTCAAAAACTAAGACCGAACCTATAAATTCAAAACTACTCATACAGCACGCCTGTCATGTTCGCAAGTTCAAAACGAGAAACTGAAACACGTACATGAAGCATGTCCCTTCCTCGTCGCATACCACATTGTCGTTCCCCCCCCCCGGTCAACGCGCACTGGCTAGGCTTTATATCACTACAACATGTGGGACCGCTTGTGACCAAACCGACGATGCGCCAACCTAGCTACTACCCTGCTTATCTGGCGGGGAAAGCCCCGCCCTAGCGTTTCCAATCGTTATTTCTATCTATCGATTGTGCCAAGGAGCAGAAGCAAATGTTACAATTTATACATGTTTCTCTACTCCCATAAAAGACTCAGTTGGTGATGGTGGTGTGTCTGCCATCCGTCATTTCTGACCATTAGATCTGCATCTAACGACTGTGAGGTAAGTTATGGCATTTTTGCAACAATAGCCCACTTCTCTGCTCCAATTTGCAGAAAACCCCTTATTATCTTGAAAGCAACCACATCCCTCCCTCACCTCATCAAAACAGCCTGAGAAATATATTTTGAGTGAAAAGTAATATATTTTTAGTGGTATATATGTATATCAAAACAGCCTGAACAAGTACTATTCTACTTTGGATCCGTTGCAATGCATGGGCACATTGCTAGTAAAAGGAAAAGGCCTGCCGCATTCGCGTTGCACCCCCACACGCCCGGGAATCGGGAGTACTCCATGGCCCGTCCGGCACACCACATACCTAGGGAAGGCGTGTTGCCTAGCATTTTCACTTTGATGTGGGACCGCAGTTGAGCAAACCGACTATCGGCAAACCACACCCCGCCCGCCGCGTTGGAAAACAGAAACGAGGAGGGGAAGATCTAGCTGTAGCACGGAAGCCAAGAAATTTGGTGTCAGATGGGACTCGTTGATAGAGTAGGAGCAGTCCGTACTACTCCTACTACGAAGTTTGTACTACTACTACTACCACTATACAACTAGGTACGTGCACGGCACAGCATCGTAGGAACAAAAAAGGGAAGATCTTGTTTTGGGTGATTTATCTTTATTTCAGTCAACGTAGTATGAATAATATGATGTGGGGGACATCTATGAAGCCACGTGGCACGTCTGGAGGTCTTATTTAGAGCTTCTTGTGTGGATCGATCACACTGTCGTGCTGGTCGTTTGAGAAGAACGTGTATGGGTACTTATAGTAGATCCGAATTGCAGCCACCTGGACCATTGGATCAACATCAATCAATGGTTTATATCGTGTACGTGCAAATACACGCATTGACTCCGAAAAAATAATGAATATAGAATGTATAATACATATACCGCATATTGGGTTTCTCTAAAGTCAAACTTTGTATACTTTCAACAATTTGTAGGAAAAAGTATTAACATATACATCACCAAATATATATCATTTGATTCATCATTGCTTTTATTTCCACATCGTGTAAATTTGTTAGTGTAAATGTTCATATTGTTTTCACCAAATTCGGTCAAGCTTTATAAAATTTGGCTGCAGTCAAAGCTATATATGTGCGGAGTAAATTACAAACGGAGGGAGTGGAATAGATATAGATATAACTATACAAATAAAAATATAGTAATATAGTCTATAGATATAAATAAGGCTACTACCCTTTTTCTAGGTTAGAACTCGCGTTGTTGTGTACACATTGTTTTGTTTTTGCTATAATTTGCATTTGCGGGGTGTGTGTAGGACTACCGTCTTTTGTTCAGTACCAGCAACCCCACCATTATCCTTAATTAATTCATACTGGCAATTACGATTGCATTATCTTAGTTCTAGCCAATTCTTCGGTTGCTTGGAGGAACTCCATCTCGTTATTCAGGTTGATTTTGTGCATACGACAAGAACATCGTCCATCGAAGATTTGTTTAGCAATGATTGTCGATTTGTATCACCGGGTACGATATAGCTGGATCGTCAACGTCAAAATCCACCAAGTCGATACTTATCCCCACTCTCATTGAAAGATTGGGTCGCCATTGATGTTTGCTTGAACTACGTCGGTATTTCCCCAAAGAGGAAGGGATGATGCAGCACAACAACGGTAGGTATTTCCCTCAGTGATGAGACCAAGGTTATCGAACCAGTAGGAGAACCAAGCAACACTACGTAAACAACACCTGCACACAAAGAACAAATACTTGCAACCCGACATGTTAAAGGGGTTGTCAATCCCTTTCGGGTAACGGCGCCACAAATTGGCAAGTTGACGGGAGATAAATTGTAGTAGATTGGACAAATAGATCACGAATAAAATAAAGTGCAGTAAAATATTTTTGGGTTTTAGAAATATAGATCTGAAAATAATAGTGGCAAATAAATAAAAAAGCAAATAGCAAAATAGATCTGAAAATATATGATGAGAAAATAGACTTGGGGTCGTAGATTTCACTAGTGGCTTCTCTCGAGAAAAATAGCATACGGTGGGTAAACAAATTACCGTTGGGCAATTGATAGAACTTCAAATAATTATGATGATATCCAGGCAATGATCATTATATAGGCATCACGTCCAAGATTAGTAGACCGACTCCTGCCTGCATCTACTACTATTACTCCACACATCGACCGCTATCGAGCATGCATCTAGTGTATTAAGTTCATGGAGAAACGGAGTAATGCAATAAGAACGATGACATGATGTAGACAAGATCTATTTATGTAGAAATAAACCCCATCTTGTTATCCTTAATAGCAACGATACATATGTGTCGGTTCCTCTTCTGTCACTGGGATCAAGCACCGTAAGATCGAACCCATCACAAAGCACCTCTTCCCATGGCAAGAAAAATTGATCTAATTGGCCTAACTAAACCAAAGATTGGAAGAAGAAATACGAGGCTATAAGTAATCATGCATATAAGAGATCAAAAGACTCAAATAACTTCCATGGATAAAAACATAGATCTGATCATAAACTCAAAGTTCATCGGATCCCAACAAACACACCGCAAAAAGAATTACATCAAATAGATCTCCAAGAGACCATTGTATTGAGAATCAAAAGAGAGAGAGGAAGCCATCTAGCTACTACTTAGGTCTACAATGAACTACTTATGCATCATCGCAGAGGCACCAATGAGGATGATGAACCCCTCCGTGATGGTGTCTAGATTGGATCTGTGGTTTCTAGAACTTGCGGCGGCTGGAATTGATTTTCGTCAACTCCCCTAGGGTTTCTGGAATATTGGGGTATTTATAGAGCAAAGAGGTGGTGCGGGAGGCGGCCGAGGTGGGCACAACCCACCTGGGTGTGCCTGGGCCCCCAGGCGCGCCCTGGTGGGTTGTGCTCCCCTCGGAGCCCCCCTCAGGTACTTTCTTGGCCCAACTTGTGTCTTCTGGTCCAGAAAAAATCACCAAAAAGTTTCACTGCGTTTGGAGTCCATTTGGTATTGATTTCCTGCGAAGTAAAAAAACAAGCAAAAAACAGCAACTGGCACTGGGCACTATGTCAATAGGTTAGTCCCAAAAAATGATATAAAGTTGCTATAAAATGATTGTAAAACATCCAAGAATGATAATATAACAACATGGAACAATAAAAAATTATAGATATGTTGGAGACGTATCAGCCATCATAAGATTACCACCTAGACAATTCCTTCCATATAACATACACATGAGCACCCATCTCATTATTCAGGTCCACGCCTCCCTCTCTCTCTCGAAACACACACACCTCTCCACATGATGCGTGTCTCTTGGTCTCTCTGCCATCCCATGACAAAAAGGTACACCGCCATTCTCTTCTTCTTGCTACCCCCGTCTATGTAGTTAGGTCTCCTTGCAACAAACAAGCATTCATCTGTCTCTCTACTATCTCTTTCTACCACACATAACCTTCCACCCCTAGCCAGTCATGATGTCGAGGTCTATCCAGCTCTCTCACATGCAAACAGACACTGTCTGTGTGTCCCTTCATCGCACACACACTATCGCTCTCCCATATCTGCAACCTCGTAACCTTGTCGATCCCGACGTTACACGCACCTCTCTCTCTCTCTAACACACACACACACGCACACCCTCTCTCCGTTTTAGACACTCCTCTCTCTATGACACACAAAGTCTTTCGAACACGCATATGCCCCTCTCTCGTTAGGTATCGCTGCCCCCGCCCCCCCTTCTTGTCACACAAATATTCTCTCTATATCTATCTCTCGCAATAATACATGCATAGTCTAAATTGAAACCAAGTACAAAAATGAGCTCCGATTACAAAAATCAAAACCACTCCCAAACAGAATATGAAAATAGGCTAAAATCATGCACACAAATGTTTGTTGCGTGCATGAATGTCAATGATATGGATGTACTACTCGTACATCACACAGACCCATTTCACACAAATTACATTAAACCCTTCTCAAAATAGGGTGTGCATGTGATGTTGTTGTACTGCTCCTGCCAGCCTTCCTCCGACACGTTCCAACATATTGTGCTACTTTCGATTCTATTTTTCTCCTCAGACCATGTGAAACCACGAAAAGGTCACCCCCCGCCCCCACTGGTACTGTAGCTCAAAGCTCCCATACGGACACAACACCCACCGGAGCACGCAGTCGTTGCCGAAGTGGACGGCGCCGTGGCCTGGGAAGAGGACGAAGTCTCCGACATCGCCGAGGTGGAGCACGCCCTCTACGGCCGCGAGTAGCGCGCGCTGACTGTCCACGCGGAGGACAGTGTGATCTAGCGGCTCGCCCTCGTCAGCCACGAGGGGTAGCTGTGCTCCAGCAGCACGCCCTGGTCGGTCACGAGGAGGTGCATCGCGTCCTTGCCACTCACAATGTGGACGAACGGGTTCTCCAGCAGCATGCCCGCGAGCATCGCATCATCGAGAGCACGCCTGCGAACATCGCATCGTCGCCGCTCTCGACGTGGACGAGCGCGTGCTCCACCAGCACGCCCGCGAACATCGCATCCTCACCGCTCACAATGTGGATGAGCGCGTTCTCCAGTAGCATGCCCGTGAGCATCGCATCATTGCCTCCCATGAACATCGCATCATCGCCGTTACCGACGTGGACGAGCGCGTGCTCCGGCAGCACGCCCGCGAACATTGCATCCTCGCCGCTCAGGCGCACGAGCGTGTGCTCCAACAGCACGGCCGCGAGCATGGCATCCTCGCGGCTCACGAGGTGGTTGAGCGCGTGCTCCAGACAGTACCCCAGGAGTCGGGACACGAGCACCGCGCCACCGGCTACGAGGAGTACTACATGGTGCCCATCGTCGTTTAGGAAAATCCCGTGACTCCGCCGCTCCCTGGAGGAGCGCGAGCTCCAGTGGGCGCTCGAGGAGTCCTGCGCCGATATGCAAGTGGCGGCGGATGTGCAAGATTGTCCTTGGAGCTCTCCTCCTCTTACGAAGACGCCTCCACCACCCCCGTCGTACGTACTCTGCCTCGGTTCCGGCGGACATTTGGAGTTTAGTTTGATGGAACATTAATATTTGGACTAATGCAAAAAACAACCTATGACTAACAGGCATAAATAGATGATGTGGCGGCATTGCATGCTGGAGTATATTGCAATTTATGGATTGCATGCATGACTAGCTTATGTGGGTTGGTTGCATGGCTAGGAAAGGCTAGAGAAAAATAAATAGATACTGTGTTTAGAGTGCACTCCACTAAATGGGAGCATGTAAATATCTTTAGAGTGCACTCCACTTTTTTTTCAGACGCTTAGGTGCACCGGATGCCGTGCCATGCTACAAAATATTAGAAAAAAATCTGCTCCAATGTTTTAAAAATCTATTATTATCTTGAAACCAGCCACACCCGCCCCTCACCTCATTGAACCAGCCCGAGGAATATGTCTTCAGTGAAGCATAATTTATTTTTACTGATATATGTATATCAAAACTAGAGTGTTTATATTTCAAGTTTGTGAACAAGTATTATTCTACTACTTTGGATCCATTGCAACGCACGGGCCGGCACATTGGTAGTAGTAAGAAACAAATTCCGGGTTTTGCACGAGTTCGTACTGCGGAAGCACCACAAGGCCTGGCGCAGGAGTTACATTTCCCTCTCGGGGCCCACGGGACCGAGCTTCAGCGGCTAGTGCACCTACCTTTGAGTCAATGATGTGGACCCTGAATGCGGTTGCCCCGCATGTCATTCTCATAAAAGCAGAGGGGCGATGGGACCGAGAGGGGTGAGGCGCAGGTCGGCGGACGTGTGGTGTCATGGGTTCGAGCGGCGTCATGGGAATCACATGGGACGAGGCTTGCCTGCTCCCCTCCCATGCTCCGATCCGTACTCCCGCACCACTAATTTTCATCCAACGGTTATAATAGATTTCCTCGTGTGGGTCATCTATAGCCTCAAAAAAAGGTAAACAAAGGTCGTATTTCCAGGAAATAATTTCCTGCATGAATCTGTACACGCATGCAAGACCCTTTCCTTTCCTGCTCGTCCTCCGAGCGTGGCAACAGGTGCCTGCCTAACCCATGTAGCATGCTGCGCCGCCAGCGAGTAGCACCTCCTCCACGCCAACATCAGCGTCTGGGCCTTGCACATGCAGCTGCTCCCGTAGTATTTTACCTGCATGTTCTACTGCAGTACCACACCGATCTTGGACGAGACCATGGAGCTTGTGGCCAAGAAAAGTCTCTGCCCGGCCAACGCATGTCGAGGTGCTTGTATGTTGTGACGTGCCACACAACGTTTACTAGCTCGCGCTCCGGATGAGCTCAGGCGAGAGCCAGTGATCTACCCAGGGCACATAGCTTGAATTGGGCTCGAGATTCCAACCGCTTGCACCGTCCCGAGGATGTACCACTCAGCGGCAAGGCTGGAATGCTGGATACATATAGGCGTGTGCTCGTGGGGGGGAGCAACCTGCTCAACGGATACTGGTTTGCGAACGTGATGTACTCGACGTAGTTGAGCCAGTGAGCCTGGAGGTGTTCCTGTCGTTGTACGTTGACGCATGGCTCAACGGCGTGCGTCCACGGGCCAGCGTAGGTCGGCTACGGGGAAGCGGCATCGGTGTGGTTCGAGATGCCCAGCTGGCCGTTGTTACGGTGGTGTTCGCGATTCACTCGTTCGAGATGAACCGGCCGGTGGTGGCCTGACCGTGGCGAGGGTGCCACAGCTGGACGTCGGGGTGTTACGAGGCGTAGAAGGCCACACCGGCGGGTACTACCTGTATTACAGAAGTAGAAGGCAAAGACGGGCCTTTATTTTATTTATTATATTTGTGGCTGAGGAGTGATGCCCGGGACGAAATGTGTCACAGCTACTGGATGAAAATTGGATGGTGCGGGAGTACGGATCGAAGCCAGGAGCGCAGCATGCAAGCCGCGTCCAATCACGTGTGGTTGTGGTAGAAACTTGATGGTCGCCGCAGTTCAGCTGGCTTGCATGTCATGCACACAAAGGCAGAGGAGCGGTGGGGCCGAGAGGGGTGAGGCGCACGTCGGGGGACGTGGTGCTGTGGGTTGGAGCGGCGTCGTGGGAATCGCGTGTGGTAGTGGTAGAAACATGATGGTCGTCGTGGTTCAACTTCCATGGACAAGCTGTCATGTCTACTGACACATGCATTGTATACCACTCACTGCAAGGAGTAGTAGTAGAGAAAACTAGGCAGATAAATAGTTCATTATAGTCAAGTGGACCTATATCAATGTACACAGAGTACACTTGTTCCAAAGACATGCACACCAGCGAAATACTAGTTCATCTATATCAATGTACACAAAGAGGAAATATAATTTTTACAAGAGAGGAAATAGTTCATCCATCTATAATGCCATGCTGCTGGTGCAGCTTCTTCTTCTTCTTCTTCTTCTTCTTCTTCTTCTTCTTCTCATTTTCTGTGGGAGACGGCTTTGCAACAAGCTCTTTCGACCTTGCAGCTATCTCGAAACTCACACGGGCATCGAGGGCAGCATATTTTATCCGCCCGTAGGTCAAGGGATAATTCTCCCATCCAGACGACCTTAATCCCAGCGCCTCATCACCCTTCTCAAGATTTGTTCTGAGTACAGAATTTGCTACGTCGAATAGGGATGGTGTTTCTTTATCACAATCGTCTACAGGAATTTTGGTTTGCAGGTCAGCGATGATTTTCAAGTCAAGGTTGTACGGCGCCAGCTTCTGTTTGTCCCCTTCGATGGCTGCCCCACAGAAGTATATGTCCTCCCAAGACATGAAATCGTGGAGCTCACCTGGTATGGAGGGCGCGTGTATGATGTGATACACCAAAACTTCATCTTCGAGGCACAACTGAAGGACCGCGGCGCGTTGGATCTTCCCAGTGGCACACTCCGTGTATTCTGCGTCGAGACCGACGACCTTCATCTCCACCTTTTGGAGGGAGTTGGATACATTGTTGATCCACTCCCGAACAACCCTTGGGTGGTCGGTGATGGTAGTAACTATGCTCAATGAGCCTTCGACGAGGACATGTTTGACGCTTAAAACCTGCATAGGGATCTCTTTTGCCATTTGGAACCGCTGGACCGGAGGGCTATGGTTTGGAGAATTAGGATTAAGATGGCTAGCCTAACTGAAGAAGATGATTATTTAAAGGGGCTTCGGAATTACTCAAGGAGGATGTGGATCCAGTGGGGTTTGAATGCAAATGAAGGAGAGGTGGAGAAGCCGAGGAAAATCGGTTCCCGATGGAGAAGTAAATGGGAGAAGTGGCATGCAGGCAGTTGATTAGACGGCTAGGTAAACCATCCTGCAAAACGAAAAGGCTATGCGGGTAGCGTACTGAGGAGTGGTCCGTGTCCGTGTATGTGCCCATCCTTCTATCGCTACATGTGCCACTGGTTAGTTGAGGTCACTCTTTTGAATCACCGTGGCGAAACATTTTATGATTACTTTTTATTTCTGCACCCCTCCTGACAGGTGGGATCTACGCAAAACCCACTTGGGTGGACGAACAAATATACAAATATATCCATCTCTTTGCACAAAAAAATATGTCGTAGCTGGTTCGGATTGATATTGGCGCGTGCCTGCGAGACACAACCTTTTCTGGTTAAGGAATATATGCGGTTATCCTAAAAAAAGAAAAAGTTCTTCTTCGCGCTTCCGCATGCATGAGAATTTGGTTTTGCTCGCAATATGGATGCTACCTGGAGGATGAAGTGAACCCAGAGGCATGCTAGCACGGGAGACCTATTTCCGCTATATAGTACTACTCAGTATGTTACTACTAGTAGTAGTACAACTGTGGTACACTTGATGGTCAAAATATTATTCATCCGGTCCTCACAGTGAAGTGACAAGACCCTGCACCCGAGGTGACACTAGTCCAGGCGGCGTGTTCGGGTTACCAAAGTCAGCCTCACCTTATGCATTATGCAGTCACTGTCACCACCGCTGTATAGCATGCCTCGCCTCGTCTCCCTCTCCCCTAGCACCACTCCATCTCCATCTCCATCTCGCCAGAGATCCTGAGGTCACTCTTCATCATCTCACTGTGCCCCCGCGTACCCTCGCCTCGCTCGCCTCCCCCAGTACCACTATTCCCTCGCTAGCCGCTCCAGCACCGAGAGCCTTCTCCCCCGTAAATCAAGCCCCCCAAAACCCCACCTTCCAAACTCCACCATGGCCGAACGCAAACCGCGCAGCATCCATATGAGCCGCGATTGGAGCAATCTCCCCAGTGACATCCTCGACCTCTGTTGTTCATGTATGGATATGTTGAGCGCCGTGCGGCTGGTTGCATGCTCGAGGGACATGCACGCAACCATCGTCGAAGCGAGGCCTCAGCTTTTCAAGACACCCTGCTTGCTGCTATCTGGTCTAGCAAGATTTGCTCACCATGATACGGAGGCGTACATGATGCCCCTCGACTTCAATCCGACCAACATTAGCCGAAACTTCTTTGCAGGTATGTAGTGGGTCACCGTACATCATTTCCCTCGACTTTGATCCGACCACCATCGCCCGAAACTTCTTGGCAGGTATGTACTGGGTCGTCATGAACTCCCACTGGATGGCTGCCATCAGAGAAGACGGGAAAAAGTTGGTGCTCGTGAACTTCCAGACCTCCCATGAGATTATCCTTCCTCCATTGGAGTATGTAGGGTTTTACCGTCGCGGTCCAAGTCATCTAGATTACCACGTCAGTTGGACGGACCTTGTTTTGCAGAAGATTGTAATCTGCCAAGTGCCCACACGATATGCGGATTACACAGACTTCAAGCTAATTGCCTTGTTCGACCGCAGACTCGCCTATCTTTCCGCCGGTGCCTTCTTTAGCTGGAGATGACTCACCTCGCAGTGGATTGTCAAAGCTGATACACACTTCTATGATGCTATTGAACACAATGGCATCATCTACGCGATCGACAAAGCAGATGGCACCACGTATTGCTGGGACGGCGTGTGTAAGTTATTTTCGTCTGATTTTAATGATAACGCCATGACATTGTTTGAACTTTTTGTGATGATTGGCATATCCCTGTTTGAGCAGAATTTGAGTAGAACTATGGCAATGTATTAGAGACGCCGTAAATCAGCTATATTTGGAATGAGTTAATTCATGCGATTGTGACCATGTCATTACAGCCAATTTGTACCCTTGAATAATCAAATGGTTAGGAAGATATGGATATTCTCCTTACTTTATAGTAATCTATATACTACTAAATATGAGTGTGTATCAATAGCCATGTTAGTTTCCTCATTTTCATGATGTAGAAACATGCATCACACTGTTGTTTTCATCTAACCATACATTAGGGAAGTAAATGTGCATATGGATAACTCTATATTTGGAAGTAGTGAAATCCTGTAATGCTTACCATGTGTACATACCTATATTCGCCCTTCAGCAATCAATGGCTAGAATAATATCTTCACAAAAATTTTGCCCACGGAACATGAGTATATAACAATGCATGGTCTGTTAGTTTCCTTGAAGAATTTGTTTGTGAGGACAGAACATGATTACATAACATGCATGACATGATAGTTTCCTGTGAAGAATCGATTGCGAGATAACATGAGTATAACCATGCATGACACTTCTATATTTTCGAACCCAGTATACATTTCCCTGTATTTTCCTCTCAGTTCCAACAGGGACAGATCAATGCTGTTTCTTGCATTATCCTACTAATACTCTGAACAATGTTGATCTTACATTAACAATGCCTGTCCTTTTTTGATATGATGTAGTGTCCCTACAGTTACTGCCCTTTCTAATCACACCACCTTTGCCAAAAACAGGGAAGCACAACTGGTTCCTCGCTCGATCAGACAGCGGCAAAAGACTAATGATCATTTGCACACATGAGCCGGAAAAGTTATATTGCAAAAACCCCACTGTGTACAAGCACCGTGAAATACGTGAGTATCCGGACAGTGGCTGTTACGTCTATGAGCAGGATACCAGCTTGTTGGGGCCTTCAGGATTTTTGAGTTGGAGGCGGGTAAACAGCCTTGGTTCACACTCTCTGTTTCTCGGACTCAATTATCCGATTAACCAGGAGATCGCCGTTGGCAAGGACCTTAATAGCAGAGAGGCTCTGTTTGCTAGGGAAAACTGTGTCTACACGGCGAGCCCTAGGACTTCGGGAGCAAACTCCCCTGATTGTCAACGATACAGCCTGCAGCCAAAAGAAGGTGAGAATGACAAAGGCATCTGGATTAACTTTGATCCTTGGATGTCTCAAGTCCGACAGGCAGTGATGTGGTTCAAGCCTTCAGGTTGATAAGTAATTGGGCTATTGCGTCGAAAGGGTGGAGTACTGGTGTCTCCGAATCACTGGTGGCTGAAGCGGGGCTGCAAATTATGATGGTGTTCGATCATCCCTCTTCGAATGAATTGTTGTCTTTGCTGCTTGTTCTGGATGGGTAGTTCTCTCTTTTGTTATGCATATTCCTTGTCATTTGGTCATCCTCGTCTATGTCACTCTTACTATGTAATAGTTGCCTCTATTTAGAATTTCATTCTTGTCTGGATCACGAGAGTCTGAGCGCTGCAGATGGGTGTGTTTTGGTGGTGTAGCAAGACTTCTTATGAACTATCATGTCTTGCTGTTTATGTCAGTAGTAGTCACTAGTCAGTGTTTGAATGTTGTATATATCGTTGTTTCGAACTGTTTATTGTGTCGAACTGCTGGTGGGCTAAATGAGGGCATCACCATTCTCCAGTGTTCAGAGTATATCCCCTTTTTTCAGGTTATTATTTGAGCTCGGTGTCTTTTCGATGATGTACACTTGTTTGGGCTAGTGAGGTGTCGTTGAATATGAGCCGAGTAGTAATGCAATGCCAAACAGGTCAATTATGACTCTCAGGCCGGGCTCTCAAAAAGAGAAAGAAAAAGGACTCTTAGGCCGACATGTGGGCGCCACCGGTGTTTTCGTGCGCTTGCGCGCCGAGAGCATATTGGCGCGTGTTCGAAATTCATGCTACCTTTTCATCCCCAATCTCCCGCCCCTCCCCCACCTCTGGAATCTTGATTCCTACTCCAGTTCCCCCAAATCCCCCTCCTGTACTCCCTGTACTCAAGCGCACTATCATGTCGCCGGTCAACGCGGATCTCCGAGCCGGAGATCCCGAGGTCCGTCCTGCCTTCGGGCGCTGCGTGCTGTCGCTCAACAGTGGCATGGCGGCGCTTGACGACTAGTTTGTCGGCAAAGTGTTGATGGTAACCATCAACGGCGACCGGCCTCCAGTCTCGCCGGACGACCTTGTCAAAACTCTTGGCATTGTGCATGGCATCCAAATAAGTGACTTGCTCGTCAAAGTCTGTCCGCCACCGGCTGATTTCTTCGTCAGGTTCTGGACAACTTTCGACTGCAGTCGTGTGTTCGAATCTTCCCGGCGTTTTTTCTGCGATGGTGCGCTGGTGAGCTTTGATCGGTGGCACCCAGGATGGGGCTCGGTGCCCTCTGATCTTGAGTTTTTAACAAAGCTTACCTTCCACGGCATGCCTCGACGTGCTTGGAACAGCGAGTCCATGAATGAGCTTATCAACGACCTTGGAGGTGAGCTCGTAAGTATGTTTGTTCCTCCAAACAGCTGGGCTCTGACGGTTATGACATGGATGAAGAAGCCGTCCACCATACCTAAGGTGATTGGTGTTGAGATACCGGTGCAGGGACCGGGGTTGTACTATTCGTCGCCACCAAGGCCGCCGCGGACCACGTTAGGGATGTACTTGTATCGAGTGTTCGTGCATGTCGAAGAAGTGGTCAATCCATCAATCGAAGTCCTGCCGCCGCCGCTGGTGCCAGGGTCCGTCGACGACGTCCATTACAGGAGTTAACGTCAGACTTTCCCCGTGTTGCTCGGAACGATGGATGGCACAGGGCCTACTCCATCACGCGACAGGGCTGGCTGCCTGGACGTGCTCTAATTTGAGGTAACAACTGAATCTTCTCAAATACTAGTTAAATCCGAGCTATTGGTGTGAAGCACTGATGTGCCGGTAAATTTGATTGTGACCTGTTCTATTTTTGTACCGGAACTTTTTTTAGAAAGGGGTGTACGTCAACTTAATGTGTTAGCAGAACTTATTGTGTTGTCTGTCTGTTTTCTTTGCACAGCATTCAAGATATTTCCCCGTCATTGATAAAGACGATGAACCGTTATGTACGAGTTCGTTGGTTTCAACATAGCCCTACCCGTAGCGAGCCACTGCTTCCACCTTGATTGTGCCGCCTGCGTGAAATTTTTGTACGCAAGTTCAGTGTGCTATGATGTTCTATATGATTGTGTCAACTATATAAGTTTTTACTGAGCATCAGCAATGCATATGGCTGAAAGATGTATTTACGAGCATCGACCGATGGGTCTCTCTCTCTCTCACACACACACGCACATACACACACACAAGTGGGACCCGTTGAATTATTTCTTCGCTCGTGACAGCTTTTAATTAGGTTCCACTCTACTCTAACTTTTTTCGTAAGTTATTAATTGAGCTCAGTGACTTCAAAAAATTGTACAGAAGCCTTGTTTGGGCCTTTTCAGGCGTCGTTGAATGTGGGCTGAGTAGCCATGTAAAGTTGTACTGTACTATACACACCTTTTTTGTTGAACATCAGCAATGCAACTAGGCCGATAGTTGTACACAAGATCCTAAAATAAGCGCAACCTAGACTATGTTTCTTTTAATAAAATGCACAGCCCAGTTCATTTTTTATATAATAAGATTACCAAGCCCAACTTAATTTTTTAATAATATTCGTATCTTAATATTATTTTTTATACAAAATGCTCAGTTCAGACCATCATTGTTTTTTCACCCGTCCCAGAAAATGTGTCCATTTCTACTAAAATAAGATGGCTCGTAAATTATCAGAAATGATAAATGCGCTGCATGTACGCAATATTATTTTTCACCCATCTAAGTAAATATGTGTATTCGAATAAATAATTAAATGCGTTGTAAATTATCATAAATAGTAAATCGGCTATTATTATTTTTACCCAGCCCAGGAAATAGATTATTTTTTGAGTCAAAGCCCATGAAATAGATGTATTGGCAAACAAAATGAAATGAACTGTAAAATCTAAATAAATGGGCTGCATTCCGCCACAGCTTTCGAAGCTGACTTTGTTGGCCCACTAGATGAAGCCTGCGCAAGGTGTTGTCCATTTAGTGAACAAAATGATTTAATGGTCTAAAACAAAAAGTCAACAAATTATTCTGACATCTGTAGTCGTTGGATTGACATCCAACGACGATCCTGCTTCTTCAATCTCTGATCTAGTTGCTCTTGCTCCAGCAGCCAAAACCATCGCCGGCTGGAGCGCCTGCATCTGCCTCCCGTGACCGGCTGTGCTGCCGCGCAGGCCTCGCCGCCCCACCCTACTCACAACGGTGGCCAGGTCATACCTATACTCACCCACACCTTCTGTTATTCTTCGGCGAAGGCAGCCTTACCCGGCAGCTGAACCAGTCCCTTGTACTTCCCTCCGCCAGGGACTCCAGTGCTCCTTGTTCCATGACTCCAGATCGTTTCCATCTTAGGCCTCGCCGTCGTCCACCGCCTTGGTGCTCTCGACGCGGCGTGGTCAACGTGGTCAAGGAACGACTTCCATCGGAAGAGGGCTGTACGTGGAGAGGCTGATAGCTGGGTCCACGGCCGCAGCAAGGAAGTGCCTCCTTATTACGCGCAAAATAATGATTCCTCCACCTGACAGCGGGGACCCACCGAAAGGGCCACCGTATTTTGCGAAAAAAAGTTTCCCCACTGGCAGCTGGGACCCACCACCTACATCTTCGCACGCAAGGAAGTGCGTCCATATTACTGGCAAAAAAAATGATTCTTCCTCCTGACAGCTGGGACCCACCAGCTATATCTTCGCACGCAAGGAAGTGCGTCCTTATCCTCCCTGACAGCTGGGACCCACCCGGTCGAAGCGTACATAGCGTTGTCGCGAACGTGTACGTACATACTGGTCGATCGGTCTCTCTGCAGCGATGAACTGTGGCCGAGTAAGGAGCGGCACGTGTCGTAGTAGAGGCACGGACGTAGCATGTCACGCAGTCCCGTCTATATCGTGTACACGTACGTACAACCACGCTGCAAGAAAGTAAATACGGCTACGTACGTACATACGGGCGGGGTCTCGAACGCGTACAGCGATGTCGTCCTGTTCATCGGCAGCCAACCGGCTGGGTCGCAACGGAGGAAACAGCGTCGTGTTCATCGGAAGGCAACAGAATACGTCGTGTTTATCGGGAGCCAACCGGCTTGGACGGAACAGCCGAAACGAGGTCTGTCATACCGCAGAACTGGGGAAACGGGCCTTCTGTTCGACCGCGTACGGTCAAAACGGGGTCCTGTTCATCGGGAAGGGTCTGGCATACTGCAAAACGGAGGAAACAAACTTCTGTTCGAGTGCCTACGGCCGAAACGGGGTCCTGTTGACCGGGAGGGGTGTGGCGTACCGCAAAACGGAGGAAACGAACTTGTGTTGGAGCGCTACGGTCGAAACGGGGATCCTGTTCATCGGGAGGGGTGTGGCGTACCGCAAAACGGGACTCCACGGGCTACTGTTCACCCACCGTCGACTTCCTTCAGCCTCCACCTGCACTGTTCATCCATCGCGTCTTCCTTCTGCCTCCACCAGCTACTGTTCATCCAGCCCTCCACCGGCTACTGTTCAACCAGCCCTTCACGGGGTCCTGTTCATCCACCCCCAACCAGCTCGGCAGTGGCGGCCTCCTCTCGGGGTCCTGTTCATCCAGCGGCAACGACCTACTACCACGGGGTCCTGTTCATCCAACCCCCACCGGGAACTGTTCATCCACAGCCAAAACCAACCGGCTCAACTCACCACGTCTCGACTTGTTCTACGTACCGCGCGCACGGTAGCAACGGTCACTGTTCATCGAGAGGCAACCCAACACCGGCTGGCTACGTCTCGCTCGGGGGCTCGATCGGCTTCAGTAAGTAGCAGCAGTGATCGATCGCTCGGGTTCAGTTAGCAGCAGCAGCGAAGGAATCGCTCGGGTTCAGTCAGCAGCGAATGAATCACTCAGGTTCAGTTAACAGCCAAGGGATCGATCGCTCGGGTTCAATAACGTATCTCGTACAATCGCTCGGGTTCAGTAAGCGAACGCCTCGCTCGGGTTCAGTTAGAGGCCAACGCCTCGCACACACGCGCGTACGTATATGAGAGAAAACGCGCAAACCTCCGTGCATCGCTCGGCCCTGACCACCCACCGTAACCGGGAACTCCTCGATATTTTCCTCGCCCTCGCTTCTACCACGATTTTTTCCGTCATGGACGACCCAAAGAATGTCATGCAGCTGCGTCTCCGGCCCGCCCAGGACAAAAAGCCCATTTTCTGTCATGATTTTTTGTCATAGAAGTAGGAGCCCACCACATCTATGATGATACGTGTTTTTGTCACAATTATCGTCATAGAAGTGTCATAAGCATGACAGGAAAAAAAAATTGTTCGGACCAAAATGTCACGGATGTGTCTTTTTTTTGTAGTGCTTACTGCAAGGGGCCCCATCACGAACTGTGCTTATGCAGTGGACACGGACGGTCGCACTGTGTTCAGCGTCGCGGGATGGAACAACTTCCTTGTTGGAAAGAATCTTCAGGTTGGAGAGGCCATCTTAGTCATCATCAGAAACACCCGGTGCCATGGCTTGAGGATGATGACGGTCATCGACCCCATTTAGAACTATGTGTGTGGCGGGGCAGTAGATGCTAAATGAACTGCTTATGTATTAGCGCTATGTACTAGTACTGTTTTAGCTCGTAATGTTTCTATTAAGTGGTAATGTTTGTGAGATCTAGCTAGCAGCCACTTAAATATTAACTCGTAATGTTTTATTATCTGGTACTGTTCTACTGTGTAATGTTATATAGTATGTACTTAGTTTTAATGTGAAATGCTAAATGGTACATGGTGTTAAAAAAAATCTTTTTTTGGTGCACGAAATGTTCGTGGCATGCAAATTACATTGCACGCCGCTAGGTGAGTGAATATAGTGGTGGCGTTGCAAACATCACACGCCAGCAACATGTATAATACTGTTGGCGTAGCCTCCAGCGTCACCACTATTTCTTAACAATGACTTCATATTGATGGCGTCGAGTTTCTATGCCAGCAAGGTTGTTTTTGGCACGCCATAGTTAGGCTTTTCTGCACTAGTGGTCTATGGCCATTTTCAGCCTGTGATGTATTCTAGTCCATTAACAACCCGATATGTGTTTGTGCCCATTCATATCATATGTGCTTTCAGGCATTTGCGGCCCATATTGTCTTTTGGCTCATTTATGGTCTAAGGTTCTTTTGTCCTGTTTTGTGGCCCGTGATTATTTTGGCCTGTTAAAGACCGATGGCATGTTTGGTCCAATAGCGGACCATTGAAAGTAACCTACAATAATTGACCTTAAACACGCACTCTACACCAAGAAATTATGCATATTACATTGGCTGGACTCAATTCGCCACCGGTGAAAATAAACGCAACAACAAAACAACCGATTACATATACTGAGCATTGAAGTTCGCCATCAGTGTAAATAAACACGGCAAAAAAATAAATTCAGACAACTAAGACCACTTCAACAGAGCTTAAGAAACGTCATCCTTGGTACCGACTATGCCGATAAGCTTAGGAAGCTTATGAACATTCCCTTGCTTGGTTTTCAAATTCTCCGTCAATTATTGTTGCTGACTTGCAGCCCCGCACACTGTCAGCGCCATCACCACATCCGAAAGCAGCGCGCCCCTGCGGAGAGTCTCTGCTCTGCCTCCGTCGTCCTACACCGGTGGAGGAAATCGTTGAGAGGGTCCTCGGCCTCGATGCACCCAACTGACAACGAAATTCGTCATCGTGGTGCCGACGCCTATAGCCGGCGATGCGGATGAAGGTGTGAAGCCACTAGAATTTGTTGCGGAGGAGGCGCACACCGTCGCCCAAACTCCAATAACACCACCGCCACCCCCCCTTCTGTCGCGCTTGTCGATGGCGATTCCCTCGGCCGCACGACTCTCTGTCGCCTCCTCTACTACACACCACCGTTGCCACCACTCTTCCCTCCCTTGACCACTCTTCAATTTTGGAGTGATGGCTCACCGGTGCGCGGATGGGGCGGAGAGGGGATAGTGAGGTCCGTCAGGGGAGGGGAATAGATAGCGGGATCCCTTGCGCATCACCGCAACAGCGAGGGCGTGTGTTGGTGGATCCCTCAGATTTCGGCATGGCGCGGTGGTGATGAGGGTGAAATCAGTACAGTTACTAAGCTCCCAGGAATTGGAGCGTTGTGGTTAATCGTGGCTTTGGGTCCATCTGTCAGCTGGTTTTTCAGTCGGTAATTCGCTAGGTGGGCTTTCTCTCTATGGTGACTTCCAAAGCCCGTATCCACCGTCCTGTCATCCCATCTCTCTTCTCCTTTTCCTTCCGAGCGAAGCCACGCTAGGGTTTGTGGCCGCCGCCAGCCTTGCTCCGACCGGCACGGCGGATAATCTTTGCATCTTTTCCTTAGCCATTGTCTACCCAGCCGAGATCCATGGCACAACCTGAAGTTGCCTGCTGCCTGCCCCTTCCTCCACAGATCACTGGCGAAGTTCCCCTGTTCATCATCCTCTTCGCTGCTCCAAATCCCACCGGCCCGTTCCCTTCCCTGTACGCACCACTGAAAATGGCCGACTAGAATGGTGCCATGATAGGAAGCTCCGTTGTCACGCCCCCCCCCCCCTGCCGCGGCCGGGGCTCATCTTACCCAATGTCTAATTTGTTGGCTGTTTTGGTTTGGTTCCGTCAGATGTTAATGAAGTTGCGGTGGATTTGGTCGACCTTTGGTATGCATGGTTAACAAATAACTAATTCCTGCTCTTTTGATTTGTTTCTTCGGGTTCTCATCTACATGTACCTTCTGATGTGTGTGCCTCTTGCATGGATGCCTGAGCATAGGGAAAAGGTGTAAAAGAAGACAAATCACATTCAAGCTCTCGCTGCGCCATGGCTCCTTCGTCTTCAAGGATTGTGCCCATGGCTCAGGTCCTCGCGCCGCCGCTGTCGCCGCCCTGCAGGTTGGTTACAGGGGGTGCTACCCTCTTCGATGCGTGACTGACTATGTGATAATATTTAGTACATTTTGGTTTGATGTGTGTTGTTGGTACACTTGCTTAGGTCTTTTCGGGTGGTCGGTGTTGCTGTTGTTGCCTTTAGGGTTGTGTTATAGATTCTGTTACTGAAGATATATTAATCTGGTGGCTATTGGTGATTTCATTCATTTGTCGATGTCGATGGCCATGTATATGTGAGTAAAGGTATGAATTGCACGGTTATCTTGGGTATGGCCTGGTCATGTTTTAAGCTATGTGTGGTAGAGCCATTAATAGCTTATGTGTGCACTTCTGGTGACGTCCAGTGATGTGCGTTCTTGCGGATTTTTAGAATATGATATTTAATTATCTCACTTTGTCCAGTTAATTTTTTTAAATAACTATACAGAAACATGTAGCATTTGGTTACGAAAGTACTTCTAATACTTGGTCAACGCATTTCTTGTGCATTTTTGCAAGTGTTCATCTCTTTTGCACCACCCTGTGTATCATCGTCGAATGCATTGTGAAAAGTAAGATCATTTAACCGAAGTCTCCTGCACCTATATTGCAAGTTCATAGAGGAATCCATGCCATCCTTCAGTTTGGAATTTTATGATCGCTGTAACTTTTCTAAAAATGCTGAACTCATGCTCTTTTTTACCAATCTCAAAGGTATCTTGCTTATTGGTTAGTTAGGTTTCAAGACTGACAAAGGATTGAATTTGTTCGTCGGTGTGGATAGGTTGTCCTTTTTGCGGTTGATTTTGTGATGGCGCTCCTTTGTAAGTGTGTGGTGTTGCTTGATTTGGCCGTTTTCTCCCTTTGTATGTGTTGGTGCCTTGTGCGTGTAGGTCATGCTCTGCTGTTGGTGATGTTCTCTTTTATTGGTCCTATGAATGGCTTATCACGGGCGGTATCTTTCGTTTTGTTCTTTACCGGCGGCATGAGTAATTAGGAATTTTTATTTTTATCAAACTATACTTCATTTGTTTCGGAATATTTGTTGCTATAGATTTTCCCAAAGCTTACCTCAAGATTCAGTATGCACTTTGAATTAACTGAAACAGTTAAATTGATATTTGAAGGTGAGTTTGTCTAAGATTCTATATTTCAACTGCTTATGCAGGAGAGGCTGAATCAAGGCCTGAGCAGGCCCATTTATATACCAGTAAGGCATAAATCAACTCAAATTTGGTCATTCAGTGATTTGCGTTCTGAGCCCCGAGGGGTCATAATTTCAAAGAGTGACCAAGAAGAGCATATGGGGGACAAGCTAAGCAAAAGGGTTAATTCCGAGTGCGATGTTCACTATTTATTAAGCAAGATTAAGGTTCATTTTTCTCCACTATTTGTATCTGCTTTGGTGTAGTTTGCAATGTAGCCGAATTTACTTGGCACTCTCGAGATTCTCTTCACAATTGTTGATTCACCAAAAAAATCCATAGAAAGGTAGGAGAGATTTACTAGGAGGTTAAATTTATGGAGTTAGGACATCGTAGTTGATTGCAAAATACAAATTACTTTACAATTTTATTTCTTGCAAATTGTTCAGGCTACATGTCTTGAGTTGTTTCAAGAAAAAAGTTCACCAAAATCTGGGAGTTACACCAAAAGCTCCATATGTGTCCTTTGATTTATGAGGTAGTGCCAGATGGTAAACTGTGTATAGTTGTAGACATAATCTCATTTTGGCAATTCGCGCCTTTAAGAAAAAACAATGGAAAACTGAAAATGTCATCATTCCTACCTACACCATTTGCATCTCTTTTTAGGGAGGTGTCATGGAAGACATAACCTACTTCTAATTTCCTCAATTCCTTTCAATTTTCACTCTTCTATTTTTATATTGTGTGTAAGTGTATCCCTATGCACTCTTTGTTTTGGGATTTCAAAAGGGGATTAAGAAGGTTTCTTCGCTCAGTATATATTATTCAATATTACATGTTGCTCAAGGCTCTTTCCCTGTTCAAACCTGGATAGCATACATTCCTTTTGTTCTTATTCTATTTTATTTCTTACCAAAAAATGGCTTGCATGCTATATAGTGCTACCATGGATTAACTATCAGAAACTTTCCACATATAGGATGGAAAATAAGATCATATATTTATTTGTTGTGCCTTCTGCCTTTGTTATACATACACAAATTATTAATGCTAATCGGCTACATAATCTCGGACATGACAATTCATTTGGTAAAGTATTAGGGGTGGCACCATATCTGTACGTAGGGCTTGCCATGATATCAGAAATTAGGACCTGTGTTTATCATATGCATGGACGCATGGTACAGATAAGTTCCTCCATTGTTTTGGGGCTTCAAAATCTGAATGTATATTATTGTGACACACATTCACCCATCATATGTTTGATGAAATATGCATCCAGAGTCCATCCAAATGGTGCTGGCCGAAATGTTGCAATAGGCAACGTACATGAGTGTATGATTCTTAGTTTCTAGCTGTGTGTTATTTTACAATCTCTTGGTGACTATTAGCGGCACGTGTTTGGTGTTATCACTTCTCTGCTAACCAACCGAACTCTGTTTTAATGACACTTTTGTTTTTCCTGCTATGCAGTTCTAATAACTGTACTGTTAGTAAAACTAAAATACTTTGGTACATTCTAGCGAAATTATACTGTCTAATATCAGCGTATGTAAGAGCGCTTCGTAAGCTGACACACTAAGTGACAGGTTAATAGTTCTTTTCTTTGTCCTTGGGCTTGCATAAGAAACATTATCCTAGCTTGTTTGTTTTGTGCTGGAAAAAAGCCTGGTTCCAGCATTCAGCATAGTGCATCTCCATTTGAGGTTTGCACTAAAATTACTAAAATAAAGGAATGTTAAGCAAGGTCCTGTCTTTCCCATATGGGCCAAGGAGCAGCCGCCCGCTACCGCCTTCTCTTCCTCCTCCCGTTTCCAACTCTGGTTGCTCCTCCTCCTGCCATGCAAGAGACCACACTTCTGCGGCACCCTCCCCTCGCTCTTGGGCCTCTTCTGTGTAGCTACCATCACGGGGGTGAAGGGGTGCGGTCGCTGGAGGACGTGGCGCGACCCTCCTCCGTCCCATCCCTCTGCTTCATCTTCTCCTTGAAGTCGGCACGCCTGCGGTGAGGTTCTTGGTGGCCGCGAACAGTTCCTCCATGTTGTCGTGGGTGTAGTGGTTGCGGCAGCGGGTGCTCCCCGTTCACCAGTTTTCTTTTTATTTACCTGAACTTCCTCTAGATCCTTTTTTTATTATTCAGTTTTCTCCAGTGTTTCTGTACGTGGTTGACAATAGCACCAATTGGATATGAATATATTTTTTATTTATCAAACTGTCTTGTAAATAGTTCATGTTATTAGTCCATGACCTCCTAAAATTGTTGTTCTGTGAGCTGTCTCTTGATTTTTTCTGCTCTCCAGAATAACAGAGAAGTTTCGGCAGCGGTCTTATCTTCCCAAATATCCATCATAGCATAGTTCTGCATTTTTTTGCAGGCCAGCTGAGTCATGAAGTTTGTTACTTCCTGGTTGATATGGTTAGTCATTGCACAATAGTTAGCTTAAGTGGATTTTGTTCCATGCCATTTTAGTCATCAACAGGCTATTTATTTGTGTTGGCAATGGTAGGTAGTCAAAATTTCCATTTTTTCAGGCTCGGTTTGGATGGGAGTTGTTAGTTGTCCCTTCCAAAATATTGGTCGTTGACCAGACCTGGCTGCGCGTTTGGTTGGGCACCAATTATTTGGTACGCCCAAGCCCACCATACTCCCTCCAGTTCATTTTTGTCGAATCGTTGGCGCGTCGTGGGTAGAGGAGTCCTCCACCAATTATTTGGCTTGCCCATAGATTGGCAGCGCTGGCTGTGGCGCAATCCAAACAGCCCCTTACTGCTATACCTTGAGACTAGAACGTGAAAATGAGACGTGTGAATTTGTATCGAAAAGTACTTTACCACTTTAATTTTGTTGAATTTCCTAAATATATTACTTTAAATTTCGCGCACAAGGTTATGTTCTTGAAACCCTATCTATGTACATAGCGACCTTTTAATAAAGGGTATCAGGGGAGTACTTATACAACATTATTCCACATAGTGCATCATCCTTATCATGCAACATATTTCTTGTTTTGTGTAAATTCGAACTAAAACATAGAGCTCTGTGATTAAATTACTGGTAATGGTGCAATGTAGTGATCTCCAAATACTAATTCATTCATGGGAATGGTCCTATGTATTGGTACACTAATTGTTTCCTTTGTCTCAATAAAATCTGATTGATGGCTGGCTGGATGGTTTCATAAATCTTTTACAAGAAATAATAGCATTTCATCTCTACTGACTGTGGCTCATTGACACTGACAACAATGTTTTAATTGAATATTGTTTTAGTTGGGTGGAGCTACTGGATCTGTAAGATGTCAATGGAAGAAGGTTACATGCCAACAACCTCACAACACCTCAGTTATGGATATCGCTCCAAATAATACGAACCGAGCCCCACCCAACCAGCCGGTGATCCATATTTTCATTTGCAGTGTGTGATAGTAGACATCACACAGAAATGTGGTGGCCTACTTTGATAGTGGAACTTTATTTAGACATATTTTTCCTACAAGTATATGGGAGTTCTGATTGTACCTGTGATAGTGAGAAGCACTATAAATATGTATATCTCTATTCTTTATAATTTTAAATTTAGAATGACGAACTTCAAAGCAGGTCGGACTTTGTTTAGCCCGGAGAACTGTACCCTTTAGAATATTTTTACAGCATGTTTCAAGTTCGTTTTGGCAGGCTATCACTGAAAATTATTGTGATTTATTTTGCCTTCTAACATGAACATGCGAGTACTTAATTGTGCGGTTTGTTTCTAAGCGTATAGAACAATACTCATGCCTGCTTCCCTATATTGAACGGCATGTTAGCAGTTGATTTCACTTGGATATTGGGTCGCCTGAGTATGTTGAAATACCGGAGTATGTAATTGATGAATCATCTTAGGAGGTGTTCACAACAACAACAACAACAAAATCTTTAGTTCCAAGTAAATTGGGGTAGGCTAGAGGTGAAAACCATAAGGTCTCGCGACCAACTCATGGCTCTAGCACATAGATCATCTTAGGAGGTGTTTGGTTGCAAAAAATGTAATGGTAACGGTAACAATTTCAGAATATACCGTCATCACAAATTGATTGGGTGAACACTATTTTATTTGGTTCACAAGGTAACGGTATGGAAATACAGTATGATGTTTGAAGAGTACGATGCTAATACACAATCCTACGCCGCCGGGAGATGTTGTACGCAACACTTCCTCAAGGCCTCCATGGCGTTTGTCGACAGATGCGGCTTTCACAAGCAGCAGCTTCTCCTCGGTGGCGTCCCTTCCACTCGATTTAGCTTAGCTATCGGATCTGCTGCGCCGAAATGATGGAGGTGCTGGATTCGTGTCGCTGCCTCCTGATCGATAGAGATTGACATAGGCCCACGGCGGCGATGCCACTCCTCCTGTCGTGACGACGAGGAAGTCAAGGGGTAGCGGGAGCGGGGATCAGGGCCTCCACTGCCGCCGATGCGACTAGACGAAGAAGACCAAAGTCGTAGGGGATCGGGGGCGTCGGCTTGTTGTTCTGTTGGAGCTGTCGGTGGTAACACAATCTGTTAACAGTGAGGTTCGGTGAATCAATGTTTTGACTTGAGCTGTTATCTATTAATGCGGTATGTATTTACAAGCCGATTTAACCAAACATGTTTTAAAGGAATCGGTTAACACTAATCGGATAATGGTTCAAAAGAGTCGAACCAAACACCTCCTTAATGATTTCCGGCGCAACAAAGCGCGCGTATCCATGTAGTCGAGATGATAGACGAGAAAGGGGAATGGCCAGAAAATATGATGCGGCTCAACTCATAAAAATTGAAGCAGAAGCCCCGACGAAACCCACCGCCTCGCCCAACCCACGTGTCTGCGCTCCTTTTCACGTGGCGTGATTTCACGACGGTCAGCAGGATCGGACGGCTGCAACGTGGCCGCTTGCGCACGCTCGCAGTCTAACGTTTGTGGGTTAAAAAAAAACTTGATCGGACGGACACGTAACGTTGTAGACACGCCGAAAATAATTCGAAGCATTGTTATCCTGGTCGGCGCATTCATAGAGCGGTGAACCAGTTCCACGAGCTATCAACCGTGGGACGCGTGCACCCCTTAAACCCCAACTTTTAGCAAACCCTCTCCTTGTCCTTGCTTTTGGTCCGCTTTCTCCTTCCCCCCTTCCTCCTCCTCTCGCATTCCAGTAGAATCGTCTCGGTTGCTAGGGTTTGATCCTACCCTTCCTGCCACGATGGCGCATCCGCCCCCGCGGAACTGGGCCATGGCGCCGCCGTACCACTACCACGGGACGTCGCAGCAGGAGCAGGCGGCGCCAGCCGCGGAGGACGAGAGCGGAGCCGGGTCCGGAGGGCAGGAGGCGGAGTCGAGGTCACTCCGGATCCGCGAACTTTTCCCCTGGATGGACGAGGACTACCTGCGCAGCTGCTTCACCCGCTCGCCCGAGGTGATCCCATCCCATGCCCCTCGTCCTACCTACTCCCCTTTTTTTTCTAAAATTGTTTCCTATACATGTTTGTGCCCCTGCTATATGTTTACCAATTTATGTCTCCTTAACTGAGTCGCGTTTACATGCGTGCATCATACTGTTCACTAGCACCACTGGGTCGTAGCTTTGGTGCCCACTAGATTGTGAGCCACTCGCTATTGTGTATATTAGGATACTGTCTCACATTTCTATAAATCAGATGGATGATAGGGTCTCACAACATTCAGTCTTCCGTTTTACTATATGTTTCACAGTATGCTCTAGTGATAGTGAACTGCAGACGGCTACCGTGTTTAGCTCCTTACTCTATCTGCATTTCAGTTGCTTAAATCAGGCTATATATTTGTCAATGTTCTCGGATTACCCAATCAAATAGCATCAGGCATTGTATATGAAATCTTCTTGTGATTCATCTCAAAGTTTACGTGCTTTTCTCACTGTTTCCTCATCATTTCCTTTTAAAATGCAGCTTGTGACAGCAGTGATAACGCGGAACAAGGAGACCAAGCAATCTGAGGGTTTTGGTTATCTTACCTTTTCTGACCATGCCACTGCTGACCAAATCCTCCAGAGCTACAATGGCCAGAAGATGCCTAATGCTGACAGGGATTTCAGCCTCAGCTGGGTCCAGTATGCTGGTCCTGATGATGATTGTGCCATATATGTTGGGGGATTGGGCTTTGATGTTACAGACTTCATGCTACACCACGTGTTCAAGAATCGCTATCCATCAGTTAAGAGGGCAAAAGTTATTTGGGATTTTTTTGCTAGACGCTCAAAAGGCTATGGGTTTGTTGTGTTTGGAGATGTCAATGAACGCACACAAGCAATGACTGAAATGAATGGAGCATACTGTTCTTCTAGGCCTATGCGTATCGGACCTGCTACCTTCAAGAGTGGTATGGCCGCCAACAATATGGTTTACGATTATTTATTTTTGTAGCTACTGAACTGTGAGTTTTGATTTCAGGCTTTCTATGTGTCCTTAACATTGCAAATATCTTTTCACGGGTTTGGTTTCGGCATGTTGCAATTCCTAAAGCTTGCACACCTGCATATGTTATTCCCCAGATGGTCTCTTTCTTGCACCACTGACTAGTAAATATTAGCAGCATGGCTTCAATGGAGTACAGTAATTCTTAATCATCCATGTTGTGATGGAATTTAAGTTAGTTCGCCAGTAACCATATTTATTATCCTGGTGCAGGCTGCCATGCTATCCCAGTAGGGCTTGTGTGTCACTTTGGCTGTGCGAATGTAGCCTCCCCTCTTCCAGCCCTTGTATTATGCTCTTCCTTCTTCGATGGACTTCTGGTCCAGCCTCTATCGTAATATGAATTGCTGGGTACCAGTTCATATAACTCTGCTGCATTGTTGCTAGTGAGGGATGCACTGATGAATTTCAAGTTGCATGATACACACATTGTTTCACTTGCAAGAGTTTTGAATCAGTCGCATCAGGCCTATTGTCGGCTATCGCAAAACATTTGTTGATTATCTTAATGCTGGATTTGGTGCTTTATTTTTTGAAAATTCCAGGCTTTAACAGTATCTACAGATGTGAAATGTATTGTGCTGGGTATACATCCTATAATGTTGGAACATTTTAGTGCATTAATTCTTGACTAGTGCTGAGCTAATTCTCTTCTACTGATGGATCCGAAATTCGCAATACAGCAAGTAATTTTTGTATCAGCTACACCGCACAATTTTCAATAATGTCAGAGTCAATAGTTTCTAACAATACATTCCATTTCTGCAGATTTTCGTACACAAGGGACATATTCTGATTCTAACCAGAACAATAGCAGAGTGAGTGCATGGTTTTACCTTTTAAAAGGAGTCACATATATGGTCAATTGATCTCAAAAAAAATTCATGGCTTGCAGCTTTTTGTTGGTCAACTTGATTCATGTGTGACTGATGAGGATCTAGATAAAGCTTTCAGTCCTTATGGAGAACTTACTGTCAAGGTAATAGAGGGGAAGAGCTGTGGCTTCGTCACATATTCGAGCAGGTATCTGGTTTAGTCATAATAAATGGTGTGACAAATGCCTCGTGATTACATTTGAATACATATGCTAAAAGAACATGGGAATAGGCAGATCTTCCTGAAAAATACAAGTAAAATTATACCATATAGTAGTCATATATTAGCCTAGTTAGTTAACTGCCCAAGGCCCTCTTTTAACCTATTTGTTGTACCTGTCGAGACAATAACCGTAGCTATTTATATTGCAATTTCGACAATTCTGAAATATGGTAGATTAGTGATGTTTATGATGACGGTTGAGGATGGTAAATCCTATGTCCCTGATGGTAAATTCTGGTTGAGAACTCCAGCCATATAGGATAGGTGTGTGCAGGAATATGAAAACACAGATGCATCATGCAAATCTTTAATTTGTGTGCCGTACCCTCTCCACTGTACCACGGTTCTTCCCAGGAATAGACTGAATTGTGACGTTTATGTATTTGCAGGGCATCAGCTGTGGAGGCTATGACAATTCTAAATGGAAGCCAGCTGGGAGATAATATCATAACAGTTAACTGGGCTCGTCCTGCTCCTAAGAAGCAGGTAGTCTTTATCTGTTGTTTGCCTTCTACTCCCTCTGTAAAGAAATATAAGATCTAGAGTACTTTCTAGTTACTTTATGACCAGATCACTTTGAGTTTAATCGTTGACAAGCATACTCTTCAATCACAAATATGAGCAGGATCAATGGAATGGTGTGGACCATGGACACCCCCAAAGCTCTGGTCCCGGTTATGGTTGCTGTCCCGAGGATCCTAACATTCTTGGTTACACAGGCCATCCTGGATATGCATATCACCAACAGCAGCAACCACAGCAGACCCCGGTACAGGTAGGTTCCATTTCTGATTAGGACCAGGGAGAGCCTTTTTTTTTTGTTTCACACTTTTTTTTTCTGTAAATACCTAGCTATGATAAATGAATTATTTGTTTGTGCAGTGAGGATGCCAGAGCAGGGAACGTCTCAGTCGCAGGGTGCAGCGGGATTCTTGTGACATAAAACTCAGGAGGACTTTTGCTGGAAATAACTGTATTAGTTACTCAAGATGCCTGGAACGACATTTTTTGCGGCAGGTTTATTTCTCTGGGAAATAGTTGTCCTTGTTGCTGCTGTGTTTCTAATTTTGTTGTGCACCATCACACAAATTCCCTGAGATGCCTGGAACAACTTTTTTGGTGGAGAGGATTTTCGGGAATATCTATCTGTGTTTCTCCCTTTGTTGTGCACTATCACGCAATGCGTGGAACAACGGTTTCGGCGGAGAGATTATTCTTTTGGAAATAGCTGTTTGTTTTGCTTCGGTGTCTCCTTTAATTGCGCACCCAGAATTGTGCCCAAGTTCCTTGAGATGGGTGGAATATTAGGTTTTGGTGGAAAAAAACAGAGATAAGCCGTTTTGTAGTTTTGGTTGAAGAGTTGTGTTGCCTGGAGTGTAAAAAACAAAAAGAGTTGTGTTGCCTGAAGTTTGCTATCAGCTTGTTACGAGAGCAATTAGTTAACGAACGCTCCTTCGGAAGCCTCGCAACGACCAGCGCTACTTGGCGCGCTCTCAGCCGTCCGGCACGTGTCGCGCTCTGGGCGTTTCCTTCGGATTTGTTTTTTTATAATTTTCCGCACGCGTTTTCGGCTTTTTAAATGGTTTTTTCCTGAGTTTTTTCAACGTTTTGATTTTCCACCGGTCTTCCTTAACATCTATACCAAAATAAAAAGACCCAAAGGGGCATATCCAATTAATCTCGGTCATTAAATCATGTCAATTCAATGACCTAGACTGCTTCAATGTCGAGCGCTCAACACGTTTAACGTGCAGTTAATTTCATGTCAAATATAGTGCTAATCACATAATTACACGCAAATAATATCCTACTTAATATCCGCATGCACTTAATATACTTCCATGCACGTACATATTGACTAGTTTGGAAAAAAAATCGATTTTTTCAAAAAAATGCCTTTTTTTTTCGCGAGAGTCACGGTTTTGCTTCCGCGAGAGGCACGATTTTGCTTTCGCGAGAGTCACGGCCGTGCCTCTCAGAAACGAAAAAAAAGGTGTTTTCTATTTATTTTTTCCGCGAGAGTCACGGTTTTGCTTCCGCGAGAGGCACGGTTGTGCTTTCGCGAGAGTCACGGCCGTGCCTCTCGGAAACGAAAAAAAAAGCGTTTTCTGTTTTTTCTTCCTTCCGCGAGAGTCACGGTTTTGCTTCCGCGAGAGGCACGGTTGTGCTTTCGCGAGAGTCACGGTCGTGCCTCTCGGAAACGAAAAAAAGAACTTGTTTTTTTTCCCGCGAGAGTCACGGTTTTGCTTTCGTGAGAGGCACGGTCGTGCTTTCGCCGTGCCTCTTAGAAAAAAAAATGCGTTTTCTCTTTTTTTTCCACGAGAGGCACGGTTTTGCTCATGGTTGTGATTTCGTGAGAGGCACGGACGTGCCTCTTTCGGAAAGGAAAAAACCCGTGCTTCCGGTTCGTTTTTTTTTTTGTTTTTTTCGTGAAAAAAAAGTTCGTCAAAACCTATCACCATGGGACCTAGTTTTGAAGATCTCGATGCGAGCAATCCAACGGTGAAAACGGTTTGAGATTTGGACGCACGGTTTAAGAGATAAAACGTTTTGAATAAACGGATCTAAAAAAAGAAAAAACTCCCAGGTTGCGACAAGTGGCGCACATTTAGCGCGCGACTTGTCGCAACCTGAGGAGGTGGGAGTGATCTTTGTAACGAGTACTCCTTAATTAGTGATTTCGACTTGTTACTATCAATACCAAGGCATGGCACAAAGTTTTACAGATGCACCCTTTATGATGTGAACTTGGGACCCGATCTTTCGATGAGAGGGAGATAACTATGATTTTGGGTGGGACTTGACCCTCACGATCCGGCTACCAACCATACAGGGAGAACCGTACACGACTGATATCCACGGCAATCGCTGAACCAACTCCACGGCGTTATCGACCGAGCCAACGACACGATCGACCTATCCACGAAGGATTTTTCCTGCAAGCAAATCGAAGAACATGCAAGAAAATAATAGCCAAGCAATCTCAAAATTGCGAATATGCTAGATGGAATAATCTCACAAGATGGGGTTCCGATAAGATGTCTTGACGGTCGCACTAGCCGCTACGAGCGAAGACACATAAAAGTAGCAATAGCTAAACTTCTCTAAACAAAACCCGAGTCTAAACCCTAACCGTTAGACTAGCTATTTATTAAAGCGATGCGACCGAGTCGGTCCGCTGTGGCCGGGCCGTACGAAGGCGGGACATTGTACGATGATGGAGTTTGCTTCGGCTGGCCCGTCGTGGTGTAAGTCTTCGAACCCAACACGTTACTCCTGGCCCATGTAGGCAAAACAAAAATTGTTTGACTCTTGTGGCGTTGGCTTCTGCATGCAACGACGATGGAGGGCATGCATGCAAAGAGGGTTGCTCCTCTTTAATTAATTCCTTGATTTCTTTATTTCTGAGTATAAATAAACCAAAACATGAGTGTGACATCGTATTCTCATCAGTTAAATCATACGTACAAATGAACGATAGTACCTGGCCATTTATTTGTCTCGTATATATTCTAGTCATAGGTCCAGGTGCAATTGTGTCAGCGATGTCTCGCGTAATATTTGTAGATGTATTCATTGTAGCTATGTTCACATCATCCTCCCTTTCTTGAAAACAAAGCCGTCCTCGGCTTTCATCTATCTGGAACACATCATAGAGAAAAGCAAAAATAGATGCAACATATATAGGGTGTTCCAAAGGCGTTAGCTTATGAGGATGTGATAAATTTGTAAAAGTTTTCTCATGTCAGAGCATAACATTATGAATATCATAATAAATTTTATCCCATACAGAGTCTATATATGAATTATGGGAACGCAAATGAACTATGTGAGCACGCAGTATGTCCCGCTCAAAAGTTGGGACAGTCAATGGAGAAATTTCAGAATTGATAGCAAGCATATTGTGCGTAGTACGATCCATTGATTTAGCTTTCTCACCATTTATTATCTCATCAGGGGTCATAGGAAGCAAGGTAATGTTTTTTCCGTTAAACACAAGAGTATACGAATTTGTTCTACCATGATGGGTAACACTATTATCATATTGCAAAGGTCGACCTAACAATAAAGAACAAGCTTGCATAGGAATGACATCACAGTCAACAAAATCATGGTACGAACCAAGTGTAAAATGGACCCTGACACGACGTGTTACCTTCAACTTACCGCAGTCGTTGAACCATTGGATGTAATATGGTTGAGGGTGTCGTGTGGTGGGGAGGCAAAGTTTCTCAACCATCGCCATACTCGCCAAATTATTGCTACTTCCACCATCAATGATCACACGAACTGAATGTCCTTTGACAATAAACTTAGTTTGAAAAAGATTATGGCGTTGATGCAACTCAGCATGCCCCACCTGGGCACTAAGTACGCGCATGGTTATAAGGCTTGGGTATTTATCCGCCATATCAGCATTAATATGTATCTCCTCCGTGTCATGGTCCTTAGTGTCACCGGCATTATTAGTGGCAAGTATAGCACGAGTATCTTCATCCAAATCACTAGCAGAGGAGTACTCACCATCTTCCCGCACAATGAATGTTCGTTTATTTGGACAGTCCTTCATCAAGTGCCCGCCACCTTTGCATATATGACACTTCATGTCCCTTGTACGTCCAGACGAAGTGGTGGGTGCTACAGAAATTGCTTTCGAAGCCTCGG
Organism: Thinopyrum elongatum; assembly: GCA_011799875.1. NCBI lineage: Eukaryota > Viridiplantae > Streptophyta > Magnoliopsida > Poales > Poaceae > Thinopyrum > Thinopyrum elongatum. Next base: position 377,677,662 of record CM022298.1, on the reverse strand, counting down.
ATGATTGTGGAGCTGATTTTGAACTTGATGGGTGTGCACCATTGTTCAAGATAGGTGGTGTTGACTCAGTAGTGGACGGAACAGTAGGAGAGGGTGTCCATGATGAGCGGCGACCTGCAGAAAAATTACCTCGTCCCTTGTTGTGTCGTCCCTGTACTTCCCTTTCAGCTTTACAAGCAAAATGAAACAAACGAGTAATAGAATTGTACTCCTTATAGTCCAATATATCATGAATATCACGATTCAAACCACCTAAAAATCTAGCCATCATAGCATCTTCGGTTTCAACTAATCCACATCGCACTAATCCAGTTTGCAATTCTTGATAATAATCCTCTACAGAACTGCTACCTTGTTTTAAACGTTGCAATTCATTTAGTTTATCACGAGCATAATATGAAGGAACATAACGCTGTCGCATAGCTCGTTTTAAAGCATCCCAAGTAGTAGGTATATTATTTGCATTAATACGACAATATTCACTCCACCACATGGAAGCAAAGTTTGTAAATTCACTAGTGGCTGCCCTAACTCTTTGGTTCTCAGGAATATCATGACATGCAAATTTTTGTTCAACAGAAAGTTCCCAGTCAAGATAAACATCTGGATTATATTTACCATTGAAAGCAGGCATAGTAAATTTGATTTTGGCACTAGAGTGTTCATAATCTCTAACATCATACCTGGGTTGACCTCGTGCCATACCTTGACGATTGAAACGTAGTTGTCGATGAACACGGTCATTGTGGTGGTTGACCATTTGGTCGTCTTCGGTGTCACCAGAATAATCTTCGTAGTTGTCCCCATGTTGCTCAACGCGGGGAGGAATTTGTTGGTGCTGGTTTATGGTGGCGGCATCAGTGGCAGTAGCTGGGTGTTGTGGATGACCCATGGGCACACGCCGAGCTCGCGAAATAGCGGTGCCACCCGTGGAGTTGCGAGGATCAGCATTGTTGTTGACGGGGGGTGCAGTCCGCAACTCGTCAAGACGTGACAAGATGTCCTTTAGCTGTGTGTTCGCAACACCCTCTGCATCCTCTATGGCCTTGAGCCTCTCTTCAGCCGCAATCTGAGCACCCTCAAGTTGGGCGAGACGCTCGCTGGTGACTTTCACATCCGCGGTGAGACCCTCAAGTGTGGGTTGATCTTGTGCCATTGTTAGCGAAAGAGAAAAAAACACAGTGTATAAACCCTATCAACTAGTAGGATGTGGTGGAAAAAAATCGCTCACACTCAAGCTTAGTATCAAATTCTTACTTGTTCTTACCAATGCAACAGGTGGTGATCGGCGCGTTGGTGTTGGCTTCAAACGACCGATGAAGATTGGTTGGAGCGATAACCAGGAATCGGCGGAACCGGGACCTGTACTTATTGGTAGGAAAAAGTGTAGCTTGGCAAAGGCTTCTCAACTCACAATATCAGTGGCACAATTTAGCAAAAAGCAATGCAAGTTGAATAATTGCTCAAACTCCTAACTAGTGCTGGCAGTTGACTAGTAAGAGATAAAACAATCTAAGCCCAGATACTGAAACAAGTGAGTGGAAACAAGTGAAAATATGATAGCTCTAAATAGCTAGATATAAGTGAGGTATAAACGAGTGTATTACAAAGCTCAAAAATATATGATAGACGCAGTGACAACCAAGTAGCAGCAAAACTACTGTCTGAGTAGCAAATAGAACAAATCAGTCCAAATTAGATGCTAGCCGGCCTGACTTTTTTTTTCAACTTTCTTTTCTTTTTTATCCTTTTCCCTTTTTTATTTTTATTTTTTTTCTTTTTCTTCTTTTTTTTTCCTTTTTTATCAAGCCGGTTACTAGCGAGCGAAATTAGAAAAACAACGCTTCAAAACAGGCTGTGTGCTACAAGTACCGGAGAAGAGATGGAAAAGCAATCTAATCAGAAGAAAAGCAAGACACAACTTGTGTGGGATGGGACATGTGCTGCATGCATGCAAGACCGTGCAAATGATGGGACGGCGGCGTGCACTGGAGAACTGGGTGTATGAGAAAAACGCGTGGCTAGGCTGGAGTACGTGGAAGTGCAGGAGAAGGGAGGTGAATGCGTGGAAAGTGGCGGACGATGCGGTGATGTGATGGCACAAGAAACGTTGACAGACGATTTGCGCGGTGCGCGGCAGCGGACAGATCAGGGAAGTGGATAAAAACAGATTGATCTAGTAGATGATTTTCTCCCAATCCAATCTAAGCCAGCACTAATTCTAGGATGAATGCAACCAAAGATTCAACAAAGCAAATACTAGATGCAAAAATTGCTAAAGGCTAAAAAGATAGGTGCAGCGGATGAACTAATCTAATTTTTTTTTGGCTTTTTTGGGGGTTGTAGGACTGAAAACAATCTGATCTAATAAAACGGTAAATCTCTCACCGATGAACCTGAAAACTGATACCACTTGATGTGAATTGGGGACCCAATCTTTCGATGAGAGGGAGATAACTACGATTTTGGGTGGGACTTGACCCTCACGATCCGGCTACCAACCATACAGGGAGAACCGTACACGACTGATATCCACGGCAATCGCTGAACCAACTCCACGGCGTTATCGACCGAGCCAACGACGCGATCGACCTATCCACGAAGGATATTTCCTACAAGCAAATCGAAGAACATGCAAGAAAATAATAGCCAAGCAATCTCAAAATTGCGAATATGCTAGATGGAATAATCTCACAAGATGGGGTTCCGATAAGATGTCTTGACGGTCGCACTAGCCGCTACGAGCGAAGACACATAAAAGTAGCAATAGCTAAACTTCTCTAAACAAAACCCGAGTCTAAACCCTAACCTAGACTAGCTATTTATTAAAGCAATGCGGCCGAGTCGGTCCGCTGTGGCCGGGCCGTACGAAGGCCGGACATTGTACGATGATGGAGTTTGCTTCGGCTGGCCCGTCGTGGTGTAAGTCTTCGAACCCAACACGTTACTCCTGGTCCATGTAGGCAAAACAAAAATTGTTTGACTCTTGTGGCGTTGGCTTCTTGACTTGTGCATGTTGGATAGGATGGATGGTTCGCTGGTGGAGGCCATGCATGCAACGACGATGGAGGGCATGCATGCAAAGAGGGTTGCTCCTCTTTAATTAATTCCTTGATTTCTTTATTCCTGAGTATAAATAAACCAAAACATGAGTGTGACATCGTATTCTCATCAGTTAAATCATACGTACAAATGAACGATAGTACCTGGCCATTTATTTGTCTCATATATATTCTAGTCATAGGTCCAGGTGCAATTGTGTCAGCGATGTCTCGCGTAATATTTGTAGATGTATTCATTGTAGCTATGTTCACATCACTTTAACACCTGCTAAGCATCCATTGTGGTAAAACTGAAGCTTGTGATCTGTTATGCTGAACCGCTCCGCCTGTGCTATTATGTAGAATCATTGTGTGCACTTCCGATTGCTGTCCAGATGCTGATGGTACTGGTTAATTAGAGTTTAAGGGAAGCTGGCAATAAAGGATTCTTTCCTCCCATTGTGGTATATACATATGTACCATGTGTGGATGTCTCAGACCCTATCCGTTCAACCGATGCTTCTCCAGAATTTGATAACAGCCACACACAGCGCCCCAACTCAAGTGACACACAACAGCTTTGGCTACATCATGGGCTTCGTAATTTGCTTCTCTACCTTCATGCTGCAGTCATCAATCTTCATATTCTACTATCTGGGATCTATTAATGTCTTCAATAATATTTTTTTACTGGGCACTGTAGGGAAAACCCCCACACCCAATTCAATCTATTCAAAACTTATACAGTATGTACAAAGGTTACCAAAAGTAACCTAGAAGGCAAAGAAAAGAGCTTACCTAATACAATCTAATCAAAATTACATGAAGAACTCATGGTGGAAGGAAAGATACCCATCTAACAAGCTCCTCTTTTAAGTCTAGGCTTAATTCTATGAGAGAGAAGATACATGTCATGAATAAAACCACCTCTCCAGCGATTAAAACTAGGTCTTTCATGCCTAAAGACTTTTGCATTCCTGATCAGCCAAATATTCCAGCACGCAGTGAAGACCACCTCAGCAAAAAAAGGTTTTGAAAACTCTCTTCTAGCACTAAAAGCTATTTCTCCCATTTCATTGCCAGCAGACCAGTCAATCTGCAAGTAATTCCAAACCCTCTGGCTGAAGACACAATTGAAGAAAATGGTCTTTATCCTCCCTGGAGTGTGTGTGGGACACATCACACAATTCACCCCATCATCTATATGCCAATGCCTCCTTTCTACCATATCATTGCTGTTTAATCTGTCCATGATGAGCATCCAGGCGAAAACATTTATTTTCATAGTGCAGCAACTCTTCCAAATCGATGAAAGTAGTGGGTTGAAAGTGAGGTTTGAATGCATGAATGTATAAAAAGTTTTTGGCATGTATGGCTTGCAAGTGCCATGCCAAAACCAAACATCCTTCACACCAGGCTGTCTATCATGAGTCTGCAGTAAGGCTTGCAGAGACTGAAGCTCCTGATAGGCTTGACCAGATAAAGGCAGATTAAACCAGGACAGAATGTTCTGACACTCAAAGCCATCTTTGACAGAAACCAGAGTGTCCTTTGCATATGAAAAGAGTCTAGGAAATCTATTCTGCAGAGGCAAAACTAAATCCCCAATTTTCCATTTATCCAGCCAAAACAGTGCAGTATCTCCCTGGTTAATTTCCACCCAACAAACCTCTCTGAATTGATCAAATAACTTCAGAATATCCTTCCACCAGAAAGATCCACAGGAAGCAGTTCCTTGGGGCACAAGTCCATGATAATAGGAGTTTCAAATCAGCTGCACCCAAGGAACATCTACCCTGTTAAGGAATTTGTTAACATGCTTCATCAGCAGGGCTATATTCCGAATCCCAAGATTTAGGATGCCCAATCCACCTCTGTTCTTTGTTCTACAAATTAACTCTCAGGCGGCCAATGAAGGAGCAGGCTCCTGCTTGTTTTTCTCCATAGACATTGTCTCTGAATTCTTTGAAGCTGCTTGAGAATGCCAGGAGGTATGAAGAGACTGCATAGGAAGAAAATTGCCAAAGATGACAAAGCAGAGTTTAAATATTGCAGCCTTCCATGTTGGGCAAGGAAAGAAGAGCTGGCAGTCATTCTCCTCTCCATGCAATCAACTATGGGCATAAGATCATTTATTCTTGGTCTTGTAGGTCTTGTAGTACCTACATGGAGACCCAAATAAGTAAATGGCATCTTGCCCACTTGGCATCCAAAATAGCAGCAAGTCTCTCAGTTTCCTCCTGGGTAACATTTATGGGCACCATTGAGGATTTATGATAATTGACATCCAATCCAATGGACTGAGAAAAGAGCAGAAGCATTCTCTTCAAGGCCAATAATTGAAGTTCATCTGCTGGAACAATGATAAGAGTGTCATCTGCATACTACACAATCGGGTAATCCCTGTCATGGCATGGAATAAGCAACTGTAGTTCCCCTTTGTGATGCATGTCATTAACCACTGACTGCAAAAGATCAGCAACTAACACAAAAAGAATGGGGGATATTGGGTCTCCCTGCCTAACCCCCTTTTTGCACAAAAAATGTTTTCCAGGCACCCCATTGAGAAGGACAGAGGATGTCCCAGTAGACAACAATTCCTTAACCCAGCTAATCCATTTGGTGTTAAAACATTTATACTTCATTATTTCAATGATGGCAGAGTGCTCAATGGAATCAAAGGCTTTCTCAAAATCAAGTTTGAGAATTAAAATGGGCCTTTTAGACCGATGACATTGATGCAGGTACTCTAGGGTCCATCCAATGCAGTCCTGAATGGTCCTAGACTTGATGAATCCATACTGATTCTTATGGATACATTCCATGATCAGTTCCTGAAACCTGTTAGCAGCAATTTTAGACAAAAACTTGATGCCCATGCCTGTTAAGGAAATAGGTCTGTAATCTCCTACAGTTTCAGGTGACAGGTTCTTAGGAATCAAGGTTATATGATCCATTGGTATTCTCTATCTTAGACTTCTCATCATAAAATTCCTGAGCTAGAGAAAAGAATTCCTTGCAGATAATGTGCCAGCACTTTTTGAAAAAGAGCCCATTAAAACCATCAGGTCCAGGTGCTTTGTCAATTTTTTTGACCATTTACAGTAGGGAAAAATCCCTACTGTGATCTTTTTTCATTAATAGGGTAAGGGGTTAGAAAGTAATGGTACATGAAGGCATGAGTATGCCAGTTACAGAAACATTAGTCTAAGGCTAAGGAAATCATATAATCTAATTTACACACTATCAAGCCATGACAACATTCCTTCCTTGATACTAGGCTTAGCCCTGATCATAGTATCTTGTAGGTATCTCCTGAAATTGTTTTTGCAGTTTATGATGGAGCATGGTATGCCTTGAAAAAATGAGATCATTCCTCTTGTTCCATATGGCCCAGCTACCTGTGATTAGAACTTCCATGAAGAAATCCCAATTATACCTTTGCTTTGCTTCCATGATCATCATGTAGATATTTAGATCAGTGTTCCATTCAATACCAATACTCCACCAGAAGCCTTGACTAAATGAGCAGTTGAAAATCAGATGAGTTCTGTCTTCCAGATTATCCTTGCATAAAACACATTCTGTGCTATCCAGGGCAAAACTTTTTCTAGATAGTAGCTCACAGGTGTTTATTCTGTCATTGAACATCAGCCAACAGAAGAATTTGTGTCTTGTAACACATCATGTTTTCCATATCCATTGCATTGGCAAGGGAGCTTGCTGGTTTCCCATTAGGATTTCATAAATTTTCTTTGCAGAATAGTTGGAGTTTCCCCATGTAAATATCCATTTGTCATTGACACGTCCATTTTGCATCATGTTTTCCTACTGTTATTTAATGTTTTTATGCATAATAATGCTTTTGGGAGTAATTCTAATGCATTTTCATTCATAATATGCCAGGTTTACACAAAGAGGGAGAATACCGGCAGCTGGAATTCTGGACCTGAAAAAGCACGTCAGAGCTACCTATTCTGCACAACTCCAAATAAGCTGAAACTTCACAAAGATTTTTTATGGATTATTTAAGAATTATTGGAGAAAATAACTACCAGAGGGGCCCAACCAGGTGGGCACAATCCACCTGGGCGCGCCAGGGAGCCCAGGCGCGCCCTGGTGGGTTGTGCCCTCCTCGGCCCACCTCCGGTGCCCCTCTTCTAGTATATAAGTCATTTTGACCTAGAAAAAATAAGGAGAGGACTTTCGGGACGAAGCGCCGCCGTCTCGAGGCGGAACTTGGGCAGGAGCACTTTTGCCCTCCGGGGGAACTTCCCTCCCGGAGGGGGAAATCATCGTCATCATCATCACCAACAACTCTCCCATCTTTGGGAGGGCCATCTCCATCAACATCTTCAACAGCACCATCTCCTTTCAAACCCTAGTTCATCCCTTGTGTTCAATCTTTGTACCGGAACCTTAGATTGGTACTTGTGGGTGACTAGTAGTGTTGATTACATCTTGTAGTTGATTACTATATGGTTTATTTGGTGGAAGATTATATGTTCAGATCCATTATGCTATTTAATACCTCTCTGATCTTGAGCATGATTATTATTTGTGAGTAGTTACTTTTATTCTTGAGGTCACGGGAGAAATCATGTGAACTTGATATGTGTTCGATATTTTGATGATATGTATGTTGTGATTCCCTTAGTGGTGTCATGTGAACGTCGACTACATGGCACTTCACCATACTTGGGCCTAAGGGAATGCATTGTGGAGTAGTAATTAGATGATGGATTGCTAGAGTGACAGAAGCTTAAACCCTAGTTTATGCGTTGTTCCGTAAGGGACTGATTTGGATCCAAAAGTTTGCTATGGTTAGATTTTATCTTAATACTTTTGTCGTAGTTGCGGATGCTTGCGAGGGGGTTAATCATAAGTAGGAGGTTTGTTCAAGTAAGAACAACACCTAAGCACCGGTCCACCCACATATCAAATTATCGAGGTAGTGAACACGAATCAAACCAACATGATGAAAGTGATATGATGAAATTCCCGTGTACCCTCAAGAACGCTTTGCTTATCATAAGAGACCGTTTTGGCCTGTCCATTGCCACAAAAGGATTGGGCTACCTTGCTGCACTTTGTTTATCGTTACCGTTACTTGCTCGTTACAAATTATCTTACTATCAAACTACTTGTCACCGACTATTTCAGTGCTTGCAGAAAATACCTTGCTGAAAACCACTTGTCATTTCCTTCTGCTTCTTGTTGGGTTCGACACTCTTACTTATCGAAAGGACTACGATTGATCCCCTATACTTGTGGGTCATCAAGGCTCTTTTCTGGCACTGTTGCCGGGGAGTGAAGCGCTCTTGGTAAGTGGAAATTGGTAAGGGAAAATTATTACTACGTGCTGAAATTTATTGTCACTTGTTACTATGGACAATCATCCTTTGAGGGATTTGTTCGGGGTATCTTCACCTCGACCGGAACCACAATTAGTTACCCCTCAACCTATTGCACCTACTGAAAATATTTGTTATGAAATTCCTTCGGGTATGATAGAACAACTGCTAGCTAATCCTTGTGCAGGAGATGGAACCGAACATCCTGATATGCACTTGATATATGTGGATGATATTTGTGGATTATTTAAGCTTGCAGGTTTGCCCGGAGATGAAGCTAAGAAGAAGGTTTTCCCTTTTTTTGAAGGGAAAAGCATTGGCATGGTATAGGCTATGCAATGATATTGGATCATGGAACTGGAACCGATTGAAATTGGAATTTCACCAAAAAAATTATCCTATGCATCTAGTTCATCGTGATCAAAATTATATATATAATTTTTGGCCTCGTGAAGGAGAAAGTATTGCTCTAGCTTGGGGGAGGCTTAATTCAATGTTATATTCATGCCCCAATCATGAGCTCTCAAGAGAAATTATCATTCAGAATTTTTATGCTCGGCTTTCTCGTGATGATCAATCCATGCTAGATACTTCTTGTACTGGTTCTTTTATGAAGAAAACTATTGAATTCAAGTGGGATCTTTTAGAAAGAATTAAATGCAACTCTAAAGATTGGGAACTCGACGAAGGTAAAGAGTTAGGTATTAAGCTTAAGTTTGATTGTGTTAAATCTTTTATGAATACCGATGATTTTCACAAGTTCAGCACTAAATATAGACTTGACTCTGAGATAGTAGCCTCTTTCTGTGAATCATTTGCTACTCATGTTGATCTACCTAAGGAGAAGTGGTTTAAATATCATCCACCTATTAAAGAAGAAATTAAAGAACCGGGTGTGGTTAAAGATGAAACTATTATTTACAATGTTGATCCAGTTGTGCCTACTGCTTATATTGAAAAACCACCTTTCCCTGTTAGGATAAAGGAACATGCTAAGGTGTCAACCGTGGTCAATAAAAGTCATATTAGAGCACCTAAACCTGCTGAACAAATCAAAGTAGAACCTAGTGTTGCTATGTTTAAAGATCTCTTGGTAGAAAATATAGATGGGCATGTTATTTACTTCTGTGATGAAGCTGCTAGAATTGCTAAACCCGATGAAAAAGATAAACATAGACCTGTTTTTGGCATGCGTGTTGTCTCAGTTAAAATAGGAGATCACTGTTATCATGGTTTATGTGACTTAGGTGCTAGCGTGAGTGCTATTCCTTTTACCTTATATCAAGAAATTATGAATGACATAGCACCCGCTGAAATAGAAGACATAGATGTTACTATTAAACTTGCTAATAGAGACACCATCACACCACTTGGGATTGTTAGAGATGTTGAAGTCTTGTGTGGGAAAATAAAATACCCTACTGATTTTCTAGTTCTTGGTTCCCCACAAGATGACTTTTGTCCCATTATCTTTGGTAGACCTTTCTTGAACACCGTTAATGCTAAAATAGATTGTAAGAAACAAACCGTCGGTGTTAGTTTTGGTGATGAGTCTCATGAGTTTAATTTTTCCAAGTTTAGTAGAAAACTTCATAAGAAAGAATTACCTAGTAAGGATGAAATAATTGGTCTTGCTTCTATTGCTGTGCCTCCTACTGATCCACTAGAACAATATTTGCTAGACCACGAAAATGATATGCATATGCATGAAAGAAATGAAATAGATAAAATTTTCTTTGAACAACGACCTCTGCTTAAACATAATTTGCCTATTGAAACTCTAGGAGGTCCTCCTCCACCTAAAGGTGATCCTGTGTTTGAATTGAAATAATTACCTGACACTTTGAAATATGCTTATCTTGATGAGAAAAAGATATATCCTATTATTATTAGTGCTAACCTTTCACAACATGAAGAAGAAAGATTATTAAAAATTCTGAAGAAGCACCGAGCTGCTATTGGATATACTCTTGATGATCTTAAGGGCATTAGTCCCACTCTATGTCAGCACAAGATTAATATGGAACCTGATGCTAAACCCATTGTTGATCACCAACAACGTTTGAATCCTAAAATGAAAGAAGTGGTAAGAATTGAAATATTATAGCTTCTGGAAGCAGGTATAATCTATCCCATAGCTGATAGTAGATCGGTGAGTCCCGTTCATTGTGTCCCTAAGAAAGTAGGTATTACTGTTGTTCCCAATGATAAAAATGAACTTATTCCACAAAGAATTGTCACTGGCTATAGAATGGTTATTGATTTCAAGAAATTAAATAAAGCAACTAGAAAAGATCATTAACCTTTGCCTTTTATTGATCAAATGCTAGAAAGATTGTCAAAGCACACACACTTTTGATTCCTTGATGGATATTCTGGTTTTTCTCAAATACCTGTTTCACAACCTGATCAAGAGAAAACCACTTTTACTTGCCCTTTTGGAACTTATGCTTAGACATATGCCTTTTGGTTTATGCAATGCACCTGCTACCTTTCAAAGATGTATGACTGTTATATTCTCTGATTTTTGTGAAAAGATCATTGAGGTTTTCATGGATGATTTTTCTGTATATGGATCTTCTTTTGATGATTGCTTGAGCAACCTTGATCGAGTTTTGCAGAGATGTGAGCAAACTAATCTTGTCTTGAATTGGGAGAAGTGCCACTTTATGGTTAATGAAGGTATTGTCTTGGGGCATAAAATTTCTGAACGAGGTATTGAAGTGGATAAAGCTAAAGTCGATGCAATTGAGAAAATGCCATGTCCAAAGGATATTAAAGGTATTCATAGTTTTCTTGGTCATGCTGGTTTCTATAGGAGGTTTATTAAAGACTTCTCTAAAATTTCTAGGCCTCTTACAAATCTTTTACAAAAAGATGTTCCATTTGTTTTTGATGATGATTGTGTAGAAGCCTTTGAAACACTTAAGAAAGCCTTAACTTCTGCACCTATTGTTCAACCACCTGATTGGAACTTGCCTTTTGAAATCATGTGTGATGCTAGTGATTATGTTGTTGGTGCTGTTCTAGGACAAAGAGTTGATAAGAAACGAAATGTTATTCATTATGCTGGCAAAACTCTAGACAGTGCCCAAAGAAATTATGCCACCACTGAAAAGGAAATTTTAGCAGTTGTGTTTGCTTGTGACAAATTCAGATCTTACATTGTTGATTCTAAAGTTACTGTTCACACTGATCATGCTCCTATAAAATATCTTATGGAAAAGAAAGATGCTAAACCTAGACTCATTAGGTGGGTTCTCTTGCTACAAGAATTTGATTTACATATCACTGATAGAAAAGGAGCTGAGAATCCCGTAGCTGATAACTTGTCTAGGTTAGAAAATATTCTTGATGACCCGCAACCTATTAATGATAGTTTTCCTGATGAGCAACTAGCTGCAATAAATGTTTTTCATGACACTCCTTGGTATGCTGACTATGCTAATTATATTGTTGCTAAATATATACCACCTAGTTTCACATACCAACAAAAGAAAAAATTCTTCTATGATTTAAGATATTACTTTTGGGATGACCCACACCTATATAAAGGAGTAGATGGTATTATTAGACGTTGTGTACCTGAGCATGAACAGGAACAAATCCTACGGAAATGTCACTCCGAAGCTTATGGAGGACATCATGCGGGAGATAGAACTGCTCACAAGGTATTACAATCTGGTTTTTATTGGCCTACTCTCTTCAAGGATTCCCGTAAGTTTGTTTTATCTTGTGATGAATGTTAAAGAATAGGTAATATTGGTAAGCGTCAAGAAATCCCTATGAATTATTTACTTGCTGTTGAACCATTTGATGTTTGGGGTTTTGATTTTATGGGACCTTTTCCTTCCTCTAATGGGTATACACATATTTTGGTTGCTGTTGATTACGTTACTAAGTGGGTATAAGCTATTTCAACTAGTAGTGCTGATCACAACACTTCCATTAAAATGCTTAAAGAAGTTATTTTCCCAAGGTTTGGAGTCCCTAGATATTTAATGACTGATGGTGGTTCACACTTTATTCATGGTGCTTTCCGTAAAATGCTTGCTAAATATGATGTTAACCATAGAATTGCATCACCCTATCATCCCCAGTCTAGTGATCAAGTTGAACTTAGCAATAGAGAAATAAAATTAATTCTACAAAAAACTGTTAATAGGTCCCGAAAGAATTGGTCTAAGAAATTGGATGATGCACTTTGGGCCTACAGAACAGCATATAAAAATCCTATGGGTATGTCTCCTTATAAAATGGTTTATGGAAAGGCTTGTCATTTGCCTCTTGAGTTAGAACATAAAGCATATTGGGCAATCAAAGAACTCAACTATGATTTCAAACTTGCCGGTGAAAAGAGGTTATTTGATATTAGCTAGTTAGATGAATGGAGAACCCAAGCTTATGAAAATGCCAAGTTATTTAAAGAAAAAGTTAAAAGATGGCATGATAAAAGAATCCAAAAGCGGGAATTCAAAGTTGGAGAATATGTTCTTTTGTACAACTCTCGTTTTAGATTCTTTGTAGGAAACATTCTCTCTAAATGGGAAGGACCTTATGTCATTGAAGAAGTTTATCGTTATGGAGCTATCAAAATAAATAATGCCGAAGGTACTAACCCGAAGGTGGTCAATGGGCAAAGAATTAAACACTATATCTCAGGTACGCCTATTAATGTTGAAAGCAATATTATTCAAACCATGACACCTGAGGAACACATAAAAGAAACCTTCCGGAACACTCCAAAATCGTGAAAAAGAGGAGGTACGTGATACGGTAAGTAAACGGACTTCGAAGAATCCGCAAAAATATTTTCTGTCAGTTTTGGAATATAACAAAAATTAGGAAAATAAGAAACAACCAGGAAGGCAACCCTGGTGGGCACAATACACCAGGGCGGGCCTGGCTTGCCAAGCGCGCCCAGGTGGGTTGTGCCCACCTCGGGTACCTTCCGGACTCCGTTTTTCTCTCGTTTGCTTGTTTCCCAAGATAAAAAAATCTTTATATACCCCCCGAACCTATTGACCACCGTATCACGGAGAAATCTTCTGTTCTTCTTTCTTGCTGTTTTTTGACAGATCTAGATCGCCATGGCCGCTTCAAGCTCCTCCAAGGACAAGTTCTTCGAGAACGTCATCAACCCGTATCTGCGGGAGGTGATGCAGCACCCTCAAGCCATTGAGATGCGTGAGGGGGTGCTCCACATCCGGGACGTCCACGGCCCCAAGGGGACGGGGACCGTGGATGCTCGGCTTGAAGCTATGGAGTAGGAGGTCTTCAAGTGCAAGGGGATGGTGGAACATGGACTCAATGCCAATCACCTAATGATCGCGGATTACACCCGTGATCTCAAGGTGGATGGAAAATCCATGAAGGACATCGTCTTCACCTTCAACGAGCAAATCAACTTTCTGCAAAGTCAAATCTATGATCTCCAAAACCAAGTCTTTGAATACGAGGCAAGGTTTAAAGGTATGAGTTTGGCTGCTAGTTGCAGGACTCGTGAGACTCGCTCCTCCTCTTATGATGGTGAGCCATTGCCATGGAAACCGGAAGATAAGATCGCTACCTCGTCACCACCACCACCTTCTTCATCACCAAAGGAGACTTGAGTTCATGGTATGGACACTCCCCTTGGCTTGTGCCAAGCTTGGGGGAGGTGTCCCGGTATCGTATCACCACCACTATCTTTGCTTTCATTTATAGGTTTCCTATGATTTAGTTGAATAAAAGTTTAGTTCGATCCTATCTTTTCGAGTGCTTGCTTAGTGATCTATCTATCATTGTAATCGTGTTCGAGATATATAATAAAGAGTAGTTTGATTTTTGTCTCTTTACTTTAATGTTGCAATAAAATAAATGAAAAAAATCATATGCTAATGAGCTAATCTTATGGTAAGTAATGACATCACATAAGGAAGAGTATAAGTAGTAAAATTTATTGGAGATTGACAAACATAGCATTGGTCAATGATGCAATTCATGAAAGAATTAATAAGGGAAGAGAAGATTCACATGCAAATACACTATCTTGGACATCTTTTATGATTGTGAGCCCCCATTAAATATTTTGTGTCAAAATAGTTGACGCTGGACAAGGAAGACAACGTAATGATTTATGTTTGTTCATATTCACATAGAAGTTATATTGTCATAGATCCTTTAACATGTGGTGCTTGCCCAATATCTTTTCTAGCCAAAAACTCCGCACTAAGTAGAGATACTACTTATGCATCCCAAACCCTTAACCCGAATCTTACTTTGAGAGTCTACCATACCTACCTATGGATTGAGTAAGATCCTTCAAGTAAGTTGTCATCGGTGCAAAAAGGCAATAAAAATTGCTTCTAAATGTGTTGGATCATTTAGTGTAAGAGAAAATTGAGCGTTGCATGAACTTGTGATGGCAAAATAATAAAAGTGATAGACTGCATAATAAAGGTTGCCATCATAAGGGGCAATGTAACGTGACGTTCTTTTGCACTAAGGGATTTGGCATGCAAACAAATAAGCGCATGACAACCTCTGCTTCCCTCTGCGAAGGGCCTATCTTTTACTTTTATGCATTTACTTTTATGAAGAGTCAAAGTTTTCTTCCCTATTCCTTTTTATTTTCTCTTTTTGCAAGCATCATGTGGTGAGGAAAGATCTAGGCACATATATCCAGTTGAATATGAGTGGGCATGAGTTATTATTGTTGACATCACCCTTGAGGTGAATACATTGGGAGGCGAAACTATAAGCCCCTATATTTCTATGTGTCCGGTTGAAACTTTTTGTTCATGGGTACGCTGTGAGTGTTAGCAATCATAGAAGATTAAATGATGGTTGAGTATGTGGACTTGCCTAAAGGCTCCGATACATGACCCTTCCTAAAAAGATGATGAATTGTAGTTGCAAAGTTGACTGAGAACATAGTTTGTTGGTTTTCAATAGAGTTTATGCTTTATACTTCGATGTTGTGATGAATTGTTACTTGTTCATGAGAAGTTATATGATAATAGTTATGTGACAAAAGTTGTTT
Organism: Thinopyrum elongatum; assembly: GCA_011799875.1. Lineage (NCBI taxonomy): Eukaryota > Viridiplantae > Streptophyta > Magnoliopsida > Poales > Poaceae > Thinopyrum > Thinopyrum elongatum. The sequence continues at coordinate 377,662,243 of CM022298.1, read as the reverse complement.
GATAACATTTTATGTTACCTTGCTGTTATAATAATATGCATGATGCTTCTATGTCCGTATTTTGATTCTATCGACACCTCTCTCTCTCTAAGCATGTGGACATGTTTTTCGATTTCGATTTTTCGCTTGAGGACAAGCGAGGTCTAAGCTTGGGGGAGTTGATATGTCCATTTTGCATCATGTTTTCCTACTGTTATTTATAATGTTTTTATGCATAATAATGCTTTTGGGAGTAATTCTAATGCCTTTTCTCTCATAATATGCAAGGTTTACACAAAGAGGGAGAATACCGGCAGCTGGAATTCTGGACCTAAAAAAGCACGTCAAAGCTACCTATTCTGCACAACTCCAAATAAGCTGAAACTTCATGGAGATTTTTTATGGATTATTTAAGAATTATTGGAGCAAATAACTACCAGAGGGGCCCCACCAGGTTGGCACAACCCACTTGGGCGTGCCAGGGAGCCCAGGCGCGCCCTAGTGGGTTGTGCCCTCCTCGGCCCACCTCTGGTGCCCCTCTTCTGGTATATAAGTCATTTTGACCTAGAAAAAAATAAGGAGAGGACTTTCGGGACGAAGCACCGCCGTCTCGAGGCGGAACTTGGGCAGGAGCACTTTTGCCCTCCGGCGGAGCGATTCCGCCGGGGGAACTTCCCTCCCGGAGGGGGAAATCATCGTCATCATCACCACCAACAACTCTCCCATCTTTGGGAGTCCATCAACGTCTTCAACAACACCATCTCCTCTCAAACCCTAGTTCATCTCTTGTGTTCAATCTTTGTACCAGAACCTTAGATTGGTACTTGTGGGTGACTAGTAGTGTTGATTACATCTTGTAGTTGATTACTATATGGTTTATTTGGTGGAAGATTATATGTTCAGATCCATTATGCTATTTAATACCTCTCTGATCTTGAGCATGATTATTATTTGTGAGTAGTTACTTTTGTTCTTGAGGTCACGGGAGAAATCATGTTGCAAGTAATCATGTGAACTTGATATGTGTTCGATATTTTGATGATATGTATGTTGTGATTCCCTTAGTGGTGTCATGTGAACGTCGACTACATGGCACTTCACCATACTTGGGCCTAAGGGAATGCATTGTGGAGTAGTAATTAGATGATGGGTTGCTAGAGTGACAGAAGCTTAAACCCTATTTTATGCGCTATTCCATAAGGGACTGATTTGGATCCAAAAGTTTAATGCTATGGTTAGATTTTATCTTAATACTTTTCTCGTAGTTGCGGATGCTTGCGAGGGGGTTAATAATAAGTAGGAGGTTTGTTCAAGTAAGAACAGCACCTAAGCACCAGTCCACCCACATATCAAATTATCGAGGCAGTGAACACGAATCAAACCAACATGATGAAAGTGATATGATGAAATTCCCGTGTACCCTCAAGAACGCTTTGCTTATCATAAGAGACCATTTTGGCCTGTCCTTTGCCACAAAAGGATTGGGCTACCTTGCTGCACTTTGTTTACCATTACCGTTACTTGCTCGTTACAAATTATCTTACTATCAAACTACTTGTTACCGACTATTTCAGTGCTTGCAGAAAATACCTTGCTGAAAACCACTTGTCATTTCCTTTTGCTCCTCGTTGGGTTGGACACTCTTACTTATCGAAAGGACTACGATTGATCCCCTATACTTGTGGGTCATCAGTCATGATCTTGATTTTCTCTGATTTCTTCAAGGTGCTCAGAGAGAGTAATAAATTGATCATAGGCAGTCATGGAAAGAGGTAGCTGAAACATGTTGCTATGGTCATTCATAGATTTTGCCTGCTGGATAGTGATGTTGGTATTTTTTGCATAAGAGTGGAGTTCAACCCATTTTCTTTTGAGGATACAGCCCTTCCATACATCTTCCCATAGCAAAACAGTATCTCCTTTCTTAACTGCATAAGTTGCCATACCTCTGTATAGCTCAGTTAAGCTTACACAGTCCCTCCACCAAAAAGATCCTTTATTGGTGCAAGCATGAGGTGTATTATTATTTGGGTAATATGCCTGCCATATCAGATTTACCCATCGGATATCTTCATGATTGTAGAATTTGTGCAGGTGCTTAATCAACAGAGCAATATTTTGGATTCTAAGATTTAGAACTCCAAGACCACCTAACTTTTTTGGCTTGCAGATCATCATCCAACTAGCAAGACATTTTCCTTTTTTGTTAACCTCATTCCCATACCAAAGAAAGTTTCTGGCAGCTCTGTTTACATGATCCAAGATGATGTAGTGAACCTTGAAAGTACACATAGCAAAAAGGGATTTTTACATCTGTGCCCCTGGTTCCTTAGCCATACTCATTCATCCCCACGCCCTTAAAATTTTCTCACTTTTCCCCACTCTCTTGTCTGAAACCCTCAGAAATGGTCACAAACGATGGATGCCGTCGGGTTAGTGCTTTGACCGTTAACTCTAACGAGTTGGGCCGCGCTGGACTATGTCGCCCATTGGACCTGACAATTGGGGCCGTGTCGGACGGTGCCGCTGTTCGCCCGTTGGGCCGTGGTTAGACTGTTGGGCCCTGCGCGTGCCGCAACTACAGAAGCCTGCTATGCATGCATGACATGTCCAGCTAGCCTGCTATGCATGCATGTAGCTAGCCTGCCTGCATGCGCCGATGCCCGCCGCCACGATGCGCTGACCGGCCTCTTTCTGCACGCGATCCGCCACGGACGCTGACCAGCCTCTTTCTGCACGCGAGCCGCCACGGACGCAGGGATGATCGCTGTCGCTGGTTCATCTCATCTCGCACACTTGTCTCCTCGATGTAGAGCATGGTTTCAGACTTTTCGATCCACTCGCATCTATTCAACGTGGCAATTAAAACCTGTTGGCAATTAAAGTGGCATATCGATCGACGCGGCTCATTTGAACGTAGCAAATCCAAAGCGCGGCCGGTGCCACTCCCCTTCCCTTCCCCTTTCCCTATTTAAACCACCCACCCCTCCACCTATTCTCCACACATACATGTGTGCTTCCCCCTTCTCTTCTTCACCCAAACCTAGAGCACTCTCAAAGCGAGGCGAGGATGCAGTACAATGGCCCCACCTTCGAGCTCCCACCGATCGTGCCGGAGAGGCGGTATCCTGCCGGCGTCGTCATGGAGACGATGCTCCGCGTGTGGGCGTTCTCATGCTGGAGGGGTGCAAAGGAGTTTTCCCAGTGGTTCCTCGGTGCGGGCTCGTCAGTGATGTTCTGACTGGAGGAAGTGCGTCCAAACTCCAGCACTCCGCCGATAGGGCTCATCGTCAACTTCACCAACATATTTGATGCGTACTACCTCCTCGGCAAGGTGTTTTGGTGTGGGTGCGAGTTCATCGCATTCACCACCTGCAACATCTTCACCGACTTCAACAGCATCTTCCCCACCCGCAATGGTATGCACAGCCTCCCCTACTACCTCGGCGAGGACGGCATGGAGGAGGAGCAGTGAAGAGGAGGCGCAGTGAAGATGGTGGTGAAGGCCCGGTCTCGTGAAGTTTGTCTTGCCCTAGGGTGTTAGGGCTTTTTATCTTTTATATATTTCTATTTTAATTATGTCGTTGGTTGTACCGTGAACTTTTTATCTCTGTCGTGTTATCTCTGTCGTGTTATCCCCTAAGAACTATGTTATGCTTGCTACCCTTATTTGATATGTCGTTGGTTATCTGTGTTTTGCTTGCTATTTCTATCTTATTTGACGTGAGATACCGCTAGATGGATATGGTGCCGTAGACGAGCCCTTCTGCTAAATCAATCAATGAAAGGGTATCCCTCAATGAAAACCAGCAAGTTTTGGGGTTAGCCTTGTAAAAATGGTTGTAGGGTAGCCCATTTGTCTTGTTATATTCATGTTGTGTAGGTCAAGTTTAATTGGCCCATTTAGAGTAGGCCCTTATATTTTAGGGTCAAGTTTTCGCACGCGCGGATAATGTACTAGTTGAAGTGTCAAAAAGCTAATTTTTGAATAGTTTGTGGCCATTTGGCATGATGAAATTAATGTTGGCTCTTATATTATAGGTTTTATTGGTTCCAAGTTTTGGCACCGGCGGCTAATGGACTAGTTGAGGTGTCAAAAAGGAAATTAAAGCTGGAAAGATGAGCCATGTTGATGTTGAAAAGAAGAAAAAGAAGCTAATTTTTTTGAATTGTTGGTGCCCATATATATTGTAGGATACCTATATTGTATGAACAAAAAGAAGCTAATTTTTGAATAGTTTGTGGCCATTTGGCAGGATGAAAATAATTTTTGAAGGGTAGCCCATTGTTTACTTGTTGGTGGCTCTTGGTGGCAATATCAATTGTTGTGTAATTTCAAACGATGTAACCTATTCTTGTAATGTAACCAACGTGCACTCAATCTCTGTAGGTGCAATCAAAACAATCAAGCAAAAAAACAAAGGAAAAACAGAGCCATCTCGTGCACTATTTTTCTAGGCCTCTTTAATATTTGTGGGCCTTCGACAGTCAACGCAATGCGACGGCCCAGCCAGAGCTTTGTTTCATTTTGGGCCCAATAACTAGATTTTTTCTCTCTTGCCCTTGGTGTTGTCTGACGAAACTGAAAGTGTCAAAAACTAACACCTACAGAGATTCAGAGATGGAGATAGAGACATAGTTTAAGCAACACAGAGAGCACATGATCCACAAATTAAGCAACATAGAGAGCACATGATCCACAAATTAAGCAACACAGAGAACATCTCTAACGAGTGATGACCAGCAAGTAAGCAAATCCTAGAGCAACTATACAAAAATAAAACCCTAAGGCTATCAGATTCTCCTGCTTGTTCAACTGAATCATCTGCCTCAAGTTCTTGTTCATCCTCTTTAATTCCCCCTTCAGATCCTCATCCCCAACTGTCGGAGCAGCACTTTCAGAGACCAAATTCCGAGTGGCTGACGGCAGATTGACCTCCCGGGTTGCGGCCCCATTGAATTGAAGCAATCCCTTCCCTTGAAGCCTCATCCATCCATTCAAAATGTGTGCACTTCTTCACGATCTGAAACGAAATCATGAACCCTAAATCTCAGATCCAACGAAAAAGAATTAGATGCAAAGAGAAAAAGAAAGGGTCAAAGAAAAATCATGAGATCTAACCTGCCCCTCTGGCTTGCTCTCGCATTTCACGAACTCACGCCCAAAGTTGCCATTCTTGTCCTCCCTCGAAGTCAACCTTTTCAGTGGCGCGGTGCGTGGGCAGTCAGGGCATCGCTCCATGGGCACTGGACCATACTGGGGCCACGAGGGGCGGGAGGCTGAAGTGGAGCTAGACATATCTAGTCGCCGGAGAAGAAGAAGCAGACGAGTGGCTCCTTTGGTCGCCGCAGAAGAAGAAGAAGACAGGGGAGGCAATGGTGGGCGAGCACAGCCAACGTCTCGCGGATCGCCAAAGGATCCAACGATGCGGAGCCGTCCTGGTGATCCAACAGCGCGGAGCCTTGCACGCAGCCTGGCCTCAGAATTCCTTCTAGAAGACCATATCTAAGGGCTGTCGCTTGGCGCTAGGGTATGACCGGATGGCTGATGTTCGGAGGTAGGGTTAGGCGAAACCCCGCGGGGTTTTGAGGGGTTTTGAGTTGGTCAACGGGGTTATCTAGTGTTTCACTAAGCATAACTAATTTAAAAAAAATCCAAAAAATATGAAACCTTCGCGAATCGTCGTTTTATAAGACACACTAACGAGGAAAAATACTAAACTTGGTCTACGGTCATTTAAAAAAAAAACTAGCTGGCACGATCGTGGTTAAATGAGCACCATTAATTTAAAAAATCAAAAAAATATAAAACATGCGCACAATGTTGTCTTATGTGACATGTTACCAACAAAAAATCATAAACTTGTTCTATGGACATTTTCATGAAAAAACTTCACACATATGAGCTATCACGTACAACGTTGCACAGAGTTCAAGGAAAGGAGGTAGGTTTTTTGAAAAATTTAAAAAAATCTAAAAAGCACCAAAGCTTCATTTCAAAGTGAATAAGAAGGATCTGAACTTAGTTTTCTTTTTTCATATTTTAAATGTGTTTTTAATGGTTTTCTATTAAATCACATTACTTTCAAAAAAATGTAAAAAATGAAGATTAATTCAATAAATAGTGAGACTTCGAATCTACACTATATAGATTGAATAGGTGTTAATAAAAAATATTTGACTCATTTAGAGTAGGTCCAAAAAATACTTGATTACAAATGGGGCAGTTTACCCTAGCTTCGGAGCACATTTCCCATGACTATAAGTTTTACCACGCAAAAGAGATCGGATTGATCACCTAATGTTTATCCCATGTTTATAATAGTTTAGCAAACATTGTAACATCACACCACAGATCGGAGTTCAAGTGTTGGTTCAAATTCAAATTTTGCCTATTATTTAAATTTTGCCTCAAATTTCACATCAAAGTACGAATAGCATTATTAAACCTTACAAGTTTTCACAGTTGTTCCAACTGACGACAGAGTACAAATCCTTAAAGTTCAAAGTTTACAACTTGCATTCAACTTGCATTCCACATCTTTGCCTTACTCCTTGTGTTCCGAGACGGCTTAACAGCCTTGCTCCTGGTTTCCCTACGTGGGATATCCACCTTTTTGTTCTTCCTTCTGATCTTCACTTCGGGTGGTGGTTGTCGAGGTGCTGATGGAGAACTTGCACTGGCTAGTTGACGGGGTTCAAAACCTTCATAAGCCATGGCTTCATATTCTAATTCTTTCTCTCTTGGCCTTTTCTCTCCTTTTCCTCTAATTTTCCTAGAGCTAGGTCAAACAGAAAAAAGATTATAATCCATCGATAAAAAGAGAATAAATGCACAAAAAAGGGAAGGTTGTTGCACACATACCAAGCTGCTGGCAGTGCTAATTCAGTGACTTCATTCTCCTCTGAATTAGCTACAATCTGCTTTGCTGCTTCATTCTCCTCTGTATTAGCTTCAATCTGCTCTAATGCTGCATTCTCCTCTGCATTTATTGCTGCCCATTGTTCCTCTTCTCCAAATGAAGCATCCACTGTATTGGTACATAGCCTAGCAATGTGCCATAGGGTTCCACATTTTTTGCACTTACGCTGTCTTTTTACACGACCCTCTTCACCTCTTCTGATCATGTTCTTCCTTGGTCTTCCTGGTGGTCTAGTCAGTACAGGAGAATGTAGTTTGAACCCTGGATCTACTATGTTCCATTGGTATTTTCCCAAGAGTGCAGGGGCACATTGGAAGCATAAGCAGCCCTGAATTTGGCAACAGAAAAATAGTCAGAGATGTATTGATCAACTTCACCATCTTCACCACCTATAACAGTCATCAGATGTAGGGCATGTATGCATGGCTTCCCACGGAGCTGCCACTGCCTACAACTGCATTTCCTAGTTGCTAGGTTAACTGGATATCTCCATTCCTTGTTTTTACTGTCAGTATATGTTACCTCAGCCTCGTGTGTCGCCGCTCGAATGCATTTCATGTTCAGTCCTCTTGCCTTGGCATGCAATGACCTAATAAGAGATGGGAGCATAAGATGGTCAACATATTCTGTTTCAGCAATTCTTTTACGAAGAGCCATCTTTATCATGATCATCTACTGAATCTTATCAAATATTTGCCATATCAGAAGCCCTTTCAATGACTTGATCTTTGCATTGAAACACTCTGCCAGGTTACTAGTCACATAGTCTACTTTGCATGTTTCATTGAATTTGCTTCTTGACCACAACTTTCCATGATGTGCATCTAGGTACTCCTTCACCAGAGGATTGTGAGCATACAACACTCTCAAATGATGCTCATGCTTCCTCTCACTGCATGTGTATGATGCTGGCCATAAGTTCTCATCATAAACTTTACCTTTGAATTTGTTTCTGAAATTCTGCGCTAGGTGTCACATACATTCCCTATGCTCCACTCCAGGGAATACAATTTCAACTGCACTCTCCAAACCCTTGCAAGCATCTGTGTGTAGAGCTAAACCTGGGGGTGTACCTATAAGGTTGCGCAACTGCTGCAGAAACCAAACCCAACTTTCCTTAGACTCTGCCTCCACCACACCAAATGCAACTGGGAATAGCCAGTTGTGTCCATCAACTGCAGAAGCTGCCACTAGTTGTCCTCTCCACCTTCCATTCAAAGCAGTTGCATCAACAGCCAAATAGGGCCTGCAACCATCAAGAAACCCCTGCCAACAAGCCTTAAAACAAACAAAAGCCCTCCTGAAGCACTCCTTCTGAAATGACTTCCCTTTTATTTTGTATGTAACTGTATGCTTGTCAATCTCTACAACACTCCCTGGACTAGCAGCTTCCACTTCAGATTTAAATGTGTAGAGCAACTGAAAGCTCTTATTCCAAGGACCATTAATCCTGTCAAGAGCCATTTCCTTAGCATAGAAAAATCCTCATGTAAGGTATATCAATCTTGTACTTCTCAAATAGCTTACCATGGAGTGCTGTTGGACCAAGTGTTGGTGTTTCTCTCAACCAATCCAAAATTGCATCTGCCACCCACCTAGTCTTTGCTAGCTTTGTTTTAGCCTTACCTCCTCCCCCTCCAGGTGGACAAGTGTGCTGGTGTGGGTTCTTTTTTATCTGAAACAAAATGGGATCCAAATAAAATATTATTAGAAAACATTACACAATGTTCTGAAAATAAAATGAATCAGTATAAACTAAAATACGCAAACCTGAATGAGCTTGCTCCTCAACATATGTGATGCATGCAACCTCCATCTACACCTATCATATGGGCAATGAACGGTGAACCTTGTTGGCTCACTTCTATCAATCACATATGTATTTTCAGTGAGAATGCAATATGTAGTCACTGCATTACGACAGTCCACCATCGACTGGAATATGGTGCCGACAGCTAGCTGAGGATCTTCCCTGTTCCACTCAATTGTTGGCATGTCCTCACCATCATATTCATCTAAAACTAGGTTGTCGATGTTCTCCTGCCTCTCTTCATCGTCAGTGTCATCAAATCTAGCACGACTCATAGGTTCCTCCTGATATTCATCTTCCATTGCTTGTTTACTGACAGTATCTACAAGATCAGGGAACATATTCTCATCCTCATCATCATTTCAAGGCACCTCTTCGTCTGGCTCTGCATCTTGCTCTACATCGGCTGCAGCAGCGACAGGAGAAGCGGCACAAGAAGCGGCAGCAGACATATTGTGACTTTCAGAATCACTAGCTTTGCTTGGTTTTGACCTACAAGGAGTGCCGGGGCGCTCGCTATTAGCAGAGACAGAAGATTTCTGAACAACCTTCCCCTTGTCACGTTCATTGCGTGGCTGAAGCACCTCGATAAGGATTTTACCGAAGCATCTTTCAGCATTCAAAGTAAAGAGCAATCCAAGATGCTCATCGCAAGTTAGTGGGAGAAATTTTTGCTCGGTACTGCTGAAAAATTTCAGTTCAACAGCATCGGCAGGGCTCCACCCATATGAAGAATTTTGGAGCACCGCGAGCAAATCTTTGAACAACATACTTGTTTCTACCACCTTTGGATAGAAAAATCCAGTAATCATATGCGGTTTTCTACCGCGCAGCACACTAACTTTCATCCTAACCGCCAGCCGGAAAGCAAGCGCAGGATCAATCCTATTCGATTCAAATAAGGAAAAGTTACAGTTAGGCCGGGAACAATTCAGCAAAATTTGATCGATTCACGCGACTAGCTGTCAAATAGGGCCGAATGTATGAATCAGCAAATCAGTTAGAGGGGAAACGACACTTAGCCAGGTGTAATCCATGAATTATCTGCCACCGATTCGACCCAATCCTCTCCATGGTCGATGGGCTTCATAACCTGCTCCCCCGACATTGCTTCTTAATCCTGAGGGGGATGTGGGGGTAGATCTGGCGGAGGGCACGATGGTGGCGGAGGCGAAATGGGGTTAGTGGTTGGAGGGCATGACGTCGGCGGAGGGGGCAGGGCGGCGTGGTGCTGTAGTGGCTCGAGGTTCAGACAAGGGGATCCCTCAGACAAGCTCATCTGACGTGTCTCAATGCGACCCCACTCGTCAGAGTTAACGGTCAATGGTTTAACCCGACAGCATCCTCCGTTGTGACCATTTATGAGGGTTTCGGACAAGGGAGTGGGGAAAAGTGAGCAAAAGTTAAGAGCGTGGGGATGAATGAGTAAAGCTAAGGAACCAGGGGCATAGAAATAAAAATCCCTAGCAAAAATGATCCAAGATGGTGCTTTGTCAATGTGCATGTGCTTAACTACTTGATCCATTTCTCCCACAGTAAATGGCTTTGTAAGAACTTCCAATCTAGGCACAGGTTTTAACAAAGCATTCAGATCAAATCCCATGTTGATACCTCTAGAAGTCCCCATTCTCCCTCCGAAGGCAGACCATATCACCCCTTCCATTTGAGAGTGCGCATATATGACAGTTCCATCTGGTTGTCGCAAACTAGCAATAGAATTCCTTCTAAATCTCTCAGTAGCCATTGCATGGAAGAATTTAGTATTCTCCTCCCCCACCTTTATATGCCTAATAGTGCATCTTTTCTTCCAATAAAGAAATTGCAAGTGCAACAGGTGTTCCAGATGAAGTTTGATAATCTTCCTAAGTTCAATTCTTTCTAAAGAGTTGCCTTAATTCCTCCATATTATCAAGAAGTATGAAAACCTTATTGCACTTGTTTATAAGCAATTTCAGCTTGGAGATGTCAAGCTGCCACTTTTTAAGGTCCTGCCTGAGAGATTTCAACTTGTCAGCAATGATGGTAGAGATGTGTGTTTTGTGGGAAGGCTTGCCCCATGATTTTTTAACACACTCATAAAACCCTTCCATTTGAACCCAATAATTTTAAAACCTAAAAATCTTGCACCTGGGCATTGCGGTTTTAATCACAACCACACAAGGAACATGATCTGCAGTTGTCCTAGCCAAAGGGAGAACTTCAGTAATTGGGTAACATGTAATCCAGTTAGTGGATGTAAAAAACAATCTAGTTGTTCCAATAGAGGGCAATCCTGCATATTTGACCATGTAAATTATCTACCCTTGAGTAGAAGTTCCAAAAGGCCAAGATACCCAATAATTTAATTGAAGATAAATATATCGTTAATATCCATAGCAGGCAAATTCCTATTCTCAGTAGACCTGATGAAATTAAAACCCCCAAGGATCAACCAATTATCATCTACTGGAATGCTTAAATTGTATAACCAGGAAACAAAAATATCCCTGGGCTCTCACCATGACAAGGGCCATAGACAGTCACCAAAGTCCATTGCTCATTATTCTATCTAGAAGTGAAATTAATGGTGACAGCAAAAGTTTGGACATCTACTAGCATTCCAAAGAGAATAGTAGAAGTCCAGACCACCAAAATTCCTCCAGAAGCCCCTACATCAGGGGTAAAAGCAAAGGTATCAAACTGCTTTGGGCAAAAGGCCCTAATTTCTCTGATGCTGCATTTGGTCTCCTGAAAGCAAGCCACCACACACTGACTTTCCTCAATTTTCTGCTTGACAACACATTTTCTAGCAGGGGAATTAAGCCCCCTCACATTCCAGCATAGGACACTCCAGCTCTTATAGTTGTTGTTACTCATGATAAAAAACATCTAGAAAAAGCAAAGAAGTGCTACATAATAGTACTTCAGACATAGCATGCACCAGAAACCAAAGGTTCACAACCTAGGTTATTACAAAGATCATAAAGTGCCAACGGTTCAAAGCAAAATAACATAGCCAAATTATGGGCTCGCCAGACCCTAGACACCATAGGAGATCTAATCATCGCTTGTAGTTTCCTTATCTTCATCAGGATTGGCCATAAGCCTCTCCACAGTCAGCTTTTCAGTCAGAATTCCATTGTCCGGACCAACCTCCTGGATTTCCTTGATCGGTGTTGGAGGTGGCACATTCTTTGGACCTGCACCTTCCTAATCATCTTCGGAGTATGAAGAGCTCATGGGCCTGCACCTTGGCTTCTTCTTCTTGGGCTGTTGCTGCAGCTCATGAAAAACAGGTTTAAAACTAATCACATTTAATTGAACCTCTAGTGCACATGCGAACTGAAGTCTCAACCAAAGGAGTTGGAGCTAGCGTCTTGTGACGACAGGTCCTCTTCTTATCACATTGCACCGTGAAAGAAAAGGATTCATCAGACCTGGATTGAGAGGAAGGAATCCCATCTAATTGCATAAAGCTGTCTGCAGCAGATTCAGTCCGACCAACAGAAGGATCCAGTGCAGGTTCAGAGAACATAGCACGAGCAATAGTCCACGCCTTGATTGGGCTTGCAACTTGAGCCTCCTTCCATTGAAGCTTGGGCAGCACCTAGACATCATCAAAAGCTAGGGCCCAACTACGCTTGGACAACACAATTGGCTCCATGTGTACTGAGGGCAACTGTGGTGGAATTTCATATGTGGGGCAAAATTGCATAATAGTTTCAAAAGACCTCCTCCATGCCAATTCAGGTGGTAACACTGGTCCATAGATGACCTTAACCGCACCAACAATGATCCCATCATACTGAAAAATCGAAGGCTGGTATGGCACAATAGCCTAATCATTAGCATCGTCATGCTGTTGCTGTGGAGCTGGCATCTGAACTTTAGAGTCCGGCTGTGCTGGATGATCGATAACAACAGACTCGTTGTGCTGCATCGTCGTCGCCCCAGTGGCCATGACCCCAGTTATCAGGGTCAACATGATCCGGCATTGGAGGCGGCACCGGAGGGAGGTCATTCTGACCTAAAGCAGGGTAAGGAGGCAGCACAAAATTGTGAACATCCGGTCCAAAATCCCCAAGCAATGGATGCGGGTTTCCATTGAGTGGCATTGGATCCTCATCTTTTGGCATCTGATCAGCAAAGTTTGCACCTAAAATGTAACAAGGTGCAGTCTAAGAAACCTTGGTGCCACCATATGCAGCAGTCAATGAACACCACATCATGAGGCACCAGAATGTCCTCAGGGAAAGATGCAAAAACAATTGATCTGACAAGGTAGGGGTCGTCCTCCACCTAGTGCTGAAAATTTCCAAAGGTATTGACAGCAGATCAAATGTTCTCTGTGTTGCGCAAATCAAGTGGAATATCCAGAAACATCAGACAGCCATCATGAAAGCCACGAGCACCCTGAAAAGCAACCCCCTCATCATGCTTGAGGAAACGGATAAAGGTATCATTGCCCAATGGCTGTGGTGGAAGTTGCAAGAGAGGAAATCGAACGCCGGCATCACGAAGCCTAAAAAGACCCACACCACAAACCCATGGCTGAGTAGATCGAACTGAACACCTCTATTTTCCAAGAAATCCACAATAGCTTCTCGGGCTGGCCCCACCTGCTGCGGCGGCGGCAATGGCATGACTTCAGCCACCATGTAGTCGTCTTGGCGCCTCACTATCAGCGATGGCGGAGTGACGAATTTCCTGGGCAGGCGAGTGGCGCCACCATCGATGATTTGGTGGCCTGCAGACACATACCGATGAGGATCAATAGCAAAAACTGTCATGGGCTCGGCTGATGATGTCAGAGAGAGCAACGGCAGTGGAGGAGTTACCGGAGGACTGCCAAAGGGGATTTTTTGGTGGAGGAGTAATGGGACTAGACGGGGCATTCCTGTCAGAGGAGCACAAAGGGTCTCCTGCTTGGGGAGAGTCTAGGAGGGTGGCAGCCTCGAGACCGGTATTGGGAACCGGAGGAGCCGGCGGATATTTTTTTTTCCAAAACAAAGCCTGCTGGATAGCAATCTTTTCACAATCCCACCTTTTGTGGCCCGTACGTGAACATGCCAAACAAATAAAATTCAAGGGGCAATTCTTTTCAAAATGACCACTCAAAAAACATTTGTGGAAGGTCAAAATTTCCTGAACCATATTATCAATCATGGTGGCAAAAGCATTATTAGCATCCTGTGATGCAGGAATTTCCTGTGAAAGCCCGATTGGGGAGACCAATGGAGACCGTGGGCTACTGGGCCCACTAGGAGTAGATGAGCGGCCCACAATGGGGGCATGGTCACTGGGCTCAGATGGCATCAGCCCAACATGGGCAATTGAAGTCAAGGATGTCCCGCGCAAAGGAAGCTCCGAAGATGAGGGCACCGAAGGCGATTGACAGCGCAAATCATGGCGCTGTCGAACCACCAGAGAACTCACCATGGCAAACATGATTGGCGGCGAGGCCACGATCCACTGAAGATCGGGAGGAGGTGGTGGGGGAATGATGGCACGCTCATTCTCAGGGACCTCATATCCAGCAATCTCAGTGGTGGCAATGCATTCTGCTATAGCATGATACCTATAACCCTTACAAACATTATAATTCTGAAAAAGTTGCAAATGAAATATTTTACGAACAACAGAGGCTGACTTGATAGCTAATTTGAACGGAGGGTTATGCATTGCCAAAAGCCCCAAAGCGGCTCTGCGCTTGGATGGGCTAATCAAAATCCATTCAGCATCACATTCTTTCTTCCAAATTTTGAACTCACGAACCTAATTAGGCCCTCCATTGCCCCAAAGATGAAAGTAGCATTTGAATTGTGGGCAGGAGAAAGAACATAGATCCACGATAAAAAACCAACATCCTTGCATGAAACATTAAAACTGAATACCTTATCACCAATGGCCGAGACCATGAACTCAATGGCAGAACCTCCCAACGCAGATTCAAGGGCTGCCGCCACAGAATCCTCATTAAGCCTGAAATCATGCCTACTAAAAGAGTCCACCAGGGTGAAAGATCCCATATTCTCCATAGGATGAACCGTGAGACCAGATTCCTTGAAGATCTCATCTGCAAAAACTCTACCCTTGGAGAAATCCAAGCCAAGAGTAGATCCAGAAGAGGAACCCATCACAATGGGTACTAGGCCGTAGATCAAGAGGCGCCGGAGATGATGATCGGAGGCAATCACAAAGTTACTGGCTATAGGTGGAGATCGCCAGGGAGCTAGGGTTTAGGGGTGGGTGGGTGGGTAGGTGCGCCATTTGGGGTCATGTCTTCATTAATTATCCTGCTTGATCCTTGGAACTCGCCCTGAAGATGTTTAGCCGTAGCTGCGCAATCCGTCGTCACTAGGATTTTCCTTGCCATCACCTCGAGATCTTCTAGGTAGACCATGCTAGAATTGAATAACTTGACTCCCCATCTTCTTGAGATATGTGTCACACACACACATAATACCCCCCCCCCTAGAAAGACATTTTGCGCGGTGATGCTACCTAGCAGCAACAAATCTGCCAATCATTGCGTGCGTCAAGATGCGTGTGGGTGTGGCCACTTTATTCTCATTTTCTGCTATACACTAGTATACATCACCAAAATATAGCCAGTGGTCCTCATCATTTGTACTTGGCATGCATGCATGGAAGAAATATGACAGTGCTCTCTCTCTCTCTCCTGTTAAATCCAACCTTTTATTTCATCTTTACTAAATTAAATCATCCCTATTTTTTAAACCATAAGTTCCTATTTGATTATTTTATATTTGAACTCCTGACGCCAAGGCCTTTTAAACAAGACCGATCTTGAATACATTTCAAACACATTTAAATTTTAGCGTTTCACATTCCACATGTGAAACAAACATAAATCACTAGATTATTAAAAAAACTATTTCAACAAAACATGTAAAACCATCATATTTCACTAGAAATCTATGACTTTTTGAAACCTATTTTTTAATCTGTAATAGTTTATTTCAAAAGAGTGATTTTAAAAAAATGTGCTATTGAAATAGATGTGATTTTTGCGAAACAGACAAGTGAAATGTAAAATGTAGGTTCTTAATTGTGAAATAGTAAACACAAAGAATGAAATTATAATGTAACAATGTGAAACTGATTTTTTTGAAAAGAGTAAAATAGACGTGATTTTTGTGAAACATGACAGTGAAATGTAAAAATGTAGGTTCTAAATTGTGAAATACTAATCACAAAATGTGAAATTATAATGTATAAATGTGACATTGATTATTTCAAAAGAGTGAAATATGTTTTTTCAAAAATATGTAATTGAAATATATGTGATTTTCGTGAACCAAGCTAGTGTGAAGTGAAATGTAGGTTCTGAATTATGAAAGAGTAACTACAGAAAGTGGAATTCTATTGTATCGTTTGTAAAGCTGATTGTTTGAACATGTGCAATAATTTATTTCAAAAGAGTGAAATATGTTATTTGAAAAATGTGCAATTCAAATAGGTATTTTTTTGTGAAGCAAGCCAGTGAAAAGTGAAATGTAGGTTCTGAATTATGCAATAGCCACTACAGAAAGCGAATTGTAATGTATCATTGTGAAATTGATTATTTTGACATGTGAAATATACATTTGAATTTAAACATGGTAAAAAATTATCCAAGATTGATCGCATTTTAAAGGTTTTGGCGCAAGGAGTTCAAATATAAAAAATGTTTCACAAACGAATAAATGGTTTAAAAGATATGGATGTTTTAAATTAGCTAAGGAGGAAGAAATGATTGGATTTATTGTGTGGGAGAAGAAAAAGTGATTCTACCACACTGTCATGCATGCATGTGAAGTACACTGGTGGGGGCCAACTATTGAAGAGAGAGTGAAAATACGAAGATGAAAAATCCAGAAAAAATGCAATACAAAGATACTTGACCCACATAGTGTTAGATGGCAGCTCCTTATTGT
Organism: Thinopyrum elongatum; assembly: GCA_011799875.1. NCBI lineage: Eukaryota > Viridiplantae > Streptophyta > Magnoliopsida > Poales > Poaceae > Thinopyrum > Thinopyrum elongatum. Next base: position 377,645,612 of record CM022298.1, on the reverse strand, counting down.
AGACCAAGTTGCCGGTTGCTAGCGCGACCGTGCAATTTTCCGCTTCGCTCCCCCCCCCCTCTGCGTTGTTTCTGACAACATACACAAGTACACAGGCTGTTTTGGTGATTTGCTGGCTCATACAGCTAAAGCCATTTCTCTTGTTGATGAACTACAAGCTTATCTTACAAAGATGGCATACATGCATATTTATAGGCTAAACCGACCTAGAATTCCAAGGCTCCAAACCGACCTGAACAATACATCTCAGAAGTAGCTACCTATACCTCATAGTAATTTGCTCATATATTCAACAAGTCTCACGCCGATAAACTTCTTGTGACAATGGGATCGCACACCGTCAACATCACACTGACCCTACCTAACGATAGCTTCACACCATCGTCTTTGTTGGCCTTACATCCATGCTTCATACGAAAATGGTGTCACACCACTGTCATTTTTTGCACAGTCCCTAACGGCATCACACCGCCAGGCGTGCGCTCACCTCAACTTCTCTCAAAGGAGTGTGGGCTCATTGTCCTCACAGTGAGCCTTTGCAAGAAGTGTTTTGTGTTTCTCCTCTGAACACCCATAAACATAATGTCCAAATTCATCGTAATTATAGCACTGTACCTTGCTTTTATCTTTGCATCCTCCACTGTGTCCGCATCCACGGCCTCTCATCATGAGAAGCTGCTCTTCTAGGCCTCTCCAGCCCATTGAGGAGCGCCTCCTGCTCCTCCTCCATGGCCATCTTGTTGATGTTACTAAACAAGGCAATCGATGAAGCAACATGGATGAATTTGTTGGAGCAGCACCTTCTTCATGACTTACTTCACCTCCATCGGGTCTCCAAGCTCAAGGATACGCCCCACAAGTGCCATGAATTGCCGCAAAATCATTCGTGGACTCTCCATCAGCCATCTTGAGGTTATCAAACTCCGAGCGCAAGGACTGAATCCTTGTCTCTCGAACATGCTCTACGCCCACATGCATTGATCGTAGCATCACCCACATATCACAGGCGGTCTCCTTCTCTACAACGCAGCAGCGCCGCGTAGTCGATTGACTGGGAGATAATTGTCAAAGTCCAGCTCCTCCATGATTTCATCAACCTCCTTGGACAAGCTCTCGTGATCAATGACGACCCATGCACCATTTGCTCGCAGGAGGCACTTCATCCTCATCGCCCACACTGTGTAGTTGGTCCTTGTCAGTTATGGGAATGGAATCCTCCATGTTGCTGCTGTCGCTGCTGTAGTCGGGTTGCCTAAGCCACTGGTCGTCAGGCAAGGCGGTGCCCGAGGCCCCCACACGGCCACCCCCAGACACGCCGTGGGACCGTGCGGGGGTTGTGGATGTCGGTTAGAGCCCTCCTTTAGCTGCCAGAAAGATAATTGTATGGAAAAAATCACCTCAAAATTTCAGCCCGGTCGGGGTTACGGATCTCCGGCTATAAAAGAAATAGTGTTCGGCTAGAAAATAGTACCAAACAACAGAGAGACAGAGAGAAGAGATTCAATCTCAGAGGGGCTCTTGTCCCTCCGGGAGTCATGGTGGCCACGAACCAGAGGGGAGAACCTCTCCCCATCTAGGGGGAGGGTGAAAGATCGTGGATGTCGCCTAGAAGGGGGGTGAATAGGCGCTTTAAAATAATTACGATTTAGGCTTGAACAAATGCGGAATAAAACTAGCAATTAATTTGTCAAGCACAAAACCTAAAACAACTAGGCTCACCTATGTGCACCAACAACTTATGCTAAGCAAGATAAACAACTAGGTGATAGCAAGATATATAACATGAAACACTATGGCTATCACAAAGTAAAGTGCATAAGTAAAGGGCTCGGGTAAGAGATAACCGAGGCACGCGGAGACGATGATGCATCCCAAAGTTCACACCCTTGATGATGCTAATCTCCGTTTGGAGCGGTGTGGAGGCACAATGCTCCCCAAAATGCCACTAGGGCCACCGTAATCTCCTCACGTCCTCGCACAATGCAAGATGCCATCATTCCACTAAGGGACCCTTGAGGGCGGTCACCGAACCCGTACAAATGGCAACCATTGGGGGCGGTCACCGAACCCGTACACTTTGGAAACCCTTGGGGCGGTCACCGGAACATGTACAAATTGCTTGGGGCGATCTCCACAACCTAATTGGAGACCCCGATGCTTGCCCAGAGCTTTACACCACAATGATTGAGCTCCGAAGCACCACCAACCGTCTAGGGCACCAAAGCACCCAAGAGGAACAAGCTCTAGGGTACCAAGCACCCAAGAGTAATAAGCTTCTCAACTTTTCACTTCCACGTATCACCGTGGAGAACTCAAACTGATGCAACTAATGCAATGGCAAGGGCACACGGAGTACCCAAGTCCCTCACCCCCAAATCCCACCAAAGCAACGAAAGCTATGGAGGAAAATGAGAGGAAGAACAAGAAGGAGAACACCAAGAACTCCAAGATCTAGATCCAAGGGGTTCCCCTCACATAGAGGAGAAAGTGATTGGTGGAAATGTGGATCTAGATCTCCTCTCTCTTTTCCCCCCAAAACTAGCAAGAATCCATGGAGGGATTGAGAGATAGCAAGCTCCAAGAGGTCAACAATAGTGGGGGGGGGGAAGCTTGCAAGAGGATTGGGGTTGAAGGTGGAAGAAGGGGGTATAAATACCCCCAAGAAAAATGTGGCCGCTGCACACAGCCGCCACCCCGGGCACCCAGACAAAAGGGGTCCGGGCACCCGAACCAAACAGAAAAAAGGCATACAACCCCGGGCACGCGGGGGCAAAACCCCGGGCACCAGGACACACATGGAAAGAAACAGGGCAGGGGGGCCTGATACGTCTCTGTCGTATCTATAATTTTTGATTGTTTCATGCCAATATTATACAACTTTCACATATTTTTGGCAACTTTCTATATGATTTATTGGACTAACCTATTGATCTAGTGCCCAGTGCCAGTTCCTGTTTGTTGTATGTTTTTTGATTCACAGAAAATCCATATCAAATGAAGTCCAAATGCAATAAAATTTTACGAAGAATTATTTTGGAATATTTGTGATTTTTGGGAGTTGGAATCATCAGAAGAGAGGGCCCACAGTGACAATAACCCACCAGGGCGCGCCTGGGGGCCCAGGCGCACCCAGGTGTCTTATGCCCACCTCGTACGTCGGTTGGAGCTCTACTTCGGGCGCATGGAAGCTTATATCCAGAAAAAAAATCATGTTAAAATTTTAGCGCAATTGGAGTTACGGATCTCCCGAAATATAAGAAACGGTTTTCGGCCAGATCTGGGGAGCGCGAAACAGAAGAGACTAGAGAGGGAGATCCAATCTCGGAGGGGCTCCCGCCCCTCCGCCGCCATGGAGGCCATGGACCAGAGGGGGAACTCTCCTCCCATCTAGGGGGGAGGCCAAGAAAGAAGAAGAAGGAGGGGGGCTCTCTCCCCCTCTCTCCCGGTGGCGCCGGAGTGCCGCCGGGGCTAGGATCGTGACGGTGATCTACATCAACAATCTTGCTACCGTCAACACCAACTTTCTCCCCCTCTATGCAGCGGTGTAATACTTCTTCTCCCCGCTATAATCTCTACTTAAACATGGTGCTCAACTCCATATATTATTTCCCAATGATCTATGGTTATCCTATGATGTTTGAGTAGATCCGTTTTGTCCTATGGGTTAATCGTGATCTTGGTTGGTATGATTGTATATTTTATTTATGGTGCTGTCCTACGGTGCCCTCCGTGTCGCGCAAACGGAGGGATCCTCGCTGTAGGGTGTTGCAATATGTTCATGGTTTGCTTATTGTCGGTGTTGCGGGGGTGACAGCAGCCTAAACGCGGATAAGTGGGTTATGGCGTATGGGAGTAAAGAGGACTTGATACTTAAAGCTATGGTTGGGTTTCACGACCTTAATGATCTTTAGTAGTTGCGGATGCTTGCTAGGGGTCCAATCATAAGTGCATATGATCCAAGTAGAGAAAGTATGTTAGCTCATGCCTCTCCCTCATGTAAAATTGCAAGAATGATTACTGGTACTTGTTATCGATTGCCTAGGGACAAATGACTTTCTTGTTGAAAAAAGCTATCCACTTTTATTACCTTGCAATTTATTCATAGTTTTATTCTCGCAAAGTACTCATAGTTTTATTCTTGCAAAATAGTTTCATACTTGTTCTAGGTAAAGCAAACGTCAAGCGTGTGTAGAGTTGTATCGGTGGTCGATAGAACTTGAGGGAATATTTGTTCTACCTTTAGCTCCTCGTTGGGTTCGACACTCTTATTTATCGAAGAAGGCTACAAATGATCCCCTATACTTGTGGGTTATCAAGACCTTTTTCTGGCGCCGTTGCCGGGGAGCAATATCGTCGGGTGAATATTCTCATGTGTGCTTGTTTGCTTTATCACTAAGTAGTTTTTATTTCCTATTCTAAGTTGTTCTCTTTCTTTAGTTATGGATATGGAACACGAAACAGCAAAAAACTTAGTTGTACTTGCTACTCATGGAGATGGGGAACCTCCTTAAACCCTCGATGCTTGTTATGTGAAAAATATTATGCAATACATTGATAATCCTGAGAAAACCCCGTTCAACTTGATAATGGGAGACACGTTGGATCAACGTGAATACTTTAGGGATTATCGCTTGACACAAAAAGGGAAACTATTATGGGATCAAATTCATATGTTGAAATGGTATGCTTGGAATCTATGCTCTAGATATGATTATACTTGTTGCTCTAGGATGAATGCTCCACACCTTCCCTTTTCATGCAAATTTACTGATAATGAAACCTTAGCTTCTTATGCTAATGGTATATATGATTACTATGATGTGGAACGAATAGAAGAATTTGTTGCTTTTAAGGGTGCTTATGAAATTGAATCTTTGTTTGAAAAGTTTGGAGATTTTGATGATTCAGTTTATAGACCTGAAAATTTTGCCATCCTTAAATATTGCTATGAAAATTATAAATACAATTCCGACATTGATATATTTATTGAGAAAGTCTCCGCTGTCCAAGAAGAGACTAATATTTTGCAGGAGTCTATGGAAGAAGAAATTGATGAAACTGTGAGCTCATTGGATGAAAAAGATGATGAGGAGAGTGAACAACAAAAGGAGGAAGAGCGGATTAGCTACCCGTGCCCACCTTCTAATGAGAGTAACTCTTCAACTCATACATTATTTAATTTCCCTTCATGCTTACCGAAGGATGAATGCTATGATAATTGCTATGATCCCGTTGATTCTTTTGAAATATCCCTTTTTGATGAACTTGATGCTTGCTATGCTTGTGGCCAAGATGCTAATATGAATTATGCTTACGGAGATGAACTTGCTATAGTTCCTTATGTTAAGAATGAAATTATTGCTATTGCACCCACACATGATAGTCCTATTATCTTTTTGAATTCTCCAAATTACACTATATCGGAGAAGTTTGCTCTTATTAAGGATTATATTGATGGGTTGCCTTTTACCGTTGCACATGGTGATTTTGATTAATATAATATGCATGTGCTTGCTGCTCCTACTTGCAATTATTATGAGAGAGGAACTATATCTCCACCTCTCTATGTTTCCAACACGATAAAATTGCAAGAAACTGCTTATGCTATGTATTGGCCTTTACTTGATGTGCATGAATTGTTCTTGTATGACATGCCAATGCATAGGAAGAGAGTTAGACTTCGTCATTGCATGATATATGTTGCTTTGTGCTCACTACTAAATGCCAAATCATTGTTAATTAAAATTGGCTTTGATATACCTTGGGATCCGGATGGATTCATTACTTGAGCACTTTATGCCTAGCTTAATGGTTTTAAAGAAAGCGCTGCCAGGGAGACAACCCGTAAGTTTTATAGAGTCATTTATTTCTGTTTAGTGCTTTTATAAAGTTTAAAAACAAAAAAATATAGAGGGGAACTTAAAACTTTTTCAAAAAGAGAAGCGATTGAAAGGTGATGCATTGGAGAAGTGAGGGTCGACCTTGAACACTTGTGTTCATGCTCATGGAAACAATGTAAAATTTTCATGAAGATTTTCCACAAAAATAATTATCCCCTTGTACAAACCCATTGTATTATAAAAATAATGTGCCAAGATTTGCCTTTAGGATGATTAGATCGTTTGTTGGTATGTGCGGTGCAGAAACAGAAACTTTGGCTGTAGTGCGCGATTTTACATTTTTTTACTGGAACATCAAAAGGTTCTGAAACTTTCTGCACAGTCTTGCTATACAAATTGTTTATTTTTTACTAATTTTCAGAATTTTTGGAGTACCAGAAGTATGGTAGGTGTTCAGATTGCTACAGACTGTCCTGTTTAAGACAGATTCTGTTTTTGATGCATTGCTTTGCTTGTTTTGATGAAAATATCGATTTTTATCGGTGATATAAGTCATGGAAAAGTTATAATACAGTAGCTACAATGCAAAAACAAAATATGAATTGGTTTGCAACAGTACTTAGAGTAGTGATTTGCATTATTATACTAACGGATCTTACCGAGGTTTCTGTTTTAGTTTTGTGTGGATGAAGTGATCAAAGATCGAGGGGGTCTCGATATGAGGAGAAGGAGGAGAGGCAAGAGCTCAAGCTTGGGGATGCCCAAGGCACCCCAAGTAAATATTCAAGGAGACTCAAGCGTCTAAGCTTGGGGATGCCTCGGAAGGCATCCCATCTTTCTTCAACAAGTATCGGTATGTTTTCGTTCTCGTTTCATTCATGTGATATGTGTGAATCTTGGAGCGTCTTTTGTGTTTATTTTTCATTTTTATTTTATGCACCATGCTGGTATGAGATAGTCCATGGTTGATTTATAGAATGCTCATTGCACTTCACTTATATCTTTTGAGTATGGCTTTATAGAATGCTTCATGTGCTTCACTTATATCATTTGAAGTTTGGATTGCCTGTTTCTCTTCACATAGAAAACCGTTATTTGTAGAATGCTCTTTCGCTTCCCTTATATTTGTTAGAGCATGGTATTTTGTAGAAAGAATTAAACTCTCTTGCTTCACTTATATCTATTTAGAGAGTCAAAAGGAATTGGTAAATTGCATGGTTAGTCATAAAATCCTACATAAAACTTATGGATCACTGAATATGATATGTTTGATTCCTTGCAATAGTTTTGCGATATAGAGATGGTAATATGTGGGAGGTACTAGTAAACGGTTATGGTTAGTAAGAATATTGGTGTTAAGGTTTGTGATTCCCGAAGCATGCACGTATAGTCTCTCGTTATGCTATGAAGTTGGAGCATGATTTATTATGGATTGTCTTCCTTATGAGTGGCGGTTGGGGACGAGCGATGGTCTTTTCCTACCAATCTATCCCCTAGGGGCATGCGTAGTAGTACTTTGCTTTGAGGGCTAATAAACTTTTGCAATAAGTATATGAGTTCTTTATGACTAATGTGAGTCCATTGATTATACGCACTCTTACCTTTTCACAATTTGCTAGCCTCTGCGGTACCGTGCATTGCCCTTTCTCACCTCGAGATGTGGTGCAAACTTCGCTGGTGCATCCAAACCCCGTGATATGATACGCTCTATCACACATAAGCCTTATTATATCTTCCTCAAAACAGCCACCATACCTACCTATTATGGCCTTTCCATAGCCATTCCGAGATATATTGCCATGCAACTTCCACCGCCTCCGTTTTGATGACTTGAGCATTCATTGTTATATTGCTTTGCATCATCGTAAGATAGCTAGCATGATATTTCCATGGCTTGTCCATTTTTTGATATCGTTGTTATGCTAGATCATTGCACATCCTGGTACACTGCCAGAGGCATTCATATAGAGTCAAACTTTGTTATAGGTATCGAGTTGTAATTTTTATTTCTTTTGAGTTATAAGTAAATAGAAGTGTGATGATCATCATTATTCATTTTTAGAGCATGTCCCAGTGAGGAAATGATGATGGAGACTATGATTCCCCCACAAGTCGGAATGAGACTCCGGACAATGAGAGAAAAAAAGGGAAAAAGAAAAAAAAAGGAAAAAGAAAAAAAAAGAGAGAAGGGGCATTGCTACTATCTTTTACCACACTTGTGCTTCAAAGTAGCACCATGTTTTTCATATAGAGAGTCTCCTATGTAGTCACTTTCATATACTAGTGGGAATTTTTCATTATAGAACTTGGCTTGTATATTCCGATGATGAGCTTCCTCAAATGCCCGAGGTCTTCATAAGCAAGCAAGTTGGATGCACACCCACTTAGTTTTCATATTGAGCTTTCATACACTTATAGCTCTTAGTGCATCCGTTGCATGGCAATCCCTACTCCTCGCATTGATATCAATTGATGGGCATCTCCATAGCCCGTTGGTTAGCCGCGTCGATGTGAGACTTTCTTACTTTTTTTTGTCTTCTCAATATTTACCCCTATCATCATACTCTATTCCACCTATAGTGCTATATCCATGGCTTGCGCTCATGTATTGCGTGAGGGTTGAAAAAGCTGAAGCGTGTTAAAAAGTATGAACCAATTGCTCGGCTTGTCATCGGGGTTGTGCATGATAAATACTTTGTGTTAAGAAGACAGAGCATGACAAGACTATATGATTTTGTAGGGATAGCTTTCTTTAGCGTTTATATTTTGAAAGACATGATTGTTTGTTGGGATGCCTGAGTATTGATGTCTTTTTGTCAAATTATAGACTATTGCTTTGAATCACTTATGTCTTAATATTCATGCCATGATTAGACATATGATCAAGATTATGCTAGCTAGCATTCCACATCAAAAATTATCTTTTTTATCATTTACCTACTCGAGGATGAACAGGAATTAAGCTTGGGGATGCTGATACGTCTCCATCGTATCTATAATTTTTGATTGTTTCATGCCAATATTATACAACTTTCACATATTTTTGGCAACTTTTTATATGATTTATTGGACTAACCTATTGATCCAGTGCCCAGTGCCAGTTCCTGTTTGTTGCATGTTTTTTGTTTCGCAAAAAATCCATATCAAACGAAGCCCAAATGCAATAAAATTTTACGGAGAATTATTTTGGAATATTTGTGATTTTTGGGAGTTGGAATCATCAGAAGAGGGGGCCCACAGTGACCACAACCCACCAGGGCGCGCCTGGGGGCCCAGGCGCGCCCAGGTGTCTTATGCCCACCTCGTACGTCGGTTGGAGCTCTACTTCGGGTGCAAGGAAGCTTATATCCGGAAAAAAATCGTGTTAAAATTTCAGCGCAATCGGAGTTACGGATCTCCCGGAATATAAGAAACGGTTTTCGGCCAGATCTGGGGAGCGCGAAACAGAAGAGAACAGAGAGGGAGATCCAATCTCGGAGGGGCTCCCGCCCCTCCGCCGCCATGGAGGCCATGGACCAGAGGGGGAACTCTCCTCCCATCTATGGGGGAGGCCAAGGAAGAAGAAGAAGGAGGGGGGCTCTCTCCCCGTCTCTCCCGGTGGCGCCGGAGTGCCGCCGGGGCTAGGATCGTGACGGCGATCTACAGCAACAATCTTGCTACCGTCAACACCAACTTTCTCCTCCTCTATGCAGCGGTGTAATACTTCTTCTCACCACTGTAATCTCTACTTAAACATGGTGCTCAACTCATATTATTTCCCAATGATCTATGGTTATCCTATGATGTTTGAGTAGATCCATTTTGTCCTATGGGTTAACCATGATCTTGGTTCGTATGATTGTATATTTTATTTATGGTGCTGTCCTACGGTGCCCTCCATGTCGCGCAAACGGAGGGATCCTCGCTGTAGGGTATTGCAATATGTTCATGGTTTGGTTATTGTCGGTGTTGCGGGGGTGACAGCAGCCTAAACGCGGATAAGTGAGTTATGGCGTATGGGAGTAAAGAGGACTTGATACTTAATGCTATGGTTGGGTTTCACGACCTTAATGATCTTTAGTAGTTGCGGATGCTTGCTAGGGGTCCAATCATAAGTGTATATGATCCAAGTAGAGAAAGTATGTTAGCTCATGCCTCTCCCTCATGTAAAATTGCAAGAATGATTACCGGTACTTGTTATCGATTGCCTAGGGACAAATGACTTTCTTGTTGACAAAAGCTATCCACTTTTATTACCTTGCAATTTATTCGTAGTTTTATTCTCGCAAAGTACTCATAGTTTTATTCTTGCAAAATAGTTTCATACTTGTTCTAGGTAAAGCAAACGTCAAGCGTGCGTAGAGTTGTATCGGTGGTCGATAGAACTTGAGGGAATATTTGTTCTACCTTTAGCTCCTCGTTGGGTTCGACACTCTTATTTATCGAAGAAGGCTACAAACGATCCCCTATACTTGTGGGTTATCAGGGCTGGCACCTGGGGGTCCCAACCCCGGGCACCCGGAGGGGGCCGAGAAGAGGTGGCGGAGCAGCCCGGGCACCCGGGGGTCCAAGACCCCGGGCACCCGGGGTGATCAGAGGAGGAGAGGGAGCGCCCGGATGACCCCGGGCACCCGGGGGGCGGGACCCCGGGCACCCGGACCGTTCAGAGAGGTCACTATGAAGGGGCTCGGGTGACCCCGGGCACCCGCACTAGGCAGAGAGATGCGGGAACTGGTAAAAATGAAACGGCCACAGCTTTTGCAAACGAACTCCGAATTTGATGAAACCAAGTTTGTTGGAAAGCTAAAGACAAGGGCTAACACAATCTTGATTGAAATATCAATAAATATAAATTGAGAAAATACCACAAATAAAATGGTGAGAACCCTTTCTCAAATAAGACCGGTAAAAACTCCAACACCAAAAATGCAAAAGAAGATGCATAGAAAATCGGTTTTCGATGGAATAGAGCTTGTCACGAAGATAACCACAAGCTCTAAAACCTCACAAAGATAAAATCCAAACAAGAACCAAAAAATATGATGCCAAGAATGTAAAGGTTTGAGCTCTCTACGAATGATATGAATAAGCTACTCACTCGAGAGCCCCCCTTGATAGTACGGCTAACGATCCTATAATCCGGTCTCCCAGCGAACTCCATGAGACCGGTAAAATAGAAAACCCATCAAGGAAAAACCTTTGCCTTGCGCATAATCCATTTGAGCTAGATGATGAAGATCTTGACCTCCTCAAGTTGGACCACCTTTCTTGATTATGTTGACTTAATGAAGACAAGTAGATTGCTCCCCCATACTCCACTATGGGTGAGCCACTCTTCGGCACATCTTCACAAGTCCATTGTCACCATGATGGACGGCAAGATTCAAGCATGATCTCTTCGTGATGCTCCACTTGAACCTACACACCGCAATCTCGATGACGATCACCACTTGATGTCATCCTCCATGGGTTATATGATATCTTACTTTTGATGCATGACCATGGAAACATACCTAACCCCACAAACAACTCTCACATAGACCACAGGTTAGTACACAAAGCACAATGGACAATGCTTACCATACCATGAGATCACTTGATCCCGCTTGGTACATCTTCTACGCTTTGTGTGTTGATCAACTTGAATCACTCTTTGTACTTAGTCTTGATCAACCTTGTATCTTTCCAACTCTCTTCGTTAGGATGATGTCTTAAAGGTAAACATGACTGTTCACACAATTTTCTTCTTCTTCAAGACATGCTTGCAATAGTCTCAACTCTCACATGACCAATCTTTGGATAAATCCTTAAATAGCACCTTGGTCAACACATATTCTTCTTCTAATAACCTTGAAACCAACAAATGGTCTTCAAGCAATACCTATGGACCAACCCTTCAAATATAACTCAAGGCAACCATTAGTCCATAGAGATTGTCATTAATTACCAAAACCAAACATGGGGGCACCACATGTTCTTTCAGAGGGGATGGAGGAAGAAGCCAGTGGGGAGCCTCTCTCCCCTTCTCTGCCGGTGGCGCTAGAATGCCACTGGGGGGGCCATCATCACGGAGATCGTCTTCATCAACGTTGTCCTTTTCAGCAACATCACCCCTTCCTCACCTCTTTTCAGCGGTCCACTCTCCTGCAACCCTCTGTAATCCCCAACTTGAACATGGTGTTTTGGTGCTATGGATTATTACGCAATGATTTGTGTCATCGCTATTATGTCTAACTAGATTATTGTTGTCATATGGGTTAATTGGTGAATTGCTATGATTGGTTTGAGTTGCGGGGTGATTTTATTGCCGTCCTTTGGTGCCCATCATATGAGCGCGTGTGTGGATCATATCTTAGGGCTAGTAGTATGTTGATAGTACTATGCATAGGCTGGCTGGAGTGACAAATATTACCGAGGCTGAGTGTAGAAATTAATGCATACGGAATTGAAGGGGGCCAGTATATCTTAATGCTATGTTTGGGTTTACCTTAATGAACTTGTTAGTAGTTGTGTATGCTTGCTAATAGTTCCAACCAAAAGTGCATAAAATTCCAAGTAAGGGATGATATGCTAGCAGAGGCCTCTCCCACATATAAAATTGCAATGACGATAATCAGTTTAGTAACTTAGCTAATTGCCTAGGGACAATTCCGCACACCATACTACCACTATTCCACACCGCTATTTGTATTATATTTTAATATAGTGTATATTTACTTAGGCAACACCTATTTGTATGTTTAAGTTCTTCGTTATCTTGCAAACCCATCTCTTTATACCCACTTCATAGTTTTATTTCCTGTTTCTAGATAAAGCGAACGCTCGGTGTACGTAGGGTTGTATCAATGTCAGATAGGACCTGAGAGAGTATTGATCTTAACTTTAACTCCTTGTGGGTTTGACACTCCATACTTACCACTCCGCCATTGAAAAGTGCTACGAGAATTCCTTGCACTCGGGGATTATCACACACACACACACACGTAACTATTACTAGCTGTGAAGCTTACTTGAATCACTCAGCCCCCGTCTCACTCTGTTGGAGCTGAATCACTCAGCCGCCTCTCTCTCACAACATACACAAGTATACATGTTATTTTGGTGACCTGCTGCCTCACACAATATCTTAATGGTGTCTACTTCTGCCAAAAATATGAAACTATGTGACTTTTCAAATACTAATAATGATGATTTCATTAGTACATCTATGCCTTCACTAACTACTACTAGTAAGTTACACATGCCTTGCACGAGAGAGTGAAGTGTGACTAAATATCGACACACAACATTATAATAGACAAACATATACATTTGGAGCCACGCACAAATGAAATTTAAATTGTAGGTTTAAGTCTCATCATCCATCCCAATCGAAATCAAATTATAACTACATAATATTTGATAAATGTGGTATATACTACACAACACTCATGTGAAACATATAAGAACCGTTCGGTACTCCATTTGCAAAGAAAATTGGACTTTGGGAAGATGTTGCATTAGCTTTGAACCAAAAATAAATAAAGTAAAATGTCAAGTCTTTTGGAAGAAAAAAACTTGGCAGAACTGAAGTATGGAAGAGTCTAGAACAAATGAGAGGTGTATATATTATGTGCATATTGTACAATGTAAATGATAGAATAATCATGAATGTCCACTCTTTTAACAAAGGAAAACATAAAGAATTGAAGTCTGGAAGAATCTACAACAAAGAAGAAGTGTCTTTGTTTTCTGGTTTGTGCATAAGCACAAGTGTGGAATCTTCTGGATTAGTACACATGGCAGAATCCAATACGGTGGAGAGAATATCCAGCGATCAAGAATACTCGGATTTACCACCTCCCAACCCTTGGATCGGCTTCATCCAACGGCTGATATTGAAAGTTATTCATACACTATATAATGGTATAGAAGATTGAATCATATGGAATCAGCCCCACTTTATCGACCTTGGTGGTGAAAGAACAATTCTCTGGTTCTTATAATGAAAATCCTGCTTTTGACTTGAATAATTTTGTTGACCTATGTGATATGCAAAAATATAAATAAGTAGAAGTTGATATTAACTTTTTCCATTTTCATGAAGAGCCAAGGATAAAGAATGATTGTTATCTCTACCTAAGAATAACATTAATTCATAGACTAAATGTAAGGATGCTTTCATTGGTAAATATTATCCTCCTGCAAAAATCATACAATTGAGAAAATTTATCATGAATTTTAAACAAACTAAGCATGACAATGTAGACCAAGCTTGAGAAAGGTTAAAAACTACGACTAAGAATTTCCCTACACATGGTTTAAGTGACCGGATGATTTTGCAAACTTTTTATGCTGGCCTTAACTATATGTCCAAGAATCTTTTAGACTCTGATGCGGGCAGGGCCTTCATGGAAACTACATTAGGTAATGCTACTAAGGTACTTTATGAGATGACAACAAACTATGCTCAATGGCAAGAGCTCCAACTGGTAAGAAGGTAAGTTCTATTGAGGAGATCTCTTGCTTGGATGAAAAGTTGATATGATCATGTCCATGTTTGCTTTTAAACATGTCTCTAATGATACCAATGATGTTATACTGCCTCACTTGTTGAACAAAAGAATGATCAAGTGGATATGAATTTCATTTATAGTAACAATGCTTATAAGAACAACTTTGAAAATAATTATGTTAGACCATGCGTGCAAAAATTTCAAAATACATATGGAAATTCTTATGGCAATAAAAATATACCTACTTATCTTCAAAATGACGTGTACTCGGCCAAGTCCTGCTATCTGGCGCTCTTCTCTGGATCGATAATTGAGCCATCTTGGCGCCTCACCTGGAAGTCGTGGGCTCCGCTACGCGTAAAGATCTTCCTCTGGCTGGCTTGTTAACCAGGGCCGATGCTGGACCGCGGACAGATTGGCATGTTGTGGACTGCTGCATGCCCCTCTACGTCTACTCTGCGACCAGGAGCCATAAACCATCCAGCACCTTCTCGCCGGCTGCTCCTTCTCCCGCCAAGTGTGGCATGAGATCCTAGCCTGGTGCCATGCCACAACCATGCTACCCAGCCAGGATGATGAGTTCCACGAATGGTTTTCAGCCTCCATCCGAGACTCCCCAGCCGCCTGTGATGCCCCTGACTCAATCGTGCACTAATCATACATGCAAACATGCACGATCAAGCACAGGGACTCACGGGAAGATATCACAACACAACTCTAACACAAATAGATGGAGATCCACAATATTACAGACCAGGGATCACGAGGACCCGAATACATAAGTCAGTCATACAAATAATATCTGAGTACAGACATAGTTAGCCAAGGTTTGCCTTAAGAAGGCTAGCACAAACAATGACTCTAGATCAAAAGGCGTAGGCCTCCTGCCTGGGAGCCTCCGATCCTACTCCTGGTCGGCTGGCTCGATCCAGTAGTACGTGCCGTCTGGACCCTCCTGGTAGTAAGCTCCTGTGGTGGCATCTGGCTCCGGGGCTCCATCGTCTGATGTATCATCAAAGTGGGGTATGGGGAAAAAGAAATAGCAAAGCAACCGTGAGTACTCATCCGAAGTAGCAGCAAGCAAGGATCTACACTACATATGCAACATTATCAAAGAGGAAAGGTTGTATATGTGGACGGGGCTGCAGAAATGCCAGAATAGAGAGAAGGCCTAGTCCTATCGAAGACTAGCATCTTCACGAAGCCACCATCTTGTAGTAATAGAAGAGAGTAGAATAGCATTTTATTAAGCAATCATGTTGAAGTAAAGCCTAGAGATCCTTCCTCGACTCCCTGCAAGAAAGCGATCCCGAAGCTTCAATTAAGTAACAAGTATCCAGTTCAAGTAGTAGATCGGGATACACAAACTGAGCGTCCTTTACCGTAGGACCGGCTATCAATAGATTATTCATCCCTGCAGGGGTGCACTACTGTTACCCAACACGCTCGATCAACTCTGGTCGGACACACTTGCTGGGTAATGCCTGGCCTCGAAAGATCAACACGAAGCAACGCCCTACCTAGGCTCAGCAAAGAGGTCAGCAAGCCGGACTAACCTATGCACCCAGAGGTCTTGGGCCATCGCCCTGGGCACCCTGCGCGTTGCGTGGCTGGCCGGGGTGTAGGCGCGACACTGAACTCGTCAGTGAAGTATCCAGCCCATTCCCGGCGATTAGCCCGCACGGTGAAACGTGACGTCTGATGAGCTTTCGGGAGAAACGTACAACGTAGAGGGCCCCATAAACCATAATCCTGCGTGGTGGTAGTGCGTATAGGGCACGTCGACCCACTCAGATCAAACACCCAAATTCAATAGGCTCATTTAGTATCACGCGGAGACAATCAGAGTTTCTGAAGCTCCGCCACAATATCACACTCGAGTGCCCTTCCGGCACACCCGACAACATAGATCCCCTGCGGGCACCCATCAGGGTCGACCCGCCTGTAACAAAGGTCAAAGGTAACCGTGTGGTCATAACATCAAGGGGGAAACCCCAAGGAATCACCCTCGGTGAATTCCACTCGACGAAATCATCAGGGTGAAAGTATGAGGCATCACCCTCGAGGTTCACACCGAGGGGTTGCACAACAGAGTCGTATCGAAAGTGGAGAAGGAGAAATCACCCTCGTTGACCACGACCGAACAGCTACACTGCAGAGTATTCATCATACGAGGTATCACCCTCGGCACTCGATAGTAACTATGCAGAGTCATACAACGTAGGGGGTGAAGTGATGTGTCGGTCTCTGGTCGACGATCACATTGATCGAGTCGTCGATGATCAAGCAGGTGCAACAAGGGTAAGGTGGTGGGGTCACTGATGGTTCACTACCAACCTATACTAAGCAGTTTAACATAGGCAGGTAAGGTAGCAATAAACAGGTTACAAAAGCAGGCTATGCATCAGAATAGGAACAAACAGTAATAGTAGCAAAATCTAATGCAAGCAGGAGAATTGGAATGGGCGATATCTGTATGCTCAAGGGGGGGGGGGCTTGCCTGGTTGCTCTGGCAAGAAAGAGGGATCGTCAACGGGCTACTAGTCTGGAGCGTAGTCGTACTCAGCTGCAACGGCGTCGGTCTCGGCGTCTATCGAGAAAGAAGGAGGGGGGAAGAAACAATAAATTCACGGCAAAAAATGCAAACAATATGCATGACATGTCTAAATGATATGCCGAGGTGTTCTACTGCCTAACTAAATGATTTAGTTAATTTAGGAATTTATTTGGATTTATTTAATTAAAGTTGAGCACTATTCATTTTTTGAAATCAGGCAAAAAGTTCCATGTTCATCTAGCTAGGGGCATCTGACAGGAATACGGAGGGCGTATTCAGATTCGTATCGTCGTTGTGAGCAAGTTTCATGTACAAAGTATTTTCATCGGAGCTACGGTTTATTTTATATTAAATTTTAAAGATTTAATCATTTCTGAAATTATTATTAATTAATTTAATTTGAAAATACAATTATGATGTCATCATGACATCAGCATGATGTCAGCAGTCAACTGTACTGTTGACTGGGTCAACCTGACATGTGGGTCCCGGTTATCATTGACTGTTTAGGTTAATTAGAGTTTAATTAAACTAATTACAGATTAATTAGACTAACTAATTAATTAGTTTAATTAAACAGAATTAATTAAGTTAATCAATTAATTTTATTTATTTATTTATTTATTTTTACTACATTTTTGTTCTGGCTGGGCCCACCTGTCATAGGCACAGGGGGTGGGGCCCAGCAGTAAGTGGCCCATGGCCTTAACGGGTACACGGGCACGGGCGAGCGGGCGCGGCAGCGGGCGAAGCCGCAGCCCGCCCAGTAGCGCGGCGCGGCGAGCGCGGGAGCGGGCGAGCGCGCAGGCGAGGCGAGGCGCGAGCGGGCGACGACAGAGGGCAAGGGGGAGACGGGGTCCTCACCCCCGATGCAGAGAAGAGGGCGGCGTCGACCGAGAGGAGAGAGAGAGGGGGCGGGCGACGGAGGCCGGTGGCCTCACCGTGGGCGTAGGGTCAAGGCAGCGGGGGTCGAGGAGGAGGACGGGGACGTCCGGCAAGGCGGCGGTGGTCGAGGACGGCGAGGCGGCGCCGGCGACGAGGGCGATGGGGTCGGGCGCGAGGCAGCGCCCCGATCTGGATCGGGAGGGGGGAAAATGGGAGGGGGGAACTAGGGTTTCGGCCGATCGGGTGCGAGGCCATATAGGCCAGGGGGAGGGGGCCAGCCTGGCTGGGCCGTGGCCCAGTTGGGCCGTGGGGGGGAGAGTTTTGTTTTCTTTTGTTTTCTGTTTTATTTTCCCTTTTGTCTTTTTCTTATTTTTCTTTTCTCTTATATTCTCTTTTGTAAATAGTTAGGCCACAAAATGACTTTTACAAAATCAGTGACCTAGCTCATAATTAGCAGTGCATTATACCCTAACACCAAAAACTAGTTTGAGCAAAACATAATTTCATATTTAATTTAGATTAAATAAAAGGTTATTATAGGTGGATGTTTGTTACTGCTTAATGTTGTTAGAGCCACTTATCCAATTCCAATAATGTTGGTTACAATTTTAGAATTGTCTCTGGAATATTTGTTATTTAATGAACATTTTAGTTTCTGTGTTTGAACAACTTTTATTTTCCACTTTAAATTAATTTGAGTTTGAATTAGAAGTTGAAATGCAATATGATGCAAATGATGATTATGCACTGTTAATCTAGCTGACTTGTCATTATCAAAGTGATCACTGTGGCTAATGACATGGGGTGTTACAATTCTCCTCATCTATCAAGAATTCTCGTCTCGAGAATTAAGAGGAAGACTGAAAGAAAGCGGGGTATTCTTCGCGAAGACGATCCTCGCATTCCCAAGTGGCTTCATCTTCAGAATGATTCGACCACTGAACTTTAAGGAATTTGACTGACTTTTGATGAGTCCGACGTTCAGCTTGATCAAGAATACGGATGGGATATTCTGGATAAGACAGATCTTCCCGCAATTCAAGCATTTCATGATCCACAGCTCGAATAGGATCTTTGAAGCAGCGACAGAGTTGGGATACATGAAAGACATCATGCACTTAAGAAAGATTCGGTGGCAATTGCAATTGATATGCCACTTCTCCTCGACGGGCAAGAATACGAAACGGGCCAATGTAGCGAGGGGCTAACTTGCCTTTGATTCCGAACCGATGAGTGCCTTTCAACGGAGTGACGCGAAGGTAGGCTTGCTCGCCAGGCTGATAGACCATTTCCTTGTGCTTTCGGTCATAGTTGCTCTTCTGACGAGACTGAGCAGTTTTCAGATGTTCACGGACGATGTGGACTTGTTCTTCAGCTTGTTGAATAATGTCCGGTCCGACGAGTGAGCGTTCCCCAGTTTCCGACCAATTCAGAGGGGTTCGACACTTACGTCCGTATAGAACTTCAAATGGTGCCATCTTCAAACTAGCTTGGTAGCTATTATTGTAAGAGAATTCGGCATACGGGAGACATTCTTCCCACTTCTTACCGAAAGAGATGACGCAAGCTCGAAGCATATCTTCGAGCACTTGATTAACTCGTTCGACTTGACCCTGAGACTGAGGGTGAAAAGCGGTGTTGAAAGACAGATGAGTTCCCATAGCTTCTTGGAAACTCTTCCAGAATCTTGAGGTAAAGAGACTGCCACGATCAGAACTGATCTCCAACGGAACACCGTGGAGTGACACAATTCAGGAAACATACAAGTCTGCTAACTGACTAGCAGTGATTGTCTCCTTGACTGGCAGAAAGTGAGCAACCTTGGAGAATCGGTCAATGACGACAAAGATAGCATCATGACCCTTCAGAGATCTAGGAAAACTAGTAATGAAATCCATTTGGACTTTGTCCCATTTCCATTCAGGAATATCAAGTGGTTGCAGAGTTCCAGCAGGTCTTTGATGTTCTGCTTTAATGCGGCGGCAAACGTCACACTCCGAAACATAACGAGCAATGTCTCGCTTCATATTAGGCCACCAGTATCTCTGACAAATGTCACGGTACATCTTTGTGCTACCAGGATGAATTGACAGAGGAGTGTCATGAGCTTCTTTCATAACGTGTTCCCTCTCATACTTGAATTTGGGTACGAAGAGACGGCGTTGGAAGAATAGGATCCCATCATTATCAAGATGGAATTCCGACGGCTTTCCTTTTTCGAGGTATCGCTTAATCCTTTCAACTTCAGAGTCATACCGTTGCATAGTCTTAATGTTGTGTTCTAAATCTGGTTCAACAACCAGGGTATTGAGATAACCCTGTGGAACAATATGGAGGTTCAATTTACGAAGCTCTTCATAAAGGACAGGTTGTGCTTCCTGAACCATATGGTTGCTGCAATAAGCCTTGCGACTCAAAGCATCGGCCATTACATTAGCCTTGCCAGGGGTATATGAGATATTCATATCATAATCGGCAATTGTCTCGAGCCATCTTTGTTGACGAAGGTTCAGATCTGGTTGAGTATATAGATACTTCAAACTTTGATGATCCGTGTATATCTCGCAACGGTTACCGAGAAGGTAATGTCGCCATAGTTTCAGAGCATAAATAACTGTAGAAAGTTCAAGATCATGCACTGGGTAATTTTCTTCATGAGGACGCAATTGTCGAGAGACATAAGCAATCACTTTACGCTCTTGCATTAGGACACAGCCTAATCCTTGACGAGATGCATCACAGTATATCACGAAATCCTTTTGGGAATCCGGGGGTGCTAGCACTGGGGCAGATGTTAACTTATCTTTTAGCGTCTGAAAGCTTTCTTGACATTTTTCTGTCCACTCAAATTTAACACCTTTGTGGAGCAGGTCAGTCAGTGGCTTTGCAATCTTGGAAAAGTTCTCAACGAATCGACGGCAATAACTAGCGAGTTCGAGAAAACTCCTGACTTGCTTGACATTCTTAGGGGGAGTCCAATCAAGAATAGCCTGTACTCGCTCGGGGTTAACAGCAATGCCATTCTTGGAAATCACATGACCAAGATAGGTCACTTCAGATAACCAGAATTCACACTTAGAGTACTTGGCGTAAAGCTGGTGTTCCCGAAGCTTCTCCAATACAAGCCGAAGATGTTCAGCATGTTCTTCTTCATTCTTGGAATATATAAGGATATCATCTAAATAAACCACGGCGAATTTGTTGAGGTAATCCATGAAGATATAGTTCATCAACCGGGAGAAGGTTGCTGGAGCATTTGTTAAGCCAAATGACATAACGGTGTACTCATAAGAGCCATATCGAGTAACAAAGGCAGTCTTCGGAATATCCTCTTCGCGAACACGGATCTGATGATAACCCAACCTCAAGTCGAGTTTAGAAAACACAGAGGATCCAGCAAGCTGATCATAAAGATCATTGATCTGGGGCAGTGGGTATTTATTTTAGATTGTGGCTTGGTTAATGGGCCGGTAATCCTGAACCAATCGATTAGTTCCATCCTTCTTCCTAACGAAGAGTGAAGGTGCTCCCCAAGCAGAGGTACTGGGGCGGATGAAACCTTTCTTAAGTGACTTGTCGATTTCTTCCTTAAGCTCGAGAAGGTGGTGCGGAGGCATCTTATAAGGACGCTTCGCAATAGGGGTAGTGCCAGGCTTCAAGTCAATGACAAACTCGACAGCTCTAACCGGGGGTATTCCTGGAAGTTCTTCCAGAAAGACGTCCGAAAAATCTCGAACGACAGGAACGTTCTCGATTCCTTCCAGAGGTGAGGCGTTCAAAGCATTCAGAACATATATCTGAGCTTCAGCGTCCCTTGTAATGCGGGCAGTATAGTTCACTATCTCATCGGAGGGGTGAAGAAGTTGGACAACTTTAGTGGCACAATTGATCGAAGCAATGTGAGCTTTCGACCAATCCATTCTGAGATGAGGTCTATGGTGGAAGATCTCAAGACGATGGGTGAGGCAAGGAATTCCAATCCTTTAATTTCGACGGTAACGTCAGGTGCTATCACGTCAGCATGACAATGAGAAGTATAATACAACTCGGAGAGAAAGGTTAAACAAAACAATGGAAAGGAAAATGATTATCAGACTAATCAGATCAATGACAGGGAAATCGCACAGATATCCAGCTCTCCGGGTAGACGGGATTTACGAGATCCTAATTGTCGGCGTTAGTAAAATCATTTAACCCGAATAGAAGAGAGATCAGAGTCCCAGAGTATAGACGAGGAATAAAAGATCCTAATACCACCCAGTTGGCGACGTGGGCCCGTAAGCCACACAGCCAAGTTAGTAAATTAGTTTTTGGATGTCTAGACTCAACTTCGGCCAAGGAATTGGAAGGGGGCTTCCTACAGGCAGTCGGCTCTGATACCAACTTGTGACGCCCCCGACTCAATCGTGCACTAATCATACACGCAAACATGCACGATCAAGCACAGGGACTCACGGAAAGATATCACAACACAACTCTAACACAAATAGATGGAGATCCACAATATTACAGACCAGGGATCACGAGGATCCGAATACATAAGTCAGTCATACAAATAATATCTGAGTACAGACATAGTTAGCCAAGGTTTGCCTTAAGAAGGCTAGCACAAACAATGACTCTAGATCGAAAGGCGTAGGCCTCTTGCCTGGGAGCCTCCGATCCTACTCCTGGTCGGCTGGCCCGATCCAGTAGTACGTGCCGTCTGGACCCTCCTGGTAGTAAGCTCCTGTGGTGGCATCTGCCTCCGGGGCTCCATTGTCTGATGTATCATCAAAGTGGGGTATGAGGAAAAAGAAATAGCAAAGCAACCGTGAGTACTCATCCGAAGTACTCAGCAAGCAAGGATCTACACTACATATGCAACATTATCAAAGAGGAAAGGCTGTATATGTGGACGGGCTGCAAAAATGTCAGAATAGAGAGAAGGCCTAGTCCTACCGAAGACTAGCATCTTCACGAAGCCACCATCTTGCAGCAATAGAAGAGAGTAGAATAGCATTTTATTAAGCAATCATGTTGAAGTAAAGCCTAGAGATCCTTCCTCGACTCCCTGCGAGAAAGCGATCCCGAAGCTTCAATTAAGTAACAAGTATCCAGTTCAAGTAGTAGATCGGGATACACAAACTGAGTGTGCTTTACCGTAGACCGACTATCGATAGATTATTCATCCCTGCAGGGGTGCACTACTATTACCCAACACGCTCGATCAACTCTGGTCGGACACACTTGCTGGGTAATGCCCGGCCTCGGAAGATCAACATGAAGCAACGCCCTACCTAGGCTCAGCAGAGAGGTCAGCACGCCGGACTAACCTATGCACCCAGAGGTCTTGGGCCATCGCCCTGGGCACCCTGCGCATTGCGTGGCTGGCCGAGGTGCAGGCGCGACACTGAACTCGTCAGTGAAGTTTCCAGCCCATTCCCGGTGATCAGCCCGCACGGTGAAACATGACGTCTGATGAGCTTTCGGGAGAAACGTACGACGTAGGGGCCCCATAAACAATAATCCCGCGTGGTGGTAGTGCGTATAGGGCACGTCGACCCACTCAGATCAAACACCCAAATCCAATAGGCTCATTTAGTATCACGCGGAGACAATCAGAGTTTCTGAAGCTCCGCCACAATATCACACTCGAGTGCCCTTCCGGCACACCCGACAACATAGATCCCCTGCGGGCACCCATCAGGGTCGACCCGCCTCTAACAAAGGTCAAAGGTAACCGTGTGGTCATAACATCAAGGGGGAAACCCCGAGGAATCACCCTCGGTGAATTCCACTCGACGAAATCATCAGGGTGAACGTATGAGGCATCACCCTCGAGGTTCACACCGAGGGGTTGCACGACAGAGTCGTATCGAAAGTGGAGAAGGAGGAATCACCCTCGATGACCACGACCGAACAGCTACACTGTAGAGTATTCATCATACGAGGTATCACCCTCGGCACTCGATAGTAACTATGCAGAGTCGTACAATGAAGGGGGTGAAGTGATGTGTCGGTCTCTGGTCGACGATCACATTGATCGAGTCGTCGATGATCAAGCAGGGGCAACAAGGGTAAGGTGGTGGGGTCACTGATGGCTCACTACCAACCTATACTAAGCAGTTTAACATAGGCAGGTAAGGTAGCAATAAACAGGTTACAAAAGCAGGCTATGCATCAGAATAGGAACAAACAGTAACAGTAGCAAAATCTAATACAAGCAGGAGAATTGGAATGGGCGATATCTGGATGTTCAGTGGGGGCTTGCCTGGTTGCTCTGGCAAGAAAGAGGGGTCGTCAACGGGCTGCTCGTCTGGAGCGTAGTCGTACTCAGCTGCAACGGCGTCGGTCTCGGCGTCTATCGAGAGAGAAGGAGGGGGGAAGAAACAATAAATTCACGGCAAAAAATGCAAACAATATGCATGACATGTCTAAATGATATGCCGAGGTGTTCTACTGCCTAACTAAATGATTTAGTTAATTTAGGAGTTTATTTGGATTTATTTAATTAAAGTTGAGCACTATTCATTTTTTGAAATCAGGCAAAAAGTTCCATGTTCATCTAGCTAGGGGCATCTGACAGGAATACGGAGGGCGTATTCAGATTCGTATCGTCGTTCTGAGCAAGTTTCATGTACAAAGTATTTTCATCGGAGCTACGGTTTATTTTATATTAAATTTTACAGATTAATTAGACTAACTAATTAATTAGTTTAATTAAACATAATTAATTAAGTTAATTAATTTTATTTATTTATTTATTTATTTATTTTTACTACATTTTCGTTCTGGCTGGGCCCACCTGTCATAGGCACAGGGGGTGGGGCCCAGCAGTCAGTGGCCCATGGCCTTAACGGGTACACGTGCACGGGCGAGCGGGCGCGGCAGCGGGCGAAGCCGCAGCCCGCCCAGTAGCGCGGCGCGGCGAGCGCGGGAGCGAAGCGAGGCGCGAGCAGGCGACGACAGAGGGCAAGGGGGGAGACGGGGTCCTCACCCCCGATGCAGAGAAGAGGGCGGCGTCGACCGAGAGGAGAGAGAGGGGGCGGGCGACGGAGGCCGGTGGCCTCACCGTGGGCGTAGGGTCAAGGCAGCGGGGGTCGTGGAGGAGGACGGGGACGTCCGGCAAGGCGGCGGTGGTCGAGGACGGCGAGGCGGCGCCGGCGACGAGGGCGATGGGGTCGGGCGCGGGGCAGCGCCCCAATCTGGATCGGGAGTGGGGGAAATGGGGAGGGGGGAACTAGGGTTTCGGCCGATCGGGTGCGAGGCCATATAGGCCAGGGGGAGGGGGCCGGCCTGGCTGGGCCGTGGCCCAGTTGGGCCGTGGGGGGGGAGAGTTTTGTTTTCTTTTATTTTTCTGTTTTATTTTCCCTTTTGTCTTTTTCTTATTTTTCTTTTCTCTTATATTATGTTTTGTAAATAGTTAGGCCACAAAATGACTTTTACAAAATCAGTGACCTAGCTCATAATTAGCAGTGCATTATACCCTAACACCAAAAACTAGTTTGGGCAAAACATAATTTCATATTTAATTTAGATTAAATAAAAGGTTATTATAGGTGGTTGTTTGTTACTGCTTAATGTTGTTAGAGCCACTTATCCAATTTCAATAATGTTGGTTACAATTTTAGAATTGTCTCTGGAATATTTGTTATTTAATGAACATTTTAGTTTCTGTGTTTGAACAACTTTTATTTTCCACTTTAAATTAATTTGAGTTTGAATTAGAAGTTGAAATGCAATATGATGCAAATGATGATTATGCACTGTTAATCTTGCTGATTTGTCATTATCAAAGTGATCACTGTGGCTAATGACATGGGGTGTTACACCGCCCTTCGACACGGCCTCACCACCGTGTTCATTCTCACCGCCTGGCGAATCTGGAAACACCGCAACAGTTGCATGTTCAACAATGATACACCTTCGGTTGTGCGGCTCACGAACAAGATCAAAGACGACGCTAGAGCTTGGGCTCGCGCTGGGGCCAAAGGGCTTGGCCAGCTAATCAACGAGATGTAGACTTTGTAGCTGGGTCGCGCATGCCCTTCTCATGCGCTCTTGTAGGCCTTGCTCACACCGCCTACGAGCTCGTGCTTGCAAGGCTGTCTCTGTAATGACTCCTTTAAACCTTTTCCTATCAATACAATGATACACAAGTCTTTTACGTATTCGCGAAAAAAGAGGTTAAAATTTTAGGTGAGAATGGATTAATTAATCGTCTCTGTTGTTTCTGTAGCTGCTCAATTTGTCTGTACTCCGGTGGAATCCATCGTAAGCATGATTCCCACCAATAATTTAGATCAGAAATAAACAAATGAAGTACTTTAATATTATTTATTGGAGACCAATCAAAAGATTAAGCTTGGATGTAGCTTTTGATCTCATCGGTTTAATTTACTACATAGTGGACAAGTGGAGTCCATCTGATAAAAAAAACAAGCATTGGAGAGCTTGGATCAAGAAGATGGAAATGGAGGCTTCCGTCTTGGCAGCTCTTGCGGCAGTAATCGTTGCTTTCATCTTGTTGGTATTGCCACACCTGAGAAAGCAGAGCTCATCTCAAGACGATCGGCGCCGCCAGCTGCCTCCGGGCTCCTTCGGCCTTCCCGTCGTCGGCCAGACGGTCGGCCTACTGCGCGCCCTCCGCGCCAACACCGGCGAGGCATGGCTCCGGCGCTGGGCCTCCGAGTACGGCCCCATCTCAAAGCTCTCCCTCTTCGGCCTCCCCACGGCCTTCCTCGTCGGCCCCACCGCCAACAAGTTCCTCTTCGCTAGCGCCGCGCTCACCGCCAAGAGCTCCTCCTCCTTCAACAGTATGGTCGGCAGGCGCAACATCCGGGAGCTGGTCGGCGACGACCACCGCCGCGTAAGGGCCATGATGGTCCAGTTCCTCAAGCTGGACATCGTCAGGAGCTACGTCGCCAGCATGGACGACGAGGTCCGGCACCACCTCCGCGCCCACTGGGACGGCCGCACAACCGTCGCGGTGATGCCGTCGATGAAGTCGCTCACCTTCGACATCATGTGCACCGTCATCTTCGGGCTCGGGAGAGCTGACCACGCCGCCGTGAGGCGGAAGCTCTCGGCGGAGTTCCAGCAGCTGGTGAGGGGCATCTGGGCGATCCCGGTGAACCTGCCTTTCACCTCCTTCGGCAAGTGCCTCGCCGCGAGCCGGCGAGGCCGGCGAACCGTCAAGGCAATCATCAAAGATAAGCGCGCCAAGCTGGAGAGCGGGCATAGCTCACCGTCCGACGACCTCATGACCCACATGCTCGCCGAGGGGCTGGCCGAGGAGGAGATCATCGACAACGTCATGTTCATGATGGTAGCGGCGCACGACACCACCGCCACCCTCCTCACCTTCCTACTCCGGCACCTCGATGGCAACAGGGACGCCTACGGCAGAGTCGTGGCAGAGCAACAAGAGGTCGCGAGGAGCAAGGCTCCGGGGGAAGCTCTGTCATGGGACGACCTCGGCAAGATGAAGTACACATGGTCGGCGGCGATGGAGACCCTGCGCCTGGTACCTCCCGTGTTCTCCATGCTCAAGAGGGCGGTCGAAGACGTGGAGTTTGACGGCCACCTCATCCCCAAGGGATGGCAGGTGTTGGGGGCGATGAACCTGACGCAGCAGAACCCGGCCATCTTCCCGGAGCCAAGCAGGTTCGAGCCGGCGAGGTTCGAGAGCCCGATACCACCATACAGCTTCGTGGCGTTCGGCGGCGGCGCGCGCGTGTGCCCGGGCAACGAGTTCACTCGGGTGGAGGCGCTGGTGGCCATGCACTACATCGTCACCGGCTTCAAGTGGAAGCTCGCCGACGGCTGCGACGGCAGCTTCTCCAGGTACCCGATGCCGTCCCCGGCTCAGGGGCTCCTCATCGACATCGAGCCAATGGACCCAACTATCACAGGTGCGGAGGCATCACCAAATGATCTCCAAGAATCCAGTAACCTGATCTGAATGATGCATCCACCGTCCAGCGTTACGATTGCAAATGAAATGTACGATTACAAATATACCTCCATCCCAAATTAGACATTACTTGTCTGTCTAGATACATCCATACCGTATCTAAACAAATCTAAGACAAGTAATCCAGGACGTAGGGAGTACTAGTTTGCAATTATGCCCAAGTATTTCTCACATTCTTGAAAGGAAAATTAGCAACGCGCAGGACATCATCTACTCCAAACCAGTCAAACTTACAAATATGACATTCAAGGCCCTCTACAATACACACAGAATTCAAGAGACTGGTAAAATTTTACAAATATTAAGCTCCGGTCAGCATAACCAGCAACACACCGATGGTAAACATGGCAAATGCAATCACAAAACGACTCGGATAAACATCAGGGAATCCACTAGGATTTTCTCCTCTACTAGAGCAAAGCTCTCAACCAAATTCCACCAGAAACAGAACAAGCAGAAGACGGAAAATTCACTGTTATAGGGCCCCTGAACTGCACATTGCATGATCCATCGACAACACTTCGATGCTTTTGGAAAACACACAGCTCAAACACCAGCATTCAGCTCGCACCAGACATGTAAAATTTTGGGCACTTCCAAGTTCATCCATTATTCCAAGCATAACATCATACATAAGCACAAAAACCTCTAGTTAATAGGGTGATATTGCGCCGATACTCGCTTAGGTGGAAGCTTCCGAAGGATGAAAAGGACCAGCGCGGAAGGCAGTATCTCTGTCAACTGCACGGTAATAGGGGAGTGTGTGTATAAGACAAGAAGTAATTCTACAAAAATACCATCGATACCATGGTAATGACTTTTCGATGTTACTTACCATATAATAGAAGAAATCTAGGATTGGATGATCTAAAACCTCCAAAGAAACATCAGCATCAAATGCAGATACTGCCACCTATGATCAAGTAAGAAGGGAGAAAGGGAGGAACTTAGAAGTAAATAAACCAACAGAAGGACACAAGTATATACACGTGCACACGGTGCACTGTTCTGGAAGAAGATCTGTAGACCATAGACCTAGTGGGTTTATCACAACAGTGCACAGCAACATCAGGTGCAGTAAACATTAGGTTGATACGTTTGGTAGCTTCACATTCATATGAAACTGTCCACACAGGTCTACATCAGAGTTCTTCTTTACGCCCAACCAAAAAGGAATTTAAGCATGATTCCTGAACTCCTAACAGTGAGTCACGAAAAAAAGCAGCGAGTCATGAAGAACCAAATACTCACCACGATGCATCTTATCAGGAAACAGGTGCAGCAGATTGTCGTCACAGTCCCAACCTGACAATTTTTAACATTACAATAAAATTTTGGAGGCCAAGACAGAAACTGACAGTTATTATTTTTGGACTGATGGATCTTCAGTTCAGTTATTATTGAGAAAAAGGATAACAATAAAAAAATTAGAACATTTGTAAGACATATTAAACATATTAAGACAAAATGAGAAGACGACACAACATTTTTGCCAGTCATAAATTCCGAGCACTGAGTTACAGATAATACAAAAGATTTCATGTTCAATGTGTGACAATTACCAGTATTTCATGTTAAAACTAATCATTGTCATGGCAAAGCTATATGAAATGACAGATCCTAACAGAATATGTCGGTATTTTGTTCTTGACAACATGCTATACATGTCCACCTGAACAGGAAATGTGTACAAATCCATTTATTGAAGGGTGCAATCACCTCATAAAGCTTCTTTTTTCGCCCCTTTGATTCAATGGGGAAACGTCTCAGCAAGACAAACAACCTATACAAAAGAAAGAGGACAGCTTACAGATACAGCGCACAGACAGCGATACAATACAAAGCAAAAGCATTGGACTTGCCTTCCACCATATACTGCGAAACCAAGAAGGGCCACAGCGGAGACAGATACGATGAAGATTTTGCTCACCAGCTCAACCAACGCATTGTCGTTTATTCCAAGGTACACCCAAATACAGATCTGTCCAGATTTCCGGTCGGACATAGCAACCATGAGCATGGTTCTCTCTTATAGGAACAATAAAGTGATATGACCGTGCGATGATGAGAAATAACACACCTGAATTGCATATACAATGCTATTAACGGCTAGGTATATAATCCTTAACTTATCAGTGGGGAGACTCCTAGCCTGCAAAACTCAGAAGAAAAATCTCGCATAATTCCTTGAATAAATACAGCTACTCCCTCCGTCCCAAAATAAGTGACTCAACTTT
Source organism: Thinopyrum elongatum (assembly GCA_011799875.1). Taxonomy (NCBI): domain Eukaryota; kingdom Viridiplantae; phylum Streptophyta; class Magnoliopsida; order Poales; family Poaceae; genus Thinopyrum; species Thinopyrum elongatum. Next base: position 377,615,661 of record CM022298.1, on the reverse strand, counting down.
GTACTGGCTTTAGTACAAAGTTAGTACAAAGTTGAGTCACTTATTTTGGGACGGAGGGAGTAGATGATAAGAAAATGAAGAGTATATAACAAGATTGGTAGGAAATACCTGATGGTATATTTCTGCCCAGAAAAGAACAAGTAAGGTGTAGGCCGAGAAGAACAGCAAGCCGGGGAGGTCTAGTAACACCAACTTATAAACCTGGCCAAGCCACTCAAATCAATTAGCAAAAAAGGTCTCGGCACCAGTGCTAAAGTAAAGTGGTAGTGACCAAACTGTGGCTCTTACTTTAGTTTGGAGGAGGAAGACATAGGCATGGAATCCGAATACAACGGCACGAACTGCGGCAAGGTGTTTGTTGGTAGGTTAGCACAGGTGTGACACATGCGGGGGGTTAGTTGCAAATGAAGGGTGAAATCAAAAGAAGGAATCAGGATTGGGAGATCCCACATTTAATTAACATTGATTACATTGCCCCCATTTCCGGCAACATTTATTTTACATTACCCCCATTGACGACGAAGTTCATGAGGTGGAACACCTTCTGCGTGGTCCAGCCGAACTCGGGCACTCTGCGCTGGATCCTCACCAGCTGAATCTGCAGGCGGACAGCATAAAACGGCTCAAAATCGAACTCGGCGGCGGCATCCCCTCGATGCGTTGTGAGATTGATGGAAAAAAGATCCGATTTCAATCGGCAGCTCGGTTTAGATCAATAATGAGCCGAAGTACGCATTGGGCTTGGAGGGAGAACGAATCAAGGTAGCATTCCCGTTGAGGCGAGGGGATGGACTGACCAGCGCAACGGCGGAGACGAGGGCGTAGGCGGCGGTGAGGGAGAAGAAGGCGCCGTCCTGCCACGCCGGCGATGCGTTGACGTCCTCCCACCATCCCCGGAGCGCCGCGTTGCCGGCGGCGACGAGGGCCGCGGTGGGGGAGGAGGTGGAGGAGACCAGCTCCCTCATCTTTCCCTCAGCTTGACGCTCTTGGCGTCCTCACACTTTCTGTGGGGGGGAGGCGGAGAGAGAGAGGAGAAGCACAAAAGAAATTGGAGAGAGGGAGGGAAGAACGTGGGTCCGCATGACAGCGTGATGGATCAGGATTGGTATATTTTATGGGTTGGGCGGTGGTGGGGCCGTCGGATTTTGGGCGGGTGCGTTTATCGGGGGGTGAGGTGGGGCCCGTGAACAGTGACACGGGATCCTTCGCCGTTAGCCCATTGCTGTGTTAGCTAGAGAGGACAGGTGGGCTCCACGTGGCGACTTGGAGCACCGGCTACTTCCATTCTCAGCGGGGCCCCACCGTCAGTGGAACGGACATTATTAAGTCATGGACTGCTGCTCGTGACAGTGACATCGATGACGAGGATGTGGATGAGGAATTCGGCAGTTGGATTGAGGATATGAGCTGTGAATCTGAAAGGGAATGGATAAGTAAAAGTTTTTCGTGTTTGTAACCATGAGTTTGCATTAATCACCTTGGGGAATTACAAATTGAAGCCCTTTAGATGAGATCATAGGATCAACCTCAAAAACTCGTATTTAGACAATAAAAAAGTTTGCACTTAAAAAAAAACTCAAAACTCGACCTACAATTAGAGATAAAAATGACAAATTCAACTGTGAATAGTATCGGCTTTAGGTGAATAGTAATTGAAACAAAGGTTTGCTGATACGGAACACACTTGATGGTTCTCTTCGCTCCCCCTCTCTCCTACCCCTTCCCTCGTCCCCTCCCTTCCCCTCTCCGATTCTTCGATCCACCCCTCTCTCTCTCTCTCACCGTCGGGACGGCTGCTCTTCGCTCTCCCTCCCCCCTCGCCCCCCTCGCCCCATCCCTTCCCCTATCCGATTGTTCGATCCACCCTTCTCCCTCCGTCACCGTCGGGACGGCTGTTCTTCGCTCCCCCTCCCCTCTTCCCCCTCATCGTCGGTCGGGCTGCGATGGGCGGTGGGGCCGTCAATGGTGTCCCCCGCGTCCAACTCCTTTTGAGAGTTGGGCGATGATGTCGAGGATTCGGATGACGATCTCTCTGCGTCGGTGGAGGCATTGCCTGCCCTTCCCTTGCTGTCTCGTGGTGATCGTCGTCGGCGCAAGTTTGCGCCAGGTGAGCGCGCTGCGGGGGTTTCCGTTGTCCGCGCTTGGTGGCGGCTGGATCGCGGTGGGCTCCCGGCGTGCAGGTAAGTTCGCTTCCCGCTCTTCTGTTGTTGGCCTTCTTGGTGCGTTTGACCCGATCTCTGTCCATGCCTCTCCTCCCTCTTCGTGCTCGCTCCTGCCGACGTGGGGTTTGTCGGATTTAGTGCCGGACGTTGTCGCTTTGGTGGTGGCGGCTTCGCCATCGAGCATGGCGTTGGGGCAAACCCTAGTGGGATGGATCTGGTTGGGAGATGGCTAGTGTCAGCGTGCGACACCTATGGGACCCTCAAGGAATCCCTTTACGATTCGGCGGGGGGAGAGGTATGCGCAAAGAGCAGAACCAACGATCGACGCGGGGCGATTTTACCCAGGTTCGGGCCGCTGATCAGCGTAAAACCCTACTCCTGCCTTGTTTAATTATGAGTGTTCTTGAGCCCAGGCTCCAGGAGCGCTCGCAATGAACAGTACGTTCAAAGAGCAGCTACGCATGCAGAATGGGCTAAAAGATCCTCCTCCCCTGTAGCAGTCGCCTTGGGCCTCCTTTTATACGCTCAAAGGGGTCACCACAGTGACAAAATGTACATACATTGAGGTGTAAAGTAGCTACAGGGTCATCATACCTATCCCCTGACGGATTAGGACGAATGCATTTAATGCACCGTGAGGTGTCCGTTTAGGTGTCCTCACTTTCTTGGGGATGGAAAAAGGGGCCATCCCATCAGCACCGCTTAAGCTCTTCTCCACTGGCGCGTCGCCACGCATCCAAAGAAGGACCCAGAATGTCGGGCTTGTTGCTGTGCCAGAGCGGTGGCACAGTGACAGAATCTTGCCGGGCGCCGAGTCTTGCCGGGCTTCGCAGGCCACCCCGGCAAGATCTTGCCGGGGAAGCTGGCTTTCGGATTCTAGCTCTCCTTATCTGCTGACCCTCAGATCTTTGACTTGAGAATTTCTCTGGTAGCCTGAGTCAACCTCGAACTGTTCCCCGACAAGCCTTGCCGCGAGTATGGCTACAACTGCCCGTGCACAAGTACGGGGTACTAATGGCCCAATACTTAGTACACCGACAGGAGCCCCCGGGCCTAGGCCACACACGAGTGCGAGGCGTTGTTGGGCTAGGCCCAAACAGTGCACGGGCACACGAGGTAGGGAATTAACCGCTCGTAAATATCCCGTTTACTGTGCCCCTCACTACGCGCGCTGAACGCGCGACGTGGGAAGCGTGCGTCAAAGGCTGCAACTGCAACGCGCCTGCAGAGGCGCATTCACATTGGGGAGTAAAAGAGGCGGCCCCGCACCTTCCCCATAAAAAGGGAAACTGCAAAGGCACAGCCTATTTACCTCCCTCTTCTTCTCAATCTGGTCGCCGCCATTGTCTTCCTTCTCTCGAGCTCAGAGCAAAGCCTTCCCTCATCCGCCCGTCGCCTCCACGCCCGCTCCATCCCCGGCTTCCGCCCCTACATCCGTCATGCCGCCCAAGGCCAGCAAAGGCAAGGGCAAGGAGACGAAAGCCGACGTCCCGGAGAACGAGCTGGCGAAGATGCAGAAGAAGCACGTCGTCTTCGCCCCGTCGCTTGATGCGAAAGCTCTGAAGGGGCGGTACCAGTGTATGTGGGTGAGGGAGACGCAGGCTCACCCCGCCACTTGCGTGATTCCAGGTTCTTGCTCCAAGAGCGGGTCAGACAGATATCCCTTCTTTGCTGCTTATTTCTATTGCGGGCTCTGTCCCCCATTTTCTGACTTTTTCAATGACATTATGTACACATACGGCTTCCATCTTCTTGATTTCACGCCGAATGCGGTACTGTGCATGTCCATCTTTGCCCATCTTTGTGAAAATTTTGCCGAAGTGGTTCCCAATACTGCCCTTTTCCGCCACTACTTTTTCCCTCGTATCCAAAAAGGGGAGGCCCTCTCTGGTTCTATCGCCTGGATTCCAAGGGCTTGGAATAAGGAAATATACCCAGAAGGGGTTTACCGCGAGAAGTGGGACGAATGGCGGGCTGAGTGGTGCTGGATCCAGGAGGCAGATCCCCATCCGTTCTGTCTGCCTTGACAGCAGAAAGTGGTCCGCGGCAGTGGCTGGAGCGATCTCGCTGCTGAAGATGAAAAACTCACAATCGCCACCACCAGGATCCTTCGCCTGAAAGCTGCCGGGCTAACAATGGAGATGATTGGCTTTGATTTCCTCCGCCGCCGCATTGCCCCCTTGCAGAATAAAGGAAGACCAGCTTGGGAATACCGAAACGCAGCAGACATCATGAGATTGCGCCCCGGATTGAACAACAATTTGACTGCTATGCAACTTGGTGCTCTCCGTCAAAGGCTATTCCAGCGCGACAACAAGCATCGGTTGCCGGCAAGAATTGTCCCTCTGTGCAACAACTCTGCCCTGGGGTCGATTATCGCCACCATGCCACTGTTTAATGCCCACAGTCTCGACACGACATGGGTTGAGCCATCCGAGGAAGAGGCACAGAAGTTCTTTGATAACTTGACGGAGAGGGCCGTCCGGGAAGAAGCAGACCTCATCCGAGCTACTACCGATGAAGAGGTGGCATATATCGCCACTAGGGCGGAGGAGGCGAATCTTGCCGCGGAGGCTGGCAGCGTCGGCTTCACAGAATGGGAAACCAGTGACGCAGAGGTAGTGATGGAAGAAAATCCTGCCGGGAAGGATAAGGCTGCTGGGGGACAGAGCAGCACAGCCGCTGAGAGCTCGTCCGACGAAGAGGCGGCCGAAGAAGAACCGCAAGAAGAGCTTCCAGCCCCGAAGAAGACAAAGCGTGTTCTTCGAAAAGCTGCATCTGGCATCCCGGCAAGCCATCCTTCCTCGAGCAGCGAGGCTCCCGGCAAGGAAGCGGCCGGCAAGACTGCGCCGCGGCGAGGAGTTCGACAGCAACCTACGCGGTGTGCGAGACCCACACCAGCGGCAACTGCTGAGGCGGCAGGGGTGTCTCGCACTACCGCACCGGAGGCTGAGGTGGTGGAAACACGCCAACCCCCCGTGCCTACTACAGCCAAGCGACCTAGGACCCCTCCTCCGCCTCCCCACACAGACACTGCAACAGAGGTCGATTTCGACATCTCCGGCTTCAGTCCGGAGCGAGAAGAGGAAGAGTGAGTATCTTGCCACATCTTTTATCTTCCAAATTCTGGATCAATCTTATTAACTTGCTTGTATTGTCTCTGCAGTGAAGCAGAAACTTTGGCGGAGAGGATGGCGAAGAGGGCAAAGACTTCCACGGGCGACGAGCCCCCGGCAGGCTTCACGAGCGCGCCAGAAACTACTACCATTAGCCCGGATCTTAGTCCTCGACGCATCCCCCAGCGCAGCCCCCAGCGTAAGTTCATTACTCTTTTTTCGTTGGGGAACGCTGAGGTTCCTATCCTTGCCGCTGATATCTTTGGGCTTGGAGGAGAAGGACGGCAACAAAGTGAGTTATCAGGAGATACCCTCGTTGCGCCACCTCTGTCAACCACATCGCCCTCAAGCGCATCCCCGGCAAGAGATCACACTGACGAGCTTGTCTTGGTTGAGGAGGAGCCGACAACCATGGATACTGGCATCCTACCCTCGGCAACCGAGGTTGCCGGGAGGGGCGAGGCCACCTCTCGACAGCCCGATGTAGGTAACCAATTGCCTCAGTGCGCTTGCTATTCTTTCCTTTATCTCTCTTTCTTTTGTCTTCTTGAACTTCAATCTTGATCTCATTCTATTTCTCTCCCTTGTCTTTTAGAATTCCCTGAGATGGAACACATGGACATCGACGCTGTCATCGAGGAGACCGCCAGGGATGTTGCCGCCGAAGCCGACAAAATCACTGCCAGCGAGGCCGCCATGGATGCCACCGTAGAAGCAGGCGGTGCTTTTGCCGATGAGGCCGCCAAGACTGCACAGGAGGAACCCGCCAGGGAGTCTACTGAAGAGGGCGGCAAGGAGGCTGGTGACCGTACTGACGGCATTCCTGCCGCAGGAGCGCCAGGCGCTGCGCCGGCCATGGAGCCCCCTGCTACTGGTGAGGCGGTTGCTGAGGATCAACCGTCAACATCCGAAGGCCCCTCATCCAGCAAATATCTCAAAGTCGGCGAGAACATGTTTGTCAACTTGCCGGGGACGGCAAGCATTGGGGCACCGGCCGAAGGGGAAGTCTTCGATGAAGAAGTCATCGCCGCTGCTGGGCTCGAGATTGTTGATGATCCAAGCACCAGCAGTGGAAAATCTGAAGAGGATCAGCTCCTTCAGGCCATGGGCGAAAATTTCCGCAAGCTCCAGGCACTTCACCGTGCTCGAAAAGAGAAAGCAGATTCCAGAATGGCAGTTGTCGAGGCGGCCGAAGCAGATTTTCAGAGGTGCGTCGAACAAATGCAAGTCTGGTACGCCGAGGCCCTCCAAGAATTGACTGCCAGCCGGGAGCAAGTGAGCCAAAACTGGACAGAGATCCTATTGAAACAATCTGACATGGAGAAGGCGCAAGAGGAAGCTACGCAAAGAATTGCTGCTGAAGATGCTCTCCTGACGGCGCGTCGCATTGCGCTTGATGCTCACAAGGAAGACCTTGCCGCACGTGAGCAGGTGCTCGCCGCCAAGCTTCGCAGCAAAGATGAAGATATCGAGAAGCTTGTCGTGCGGCGGACCCAGGAGCTGGAGCAGAAGCACAAGGAGGCGCTCGAAGCTCTAACTGTAGATCACGCCGGCAAGCTCAAGGAGGCCGTCGATGCTGCCGAGGCTGCAGAGGCCGCCAAGAATGAGCTGAGCGACAAAGTCAAGAAACTGGAAGTGGATCTTGAAGAACACGGCAAGGAGCTCTCGACGCTCAAAAGTGACAGGGAAAAAACCCTCCACACCCTGGCGGAGATGCAAGTTGCCATGTCTGACAAGACCAAGCAGCTCTCTTCAGCAAATGACGTCGTTGCCGATCTGGGGCTGAAGCTGACCACGTTGGAGAAGTCTCTCAAGGACGGCAGGGCCCGCAAGAAGGCCCTATGCAAAGATCTCCAGGAAGAGAGGAACCTGCTCAAGAGCGCTGCCGCCGCCCAAGTTGACTACGAGAAGGGCGTGCAAATCTGGACTGAACGCCTCGTCGACGCTGCAGAGAAACTCACGGCAGAACTGTCAACCATGGGCCTGTCAAACTTCAGATATTCCTCCGAAGAAAGGATATCTTCGAGTGACAGGTTGACGATGTTCTTCGAAAGCATCATTGATGCTCTGAAGCTGCTTCAGTCTAACCGGGCGACCCAACTGGCCAACGAATGCCGCCAGCTTTGCCGGGCTGTCCTCCGCAAGGTACTCATCAAGGTGGTGCACAATAATCCTGGCATCGACCTCACCAACATGCTCGGCCGTCTGCCAAAGGACGCAGACCTCAAGGCACTTGAGGAGCTTGTCGCGCCCATCCTTGAGAAGGTGGACTCAATCAAAAGGGTCAAAGGCCAGCGCAGAGATTAGCTACTCCACCTCTTCTTGCCATCGCCATTTTATGCCAAAGACAATTAAGTCTTAAGTTAGAACTGTGGCAACGTATTAGTGTAATATAACTTGCTTATGTTTGGATATATGTATGCTATCTCCCTTGTCTGATTCCTTTATGTATGGAGTTCACCCTACGCTTACTAAAAAACTTGCCGGCGCGCAACCTGTCGCGAGCGCTGGGTGCGGGACTTCAGCAGCCTGCCGGAGGTGCAACGGCCGGCAAGGCTCCTTGGCGTTCTCAGTGCAGCCACTTAAATCGTTGAGCGGACTCGAAACAAAATAAGGGCGCAACCGATTACAACAAGGGTTCTTTCGCGTGCAGGTTTTTCATACAAAAGTCGAAATCATCCAAGGAAAATAACTTTGCAATAAAGGAAACTCGCTCTAAGTTTTAGAACTTAGCTTTCTGTCGCTGTCCTTCCTCCGGTGAGCGTCAATTCTGAACGTCGCCAACTCGTACCCATATCCTCCTTCCCCTCCCGGCAAACGTGCACGCGAGGAACCCTTCTGTCTTTTGAGAAAAAGAAAGAAGAGAAAATAAAGATATGAAACCTTGGCGGTTCGTTAGTACTTACCGGAAGCAAGTGTCATACAACATCTTAGACAAACATGCATATATATATATATATATATATATATATATATATATATATATTATATATATATATATATTATATATATATATATATATATATATATATATATATATATATATAAACATGAAAATCAATAAGGAACTGCACAACACTTAAACGTATTCATCTGTGCTCAGGGTCTGCGCCTGGCTTTGTACAAAGGATTATACGCCTTGCTGGCAAGACTTGTACAAAAGGGTGGTTGCCGGGGGGCCCCCGGCAACCGCGCCCTATGGGTAGAACTTGCGAAGATGTTCGATATTCCAGGAATTGCTCACTGGAACGCCATCTTCGGTCTCCAAGCGGACAGCGCCGGGCCTGGTGACTCGTACTACCCGATAGGGGCCTTCCCACTTTGGTGTCAACTTGTTTGAATTCTTGGCGGACTGAATCCGCCGAAGAACAAGGTCGCCTTCCTCAAGGCTTCGGGCATGAACTTTGCGGCTATGGTAGCGGCGCAAAGCTTGCTGGTAGCGTGCGGCTCGCACAGCAGCCTGAAGACGATTCTCCTCAAGGAGCACAGCGTCATCTTGCCGCAGTTGCTCTTGCTCAAGCTCAGCACTCGAGGTGATCCGTACGTGAGTTCCGTGGGGAGAACTGCTTTCGCTCCGTAGACCAGAGCGAAGGGTGTCTGGCCGGTGGCTCGATTTGGTGTCGTTCTGATTGACCAAAGAACCGCCGGCAATTCATCAATCCAGCGTCTTCCGCACTTTCTCAGCCTATCAAAGGTTCTGGTCCTGAGACCGCGCAACACTTCAGCATTGGTCCTCTCCGCTTGACCGTTGCTTCTCGGGTGAGCAACAGAGGCAAAACAAAATTTGCCGCCAAGGTCTTGGACGTACTGCATGAAGGCGCGACTTGTGAATTGTGTTCCGTTGTCGGCGATGATCCTGTTGGGCACACCGAAACGGCAAACTATCCCTTTAAAGAACTTGACGGCTGATTGTGCTGTCACCTTCCTCACTGCTTCCACCTCCGGCCACTTTGTGAACTTGTTGATAGCAACGTACAAGTACTCAAAGCCCCCGGTAGCACGGGGGAAAGGGCCCAGTATGTCGAGCCCCCAGACCGAAAATGGCCAGGAGAGAGGGATCGTCTGAAGAGCTTGAGCTGGCTGATGCGATTTCTTTGAATGAAACTGGCACGCTTCACACTTGGTTACTAGTGCAGTTGCATCCTGGAGAGCGGTGGGCCAAAAGAAACCTTGCCGGAATGCTTTCCTGACAAGTGCTCTTGATCCTATGTGAGAGCCACATATGCCTCCATGTATTTCTGCCAACAGCTCTAGTCCAACCTCCCGAGGAATACACTTCAATTTCACACCGTTTGGTCTCTTTCTATACAGGACGTCATCGACGAACTTGTACATAACAGACCGACGGGCTACTTTTTCCGCTTCTTCCTGTTCCTCCGGGAGTTCTCCTGTCTGAAGGAAATGGACAATGTGCTGCGCCCATGCTGGAGCCTGGGGATCGACAACTAGGACTAAAGGCATCTCCTCTGCCGGGGGAACGTTTGTCTCGACGGCAAGGGCCTGAGCCCCTGCTGGAGCCTGTTGTTCCCCGGCAGGCATGTCGTTGATCCCGGCAACTTCCTTGCCGGCGGCTCCCGGGAGCTCTGCCGGGAAGTACTGACCAGAGTTCAACTTTCTTCTCTTTTCTTGCCGCATTGATGGCGCCACGGATGGTTGAGTCAAATGGAGCACAAAAGTTCCTGGTTCCACAGGCAACTTGAGGGCGGCACGCTTTGACAGGTTGTCAGCAATACTGTTCTCGGCACGAGGGATGTGCTCCATTTGCAGACCGTCAAAGTGCTCTTCCATTTTTCTCACTTCATCCACATAGGCTTGCATCAATGGACTCTGATAACTCTTGTTAACTTGCCTGACGACAAGCTGTGAATCGCCTCTGATGATGAGCTTTTTGATACCAAGGTCTGCCGTGATCCTGAGACCGGCAAGCAAGCCCTCGTACTCCGCAGTGTTGTTCGTCGAACTCTCCCAGGGAAAATGCATTTGGATTACGTACTTAAGGTGCTCTCCGGTGGGTGCGACAAGCAGCACGCCGGCACCGGCACCTTGCAGGGAAAAAGCCCCGTCAAAGTACATACTCCATTCCTGATCGATTTCCTTGCCGGGGAGAGTTGTTTCCTGAACCTCTTCGTCTGGCGTTGGGGTCCATTCCGCAACGAACTCCGCCAAGGCCCTGCTCTGAATTGTCGAAGTGCTTTCAAACTTGAGGCCAAAGCTCGACAACTCCAACGCCCACTCCACAATCCTGCCGGTTGCTTCTGGATTTCGCAAAATCTGTTGCAACGGGAAGCGAGTGACGACGGTGATTTCATGTGCTTGAAAATAATGGCGCAGCTTCCTTGAGGCCATGAGGAGGCCGAAGAGCAACTTCTGCATGCCAGAATATCTTGACCTAGCTCCTTGCAAAAGAGAGCTAACAAAATAAATTAGGCGCTGCACCACCTTTTTCTTCTGCACTGGTTCTTCTGACTGCACAGATCCTGTCTTGCTGGGATCAACCCTTGCCGGGGAAGATCCTGCCGCGTCGCCTGATGGTCCTGCCACTGGTGTTGCTTCCTCATCAGCTTCTCTCTGCGCCACTAACGTAGCACTAACTACTTGATTTGTTGCTGCCAAATATAGCAGCAACGACTCTCGTGGTTTAGGCACGACTAGCGTCGGCGGAGAAGAAAGGTATTTCTTCAAATCTTGCAGCGTAGCCTCCGCCTCCGGAGTCCATTTCATCGGACCTGCCTTCTTCAAAATTTTGAAAAAGGGCAGGGCGCGCTCAGTAGATTTGGAAATAAACCTACTTAGAGCAGCAACACAGCCGGCAAGACGACGGACATCCTTGACGCGTCTTGGTGCTTCAATCTGCTCAATAGCTTTGATCTTGTCGGGGTTCGCTTCGATTCCCCGTTGAGATACAAAGAATCCGAGAAGCTTGCCGGAAGGAACACCAAACACGCACTTCTCAGGATTGAGCTTTAAGTTGATCTTGCGCAGATTTGCAAATATTTCTTCTAGATCTTGTATGAGCGTCGCTTTGTCCTTGGTTTTGACCACTATATCATCCATATATGCCTCTATATTTCTATGGAGCTGAGGCTCAAAACTAATTTGGACCGCTCTGGCAAATGTAGAACCAGCACTTTTCAACCCGAAAGGCATTCGTATAAAACAATACGTACCACATGGGGTGATAAATGCGGTCTTTTCTTCATCTTCTTTTGCCATGAAAATCTGATGATACCCTGAATAGGCATCAAGGAAGGACAATAGATCACAACCAGCGGTGGAGTCCACAATCTGGTCGATGCGCGGCAAGGGAAAGGGATCTTTTGGACAGGCTTTATTGATATCCGTATAATCGATACACAGCCTCCATTTCCCATTCGCCTTGCGCACTACAACCGGATTGGCCAACCAGGTTGGGTGAAGTACTCCTCTGACCAATCCTGCCGCCTCCAGCTTCCTGATTTCTTCGGCAATGAATTCTTGCCGCTCCAAGGCTTGCTTCCTAACCCTCTGCTTGACGGGCCATGCGTGAGGATAGACAGCAAGGTGGTGCTCAATTACCTCCCTGGGAACACCGGGGATGTCAGATGGTTACCATGCAAACACATTGACATTCGCCCATAGGAAGGCAATGAGCGCGCTTTCCTATTTGTCATCAAGGGTGGAACTTATGATGAAAGTTCCTCCCGTTCCGTCCTCTTTGACGGGCACCTTCTTGGTCTCTGGTGGAGCGGCCTTGGATCTCTTGTTCTTGCCGGTGGAACTCTCTGGTGCGTCCTCAACGGAAGCGCAACACTCCGAGGAGGTGCGCTTGTCGGAGTTCGCGCCAAGATTCTTGTCGGTCTTCTTCTTCCTCCCGGGAGTTCCAGCGGCAGGAGCAGATGCCTTGACGGCAGGTGCTGCAACTGCTTCCCGGTAGAGTTGATCGGCACAGATGAGCGCATCCTTCTTATCGGAATGGATAGTAATGACACTCAACGGCCCGGGCATCTTCAAAACATTATACGCGTAGTGTGATGCCGCCATGAACTTAGCCAGCGCTGGCCGACCAAGGATCCCATTGTATGACATAGGGATCTTGGCGACATCAAACACTACCTTCTCGTTCCTGTAGTTGAGCTCGCTACCAAATGTCACCGGTAGCGTAATCTTGCCCTTTGGCTGGGTTCTTCCTGGATTGACCCCTTGAAACGTGCCCGTTTCTTCGAGATCTTCATCAGGAATTTGGAGCCTCTTGAGCACATCCGGTGAGATTAGGTTCAGCCCGGCCCCATCGTCAACTAGCATTTTCGTCACCTTGAGGCTGCGGATTGTTGGTGAGACCAACAATGGCAAGCACCCGACCGCGGTTGTGCGATCAGGGTGATCCTCGGCATCGAAAATGATAGGCGTGTTGGACCACTTCAGGGGCTTACATGCATCCAGCGATGGCTCTGTTGCATTGACTTCTCGCACCCGCTGTTTGAGCTGACGGTGGGAAGAATGCAACGAGGCACCCCCATCGATACACATGGCCTCTGTAGCTTTTTGGAATTCTTGCTCATTGGACTCATCATCTTCTTCATCATCATCTTCTTCTTTGTCACGGCCTCGAGCGGGCCTCTCCCTCTGTTGCTTGGCCTTGCCGCGGCGACCCCCTCGGCCACCGCGCTTCTTACCGGACCCCTCAGCACCGTCATGGGCCTTCTCCTTATCTCGCCTTTCATACTCAGCCCTCTGCTTCTCGACAAGCTGTTCAACTTGCCGGCAGTTTTGGAGATCGTGACCCTTGGTGCGATGGATCTTGTAGTAGTGCTTGCCGGAGTTTTCCGACTTGTCGGCAGCCGCCAAGGCCTGACATGAAGAGCACCCGGCAAGTTCCTTGCCGGGGTTGTCAACCTTGGCCTTCTTGGCGGTGCCAGGGTTGCCGGATCCCTCGACAGCAAGCACGGCCTTGCCTTTGCGCTTCTTGTTCCGCCGCCGGCCTTTCCTTGACGGGGTTGCAGCGTCGTCGTCTTCTAATTCGCTCCCCGCGCCAACAGCCTCGCCAGGGAGTTTTCTCCCCTCTTCAGCTCGGGCGCACTTGTCGGCCAAAGCGTAAAGCTCGGCAATACTCCTGACTTTGTTCATTGCCAGCTCTTCCCGCATTCTGCGGTTACGCACGTTCTGGTGAAACACGCTAATAACAGCGGCAGGGTGAACGTCAGGAATATTGTACTGCACCCGGCTAAATCTCTGCATAAACTTGCGTAGGGGTTCGCCCTCCTTCTGAGGGATGATATGCAAATCACTCTCTTGGCCAGGAGCTTGGTGGCCTCCGACAAAGGCGCCAACAAACTGATGGCACATATCTGACCAAGAAGAAATAGAATTCTCCGGCAGATGCATCAACCACGACCTGACGTTGGGTTTGAGTACCAACGGAAAGTAATTGGCAAGTATCTTGTCATCTCGGCCCCCGGCAGCCTGCACCGCAATGGTGTAGATGCTCAGGAACTCCGAGGGATGAGTCTTGCCATCATATTTCTCCGGGACCTCTGGCTTGAAGGTTCGGGAATTAGGCCACTGGACTTGCCGCAGCTCACGGGTAAACGCTGGAGTCCCTACCTCGTAAGGCAAGTCACATGTGTCCCCTGGCGCAGGCTCGTGGACAGCCGGCCCTGCGCGCTTATCAGATTGATAGCGCGCTTCTCGTCGCCGCTCGATGGTGGTTCGAGCGTCCTCTTTGCCTCGTTCCTGGAGAACTTGACGCTGGTCGCGGCGCATTCGTGGATCGGACGATGCCGTGGAATCATCATCACGGCGATCGACCCGATGGGTTGTCGACCGCCGCTGGTGTCGCGGAGGGGAGTGCACCGTGGTTGCACCACCTCCAGTTTTCTCCACATCGGCTCGCGCCGGATCGATGGGCCGCCGCTGTGAGGGCCCTGCCTCCTGTGGTCCATCTTTGTTGGCGAAGCCGATGAGGCTCTGGATAGTAGCTCGCCACTCCTCCATCTTCTCCGGAGCAGGAGGGAAATCGAGGAGCAGCTGCGCACGTGCCAAGGCTTCCGCTGGCGTAGGCGGCGGCGACAGGTGCGAGGTACGTGAGGTGCTCTGACTCCTAGCCATGTTATAAGGAGCACCGTCACGGTCACGCGACCGCGCACCACCTCCGCCGGCAGCTCGGTGTGCATGCTGGGCCCGCGCACCTTGGGATCGATGTGCAGAAATCTTTTCATGGGGACGCCCTGAACCACCAGCGCCATGATGTTGCTCATCGTGCACGGCCTGGGAAGGCCGTGACACTGGCGCCGGCGCGGGAGCCCCAGAAAGCGTCCTCCGATCTCTGGAATTCGTTGTGCCACCCGTAGGCAACACAACTCCATCTCTGGATCCAGCGGCGTGTGGGTTGCCGCTGCCGCTGCGAACGACACCGCTCGCCTGGCTTGGATCACCGGAACACCGTGGAGGCTCTAATCCTCTTCCTTCTGCACCCACGCCATCGCCCGTATGCGAGGGCACAGGTAAAACGGACATGGATGGTTGCGCTGTTGCGGCGCTCTTCTTCTTGGGTGGCATGATGAAGATGATGAAGAAACTAAGGCGCCGATCACTGGATCAGATTCACACAACCTACGACGCCCCTACCTGGCGCGCCAAAGATGTCAGCGTGCGACACCTATGGGACCCTCAAGGAATCCCTTTACGATTCGGCGGGGGGAGAGGTATGCGCAAAGAGCAGAACCAACGATCAACGTGGGGCAATTTTACCCAGGTTCGGGCCGCTGATCAGCGTAAAACCCTACTCCTGCCTTGTTTAATTATGAGTGTTCTTGAGCCCAGGCTCCAGGAGCGCTCGCAATGAACAGTACGTTCAAAGAGCAGCTACACATGCAGAATGGGCTAAAAGATCCTCCTCACCTGTAGCAGTCGCCTTGGGCCTCCTTTTATACGCTCAAAGGGGTCACCACAGTGAAAAAATGTACATACATTGAGGTGTAAAGTAGCTACAGGGTCATCATACCTAACCCCTGACGGATTAGGACGAACGCATTTAATGCACCGTGAGGTGTCCGTTTAGGTGTCCTCACTTTCTTGGGGATGGAAAAAGGGGCCATCCCATCAGCACCGCTTAAGCTCTCCTCCACTGGCGCGTCGCCACGCATCCAAAGAAGGACCCAGAATGTCGGGCTTGTTGCTGTGCCAGAGTGGTGGCACAGCGACAGAATCTTGCCGGGTGCCGAACCTTGCCGGGCGCCGAATCTTGCCGGGCTTCGCAGGCCACCCCGGCAAGATCTTGCCGGAGAAGCTGGCTTTCGGATTCTAGCTCTCCTTATCTGCTGACCCTCAGATCTTTGACTTGAGAACTTCTCTGGTAGCCTGAGTCAACCTCGAACTGTTCCCCGACAAGCCTTGCCGCGAGTATGGCTACAACTGCCCGTGCACAAGTACGGGGTAGTAATGGCCCAATACTTAGTACACCGGCAGCTAGTGGGTCGTCTTCCACGATTGTGCATCTTGGGCCGCCTGTTGGGCATGCAGCTGGGCCGGCCTTGTTGACATGTCCATTTTGCATCATTATTTCCTATTATAATTTATCTTATTTCAATGTTATATTTCACATTGTGGTTCAATTCTAATGTGTTTTCTCTCTTGAATGCGAGTTATACCTAGAGAGGGGGATTGCTGGCAGCTGGAATTCTGGACCTAAAATAGCAACTGAAGAGAAAACAATTCTCCAGAGCTCAAAATGAAGCGTGAATTTTTGGAGAGTTATTTTGGAATATATAATGAATTATGGAGCAAAGATATGCCAGAGTGGACCACCAGCCAGTCACATGGACAGGTGGCACGACCACCCCCTGATACGTCTCCAACGTATCTATAATTTTTTATTGTTCCATGCTATTATAGTATCAATCTTGGATGTTTTATATGCAATTATATATCAGTTTTTGGGACTAACCTATTAACTTAATGCCAAGTGCCAGTTGTTGTTTTTTGCCTGTTTTTGGTTTTCCAGGAAATCGGTACCAAACGAAGTCCAAATGCCACGAAACTTTTTGACGATTTTTTCTAGACATAAGAGACCCTAAAAGCTTCGGGGGGGAGGCCAGAAGGCGAAGGAGTAACCACAAGGCACATGGGCGTGCCCAGGAGGGTAGGCATGCCCATGTGGCTTGTAGGCTCCTCATTCCTCCGTTTGGCATAATTCCAACTCTATAAATTCTCTAAAATCGGGAACCAACAGAGAGCCACCCAAAATACTTTTTTCGCTGCCGCAAGCTTCTGTTCTTGCGAGATCCCATCTGGAGGCCTTTTTCGGCACTCTGCCAGAGGGGGAATCGATCACGGAGGGCCTCTACATCAACCTTATTGCCCTTCCGATGATGTATGAATAGTTTACCACAGACCTACGGGTCCATAGCTATTAGCTAGATGGCTTCTTCTCTCTCTTTGATCTTCAATACAATGTTCTCCTCGATGTTCTTGGAGATCTATTTGATGTAATCCTTTTTTTTGTGGTGTGTTTGTTGGGATCCGATGAATTATGGGTTTATGATCAAATTATCTATGAATATTATTTGAGTCTTCTATGAACTCTTTTATGCATGATTATTATAGCTTTGTATTTCTCTCTGATCTATCCGTTTGGTTTGGCCAACTAGATTGATTTATCTTGCAATGGGAGAGGTGCTTTGTGATGGGCTCGATCTTGCGGTGCTCAATCCCAGTGACAGAAAGGGACATGACACATATTTGTATCATTGCCATTAAGGATAAAACGATGGGGTTTATTCATATTGATTGAGTTTACTTTGTCTACATCATGTCATCTTGCTTAAGGCGTTACTCTGTTCTTTATGAAATAAATACTCTAGATGTATGCTGGATAGCGGTCGATGTGTGGAGTAATAGTAGTAGATGCAGGCAGGAGTCGGTCTACTTGTCTCGGACGTGATGTCTATATACATGATCATTGCCTTGGATATCATCATAACTATCCGCTTTTCTATCAATTGCCCAAAAGTAATTTGTTTACCCACCGTATGCTTTTTGTTTGAGAGAGAAGCCTCTAGTGAAAACTATGGGCCCCGGGTCTATCTTTATCATAAAAATCCAAAAATACCTTGCTGCAATTTATTTACTTTTATTTTATTTTGCGTTTTTGTTTATCTATCTATCACTACGAGATTTGTTCCTTGCAATTAACAGCCAAGGAATTGACAACCCCTTGTTTGCGTTGGGTGCAAGTATTTGTTATTTTGTGTGTAGGTGTTGTTCACGAGGAGTTGCGTGGTTCTCCTACTGGATTGATAACCTTGGTTCTTAACTGAGGGAAATACTTATCTCTACTGTATTGCATCATCCTCTCCTCTTCGACGAAATCCCAATGCAGCTCACAAGTAGCAGGAAGAATTTCTGGCACCGTTGCCGGGGAAGATTCACGTCAAGATAGTCTCTCGTCAACTTGACAATTTCTGGCGCCGTTGCCGGGGAGACATCACCAAAACCTATCAAGTACCATCGCATAAACTTTCATCTCCTTGCATTCACTTTCATTTGCCATTTGGCTCTCGTTTTCATCTCCCCCACTTCTAAAACATTTTCACAAAAACACAAAAATATTTTCTGTTTGTCTTTTTGCTTGCTTGATTGATTTTATTGCGTTCATGTCAACACACCAAAAACAGAAAAGAAAAAGGAAAAGTAAAGACATATGGATCCACTTAAAGTTTTCTACTTGGATCATCTTCGATCCATTTGTGCTCGTGCTAAAACCACAACTAGTTTAGTTGAGGGAAATCATTAGATGAGCATGCTTATTTTGTGAGTCACCATTTGTCTCAAAAAGGGAGACTCTTATGGAA
The DNA here is from genome assembly GCA_011799875.1 of Thinopyrum elongatum. NCBI lineage: Eukaryota > Viridiplantae > Streptophyta > Magnoliopsida > Poales > Poaceae > Thinopyrum > Thinopyrum elongatum. Next base: position 377,597,556 of record CM022298.1, on the reverse strand, counting down.
TCAAATAAATTGTTTGCTATGCTATGCTTGGAATCTATGTGAAATTCATGATTTTACTTGTTGCTCCGAGGACCCTAAAAAACACCTTCCCTACTTATGTGAGTTTAATGATAATGAAATCTTATCTTCTTATGCCAAGGGTCTTTATAGTTACTATGATATCGAACAAATTGAAGAATTTGTTGCTTTTAAGGGTGCCTATGAAGTTACTTCTTTGATTGAAACGTATGATGCTATTTTCTACAGATCTGAAATTTTTTTCATACTTAAATATTGCTATGAAAACTATGCTTCTAATGCCTATGTTAGTGAATTCAT